>CM053027.1:206622638-207310971 GCA_028564925.1 Lithobates sylvaticus | reverse complement strand
TCTGTTAAGGAAAAGGTATAGATTGTAAATTACATAAAAGGTGATCAATAAAACATACCACATTGAAGTAGATATAACCACCCTGATCAGCTGGGCCCTGGAAAAGGGGACTGTCCTCTCCTGTGAACCCTTCCCATGAACCACGTAGATCATATGTCATTACATTGATGAGGTCCAAGTATCTATTAATGGAATATAATTGAATAAGACTTACTTCCATAACCATTAATGCCTTTCTAAATAGAATTATGCAGAGTTTAAAGCACGGTTTCATACCAAAACTTTCTTGAACTAAAATCTTATATTTTAGCACAGTTTTTTGATATAAATAACACATAAACATTGCAAATTAAATTTCACCATAGGGGAAGATTTGTAGGGTAGATCAAAAGGGTCCAGAAAGTAGTGGCGTAAGCAAGAGCAAAATCTGGTAGGGACATCATGGTGGGGAAAATTCAACGTGTACAGTATAAAAATAGTATTTAGATTGGGATTATACGTTTTCTGTGTTTGTGGATAACACAAAACTTCACTGCGTAATACAGTCCATGGAACGTGTCTTAATTTGTTAAACTAACAATATATGATTAAGGACAATGGAAGTTCCATGTGGATAAATGTAAGTACTCTATTTGGGGGCTAAAATATGCAGGCAATATGGTTGTAAATCTGGGGTTGAATTTGGCAGATTTGCTTGATTGAATGTGATGGCATATGTCTTTTTCAGCCTAAATATGTAACTATAAGTGATCTCTATATCACCCCCAAATGTTAAGCATTTGAGCTTTTCAGGAACTTCTTTTGTGGATATGTTTGTTTGCAGTCCTACACCTATTAATTTACTAGATCTGATAACAATTTAGTATTTATTAAATACCGAAAATTCTGCTGAGGAAAATAGGTTTAGTATTCTAAAATCAGATAAATATTGTTCTATATATAAATCTTCTAGGCACCTTTAATGGTATATTCCTTGATCTACCCAAAAAAATATAATTTGCATAAAATTTGTCAGCCACCGTTATAGCACATAAACAACATAGAATCCTCTAGATCTCTTTTTAGTATAAAGTAGATCATCCAGCTACCATTATAATATCTCATCTTCTATTATAATATACAGTATATAACATATTGTAACATACACTGTTTATCCAGTCACCATCATAACATGTCAAAGAATCCTCCAGACATTTTGTATAATAGAGTTCTCCAGCTACCATTATAATATCTATTAGAATTCTTCAACCATCTTTTAACATTTAAACCTCATAACATCATTATAATATACTATAGAATCTTCCATACAACCTTAGAAGTAATATAAAGTAGAATGCTACAGCTACCATTTTAACATTGAAACTTCCATCCACCATTATAATATACCGGAAATTGCTACAGCTATCATAACATCCACAGCCCCCATTGTAATTAAATCAGCCATTTATGATTATTAACCCCCCCCCCCCCCCCCATCAAGGAATTGTAGTCCCAAATAGGAATTACCTATAGCCCCCATCTAGCCTTTATTGTTGTTGGAGCAGCTAGAAGCAGCCATCTGACTGTCATTCCAGCACTGCTCCTACTGCTTTCTGTTCCTGACCCACACAGAAGTGAGGGCATCTTTTAGGAAATGGAATGTGCCAGCCCTGTTGTGCAGAAGGCACACTGAGAAAAACTGACTGCTGATATAGTGCCTACTAGGTCACCACTATGCTATTTGCTACCTTTTGAACAGGATTACAGAGAGCTGGCAAAGTACATCATGTATACATAGGTGCAAAACATATTATATATGGAGTATAATTGTAGGCAGCAATGGAAACCACAGACTGAAGACCTGAGTTATCTGCCAGGAGTGCTGAGGTGCTTGCCCAGGTACAAGGGCCTAGCGACATTGCTGGTCTTAATTTACCTTCAAATAAGGGTATAACAGGCTAGGATATTTAAACTAAACAGGAATGGTCATTTTAAGGCTAATGATCATTACAGAGTTAAACACTTAACCAGTGGGTGCCTGTTCCACTTCACACACCATTAGTAATATGTGATTTCTCATAGGCATTTATTTTATGGTCTGCATAGGAACAGGATAAAATGTACACATTTAGTTCAGTTGGGATATAGCAGATAATCTTGCATCTCATCCAGTCCTAAGAGCATTTACATCAATGTTTATTCAAACATTGTTTGCAAAAAAAGAACCTATTATACAAAACAGTTTTTACCAAGTTTAACTGCAATGAGGTGAAGGAGGCAGGCTTTCTAATACACCATATACATTGATGGGCACTTACTGAGATAACTGGGGAATCTGGTATGCATTTTCAATTGTTGACTTGCCAGCGGACACTGCTGCAGACATGAGTAGACGAGGTCTGTTGGTCTGACTTGCTTCCTGAACAAATGCAGCATGCATTTCCTACAGAAGAGAAGAAATATTAATAAAATGCAGAACTGCCTATACCTTTATAAAAACGAAATATAGAGCAAATATTGGATGCTTGCCTATTTAAAAAACACTTGTGCTTAAAAAAAAACACATTTATGGTGCTATTACTTTCCTAATGCCGCGTACACAAGGTCGGAATTCTTGTCGGAAAAAGCTCTGATGGTTTTCCCGTCAGAATTCCGACGGAATTTCGCTCAAACTGTCTTGCCTATAACACGGTCACACCAAATTCCGACGGTCAATAACACCAAGCCTTAAAAAACGTTCGACTGCACTATAAAAGGGAAGTTTAATGCTTCTGAGCATGCGTCAAATTGTTTT
Organism: Lithobates sylvaticus; assembly: GCA_028564925.1. Taxonomy (NCBI): domain Eukaryota; kingdom Metazoa; phylum Chordata; class Amphibia; order Anura; family Ranidae; genus Lithobates; species Lithobates sylvaticus. The sequence continues at coordinate 207,308,198 of CM053027.1, read as the reverse complement.
CGAGCATGCGTCGGAATTTTGCGTGTCAGAATTGCATACACACGATCGGAAAATCCGATACTAAGGTTTTCCGTCGGAAAAATTAAGAACAGGTTCTCAATCCAAAGTCCGTCGGAAATTCCGACAAAAAAAGACCGATGGGCATACACACAGTCGGAAAATCCGATGAAAAGCTCCCATCGGACTGTTTCCATCGGAAATTCCGACCGTGTGTACGCGGTATTATGTGAATGCTATTTGCCTAGCAGTCATTCTGATCTTATGACTTCAGTGACTCAATACTAATAATACTAGGGCTGTTACTGATTACAATTTTCGTGTTCGATTAATCTATTTTTTTAAATTGATTAATTTTGATTAATTATAACGCACATACAGATCCAACTACTTTTAGCTGATCTCCTTGCATTGCAGCTCTGCATTAGTCAGTGGTAAATGTGGTATACACTATATACAATCACCCGACACTAGTTAGATTCCAAGTTTCCACAGGGGACATACTGCATGGAGATTACCAGACTGCGGACATACTGCATGAGATTACCAGACTGCAGACCTACTGCATGGAGATTACCAGACTGCAGACCTACTGCATGGAGATTACCAGACTGCAGACATACTGCATGAGATTACCAGACTGCAGACATACTGCATGAGATTACCAGACTGCAGACATACTGCATGAGATTACCAGACTGCAGGCATACTGCATGGAGATTACCAGACTGCAGACATACTGCATGGAGATTACCAGACTGCAGACATACTGCATGAGATTACCAGACTGCAGACATACTGCATGAGATTACCAGACTGCAGACATACTGCATGAGATTACCAGACTGCAGACATACTGCATGAGATTACCAGACTGCAGACATACTGCACGAGATTACCAGAGACTGCGAACATACTGCATGAGATTACCAGAGACTGCGGACATACTGCATGACATTACCAGAGACTGCGGACATACTGCATGACATTACCAGAGACTGCGGACATACTGCATGACATTACCAGAGACTGCCTACATACTGCATGAGATTACCCGTGAATTGGGGCCCCCGATGACAGCTTTGCAGAGTGCACAGAGGACACAGGAGGCTGTATTTGCGCTAGACAGCAGAGAGGGGGCGGGGCCAGGAGCTCCACTGATGCTCTGACCCCGCCCCATGTAGCCTGTCTGCTCGGAACAGAGCGGCTGTAGTGAGAGCCAGTGATCGGAGTGGGCACGTCAGTGGAGCTCCTGGCCCCACCCCCAGACCTCTGTATTCCCCAGCCAGTATAGAGGGGGTGGGGCCAGGAGCTCCACTCACACGCCCACTCTGATCACTGCTCTAACTACAGCTGCCCTGCGCTAAAGACGGCCCTGCGTGACGTCACCGGATCTTCGACAGAACTCCCTGAAGACCCTGAAGCCGGCGGAGAGGTGAGTACCGAGCAAAAGAATTTTGATTGATCAAAAAAATTAACGATTAATTGAGGAATTAATCGTTAATTTCCGCAGCCCTAAATAATACTAATAATAATAGTAATAACAATAATTGAACTTTAAAAAAAATATATATAAAAGTAGAAAACTTCAATATTGCCTAAATCAAAAAAAAAAAAAATAATGCTGATATTTCTCAACAGCATTTTTCAGTGTGAACAAGTGGCATGTATTTTGTGTGTGGGGGGGGGGGGGGGGTAAATTATAAGAAATGTAACATGCATTTCTAATTCATTACTAATAAATGCTATGCATTGCTAATTATGATTGTTGTGAGAAAGCCAAGGGAATGCTTCAAAAGTGTTTAATAAGTGATTTCCCTGATTCTTTTACAATATATCTTTATTGTGTATTACACACTACAAGGAAGAGGGCCAGCACTTCTTCCATAGTGTCTCTCATCATAGCAAAGCAAACAACCCCAATTCATTATCACTGTAAATGCTCTACAGTATGGTAGAAAATATGTTAAAAGGACAACACAGTGAGAAAGAAAAAACTTGCACTTGCTATTTTAAAAAATGTATCACTTAAAGTGGATGTAAACCCGATTCGTGAAATTTGACCTGGGCATATAAATCTGTAGTGTTTACTTATCTCTCTCCAAAGCCCTGTGTCTTTCTGCTGCTTCATTCGTCTGTTATCAGCATGATAACTTCTGACAAGTTCTCCAACACGGGAGATAAAAGCAGCTGAAAATTTGTATCGCAGAGGTTGCTATAAATAGATGAACCACTTACCGACTGTGGCACAATGGCTCTGCTGAGCGAAATTCCGTATGGGTACGTCCTACCCGTTTCTGGCCACAAGAGGGCGTGCGGGGGACCCGATGCACGTGGCCGGCGGGCATGATCACAGCCGGGCATGCGCGATTGCGTGCACAAGCACCAGCACGGGGATTTGTGTGTGTGTAAACACACAAATCCCTGTGCTGTCAGAGGAGAGGAGCCATATTGTTTCTTCCTACAAAGTAGGAAAAACAATATGGCTCCTGTCCTAGTCACTCACATCCAAACACAGTTAAAACATGCTGAGGGAACACACATTTAACCCCTTGATTGCCCTCTAGTGTTAACCTCTTCCCTGCCAGTGACATTTACACAGTAATCAGTGCATTTTTTATAGCACTGATCGCTGTATAAATGCCAATGGTCCCAAAAAAGAAGTGTCAAAAAATGCCATAAATCTTTGCAGACGCTATAACTTTTGCGCAAACCAATCAATATGCGCTTATTGCGATTTTTTACCAAAGATATGTAAACTGATGAAGAAATTTGTTTTGGTTTTTTTAAAACTTTTGTGGATATTTATTATAACAAAAAGTAAAAAATAAAGTTTTTTTTTTTAAATTGCCGCTCTTTTTTTGTTTATAGCGCAAAAAATAAAAACCGCAGAGGTGATCAAATACCACCAAAAGAAAGCTCCATTTGTGGGAAAAAAGGACGCAAATTTAATTTGGGTACAGCGCCAAACGACCATGCAATTGTCAGTTAAAGCGACGCAGTGCCAAATTGTAAAAAGTGCTCTGGTCAGGAAGGGGGTTAAATCTTCCGGAGCTGAAGTGGTTAACAGAGAGCTGATCTATTCACAGCACAGCTCTGCATGTTTCTTTCTTCCTCTGCCTATGTGGAGGGGAGGTGTGCGCCTTTCCTCCAATCAGCTGTCACACAGTGTATGCCAAGACTCCCCTCCCACTGCTAAAAGAGGAAGTAAAAATTCAAAACACAATGTTTACTTGGTAATTGGTTATCTAAAGAATATATAAAGCTGGAGACAGCAGATATGTAAAACTTATGTAGGGAGATTTATTTCATCGCTGTGTATCATTTGAGGCATACACTGGGTATAGCAGAGGGTTTACAGACACTTTAAATCAGCCATCTGACCTAGTCCTAAAACAATTTCTATTAGCAAAACATCACAAAGAGCTAGTGACTTTATACTTTTTTGCAATTGGAAATCAGATTATGCAAACACCAACATGAGCTGATAAGGGCAGAAAGTGGTAGGATATAATTTGTGAAAGCACAAAGGCCCATTGGGTGTACCACTGACTTTCATGACAGCTAGATTTTTTGTGAAACTTGTGTGCAAAGGATTGTGATGTATAGTGGCCCTGAGAATCAAAGTACCAACAGTGCAATAAAACTAATGAAATTGGTTCTTGGTTATTGTTTGTAAGCAAATATCCAAGGCTGGGGTCAAAAGATTCTTCTCCCAAAAACTGAAATGGGTAGTTTAATCTGCAATCTACAATGTGAGCTTCTGGTAATAAAAAAACAGGCATAAAAACATTATGTAACACTGCCCTAATTGTGAGCCTGGAACTGTACAAATAATGCTTTTTACCTGCAGCAGGACAGAGAAGAGCTGCTGGGTTTCTGGAGGACTTCCTCTGTCTGAGTCTCCAGGATACTCCCAGTCGATATCCAGGCCATCAAATCCATACTTCCTCAAAAAACTGATTACAGAATTGATGAAAGTCTGACGGTTTGCAGAACTGGAAACCATGGTGTTAAACCTGAAATAAAGGCAATATATTGTTTTGTTGTAAGTGACCGTGTTAAGCTTATTTTGACTACTTAAATAACATGTATGACAAATAATATATCTTATTACCCAGAGGTTCCATAGTTCCAGCCTCCAACAGATAGAAGTGTTTTCAGTTCACTGTTGCTGTAAACAAAAACAGGTGAATATTTTTCGTGGTTGATAACCAATACAATATTCAATAACTGCAACCTTTAAACATGCATGAGGCTTATTCCTAAACCTGGGCCCATTGGAACATATTCACATTCTCGGAGGAAAGGAAGGCCCTGTTCGCATCCTGCGCGTACTTTGACACTGTATATTAATGTCCCTTTATTTTATTAGATAAATAAATATTACATGATTTAAAAAAAAAAAAAAGAAAGTGCCTTCGGTGTCCTTTACCCCTCTACCGGCAACTCCCCCGGTTTCGCCCCAACGGTTCCTCTATCACCCTTTCTTCTTAATAGTCCTTACCTTAGCCACTAACTTGATTTAATGTGAAAAATGCTTTATCCTGTACATTCATGGTGGCAGCAACAACTTGACCCAAGAGAGGCGACCCCCCTTTTCCCCTTTAAGCCCTGTTGATTTTGTAATTGCTGGGTTTTCCATAAAGGGTCACTTCATGCATGTATCCTTCTAATGTGATCTACTGCTCTGTGAATGCTGGATACTTTAAATCAACTATAAGTGAACTGTCCTGACATCTTTTGTTTATTTGGTAGCTGAATAAAGTATAATTACTGGCCAAATCCAAAATATAGGTTTACATACTATTTTTTCAGGCCATTGAAGGAAGCATAGAGGGTTGGATCATTCCATTCAAACGTCTTAATCTGGTTGTTGGTCATAGTGGCAAAGGCGTAGATCAGGTGAGTACACATGCAGGGGTCCACATTATCTGGCATGTACATTGCAGCTCCAGGGTAGTACTGGGCCCAGTTGGTAAAGTAGCATACCAACTTGAAAGAAGAGCCTGGTTAGGTAAGGAAAGGATGAATCACTTCTACAAAAATGCTGCATGGTGGAAAATTAAATTTGCACAATTTTTAGCTCTTAGGCATAGACATGTATCTATAAATGCATGACCCTGCAGAACAAAGTTCAACATAAATGAAAGCAAATCTACCTAAACTCAAATATTTTACTGGATATTTTATACAAGAACACAGAAACAATAAGCTATGAAACATCTTGAAACCTAAACAAGAACTAGTACTAGGAAAAAAAATACAAAATGGTTCTGTAATAAAAGGAAGGAAGCAAGTAGGCTTTCAGAGGTACTTGTAGCATGAAAAAAGCCCAGGTGTTTGATTGGGCTGATGCTAAGCAGTGGGGATAGCTTGTGGCTTGTTTAGGCTGGCCACCCATGCAGTAGCCAGTACAGTGCAGATGACACATGCTGTTCCTGACCTATGTGCTGAGGAATGCTGAGTGTTCTTGGGTATAAGTTTATCCTTCAAAATACAATATGGGTGCAGATGAGGAGCCAAATTAGTTGTCTAGATCCAGTTTTACACTAATGTAGTGCCAAGATGACCAGATTTCCCCAAATTGGCTGCACTCACACTATAAGATGCATAGAGTCAAGCAGTTACAAGCACTGTCACTGAAAGGCATTATGACAAGCGGCTTGTTTGAGATAGTAATATTCCCTAAACAATGTGGTTCAAGTTGTGAGAACTGTAATTTAGAAATCAGGCACTTGATCGAGTTTATTTTCCTGGCAAGGGATGTGGTAACCCAGCAAGCTGGGCATGTATCACCTCTCTGTGCATTAAACAGCCCTAAATTCAAAACATGCATACAGTGCCTTGCAGAAGTATTCACCCCCCTTGGCATTTTTCGTGTTTTGTTGCCTCATAACCTGGAATTAACATGGATTGTTTGAGGATTTGCATCATTTAATTTACAGAACATGCCAACAACTTTGAAAATGTTTTTTTTATTATTGTGAAGCAAACAAAAAAGACAAAATAACAGAAAAAGTCAATGTGCATAACTATTCACCCTCCTAAAGTTAATACTTTGTAGAGACACCCTTTTGCGGCTATCACAGCTCCAAGTCGCATTGGATAAGTCTCTATGAGCTTGCCACATCTTACCACTGGAATTTTTGCCCATTCCTCCTTGCAAAACTGCTCCAGCTCCTTCAAGTTGGATGGTTTGTGCTTGTGAGCAGCAATCTTTAAGTTTGACTACAGATTTTCTATTGGATTGAGGTCTGTTCCTTGACTAGGCCATTCCAACACATTTACATGTTTCCTCTTAAACCACTCAAGTGTTGCTTTAGCAGTGTGTTTGGGGTCATTGAACTGCTGGAAGGTGAACCTCCGTCCTAGCCTCAAATCACACACAGAGTGGTACATGTTTTGCTCAAGAATATCCCTGTATTTAGCACCATCCATCTTTCCCTCAACTCTGACCAGTTTCCAGGTCCCAACTGCTGAAAAAAATCCCCACAGCAGGATGCTGCCACCACCATGTTTCACTGTGGGGATGCTGTTCTTTGGGTGATGTGATGTGTTGGGTTTGCGCCAGACAAAGCGTTTTCTTTGATGGCCAAAGAGTTACATTTTGGTGTCATCAGATCAGAGCACCTTCCTCCATACATTTTGGGAGTCTCCCACATGCCTTTTCGCAAACTCAAAACGTGACATTTTTTTTTCTGCTGAAAGTAATGTCTTTCTTCTGGCAACTCTGCCATAAAGCCCAACTCTATGGAGCGTATGACTTATTGTCGTCCTATGTACAGATACCCCAGTCTCTACTGTGGAACTCTGAACCTCCTCCATGGTTACCTTAGGTCTCTGTGCTGCCTCTCTGATTAATTCCCTCCTTGCCCGGTCCGTGAGTTTTGGTGTGTGGCTGTCTCTTGACAGGTTTGCTGTTGTGCCATGTTTTTTTTCCATTTGGTTATGATAGATTTGATGGTGCTCCTAAGGATCATCAAAGATTTGGATATTTTTTTTATAACCTAAACCTGACTTGTACTTTTCAACAACATTGTCCCTTACTTGTTTGGAGAGTTCCTTGGTCTTCATGGCAGGGTTTGGTTAGTGGTGCCTCTTGCTCAGGTGTTGCAGCCTCTGGGGCCTTTCAAAAAAGGTGTGTATATGTAATGACAGATCATGTGACACTTAGATTGCACACAGGTGGACATCATTTCACTAATTATGTGACTTCTGAAAGTAATTGGTTGCACCAGAGCTTTTTATGGGCTTCATAAAAAGGGGGTGAATACATACTGTGGGGAAATTAGCTTGTGGGGATCACCTTTTCTGAATGACAGTCAGCAAACGGGCACTTTCTTAAAAATCTGTCGGATGTCAGGTTTATTTACAGAAGGTTTGCAAAATAAAACAAGGCTGGTCCCTGTCACCCACAAAACATGAGCTAAAGCAAGCCTTTCCAGTCCAATACGCAGAGCTCCTCTCACTCAGGTTCCTTCCTGAGTCTCAAAAAACCAGAGCCCTGCTGTGCTCTCTTCCTGGATATTTAAAGTCCAGCTGACTGTGGACTCCAGTGGACACGAACATCCGGATCGGAACCCAGCCTGCCACAGAGGCTGGAAAAACCGGGCTGGATTCTGGTTTAGTCCCTTACAATGGCACGAATGCGAGTTGAAATGTACCTATTATCGTGTATCTCACCTCGCATACCGTCACAATACGCACATGCCAATTATCAGTTTTTTATTTCTGAAAAGTTGTTTTATGTATAGATTTTTCTAATTTTACTTCACCAACTTGGACTATTGTGTTCTGATCCATCACATACAATTCAGATTAAAAAAACATTAAACTAAAGGCTGTAATGTAACAAAATAGGTAAAATGCCAAGGGGGTGAATACTTTTGCAAGGCACTGTAAACAAGGTTGTTACAATCAGTGCTGTGTCTTATGCTATCAATTCAATTATTCAAGCTTTTGCCTTGATATGTTTTAGGGTATGTCTTCCTATGAGCTGAATGCAGAAGATGATAATGCTTCACCTCTGCTCAGAACACTCTCTCTAATAGTCTCCTATAGGGAAGGCATGGGCCAAACAATGCATGGAAAAGAGAGATCGTGTTGCTGACAATATGTACCTATGGGAGATGCTCTACAACTCCACCGTACAACGACACCACCTTCTATTGATGTGGATGACGGTTACCTGAAACATATTAAGGCTTGATATGTTTTGCTTTCTGGTAAATGAGAACCCCTAAGGGGAGTGTGACACACGGCTTGAGGATTTTGGTGTGAGGTGCACATCTACACTATCGCATTAGGATCACCACCTGTGTCTTTTCTGGACTCCATCACCATCTATCATTCACTTTTCTCATATGCCATGATCATATGAAAGCTAGTCATAATTAAGTAATGACAGTAGCGCTGCTTTAGTATTCAGAGGTACTTATTGAAGTGCCTGTGGACATTTTAGTAATATTTGTGTATAATTTTCTTTGCATTTTAAGCGGCAGCTAATATTTCGAATCACTGTGTTTTTTATTGAATTACTGTGATTATTGGAGTTTCTGAAACTATTGAAATGTCTATATGATTTTGAGATTTATAAGCTCCACAGTGCTGAGATAGTGGAAGGAGGCCTGTGGTTTCACTGTTGTATGATAATGCATGGAAAAAATATATATTTAGTGTGTGCCTTTATGTGTCTTGGGCTAATGGCAGCTAGATGCAGAAGATGACAATACTTCACCATCACCACTCTCCCCAATAGGCCCCTTTCAGGGGAAAACAACGTTAGTTATTGGGGAGGCATGGTTCCAATATTGTATACAATGAAGTAGTATGTGTCGAGCTTGTGCCTTGATGTGTCTTAGGCAATATCATCATAGAAGCTGGATGCAGAAGAGGAACATGCTTCATCTTTGCTCAGGACACTCTACCAACTGACCCCCTTTCGAGGCAAATGGTGTAAGTCATTGGGGAAGCATGGCCCAAACATTGCATGCAATAAAATATGTATTGAGCTATTGAAGCACAAAGTCAGACCCCTTATTTGAAGGCACTTGGAAAGTATCAGAAAAGCCCTCCCCTTTGAGACAAGTTTTTTGGAAAAATAAACCAGCTGCATTCGCTAAACTAAGCAACAAGTAAGTAGTTCTGTCCATAAACCTGGGTACTTTTTGTTATTAAAAATTATTAGAAAAAAACAAATTAGAATATACAAGGCAATATTTTTTTTTTTTTTTTTACTTACCTAACTGCACATGCAGTAGGAGGGCCAAACCTGAAATAGAAATATTTTGGAAAAAGATGAGTAGTATCACCACAAGCAAAAAGACCTCAGATTATAATCGGAGTGAGTTATGAGAAACGTACCTGCTAGCAACAGCTTGTTCATCTTGACAAAGTAGGCATCTTAATGTCAGCTCTCACTTATATAGGCATCAGTCACCTTCACTTTGTCAAAGAATGTCCTGCACACATTGATTTTATTGACATCAAAGATAAAGCATGATTTAAATATGTAATTACGGTACAGCAGTGTTTCATATTTTAGGTCAAGTTGCTTACACTAGCTAGCTGGATGTTACCCAATACAAATCACTCAATCCGAGATGTTTGATGGTTAGAATTATGACACTGACAAAGCTTGTAAAGGGAAACTAATCAGATGTTATGTAAGAAACTGCTTATCAGAAAGTATGTATGCATCATATCTTTGAATCGGCTTCTAGGTTTCCAGCTTACAAATATGAAAGACATAGGAACCGTGATGTTCTGCAATGCTTTTAAGCATGCACATGTGGCAAAACACATCAATAAAACAATCTTTTCAACATTCTGATTAACAATAGAAATGATCCCCACTGTCCGCTTACATGAAGTCGTGTTGAGGCACTTGGTTAACGCTGCCAGGGCATGTATTCCCCCCTGTGGAAATCGCCATATCTACCTACTTTAGGGCAATGGCTTTTTAACCACTTAAACCCCAGAAGGTTTTACTCCCCTTCCTGACCAGAGCACTTTTTACAATTTGGGACTGCGCTGCTTTAACTGGTAATTGCATGGTCATGCAACGCTGTACCCAAACAAAATTTCCATACTTTTTTTCCCAGAGCTTTCTTTTGGTGGTATTTGATCTTCTCTGCGGTTTTTATTTTTTGCGCTATAAATGAAAAAAGACCAAAAATGTTGAAAAAAATGTTTTCTACTTAAAAAACAATAAACTCAAGTTTATTCATACATTTAGGCCAAAATGCATTCAGCCACATGTCTCGGGTAAAATAATTCAATAAGCGTATATTTATTGGTTTGCACAAAAGTTATAGCATCTACAAACTAGGGTACATTTTCTGGGATTTATGCAGCTTTTAGTTTATGACTGCCTATCTCAAAAGGTGCTATAGTGGCAGTACAACCCCCCCCCCCCCAAATGACCCCATTTTGGAAAGTATACACCCCAAGGAATTTGTTGTGAGGCATGTTGAGCACATTTCATTTTTTTTTTTTTTTGTCACAAGTGATTGAAAAATTACAAAAAAAATATTACACAAAGTTGTCACTGAAATGATATATTGCTTAAGCATGGGCATATGTGAAATTTCACCCCAAAATACATTCTGCTGCTTCTCCTGAGTACAGGGATACAACATGTGTGAGACTTTTTGGGAGCCTAACAAAGATTTGGGGGGCACACTCTAAAAGTTGCATTAAAGATGGTGCAGCCATCCTTTTGGGCTGGAGAACCCCACTCCCCCATCATTACTTCTTATTAGTGTCCACCTGTGTTATAGGAGGAGTCCTTTTAGTTCTCCCATATAGAGGAGTGTATTTCTCCCATGGTTTAGAGAAGCAGGATCTTCCATTCTATGGATAGCGTAGGACCCAATGATAATGGGGTACTTTGATGCAGTAAGTGCAGTAAGTGGGCTTAAGCACCATATAGCCATATGGTGTGGCTAAATCCCCATATTTTTTGAAAATGTTCAGGTGTTTTAAATAGCCTTGCAGGAGGTAAATGTCATTTTTGCATGTGTGCGCTGTAATATTTTGTTCTGTTTATATGGTCTTATGGCTGCTCCATCTTTAATGCATCTTTTAGGGTGTGCCCCCCAAATCTTTGCTTGTCTATTGTATGGATTCCGACCAAATCCTTTTGGGCTGGAGAACCCCACTCCCCCATCATTGCCTCTTATTAGTGTCCACCTGTGTTATAGGAGGAGTCCTTTTAGTTCTCCCATATAGAGGAGTGTATTTCTCCCATGGTTTAGAGAAGCAGGATCTTCCATTCTATGGATAGTGTAGGACCCATTAATAATGGGGTACATTGATGCAGTAAGTGGGCTTAAGCACCATATAGCCATATGGTGTGACTAGATCCCCATATATTTTGAAAATGTTCAGGTGTTTTAAATAGCGTACAGGACCCCGAAAACAAAGCACTGCCTTCAGGCTTTCTATGGGCATAAAATGGTGATTTCTCTCCTCACTACCTATCACAGTTTCGGAGGCCATGATATGCCAAGATAGCACAATCCCCCCCCCCCCCCCCCCCAAATGACCCCATTTGGAAAGTAGACACCAATCACCGCCTTCAGGCTTTCTAAGCGCGTAAAGTACTGATTTTACTCCTCGCTATCTATAACAGTTTCGGAGGCCATGATATGCCAAGATAGCACAAACCCCCTCCCAAATTACCCCATTTTGGAAAGTAGACACCCAAAGCTATTTGCTGATAGGCATGTTGAGTATTTTGCAGATCTCACTTTTTGTCACAAAATTTTAAAATTGAAAAAAGGAAAAAAAAAAAAAGTTTCCTTTTCTTTCTTCATTTTCAAAAACAGAATGAGAGCTGAAAAATACTCACCATGCCTCTTAGCAAATACCTCTACTTTCCAAAATGGAGTAATTTTGGGGGGGGGGGGGGGGGGTGTTGTGCTGTCTTGACATTTCAGGGCCTCTGAAACTGTGGTAGGTAGTGAGGAGTAAAATCACAATTACCGCCCTTAGAAATCCTGAAGTGGTGTTACCGGTGTGGTAAGTAGAAACTGTTACTTTCTCTCTTAATGAGATTTTATATGTGATGACAATGACATGTAATTTTAAAATGTGTGTGAGAGTATTTATGTATTATATTGATTGACTGATCTGCCAAATGTCCCCCCCCCCAGTCTGTATTTTATGAGCGCTGGTGAAGCGGCATTAATGGGCGCTGGCGAGTCTCTATTGGATGGGCGCTGGTGACATGGTATTTGATGGGCACTGGTGAAGCGGTATTGATGGGCGCTGGTGATGAGTCTGTATTTGATGGGCGCTGGTGAGTCTGTATTTGATGGGCGCTGGTGAAGTGGCATTGTCATGATGGGCACTGGTGAGTCTGTATTTGGTGGGTGCTGGTGAGTCTGTATTTGGTGGGTGCTGGTGAGTCTGTATTTGGTGGGCGCTGGTGAGTCTGTATTTGGTGGGCGCTGGTGAGTCTGTAGTTGATGGGCGCTGGTGAAGCGTCATTGATGGGCGCTGGTGAAGCAGCATTGATGGGCGCTGGTGAGTCTGTATTTGATGGGCGCTGGTGAAGCGGCATTGATGGGCGCTGGTGAGTCTGTATTTTGGTGGGCGCTGGCGAGTGAGGTGGTATTTGATGGGCGCTGGTGAGTGAGGTGGTATTTGGTGGGCGCTGGTGAGTCTGTATTTGGTGGGCGCTGGTGAGTGAGGTGGTATTTGATGGGCGCTGGTGAGTCTGTATTTGGTAAGCGCTGGTGACATGGTATTTGATGGGCGCTGGTGAGTCTGTATTTGATGTGCGCTGGTGAAGCGGAATTGATGGGTGCTGGTTAGTCTGTATTTGATGGGCTCTGGTGAGTCTGTATTTAGTGAGCGCTGGTGAAGCGGCATTGATAGCTGCTGGTGAGTCTGTATTTTATGGGTGCTGGTGAGTCTGTATTTGATGGGCGCTGGTGAAGTGGCATTGATGGGCGCTGGTGAGTCTGTATTAGATGGGCGCTGGTGAAGTGGCATTGATGGGCGCTGGTGAGTCTGTATTTGGTAAGCGCTGGTGACATGGTATTTGATGGGCGCTGGTGAGTCTGTATTTGATGTGCGCTGGTGAAGCGGCATTGATGAGCGCTGGTTAGTCTGTATTTGATGGGCGCTGGTGAAGCGGCATTGATAGCTGCTGGTGAGTCTGTATTTTATGGGTGCTGGTGAGTCTGTATTTGATGGGCGCTGGTGAAGTGGCATTGATGGGCGCTGGTGAGTCTGTATTAGATGGGCGCTGGTGAAGTGGCATTGATGGGCGCTGGTGAGTCTGTATTTGGTAAGCGCTGGTGACATGGTATTTGATGGGCGCTGGTGAGTCTGTATTTGATGTGCGCTGGTGAAGCGGCATTGATAGCTGCTGGTGAGTCTGTATTTTATGGGTGCTGGTGAGTCTGTATTTGATGGGCGCTGGTGAAGTGGCATTGATGGGCGCTGGTGAGTCTGTATTAGATGGGCGCTGGTGAAGTGGCATTGATGGGCGCTGGTGAGTCTGTATTTGGTAAGCGCTGGTGACATGGTATTTGATGGGCGCTGGTGAGTCTGTATTTGATGTGCGCTGGTGAAGTGGCATTGATGGGCGCTGGTGAGTCTGTATTTGATGGGCGCTGGTGAGTTTGTATTTGATGGGCGTTGGTGAAGTGGCATTGATGGGCGCTGGTGAGTCTGTATTTGATGGGCACTGGTGAGTCTGTATTTGATGGGCGCTGGTGAAGTGGCATTGATGGGCGCTGGTGAGTCTGTATTTGATGGGCACTGGTGAGTCTGTATTTGATAGGCGCTGGTGAAGTGGCATTGATGGGCGCTGGTGAGTCTGTATTTGATGGGAACTGGTGAGTCTGTATTTGATGGGCACAGGTGAGATGGAATTTGATGGGCACAGGTGAGGCTGCATTTGATGGGCACAGGTGAGGCTGCCTTGATGGGTGCTGGTGAGACTGTATTTGATGTGCAGAGCTGAGACTGTATTTGATGGGCAGAGGTGAGGCTGCATTTAATGGACACTGGTGAGATGAGCATCCCTTACACACACAAAAACTTCTGGTCTCGTCTGGTCCCCTCCTTCAATAATTCCCCCCGGTTCCCTCCCTTCATTAACTCCCTCCCATAAAGTTTCCACATTAAAGCGTTTAAACTGGTTAAAAAATAATATTCTTTAGCAATGAACATATATTTCACATTAGTAATTATGCTGCCAAAATCAGTGTTTGCTGTAAATTGCATCCAGCATTGCACCTGTTTCTTCTTGCTGGAGGCTGACATTTTGGTGAAGCATATAGCCCCTGAGCAGAAGTAAATCATAAAGTGGAACTAAACCCATTGATTTAATGGTTTAAAAAAAAAAGCAATATTCTTGGAATGTTGGGATTGCTAACTGTCACATTTGCTTAATTCCTCAACCAAACTGTCATATCATATGGCTAGTGTCATAACTGATCACATGTGCAGCACCATGGCAGTTGCAGATTAAACAGAAGCAGATTCATTGGCTGTAAGAAAATAGGAGATTTTAATTCTGTTTTAAGGCTGTCAGCAGGCTTCTACAAACACAGAAGTGCCTAAAGGTGCCTAAAATTTTGAGCAACTGAGCATGTGCAGAGTGGGGGAGACAGAATATTACTGGATTGTACACAGTTTAGAAACACATTTTTAATGTTTTGCATAGCTATACCTGCAAAAGGGGACAGCCCAAAGTAATCGAGCAGGTTTTCATTTTCTGACTAAAGTTCCACTTTAACTTCCACCCTCCAATACGGTTCCCTCAATCTGGCTGTCCAAGATTGCATAGGGGCTTGTCCAATCCTCAGCCATATGCCCCCAAATTCGTGTGGGTGGATGGGGAAGGGGTTTATTTGTCTAGGAAGCCAGACAGACTAGGTTCAACCAATATTTTTGGCCTTAAGTCATGTGGTTACTGTGAAAACCAATCAACGATCACTTGACTAAATGGCTCTTGTCCTAGACAGGAGCCAATACCAAAACCCAATTTGTCTTTCAGGGGTTAATTATTAGTTTATTTCTGCAGTGGATTGATTCATGTTATACAATGTCTGGACCTCCGCGTAAGAAGTTGTCGGGTGCGGGTTTCAAAAGGAAAATAAAACTTTGAGAAGAAGAGGCCCAAAAAATGTCTGGATCATTAAAAAAATTCTTCAGTGCTGACCAGGAGCAGAAATCCACTCAAGCTCAGGATGAAGAACCAGATTGTGAAGTTGAAGACAATCCTGTGCATATGGATAGCGGTGAAGGACCTTCAACAACCATGACAGTGGGTGCTTCAGCATCGACAACTATTAGTGAGCAATCTTTTGAAGAGAAAAGTGACACAGATACTGAAGAAGTGAACTCTCCAATATCAGCAAGACTACTAGAGATTACTTCATTACCACTGGATTTCTCTGATCCAGCAGATTGGCCTGATGTCATCACTACATCATTTCGGGATACCATCGTAATGAAAGGCCCAGCAAAACCAAATGAACACTTTTCATTTCCCAGGGATGCCTCTAATAGACGTTTTACAGCAGTCCATTACAAACGCCGCCTTGGAAATGGAGAAGTGCAGACGAGACATTGGCTAATCTACTCTAACAAGCTAAACAAAGTGTTTTGTTTTTGTTGCAAACTGTTTGCAAACAAAGAAATAAGTCTGATTGCTGGAGGTGTCGATGACTGGAAAAATATATCGAATATTTTGACAGTACACGAACAGTCTGCATATCATCTTGCTTCTGTGGGAAGGTGGAATGAGCTATTGATGAGGCTTGGATCAGGAAAAACTATTGACGGGCTTACCAGAGGTTATTAACAACCGAAACTCAGCACTGGCAAAGTGTTCTCCAGCGCCTTGTAGCCATTGTCCAATATCTTGGTAAGCAGTGCTTGAGTTTCAGAGGAAGCAATGACACACTTTACAGTGCAAACAATGGCAATTATTTGCAACTTGTGGAAATGCTGGCCACATTTGATACAGTAATGCAGAACCACCTTCAAAAAGTAACAAATTCGGAAATTCATTGTCACTATCTGGGAAAGGATATACAAAATGGATTAATTGGCCTTATTGCTAAAGAAATAAACAGACGGATTCTTCTACTATTAAAAAATTTACTTTTCCATCATTCTTGACTGCACCCCAGATGTTGCTCTTGTGGAACAAATGACCATCATTGTTAGGTTTGTGTCAATAATACAAGGGGACTCAATAACAGCATGCCCTGAAGTGAAAATTGAAGAAAGGTTTCTTGGATTCATCCCAGTTCATAGTTCAACTGGAGAACAGTTGACTGAATCAATTCTGGCAGAGCTTGAGAAACTGAACATACCATTAAGTGATATGAGAGGCCAAGCCTATGACAATGGGTCCAACATGAAAGGGAAGCACTCTGGGGTTCAGAAGAGAGTGAAGGATTTGAATTCACGGGCATTGTATATTCCTTGCAGTGCCCATTCCTTAAACCTGGTTGTAAATGATGCTGCTATGTGTTGTAGGGAAGCCAGTTCATTTTTTGGTACTTTGCAGAAAAATATATGTTTTTTTATCTGGCTCAAATAATCGGTGGGACATCTTAAAAAAGCACATCAGTAGGCTGACGGTGAAGCCATTATCAATTACAAGATGGTCAAGTAGAATCGATGCCATTCGTCCTTTCAGATTTCAAATAGCTGAAATATATGACACACTGATGGCAATTGAAGAAAATCCAGCATTTGCTATTCTTGCAAGAAGCGAGGCTGCTTCATTGGCAAAAGAGCTGACTAACTTTACATTTTTTGTGTTTGACAGTAATGTGGTTTAACATATTAACCACTTCAGCCCCGGACCATTTGGCAGCCAAAGGACCAGAGGTCTTTTTTCAATTTCGCACTGCACTACTTTAACTGGTAATTGCGCGGTCATGCAATTTTGTAACCAAACGAAATTTGCGTCCTTTTCTTCCCACAAATAGAGCTTTCTTTTGATGGTATTTGATTGCCTCTGTGATTTTTATTTTTTGCGATATAAACGGAAAAAGAGCGAAAATTTTGAAAAAAAAAGAGATTTTCTACTTTTTGTTATAAAAAAAATCTAATAAACTCAATTTTAGTCAAACATTTGGGCCAAAATGAATTCAGCCACATGTCTTTAGTAAAAAAAAAATGCCAATAAGCGTATATTTATTGGTTTGCGCAAAAGTTATAGCGTCTACAAACTAGAGTACATTTTCTGGAATTTACACCGCTTTTAATTTATGACTGCCTATTTCATTTCTTGAGGTGCTAAAATGGCAGAGAAGTACAAAACCCCCCCAAATGACCCCATTTTGGAAAGTAGACACCCCAAGCTATTTGCTGAGAGGCATGTTGAGCCCATTGAATATTTTTTTTTTTAGTCCCAAGTGATTGAATAAAGACAAAAATAAAAAAGATTTTTTTTTTTTTTTCAAAAAGTTGTCACTAAATGATATATTGCTCACACATGCCATGGTTATATGTGGAGATGCACCCCAAAATACATTTTGCTGCTTCTCCCGAGTATGGGGATACCACATGTGTGGGACTTTTTGGGAGCCTAGCCGCGCACGGGGCCACGAAACCCAATCAACGCCTTCAGGGTTTCTAAGGGTGCAAATCTTTGATTTCACTCCTCACTACCTATCACAGTTTTGAAGGCCATAAAATGCCAAAATAGCACAAAACCCCCCCAAATGACCCCATTTTGGAAAGTAGACACCCCAAGCTATTTGCTGAGAGGCATGTTGAGTACATGGAATATTTTATATTTTGCCACAAGTTGCGGGAATATTACAAACTTTTTTTTTTTTTGCCCAAAGTTGTCACTAAATGATATATTGCCCACACATGCCATGGGCATATGTGGAATTACACCCCAAAATACATTCTGCTGCTTCTCCTGAGTACGGGGATACCACATGTGTGGGACTTTTTGGGAGCCTATCCGCATACGGGACCCCGAAAACCAAGCACCGCCTTCAGGATTTCTAAGGGCATAAATTTTTGATTTCACTCCTCACTACCTATCACTACCTATCACAGTTTTGAAGGCCATAAAATGCCAAGATGGCACAAAACCCCCCCAAATGACCCCATTTTGGAAAGTAGACACCCCAAGCTATTTGCTGAGAGGCATGTTGAGCCCATTGAATATTTTTTTTTTTTAGTCCCAAGTGATTGAATAAAGACAAAAAAAAATAAAAAAAAAATTTATTCAAAAAGTTGTCACTAAATGATATATTGCTCACACATGCCATGGTTATATGTATAATTGCACCCCAAAATACATTTTGCCACTTCTCCTGAGTACGGGGATACCACATGTGTGGGACTTTTTGGGAGCCTAGCCGCGCACGGGGCCACGAAACCCAATCAACGCCTTCAGGGTTTCTAAGGGTGCAAATCTTTGATTTCACTCCTCACTACCTATCACAGTTTCGAAGGCCATAAAATGCCAAAATTGCACAAAACACCCCAAAATGACCCCATTTTGGAAAGTAGACACCCCAAGCTATTTGCTGAGAGGCATGTTGAGTACATGGAATATTTTATATTTTGCCACAAGTTGCGGGAATATTACAAACTTTTTTTTTTTTTTTGCCCAAAGTTGTCACTAAATGATATATTGCCCACACATGCCATGGGCATATGTGGAATTACACCCCAAAATACATTCTGCTGCTTCTCCTGAGTACGGGGATACCACATGTGTGGGACTTTTTGGGAGCCTATCTGCATACGGGACCCCGAAAACCAAGCAACGCTTTCAGGATTTCTAAGGGCATAAATTTTTGATTTCACTCCTCACTACCTATCACTACCTATCACAGTTTTGAAGACCATAAAATGCCAAGATGGCACAAAACCCCCCCAAATGACCCCATTTTGGAAAGTAGACACCCCAAGCTATTTGCTGAGAGGCATGTTGAGCCCGTTGAATATTTTTTTTTTTAGTCCCAAGTGATTGAATAAAGACAAAAAAAATAAATAAAAAAAATTTATTCAAAAAGTTGTCACTAAATGATATATTGCTCACACATGCCATGGTTATATGTGGAATTGCACCCCAAAATACATTTTGCTGCTTCTCCTGAGTATGGGGATACCACATGTGTGGGACTTTTTGGGAGCCTAGCCGCGTACGGGGCCCCGAAACCCAAGCACCGCCTTCAGGATTTCTAAGGGTGCAAATTTTTGATTTCACTCCTCACTACCTATCACAGTTTCGAAGGCCATAAAATGCCAAAGTAGCACAAAACCCCCCCAAATGACCCCATTTTGGAAAGTAGACACCCCAAGCTATTTGTTGAGAGGCATGGTGAGTATTTTACAGCTCTCATGTGTTTTTGAAAATGAAGAAAGTAAAGAAAAAAATTTTTTTTTTTTTTCTTTTTTTTTCAATTTTCAAAACATTGTGACAAAAAGCGAGATCTGCAAAATACTCACCATACCTCTCAGCAAATAGCTTGGGGTGTCTACTTTCCAAAATGGGGTCATTTGGGGGGGTGGTTTGTGCCATCTGGGCATTCCATGGCCTCCGAAACTGTGATTGGCAGTGAGGAGTGAAATAAAAAAATTACACCCTTAGAAAGCCTGAAGGCGGTGCTTGGATTTTGGGGTCCCGTACGCGGCTAGGCTCCCAAAAAGTCCCACACATGTGGTATCCCCGTACTCAGGAGAAGCAACAGAATGTATTTTGGGGTGTATCTCCACATATGCCCATGGCATGTTTGAGCAATATATCATTTAGTGACAACTTTTTGTAAAAAAAAAATATTATTTTTTTTTTTTTTTCATTATTCAATCTCTTGGGACCAAAAAAAAAAATATTTAATGGGCTCAACATTGCTCTCAGCAAATAGCTTGGGGTGTCTACTTTCCAAAATGGGGTCATTTGGGGGGGGTTTGAACTGTCCTGGCATTTTATGCACAACATTTAGAAGCCTATGTCACACGTCACCCACTCTTCTAACCACTTGAAGATAAAGCCCTTTCTGACACTTTTTGTTTACATGAAAACATATATTTTTTTTTTTTTGCAAGAAAATTACGTTGAACCCCCAAACACTATATATATTGTTAAAGCAAAGGCCCTACAGATTAAAATGGTGGGTGTTGCATTTTTTTTTCCACACAGTATTTGCGCAGCGATTTTTCAAACGCATTTTTTGTGGAAAAAATACACTTTTTTTTATTTTAATGCACTTAAACACACTATATTGCTCAAATTTTTGATGAAATAAAAAATATGATCTTAGGCCGAGTACATGGATACCAAACACGACATGCTTTAAAATTGCGCACAAACACACAGTGGCGACAAACTACATACATTTTTAAAAGCCTTTAAAAGCCTTTACAGGTTACCACATTAGATTCACGGAGGAGGTCTACTGCTAAAATTACTGCCCTCGATCTGACCTTCGCGGTGATACCTCACATGCATGGTGCAATTGCTGTTTACATATGACGCCAGACCGACGCTTGTGTTCGCCTTTGCGCAAGAAAAGGGGGGGCAGGGGTGCTTTTTTTTTTTTTTTTTTTAGTTTTTCTTTTTATTTAGCTTTTTTATTTTATTTTTAAACTGTTCCTTCCATTTTTTTTTCTTAGTTGTCATTTTTATTGTTATCGCAGGGAATGTAAATATCCCCTATGATAGCAATAGGCAGTGACAGGTACTCTTTTTTTGAAAAAATTGGGGTCTATTAGACCCTAGATCTTTCCTCTGCCCTCAAAGCATCTGACCACACCAAGATCGGTGTGATAAAATGCTTTCCCAATTTCCCAATGGCGCGGTGGGTATGCCCACCATTAGAATACCTCCCTTCATCCACCCACTTCTAATGATGGGCATACATGCACCATTTATATATGCCGAAGCATGGGGGCATCCTCCCGCAAAAAAAGTTATGCCACGTACACATGGTCGCACTTTTTTCGACCGTATGTACGTGGCATTAGGAGCAAAATCGCTCCTCCGCCCTCTGCTGCCCCCATGCTTCGGCATATATGCTCTTTTTTTTAACTGTGGTGGTGAAATCACCTCCTACAGCGTTGGAGTCGCGGCTTTATGTATCGTGGGAGCAAACGCTGTTGCTGTCAAGATAAATAAATCCACGCTGCAACTGAATGGCGTACCTGCTAAGCAAATAATGGTTAACATTAAAACTAAGTAACATTACAGTATAACAGTAAGACCTTACCATACCATACCTGCAAAGCAAATACCAAAAAAAAAACATAGTAAAAAATAAAACATTTTGTTAACGCAACCGGTGCCTAAAATATATATATGCCGAAGCATGGGGGCATCCTCCCGCAAAAAAGTTATGCCACGTACACATGGTCGCACTTTTTTCGACCGTATGTACGTGGCATTAGGAGCAAAATCGCTCCTCCGCCCTCTGCTGCCCCCATGCTTCGGCATATATGCTCTTTTTTTTAACTGTGGTGGTGAAATTCGCCTTTGCGCAAGAAAAGGGGGGGCAGGGGTGCTTTTTTTTTTTTTTTTTTTAGTTTTTCTTTTTATTTAGCTTTTTTATTTTATTTTTAAACTGTTCCTTCCATTTTTTTTTCTTAGTTGTCATTTTTATTGTTATCGCAGGGAATGTAAATATCCCCTATGATAGCAATAGGCAGTGACAGGTACTCTTTTTTTGAAAAAATTGGGGTCTATTAGACCCTAGATCTTTCCTCTGCCCTCAAAGCATCTGACCACACCAAGATCGGTGTGATAAAATGCTTTCCCAATTTCCCAATGGCGCGGTGGGTATGCCCACCATTAGAATACCTCCCTTCATCCACCCACTTCTAATGATGGGCATACATGCACCATTTATATATGCCGAAGCATGGGGGCATCCTCCCGCAAAAAAAGTTATGCCACGTACACATGGTCGCACTTTTTTCGACCGTATGTACGTGGCATTAGGAGCAAAATCGCTCCTCCGCCCTCTGCTGCCCCCATGCTTCGGCATATATGCTCTTTTTTTTAACTGTGGTGGTGAAATCACCTCCTACAGCGTTGGAGTCGCGGCTTTATGTATCGTGGGAGCAAACGCTGTTGCTGTCAAGATAAATAAATCCACGCTGCAACTGAATGGCGTACCTGCTAAGCAAATAATGGTTAACATTAAAACTAAGTAACATTACAGTATAACAGTAAGACCTTACCATACCATACCTGCAAAGCAAATACCAAAAAAAAAACATAGTAAAAAATAAAACATTTTGTTAACGCAACCGGTGCCTAAAATATATATATGCCGAAGCATGGGGGCATCCTCCCGCAAAAAAGTTATGCCACGTACACATGGTCGCACTTTTTTCGACCGTATGTACGTGGCATTAGGAGCAAAATCGCTCCTCCGCCCTCTGCTGCCCCCATGCTTCGGCATATATGCTCTTTTTTTTAACTGTGGTGGTGAAATCACCTCCTACAGTGTTGGAGTCGCGGCTTTATGTATCGTGGGAGCAAACGCTGTTGCTGTCAAGATAAATAAATCCGCGCTGCAACTGAATGGCGCACCTTAAAAAAAAAAATTGGTTAACAATAAAACATACCTGAAAAGCAAGCATGATAAAACATAATAAAACATTGCAGAATAGAGTAAAAAAGAGCAACAATAGAGAGAGAGAGAGAGAGAGAGAGTAACAATAAAACGACAACTATTTTTGGTTTTTTATTTTATATTTTTTTGGGGGTTTTTTTTTTTTTGTACTTTTTTAATTTTTTTTTTTTATTTTTTACACTTTTTTTTTTTTTAACTATAACTATAATTTTAACTGTAACGGTCGGGTCTCAAAATGCGATGGCATTCTTGAGACCCTGCAACTATAATTTTAACTGCAACGGTCGGGTCTCAAAATGTGATGGCATTCTTGAGACCCTGTGAAAGTGTATCCTAGCCTGTGAAATGCTGTACCCTACGCTAAAACCTCACTAGTTCGTGGTAGCGTTCAAAACATTCACCAACGCAGAGACCAGGATTGTCAGGACAGCGTGGACAATAATAACGGCTGTCACGCCTACATCCGTGCTTGCTGCAGACACGACATCTTTTTTGGGGGGCTCGTTGGGTAGGGGTACTCGGGAGGACATAAGGGTAATGCCTCTCATGCAGCCGGCTTACTGCATTTGGTAGGGGATGGTGAGGTGTGGAATCGCCTGGATACAGGAGTTCCATGACAACCGCTCCCTGGAATTCAAGGAAGGGTAACGTCCCGCCTGAAGCTCCGTATAGCACATGAGCATTCAGCAAAGCCAATTGGAATAAATAAATAGACACTTTTTTGTACCAGCGTCTAGCCTTACGGGCAACTAGGTACGGCGCCAACAACTGGTCGTTGAGGTCCACCCCCCCCATATTAAGGTTGTATTCGTGGACACAGAGGGGTTTCGTCACAACACCAGCCGCTGTACGAATTTGGACTGTCGTGTCTGCATGAAGGGAGGTAAGAAGGAAAACATTCTTATTATCCCTCCACTTCACAGCGAGCAAGTTATTACACTTCAAGCAGGCTCTCTCCCCCAGCCTAAGACGGGAATCTACAAGCCGCTGGGGAAAGCCCCGGAGATTAGGTCGCACGGTGCCACATGCTCCAATCTGCTGATCAAACAAGTGACTAAACAGTGGCACGCTCGTGTAATAATTGTCCACGTACAAGTGGTACCCCTTTCCGAATAAGGGTGACGCCAAGTTCCACACTATCTTGCCAGCGCTCCCTATGTAATCTGGACAGTTCTCCGGCTCTACGTAACTATCTTTTCCCTCATAAACCGAAAAGCTCCACGTATAGCCTGTTGCCCTGTCACAGAGCTTGTAGAGCTTGACCCCGTATCTGGCACGCTTGCTGGGAAGGAACTGTTTGAAAGACAAGCGGCCAGAAAACTTAATCAGGGACTCGTCAATGCAGACAACTTGATTGGGCGTAAACAAGGCTGCAAAACATTGGTTGAAGTGGTTTATGAGGGGCCGAATTTTGTAGAGCCGATCAAATTCAGGGTCTCCACGAGGACGACAAAGTTCATTGTCACTGAAGTGCATGAACCGCAAAATCATCTCGTATCGTGCCCTGGACATGGAGCAAGAGAACACGGGCATTTGGTGGTGCGGTGAGGTGGACCAATAAGACCTCAGCGTCGGGAATTTGTGTATGCCCATGTTGAGGGAAAGGCCCAGAAAGGTCTTAAATTCGGAAACCGTAATTGGTTTCCAATCTCTGGCAAGGGAAGGCACTTGGGGATTAGCGGCGATGTATTGACCAGCGTATATATTACTTTGGTCCACAATAGATCTATAGAGATCTTCCGTGAAAAACAGCGAATAAAAATCGGATGGCTTAAAATCAGCTGTTTCCACCTGAATACCGGGTTGGCCAGTGAATGGGGGAAGTACGGGTCCTGCAGAAGTGGTGGGCACCCAATCAGGATTGGCGAATTCTGCAGGAAGGACACTATGGGATCGACGGACCTGCCTTTGTCTTCTTCTTGGTGGCAGCGGGACACTACTTGTGCTTGCCACCTCGCCAGCTTCAACTGCACTTATGGGACTCGCCACGTCACCAAGTGTTACTGCAGTGCTGGTTTGACTACGTCCAGGGTGTACTAGGCCGCTGGTGCTTGCCAGTTCACCAGAAGGAATAGCGGCGCTAGTACTTCTCTGCTCCATACGAGAGACCTGCGGTTCCTGCACCTCAACAACATCAGAAGATCGGGATCGGGTACGCCTGACCTTAGCAGGGACCTCACCTTCGTCGCCAGAGCTATCTGTCATGGAGCCGCTGTCGTCTACTGGATCGTATTCTGAGCCTGATTCTGACAGATGAGTGACCTCCTCTTCACTATCTGACATACTCAGAAACAAGTAGGCCTGTTCACTAGTGTACTTGCGATTTGCCATTTTGGGCTCTAAATTTAGTAGTACACTAGTGAGATTCACAGGAAAAAAAGCTCCTAGGCTGCTGGCAACTGAATCAAAACGCTACCAAAAAAACTGTTAGCGATCGCAGGGATCAGGCCTGACTCTGCGAACGCTGCAGTTATGTGTGCTTAGTGTTTTGGAAGTGACAGTGATCGATCGATACTGCACTTGGGTGGGCTGGGCTGGGCTGGGCGGAGGGGGAAAACGCAGGTGCTAGCAGGTATCTGGGCTGATCCCGCTAACAATGCGTTTTTTGGAACCCTAAACTGCTGGGACGCTAGTATAGATCTGATCAGATATTGATCTGTTCAGATACTATACCACTAAGGGAGGTGTATGCTTTGCGCGTGGGTGTTTGCGGTACTGGCACTAACCTGGGGCGACGCAGACCTTATTTGACCCTAACACCTAATTGATATCACCCGCCGGGCGATCAGGGGGTTAAACCGATAGTTGGGTAATAAATGGCGGGTGCCCTGACAGTATAAAAAAACAAGCTAACTAACCAGCGTCACCCGTAACAGTTATACGGTGATCACTGGTGAAAGGGTTAACTAGGGGCAATCAGGGGGTTAAAACCTTTATTAGGTAATATATGGGGGTACCTGACACTATATAAAAACCTGACGGGGGACCTAAATAACTAAATAACTAACTGGCTAACCAGTGACACTTATACTGTGATCACTGGTGAAAGAGTTAACTCTAGGGGCAATCAAGGGGTTAAAACCTTTATTTAGGTTGTAATATGGGGGTACCTGACCTATAAACCTATTTATAATCCTATATAAACCTGGCGGTTACCTAAAAAAAAAAAAAACTGGCTACCTAGCGGCACCAGTGACACTAATAGAGCGATCAAAAAAACGATCGCTTAGTGACACTGGCAAAAGGGGGTGAAAGGGTTACCTAGGGGGCAATCAAGGGGTTAAACCTTTATTGGGGGGGGGGGT
Organism: Lithobates sylvaticus; assembly: GCA_028564925.1. Classification (NCBI taxonomy): domain Eukaryota; kingdom Metazoa; phylum Chordata; class Amphibia; order Anura; family Ranidae; genus Lithobates; species Lithobates sylvaticus. Next base: position 207,282,307 of record CM053027.1, on the reverse strand, counting down.
AGGGGGCTACCTTGGACCTAAAGGGGCCTAAAACTAACTGCCCTGACAGTTATTGCAGTCACACTGACACTAAATGCAGTGATCAGTAAAATAAATGATCACTGCAATCAGTGACACTGTGACTGGGGGGGCAGGGGGTGATCTGGGGGGTGATCAGGGGGTGACAGGGGGGTGAAATATGTGCCTATGTGTGCCTGGTGTCAGTGTAGTGTTGGTGCACTAACCTGATGTCTTCTCCGCTCGGCGTCCCGGTCAGAAAGACCGACACGAGGAGCGTGACATCACTTCCCCTTGCCTGTGTTTACAATTACACAGGAAGGGGAAGGAAGCGGAAGAATCTCATTGGCCAGAGCGATCGGGAGGGGGTGGCCAGAAACGACTGGCCGTTACCTCGTCCCGCATCGCTTCTGAAGCCATCCCGACCGTCCCCGCCGGCCGAGGGGGGTCCGATCGGACCCCCCAACCGCCGGAAGAATGTCACGTACAGGTACGTGATTCTGCCTGTACGTGCCATTCTGTTGACGTATATATACATGGGGCGGTCGGGAAGTGGTTAAGTAGCATTAATGAAGTTAGCAAACTTCTTCAAAGTCAAACAATTTACTTGCCAGATGTTGTGGAGCTTTTGGAATCCAGCAAAACCTACTTGGAAACTTATCGGTCTGATGATGGATTTGAGGAGTTACTCACAGAAGCACGAACAATGGCACTGGAAATGGAAGTTGAACCTGTGTTCCCTTCTACAGTGCAGAGAAAAAAGAAGAGACTTTTTTCCTATGAGGGACAAGATGATCCCATCCAAGATCCCCAAAAACGGTTTAAAGTTGAGTGTTTCTACACTATCTTGGATGTCATAATAAAATCTGTTGAGGAGAGATTTGAACAGCTTAAAGGTCATAGCAACTATTTTCAGTTTTTGTATGACATCAGGAAACTTAAAGACATGAATAGGGAGCAACTCTTGAAGAGCTGTATGGAGTTACAAGAGGTGTTAACTGATGTAAAGACCAAGGATGAAGATATTGATGGAATGCAGCTGTGTGAAGAGCTAATTGTCTTGGCTCCTGTTGTATCAGCAAGCATGAAACCAATTGACGTTCTGGGTTACGCAGTCAGGAATGGTTTTGCTCCAAATGTAGCTATAGCGCTTCGCATACTGTTGACACTCCCCATCACAGTGGCTTCAGGTGAAAGAAGCTTCTCAAAATTAAAAATCATTAAAAATTACCTGCGTTCTTCTATGTCTCAAGAAAGGCTGGTGGGTCTTGCCACTCTGTCTATTGAGAATGCCATTGCTCAAGAGATTGACTTTGAAATATTGTTGAAGGAGTTTGCTAATGCTAAAGCAAGAAAGGTCAATTTATTGTAGACACAATAGCCTTAGTTAAAAGATGCTTGAACAGCACAGAGTTCAAAGATTGGCACTTTCATTATTGATTGTTTTTAGATTTGCAATGTTATAAGTTCTTTTGCACTATAATTTATAATTTGCTCTTTTGTACTTTAGTTTATTTTTTTATTGTACAAAATTTATTGAGAGAGGTTAGAGATATTAGAATGTTATAATATCTCTCTTGTCTCATAGTGTTTATTTTATAATAGTATGTTTCTATAACGTTGTCCATGTTATTTATCTATCTTATTTTTGTGAGTCTTGTTGCCAGTTGATACATGTGCAATGCTGCTATGTTATGTTTTGCAAATGAGAAAATGTTTACAAAATAAAAATCTACTATTTTATGGTTTATCGTTTTGAATTATTTGATCCAAAAGCTGGTTTGGGGGCAAAACTGTAAAATGTCCACAATTAGCTGGTCTAGCAAAGTGTTGCATGCAAAATAGTAGCGGTCATTAAAAAGGGGGGGTGTACATGGGCAGGGCAAAGGGGTGGAGTCAGGGGTGGAGCCAATGGGGGGGGCGGCAAAATGAGGTTTCGCCTAGGGTGCCAAAAATCTTTGCACCAGCCCTGCTCACCAACTCTTCTAACCACTTGAAGACAAAGCCCTTTCTGACACTTTTTGTTTATATGAAAAAAAAAAATTTTTGATCCAAAATTACTTTGAACCCCCAAACATTATATATATTTTTTAAAGCAAAGGCCCTACAGATTAAAATGATGGGTGCTGCAATATTTACTACTTACGCAGCGATTTTTCAAATGCAATTTTCTTGGAAAAAAAAATATATTTTTTAATTTAATGCACTAAAACACACTATATTGCCCAAATGTTTGCTAAAATATAAAAGATGATCTTGCTGAGTACATATATACTAAACACGACATACTTTAAAATTGGGCAAAATCGTGCAGTGCCGACAAACTACATACTTTTTTAAAAGCCTTTAAAAACCTTTACAGGTTACCACTTTAGATTTACAGAGGAGATCTACTGCTAAAATTATTGCCCTCGATCCAACGTTCGTGGTGATAACTCACATGCATGGTGCAATTTCTGTTTACATATGACACGAGACCGACGCTTGCGTTCGCCTTTGCGCACGAGCACGGGAGGACAGGGGTGCTTTTTTTTTTTTTTACACTGTTACTTTCATTTTTTTTCTTTTCTTTTTTTATTGTTATCACAGGGATAGCAATAGGTAGTGATGACAGGTAAGCCCCATACACACGGTCGGATTTTCCGACGGAAAATGTCCTATCGGACAATGTTGTCGGAAATTCCGACCGTGTGTAGGCTCCATCGGACATTTTCCATCGGATTTTCCGACGGACAAAGTTTTATCTCCTGCTCTCAAATTTTCCGACAACAAAGTCCTATCGGACTTTTTCCGATCGTGTGTAGCGAATTCCGATGGACAAAGCATGCTCAGATCACATTACAAGACCAAAGCTATTGGCTACTAGCCTCTACGTAGTCCCGTTGTAGGCAACAAACGTCACCACGTTCAGAATGATCGGATTTTCCGACAACTTTGTCCGACCGTGTGTATGCAACATTAGTGTCGGACTAAATCCGTCTGAAAAAATCCAATGGATTTTGTGGTCGGATTTTCCGACCGTGTGTACGGGGCAGTACACTTTTTAAAAAAAAATTGGGGTCTATTAGATCTCTAGATCTCTCCTCTGCCCTCAAAGCATATGACCACACCATGATTGGTGTGATAAGATGCTTTCCCAATTTCCCAATGGCGCTGTTTATATCCAGCGAAACCAAAGTCAACAAATGCTCGTAGCTTCCGGTTTCTTAGGCCACAGAGATGTTTGGAGCCATTCTGGTCTTTGAATAACTCTATGGTCAGCTGGCGGAACCACCGGTTTCATTCTCAGGTTCCCCGGTGGGACAGGAGAGCCCGAAAAAAACATGGAAGATGGCAGGGGGGGGGGGGGTGTAAATGTTCCCTCCCACTGCTTGTAAAAGTAGTCTAGTGGCTAATTAGCTACAATGTAAGAAATGTTGCTCTACATAAAGATAGCTATGGCTATGAGAAGATTGGCAAAACCCTGAAACTGAGCTGTGGCATGGTGGCCAATACCATACAGCACTTTTTTATTATAACTTTTCATATGACAACTCTGAAGAAATTACACTTTGCTACAATGTAAAGTAGTGAGTGTACAGCTTGTATAACACACAGCCATTAATGTCTAAACCGCTGACAACAAAAGTGAGTAAACCCCTAAGTGAAAATGTCCCAATTGAGCACAATTAGCCATTTTCCCTCCCCAATGTCATGTGACTCATTAGTGTTACAAGGTCTCGGGTGTAAATGGGGAGCAGGTTTGTTAAATTTGGTGTTATTGCTCTCACTCTCCCATTCTGGTCACTTGAAGTTCAACAAAGAACTGTCTGAGGATCTGAAAAAAAGAAGTGTTGCTTTATATAAAGACTGCCGAGGCATTAAGAAGATGGCCAAGACCCTGAAACTGAGCTGCAGCATGCTGGCCAATACCATACAGCATTTTAACAGGACAGGTTCCACTCAGAACTGGCCTCGCCATGGTCGACCAAAAAAGTTTAGTGCACGTGCTCAGCATCATATCCAGAGGTTGTCTTTGGGAAATAGACGTATGAGTGCTGCCAGCATTGCTGCAGAGGTTGAAGGGGTGGGGGGGTCAGCCTGTCAGTTCTCAGACCATACGCCACACACTGCATCAAATTGGTCTGCATTGCTGTCATCCCAGAAGGAAGCCTCTTCTAAAGATGATGAACAAGAAAGCCCGCAAACAGGCGTTGAAGACAAACAGACTAAGGACATGGATTACTAGAACCATGTTCTGTGGTCTGTGAGACCAAGATAAACTTATTTGGTTCAGATGGTGTCAAGCGTGTGGCGGCAACCAGGTGTAGAGTTCAAAGACAAGTGTGTCTTGCCTACAGTCAAGCATGGTGGTGGGAGTATCATGGTCTGGGGCTGCATAAGTGTTTCCGGCACTGGGGAGCTACAGTTCATTGAGGGAACCATGAATGCCAACATGTACTGTGACATACTGAAGCAGAGCATGATCCCCTCCTCTCAGAGACTGGGCTGCAGGGCAGTATTCCAACATGATAAAGTCCCCAAACACATCTCCAAGATGACCGCTGCCTTGTTAAAAAGCTGAGGGTAAAGGTGATGGACTGGCCAAGCATGTCTCCAAAACGAAACCCTTTTAAGCGTCTGTGGGACATCCTCAAATGGAAGGTGGAGGATAGGGATGGGCCCGGTGCTCAATTCAAACCCACGTTCGAATCGAGCACCGGGCGTTCGCTCGCTCGGCGAGCCCAGAACTATTTGGGCCGTTCGCATCACATTCGTGTGATACGAGCGGCCCCGCAATGCATTGCGGCTGGCACGGCCGGCGCAGTGCATTGCTGGCTGATGATTGGCCAAGCATGCACTGTGACCCCGCATGCTTGGCCAATCACAGCGCCGGAAACTCGGAGAGCAATAATTGGCTACAGGCAGGACGCCTGTAGCCAATTAAAGCTCAGGGGCTTTAGTACATGCCCCACCATTTAAAAGGCCGCCATGCCATCGGCCCCGGTCACACGGCTTTAGGAGAGAGCAGTCTGCTGATTCTGTCTTTGCTTGATTGCTATTTCTTTGCTAAACCATTGGCTATTTCTTTGCTAAACCATTGCTACCTGAGTCATTCATCATTAGTGATCGTTCATTGCTGCTGATTGCACAGTTAGTGTGTTATTAGCTGCTGCTGGGGATTAGTCTGGTGCGTGCTTACTGTTAGTACAGTATTGCAGTAGTACCAACCGCAGTGCTGTTAGCACAGCATTGCACCCCAACAGCACCCATAGGACTTCTAGTGTGTTAGTGGCATCACACAGAGCTCCTATATTTTCTTCTCAGCAGCACCCATAGGACTTCTAGTGTGTTAGTGGCATCACACAGAGCTCCTATATTTTCTTCTCAACAGCACCCATAGGACTTCTAGTGTGTTAGTGGCAGCACACAGAGCTCCTATATTTTCTTCTCAGCAGCACCCATAGGACTTCTAGTGTGTTAGTGGCATCAAACAGAGCTCCTATATTTTCTTCTCAGCAGCACCCATAGGACTTCTAGTGTGTTAGTGGCAGCAAACAGAGCTCCTATATTTTCTTCTCAGCAGCACCCATAGGACTTCTAGTGTGTTAGTGGCATCACACAGAGCTCCTATATTTTCTTCTCAGCAGCACCCATAGGACTTCTAGTGTGTTAGTGGCATCACACAGAGCTCCTATATTTTCTTCTCAGCAGCACCCATAGGACTTCTAGTGTGTTAGTGGCATCACAGAGAGCTCCTATATTTTCTTCTCAGCAGCACCCATAGGACTTCTAGTGTGTTAGTGGCAGCAAACAGAGCTCCTATATTGTCTTCTCAGCAGCACCCATAGGACTTCTAGTGTGTTAGTGGCAGCAAACAGAGCTCCTATATTTTCTTCTCAGCAGCACCCATAGGACTTCTAGTGTGTTAGTGGCATCACACAGAGCTCCTATATTTTCTTCTCAGCAGCACCCATAGGACTTCTAGTGTGTTAGTGGCATCACACAGAGCTCCTATATTTTCTTCTCAGCAGCACCCATAGGACTTCTAGTGTGTTAGTGGCATCACACAGAGCTCCTATATTTTCTTCTCAGCAGCACCCATAGGACTTCTAGTGTGTTAGTGGCAGCAAACAGAGCTCCTATATTTTCTTCTCAGCAGCACCCATAGGACTTCTAGTGTGTTAGTGGCAGCAAACAGAGCTCCTATATTTTCTTCTCAGCAGCAGCCATAGGACTTCTAGTGTGTTAGTGGCATCACACAGAGCTCCTATATTTTCTTCTCAGCAGCACCCATAGGACTTCTAGTGTGTTAGTGGCATCACACAGAGCTCCTATATTTTCTTCTCAGCAGCACCCATAGGACTTCTAGTGTGTTAGTGGCATCACACAGAGCTCCTATATTTTCTTCTCAGCAGCACCCATAGGACTTCTAGTGTGTTAGTGGCATCACACAGAGCTCCTATATTTTCTTCTCAGCAGCACCCATAGGACTTCTAGTGTGTTAGTGGCATCCCACAGAGCTCCTATATTTTCTTCTCAGCAGCACCCATAGGACTTCTAGTGTGTTAGTGGCATCACAGAGCTCCTATATTTTCTTCTCAGCAGCACCCATAGGACTTCTAGTGTGTTAGTGGCAGCAAACAGAGCTCCTATATTTTCTTCTCAGCAGCACCCATAGGACTTCTAGTGTGTTAGTGGCATCACACAGAGCTCCTATATTTTCTTCTCAGCAGCACCCATAGGACTTCTAGTGTGTTAGTGGCATCACACAGAGCTCCTATATTTTCTTCTCAGCAGCACCCATAGGATTTCTAGTGTGTTAGTGGCAGCACACAGAGCTCCTATATTTTCTTCTCAGCAGCACCCATAGGACTTCTAGTGTGTTAGTGGCAGCACACAGAGCTCCTATATTTTCTTCTCAGCAGCACCCATAGGACCTCTAGTGTGTTAGTGGCAGGCAGCACACAGAGCTCCTATATTTTCTTGACAGCAGCACACATATTTTACCTATTGTGTCAGCAGCACCCATAGGACTTCTAGTGTGTTAGTGGCAGCACACAGAGCTCCTATATTTTCTTGTCAGCAGCACACATAGTACCTATAGTGTGTTAGTGTCAGCACCCATAGGACCTACAGTGTGTTGTGAGCACACATAGGAGCTCTATTTTTTATACTATATACACTACCGACTACAATGGCTGGAAGACCGCCAAGGAGAGGCAGAGCGTGCCGAGGCAAGAACACAGGGCAGGCAGGCTCTGTTTCTAGAGACAACAGTGCTGGCCGTGGACATGGTCGTGCATCGTCATCAGCAGGTGGCCATGGGACACGCTTGTCTTTGTTTTCGGCAGCTGGACATGTGGAGCCGCATCATGCCGAAGGATTGGTAGAATGGATGACCAAGCCCTCCTCATCCTCCTCATCCTCTCTCACCCAGGCTGAGGGTACTGGCAGAGCAGCTGCCAATGCGTACTCAATGGCATCATCAGCCACCCCTTCCCTAGACCCACCATGTCCTCCTGAGGAGTCCCCCGAACTGTTTGAGCACAGTGTTGGGTACATGCTCCAGGAGGATGCCCAACGATTCGAAGGCTCGGATGATGATACCCAGCTTGAGGAAGGCAGTAGTGTGCGCGCAGAGATCTCAAGGATTTTCAGCCATATGGCGGCCAGGACAAGACATGACATTAAAGCCGCAAGTGGTTTTAAATGGCTTCTTTTTTTCCTTTACAAATGTCATTTTGTGCAGGGACAGTTCTAAACACGGGAAACACATGCCACTTCACAGGCATACTTTAGACACCCCCCAGGTACCATATTTAAAGAAAAATTTCACTTTTTTTTTCACTTTATGCATCATTAAAATGACTGCTCCCGAAAAAACTTTAGTTTTTAAAAGTTCTTTTTGCATTGATATATGTCCCCTGGGGCAGGACCCGGGTCCCCAAACCTGTTTTATGACATTAACATGCATATTGGCCGTTGTAATTAGCAATTTTGATTTCGAACGTTCGCGTCCATTATAACGAATAGGGTTCGAAAATTTGCGCGAACTTTCGGTCCGTTCGAAGGTTCTGGTGCGAACCGAACCTGGGGGTGTTCGGCTCATCCCTAGTGGAGGAGCGCAAGTTCTCTAACATCCACCAGCTCCGTGATTTTCGTCATGGAGGAGTGGAAGTGGACTTTAGTGGCAACCTGTGAAGCTCTGGTGAACTCCATGCCCAAGAGGGTTAAGGTAGTGCTGGAAAATAATTGTGGCCACACAAAATATTGACACTTTGGGTCCAATTTGTACATTTTCAGTTAGGGGTGTACTCACTTTTGTTGCCAGCGGTTTAGACATTAATGGCTGTGTGTTGAGTTATTTTGAGGGGACAGCAAATTTACACTGTTATACAAGCTGTACACTCACTAATTTACCTTGTAGCAAAGTGTAATTTCTTCAGTGTTGTCACATGAAAAGATATATTAAAATATTTACAAAAATGTGAGATATATATATATATATATACACACAGTTAGGTCCATAAATATTGGGACATCAACACAATTCTAATCTTTTTGACTCTATACACCACCACAATGGATTTGAAATGAAACAGTTTTATATGTGCCTCCCACTTTTTAATGGACCAAAAGTAATGGGACAATTGGCTGCTCAGCTGTTCCATGGCCAGGTGTGTGTTATTCCCTCATTATCCCATTTACAAGGAGCATATACAAGGTCCAGAGTTCATTTCAAGTGTGCTATTTGCATTTGGAATCTGTTGCTGTCAACTCTCAATATGAGATCCAAAGAGCTGTCACTATCAGTGAAGCAAGCCATCATTAGGCTGAAAAAATACACAAACCCATCAGAGAGATAGAAAAAAAAAGTAGGTATGACCAAATCAACTGTTTGGAACATCCTTAAAAAGAAAGAACGCACCGGTGAGCTCAGCAACACCAAAGACCCGGAAGACACGGAAAACAACTGTGGTGAATGACCGAAGAATTCTTTCCCTGGTGAAGAAAACACCCTTCACAACAGTTGGCCAGATCAAGAACACTCTCCAGTAGGAGGTAGGTGTTTGTGTGTCAAAGTCAACAATCAAGAGAAGACTTCACCAGAGTGAATACAGAGGGTTCACCACAAGATGTAAACCATTGTTGAGCCTCAAAAACAGGAAGGCCAGATTAGAGTTTGCCAACCATCTAAAAAAAGCCTTCACAGTTGGAACAACATCCTATGAACAGATGAGACCAAGATCAACTGGTACCAGAGTGATGGGAAGAGAAAGGTATGGAGAAGGAAAGGAACTGCTCATGATCCAAAGCATACATCCTCATCAGTGAAGCATGGTGGTGGTAGTGTCATGGCGTGGGCATGTATGGCTGCCAATGGAACTGGTTCTCTTGTATTTATTGATGATGTGACTGCTGACAAAAGCAGCAGGAGGAATTCTGAAGTGTTTCGGGCAATATTATCTGCTCATATTCAGCAACATTCTTCAGAACTCATTGGACGGCTAGAATATTTGCTTACCTTGGGTGTTCAGCTGATTGGAGGAGGGACTCTATTTCACCAATCTATGTAGTCAATTCACTCAAGATTGTTTTGATTATTTCACTATCACCTGAATTGGGACTGTTTATCCAGTTTTTTATCACTTGGACTTTGCCTTTTCTTTTTTCAGACTTTTTTCACATATGAATTTTCTCAACTATTATTAGTTAAAATATTTGTGATCACTGTATCACAGGCAAAAGGAAGTACCTGTACGTTCCCTTTAATTTGCCTGCCCGGGGGGCGCGCGCACGCGCGCCGCCAGCGACCCGGTCGGGAGCTCCGTGACCACGGCCGCGGGACCAGCGGACCCGATCGCCGCTGGTATCCCACGATCGGGTTACGGAGCTGAAGAACAGGGAGAGGTCTATGTAAACAAACCTCTCCCCACGCTTCCTACATTGACTGTCAGTGATCGGCGGTTCCCTGTCATCGGGAACGCCGATCAATGACGTCAGACGTACAGCCACGACCCCCTACTGTAAAAAAAAAAACACAACACGTCAAACTGTGTCCTCCCCGCCCCCTAGTGGTTAACCCCTTCACTACAACTGTCATTTACATAGGAATCAGTGCTATTTAAATAGCACTGATTTCTGTATAAATGACAAATGTCCCAAAAATGTGTCAAAAATGTCCGATGTGTCCGCCATAATGTCGCAGTCACAATAAAAATCGCTGATCGCCGCCATTACTAATAAAAAAAAAATATTAATAAAAATGCTATAAAACTATCCCCTATTTTGTAAACGCTATAACTTTTGCGCAAACTAATCAATAATCGCTTATTGCGATTTTTTTTACCAAAAATATGTAGAAGAATACGTATCGGCCTAAACGGAGGAAAAAAAAAGTTTTTTTATATATTTTTTGGGGATATTTAATATAGCAAAAAGTAAAAAATATTGAATTTTTTTCAAAATTGTCGCTCTATTTTTGTTAATAGCGCAAAAAATAAAACCCGCAGGGGTGATCAAATACCACCAAAAGAAAGCTCTATTTGTGGGAAAAAAAGGACGCCAATTTTGTTTGGGAGCCACGTCGCACGACCGCGCAATTGTCAGTTAAAGCGACGCAGTGCCGAATCGCAAAAAGGGGCCTGGTCCTTTGGCTGCCAATTGGTCCGGGGCTGAAGTGGTTAATTATTGCAGCACTGTTTTGGAAGAAACAATTGATTTTGTTTTTTGTATTTTTCACTATTGGTTTTTATTACTTTTGGTATGATTTCCATTTGAATTTGAGACTATCACTGTTTTGATTTATTTTCCTATACTGTAGTTCACATTGGAAATGGTATGTGTTTAGCGCTGCACTTGTTTTTCGCAGATGGACAATGACCCGAAGCATACTGTGAAAGCAACCAAAGAGGGAAAGAAGTGGAATGTTATGCAATGGCCAAGTCAATCACCTGACCTGAATCCGATTGAGCATGCATTTCACTTGCTGAAGACAAAGCTGAAGGGAAAATGCCCCAAGAACAAGCAGGAACTGAAGACAGTTGCAGTAGAGGCCTGGCAGAGCATCACCACGGATGAAACCCAGCGTCTGGTGATGTCTATGTTCCAGACTTCAGGCTGTAATCGACTGCAAAGGATTTGCAACGAAGTATTAAAAAGTGAAAGTTTGATGGATGATTGTTAATCTGTCCCATTACTTTTGGTCCCTTAAAAAGTGGGAGGCACATATACAAACTGTTGTAATTCCTACACCGTTCACCTGATTTGGATGTAAATACCCTCAAATTAAAGCTGGAGGTTTCATTTCAAATCCATTGTGGTGGTGTATAGAGCCAAAAAGAATAGAATTGTGTCGATGTCCCAATATTTATGGACCTATATATATTTTTTTAAAATATTTTTTATACACTTTTTTTTTGTAACTGTTAGGCTATTTTCACACTGGGGCGCTGGCGGTAAAGCTGCGCTATATTTAGCGCCGCTTTACCTGCGCATTTTGGCCGCTAGCGGGGCGGTTTTACCCCCCGCGAGCGGTCGAAAAAGGGTTAATAGGGTTAAAGCGCTGCCCCATTGTTTTCAATGGGAGGGGGCGCTTTAGGAGCGGTACCTACACCGCTCCTACAGCGCACCAAAGATGCGGCTTGCAGGACATTTTTCAGCGTCCTGCAAGCGCACCGCTCCAGTGTGAAAGCCCGAGACACAGCAACGGCTGTTTCAGGTCGGTTTGCAGGTGCTATTTTTGGCGCAATAGCGCCTGCAAACCGCCCCAGTGTGAAAGGGGCCTAAGGGTTCCAGGTTCGGGTCTTTCAAAATATGATGGTATGTTTGGAGACCCTGTGAAAGTGTGCCCTAGGACTGTGCAGTGCTGTACCCTACGCTAATACTAGTGTGTGGTAGAGATGGAAACATTCACTGATGCAGAGACCAGGTTGGTCAGGACAGGAGGGACAATAAAAGCGCGTGTCACACCTGTATCCACGTTTCCTACAGACACGACATCTTCTTTGGTGTGTTCGTTGGGTAGGGGTACTAGGGAGGACATATGGAAAATGCCTCTCATGCAGTCGGCTCACTGCATTTGTGTTGGGAAGGTGGGGCACAGCACCGTCTGGAAACAGAAGCCTCTTCCTGGAATTTAAAGCGGGACTGTACCTGCAAAAAATGTTTTTAAAAGCCAGCACTTACAAATACTGCAGCTGCTGACTTTTAATAAATGGACACTTACCTGTCACAGGTTCCAGCGATGTCGGCAGCAGAGGCCGATCAATCGCTCGGCTCTCTGCTGCTGCCGGCGCCATTCTCTGTGAGGGAATCAGGAAGTGAAGCTTGCGGCTTCACTTCCCGGTTCCCTACTGCGCATGCGCGAGTCACGCAGCGCAATGAGAATCGTCCGCACTGTCTGCTGGGACCCGTGTGTGTCCCGGCAGACAGCGTGCCGGGACAGGAAGTGGCGTAAACTCCCGTGGGAGTTTATGCCCGGAAGTGGGTGTAAATACCTGTCTTAGACAGGTATCTGCACCCCCTCCCCCCTGAAAGGTGCCAAATGTGACACCGGAGGGGGGGGGGGGTGAAATCCCGCTTTAAGGAAGGATCCAGTTCGTCCTAACGCTTTCTATAGCACATAAGCGTTCAGCAGAGCCAATTGAATTAGGTATACAGACACTTTTTTGTATCAGCGTCTGGCTCTATGGGCAATTAAGTACGGTGCCAACAACTGGTCTTGAAGTCCACCCCTCCCATGTTAAGGTTGTATTCGTGGACACAGAGGGGTTTCACAACACTAGTTGCCGTTGGAATTTCGATTGACGTATCTGTGTGAAGGGAGGACAGAATGAAAACATTCAGATTATCCCTCCACTGATTGCATCTCAAGCAGACGTTCTTCTCCAGTCTGCATTCTACAAGCCGTTGGGGGAAGCCCCAGTGATTAGATCGCACGGTGCCACATGCGCCAATTCCACAATCAAAAAGGTGACTAAAAAGTGGCACGCTTGTGTAACAATTGTCCAGGTATAAGTGGCACCCCTTTCTGAATAAGGGTGACACCAAGTCCCACACAATCTTACCAGCGCTCCCTGTAGTCTGGGCAGTTCTCAGGCTCCACGTGACTATCTTTTCCCTCATAAACCATAAAACTATATGTATAGCCTGTTGCCCTGTCACAGAGCTTATACAACTTGACCCCTGTATCTGGCACGCTTGCTGGGAAGATACTGTTTGAAAGACAAGCGGTCAGAAAACTTAATCAGGGACTCATCAATGCAGACAACTTGATCGGGAGTAAACAAGGCTGCAAACCATTGGTTGAAGTGGTTTACGCGGGGCCGAATTTTGTAGAGCCAATCAAATCCAGGGCGCCCGGTGTATAGCTACGGCGATTTGCCTAGGAGAGCGGACCTGCTGCAGTATAACGATGGCAGCTGGTCGCCTACTGGTTAAAGTGGAAGACATTAGGAAAATGGAAAGTCTAGCCAGTGTGCTATATAACATGAATTAATGATTTACCAAAACATGGTTTTACTGGATCAAATTTTCTTGCACGGAGGAATTTGAGAAGTTATATAGTGGCTAAGTACAAAATTAAATATACCCTGTGCTGGAATGGCTATGCATTAGATAATCTGTATCTTAATCTATAGTTATAGATCCACAAGAATATAATAATGTGCATAAAATAGTAAACATACAACTGGTGTAAAGTGCAAAATATAGCAAAAACAAATAATGTGCACAAAATCTGTAAACGCACAACTAAAACGCACAAATAAATATAAAGTGCACAAGTGCCAAAAAAACTCTGTGAGGTTATATGTACCCCTTATGCCCCATACACACGGTCGGAAATTCTGAAGGAAAATGTCCGATCGGACCATGTTGTCAGAAAATCCACCCGTGTGTGGGCTCCATCTGACTTTTTCCGACGGAAAAAATTTGAGATCCTGCTCTCAAATTTTCCGACAACAAAATCCGATCAGACTTTTTCTGATCGTGTGTAGAGAATTCCGACGGACAAAGTGCCACGCATGCTCAGATTACGAGACCAAAGCTATTGGCTAATAACCTCTACGTAGTTCCATCGTACGCAATGAACGTCACCGCGTTCAAAATGATCAGATTTTCCAACAACTTTGTCCGACCGTGTGTATGCAACACCAGTGTCAGACAAAAAGTGGTTGGAATTTCAGAGCATAGAGTTACAAGGTGCCATGCACAATAACACACCAGGAAATAAAATAATAATAATATTAGATGAAAAAAAGTGCTAAATGCATACATATGTGATAGCAAACATGTATAAAAAAAGGTGCAAGTGCATAAACCATACAAGTGTCTCTATATTATTAAAAAAACAGTTCTTTGTGGCAGCCTGTCTTGGGCTGTGATAAGAAACACAAAATGTTGATTGATGTGAGACTAGATGCAGGTGATGTTATGGCGTGGGCATGTATGGCTGCCAATGGAACTGGTTCTCTTGTATTTATTGATGATGTGACTGCTGACAAAAGCAGCAGGAGGAATTCTGAAGTGTTTCGGGCAATATTATCTGCTCATATTCAGCAACATTCTTCAGAACTCATTGGACGGCTAGAATATTTGCTTACCTTGGGTGTTCAGCTGATTGGAGGAGGGACTCTATTTCACCAATCTATGTAGTCAATTCACTCAAGATTGTTTTGATTATTTCACTATCACCTGAATTGGGACTGTTTATCCAGTTTTTTATCACTTGGACTTTGCCTTTTCTTTTTTCAGACTTTTTTCACATATGAATTTTCTCAACTATTATTAGTTAAAATATTTGTGATCACTGTATAGATAAGATGCAAATCATGTGTGTACAGTGTTTCTTTATTAACCGCTTCCCGACCGCCTCATGTAGATATACGTCTACAGAATGGCACGGGCAGGCAAAAGGAAGTACCTGTACGTTCCCTTTAATTTGCCTGCCCGGGGGGCGCGCGCGCGCGCCGCCAGCGACCCGGTCGGGAGCTCCGTGACCACGGCCGCGGGACCAGCGGACCCGATCGCCGCTGGTATCCCGCGATCGGGTTACGGAGCTGAAGAATGGGGAGAGGTCTATGTAAACAAACCTCTCCCCGCGCTTCCTACATTGACTGTCAGTGATCGGCGGTTCCCTGTCATCGGGAACGCCGATCAATGACGTCAGACGTACAGCCACGCCCCCCTACTGTAAAAAGAAAAAAAAAACACAACACGTCACACTGTGTCCTCCCCGCCCCCTAGTGGTTAACCCCTTCACTACAACTGTCATTTACATAGGAATCAGTGCTATTTAAATAGCACTGATTTCTGTATAAATGACAAATGTCCCAAAAATGTGTCAAAAATGTCCGAAGTGTCCGCCATAATGTCGCAGTCACAATAAAAATCGCTGATCGCCGCCATTACTAATAAAAAAAAAAAAAATATTAATAAAAATGCTACAAAACTATCCCCTATTTTGTAAACGCTATAACTTTTGCGCAAACTAATCAATAATCGCTTATTGTGATTTTTTTTACCAAAAATATGTAGAAGAATACGTATCGGCCTAAACGGAGGAAAAAAAATGTTTTTTTATATATTTTTTGGGGATATTTATTATAGCAAAAAGTAAAAAATATTGAATTTTTTTCAAAATTGTCGCTCTATTTTTGTTAATAGCGCAAAAAATAAAAACCGCAGGGGTGATCAAATACCACCAAAAGAAAGCTCTATTTGTGGGAAAAAAAGGACGCCAATTTTGTTTGGGAGCCACGTCGCACGACCGTGCAATTGTCAGTTAAAGCGACGCAGTGCCGAATCGCAAAAAGGGGCCTGGTCCTTAATCCCACAAGGGGGCCTGGTCCCACAATCTTACCAGCGCTCCCTGTAGTCTGGGCAGTTCTCAGGCTCCACGTGACTATCTTTTCCCTCATAAACCATAAAACTATAAGTATAGCCTGTTGCCCTGTCACAGAGCTTATACAACTTGACCCCTGTATCTGGCACGCTTGCTGGGAAGATACTGTTTGAAAGACAAGCGGTCAGAAAACTTAATCAGGGACTCATCAATGCAGACAACTTGATCGGGAGTAAACAAGGCTGCAAACCATTGGTTGAAGTGGTTTACGCGGGGCCGAATTTTGTAGAGCCAATCAAATCCAGGGCGCCCGGTGTATAGCTACGGCGATTTGCCTAGGAGAGCGGACCTGCTGCAGTATAACGATGGCAGCTGGTCGCCTACTGGTTAAAGTGGAAGACATTAGGAAAATGGAAAGTCTAGCCAGTGTGCTATATAACATGAATTAATGATTTACCAAAACATGGTTTTACTGGATCAAATTTTCTTGCACGGAGGAATTTGAGAAGTTATATAGTGGCTAAGTACAAAATTAAATATACCCTGTGCTGGAATGGCTATGCATTAGATAATCTGTATCTTAATCTATAGTTATAGATCCTAAAGAATATAATAATGTTCATAAAATAGTAAACATACAACTGGTGTAAAGTGCAAGTGCAAAATATAGCAAAAACAAATAATGTGCACAAAATCTGTAAACGCACAACTAAAACGCACAAATAAATATAAAGTGCACAAGTGCCAAAAAAACTCTGTGAGGTTATATGTACCCCTTATGCCCCATACACACGGTCGGAAATTCTGAAGGAAAATGTCCGATCGGACCATGTTGTCAGAAAATCCACCCGTGTGTGGGCTCCATCTGACTTTTTCCGCCGGAAAAAATTTGAGATCCTGCTCTCAAATTTTACGACAACAAAATCCGATCGGACTTTTTCTGATCGTGTGTAGAGAATTTCGACAGACAAAGTGCCACGCATGCTCAGATTACGAGACCAAAGCTATTGGCTAATAACCTCTACGTAGTTCCATCGTACGCAACGAACGTCACCGCGTTCAGAATGATCAGATTTTCCAACAACTTTGTCCGACCGTGTGTATGCAACACCAGTGTCAGACAAAAAGTGGTTGGAATTTCAGAGCATAGAGTTACAAGGTGCCATGCACAATAACACACCAGGAAATAAAATAATAATAATAATAATATTAGATGAAAAAAAGTGCTAAATGCATACATATGTGATAGCAAACATGTATAAAAAAAGGTGCAAGTGCATAAACCATACAAGTGTCTCTATATTATTAAAAAAACTGTTCTTTGTGGCAGCCTGTCTTTGGCTGTGATAAGAAACACAAAATGTTGATTGATGTGAGACTAGATGCAGGTGATGTTATCTTCGGTGACCATACTATTGACATGCTTGTTACGTCCAACCGTGGCTCTGAATCATTCATAGGTGAAATCCAGGAACCCCTTATGGTAATAAGCTCACCTCAGAGCGTGTGACCAGTCACGCATATGAACCACTATAGGGTTCTCAGCTGTTTCACTGGATCAGTAGTTTTATGTAGTTTATGGGCGGTATTCACCAGGTTTTGATTTGGAGAGAGGTTCATCTTGTAGGTACAACTGTCATAAGAACTGGCAACAGATATTTTCTAGGCAGACAATTTATATACACCCTGAATAAGGTTTCTGTCCATAGAGTCTTACTAATTTATTAAACCAAGTCAGACACCTATAAATGTTTAAAATGAACTGATAATCTGCTTTCCACTGTGTTTTTTTACACACATTATATACAATAATACATTACTATGCAGCTAATCAATAATACTTCATAAAAACACAAATGTGTTATTTTATGTATTATTAATTAAAGCGGTAGTAAACTGCAGGTACATGAAAATAAAAACTCCCCTGCAAGGCAATATCATAATGTGCAAGTATGCATCCCATACTAGCACATTATGAGAGACTTGCCTTAAAAGGAATCCCTCCAGCATCGCGCTGTCACCGCTGAGAGGGCTTCTATCTTCACCCAATCTTGCTTCCAAATTTGTGGCCTCTGCTACATGAGTGGCCAGGGGTGTGATGACATCACTCATCTGTGCCCCCATTTACAGCACAGGCTCCGAAGTTCCAGCAAGGTATGCCAGACCTTCAGAGCGAATGTGCCAGTGACATCACCGGTCGCATGCACTCTGAATATCTCATACACATTGCAAGTTTAGAAGATATTTATAGTACCTACAGGTAAGCCTTATTACAGACTTACCTGTAGGTAAAAGATGAAAAAGTGGGTTTACTACCACTTTAAGATTTGAAGCTTCATTACTACAGTGTTAGTCTAGGGGTGTGTTTTTTTATGTAAGAAAAAACTAAAAGCTATACCGCGCTGTGTAAATGAAAAAGAAAGAAAAAATAGCTGCCAACACAGCTGTGGACTAAAAGCAATATGTGTGGGTATAAAAATGTGTAGCGCTATTTATCTAACCAATGTAAATATATTACCAGTGAAGATAATAACATTAATAAAAAGTGCTGATGTAAACATCAAAATATGAAGTGCAAAAAATTTCCCAATCCTTAAGAACATCAATTATAAAGTGCAACATCAAATATAAAGTTTTTCTTTTGTGTTTTTGCATGTGGTTTCATGCTTCTTTTTTTTTTTTATAGGAGGAGATTTTTAAGCATAAAATGTCTGCTAAAATATACATGCACATGTGTTTTGCATGTACTCGCATTGAAGTCTATGGGGCCAAAACCACACTATCCACCTCAATACTGGGCACTTTCACCCCCTTAATACCCAAGCCATTTTTCAGCTTTCAGCACTGTCGCACTTTGAATGACAATTGTGTGGTCATGCTACACTGTACCCAAATTAAATTTTCATCATTTTTTTTCCCCACAAATAGAGCTTTCTTTTGGTGGGTATTTGATCACCTCTGCAGTATTTATTTTTTGCGCTATAAAAAAAAAAAAAGCGAAACAAGTTTGAAAAAACTATATTTTTTACTTTTTGCTATAATAAATATCCAATTATTTATTTAAATATTTTTTTTCCTCAGTTTAGGCCGTGAAAGATTTTGTGAGATACTGTGTGTGTGTGTGTATATATATATATATATATATATATATATATATATATATATATATATATATATATTGTAATATTGGGGGTTATTTAGCTTCAGTGTAGAGCTTACCAGTGAGCAGAGTCTATGCTAGATGCTAGATGCAGTCTATGCAGTTTAAGGGCTTTTTCGGAAGTAACTAGTGGCTAGTGGCTATGCTAGCCACAATGTCAAAAATTACACTGTACCATGTTACAATTATGTGAACGGGCAACATGGAGAGAATGTAATTTCTGTGGTCATGTATTGTAGGAAGGAGAAATGTGGGGTCTTATTGTGACTAGGTCTCATTTATACAAACTACTCCAAAAGTCATCCACTGCATCCATTCAGAGATTAAGGGATATCTGGACCCTTATTGGCTTTCATGGTTTTCATGTAGCTCTACTTTGCTCTATGTGTCACAAATAAGCTTTTGCTTAGGCAGACACTTTTTTCACAACAAGAATCAGACGATAAAAACCTACATGTTTTGATGAAGGATAACTTCATCTATGAAAGCAGCGCTAGGAAAATGTATTTCATAACACATTTTTGCAAAAAATACAGTTAATATAATGTTATTTAATTAAACACAAAGTGGATGCATCAATATAAAACATTCAGCACAGCTTCCACATAGGGCAGGAGTGCTCAACCTTTTGAAGAGCGAGGGCCACTTAAGTGATCTGGTAACCGGTCACTATTACTGAGCCCCCTTTAAGGCTGCTTTCTCACTGATGCACTGCAGGTTAGCTGCGATTTGCCATAGACTTATGGGTGCGGTGCACTTTCTGAAAGCACACCAAACCTGCAGGATATAAGTTCTTTAACTCAGTGCAGCTAACCCACAGGAAAGCTGCAGCTGCACCCATGGATCAGTGTGTAAGCAACCTAATAACCCTTTTTTTTTTTTATAAACCACTTCTGGACCGGCTCACGCCGATATATGTTGGCACTTTTAAGAGGAATATCGTTGTTTTGGCAGCAGCTAGCTAACATAACCCCAGTATCTACTTCTTCAGTGAGCAGTCCAGTTTCAGATAAAAGTGGTCTCTGTGGCGGATTCGCCGTGAGAACACTTATGGGTGGCGGGAGAGCCCCTTCCCGCCATGCACCAGTGCCCTCCACCGCTTACTGGAGCCGCCGCCAGTGGCAGAGGAAATCAGGTCCTGTCCCCTCTGTGGTATGGAGCTGAGTGAGAGGAAGATGGCCCCCACCTAACTCCATACCATTGCAGGGCGGAAGCAATGTCAAAACGTCTCTTCCGCCCATAGCTCTTAAAAAAAATGGGAAAAAAAAAAAAAAAAATGTTTTGTTTGTTTTTAAACAACATTTTATTAATTTTTTTTGCATTTTTTTGTGACTATGAGATGTGAGGTCTTTTTGACCCCAGATCTCACATTTAAGAGGTCCTGTCAAGCTTTTTTTCTATTACAAGGGATGTTTACATTCCTAATAATAGGAATAAAAGTTACACCAGTGTAAAAATAAAATGTAAAATAAATAAGAAAAAAATAATAATTTAACGCGCCCCATCCCACCGAGCTTGCATGCAGAAAGGAACACATACGCGAGTAGCATATGAAAACGGTGTTAAAACCACACATGTGAGGTATCGCCACGATGATTGGTGCGAGAGCAATAATTCCAGCCCTAGACCTCCTCTGTAACTCAAAACATGCAACCTGTAGAATTTTTTAACCACTTAAGCCCCGGACCAATTTGCAGCCAAAGGACCAGGCCCCTTTTTGCGATTTGGCACTGCGTCAATTTAACTGACAATTGCGCGGTCGTGCGATGTGGCTCCCAAACAAAATTGGCGTCCTTTTTTTCCCACAAATAGAGCTTTCTTTTGGTGGTATTTGATCGTTTTTATTTTTTGCGCTATAAACAAAAATAGAGCGACAATTTTGAAAAAAATGCTATATTTTTTTTACTTTTTGCTATAATAAATATCCCCAAAAAATATATAAAACAACATTTTTTTTCCTCAGTTTAGGCCGATACGTATTCTTCTACATATTTTTGGTAAAAAACAAAAAAAATTGCAATAAGCGATTATTGATTTGTTTGCGCAAAAGTTATAGCGTATACAAAATAGGGGATAGTTTTATAGCATTTTTATTAATATTTTTTTTTTACTAGTAATGGTGGCGATTTTTATTGTGACTGCGACATTATGGCGGACACATCGGACATTTTTGACATAATTTTGGGACCATTGTCATTTATATAGAAATCAGTGCTATTTAAATGCACTGATTCCTATGTAAATGACACTGGCAGTGAATTAGTTAACCACTAGGGGGCGGGGAGGGGCTAAGTGTGACGTGTTGTGTTTTTTTTACTGTAGGGGGGCGTGGCTGTACGTCTGACGTCATTGATCGGCTTTCCCGATGACAGGGAACAGCCGATCAATGACAGGCAGTGTAGGAAGCGCGGGGAGAGGTTTGTTTACACAGACCTCTCCCTGTTCTTCAGCTCTGTGACCCGATGTGGTCCCGCGGCCGTGGTCACGGAGCTCCCGAGCGGCGCGCGCGCGCGACCCCACGGCTAGGCAATTAAAGGGCATGTATATATACACGTGCTTTTGCCTAGCCGTGCCATTCTGCCGACGTATATCGGCGTGAGGCGGTCGGGAAGCGGTTAAACAACGTCTATGGAGATTTTTAAAGGGTAAAAGTTTGTTGCCATTCCATGAGCGGGCGCAATTTTGAAGTGTGACATTTCGGGTATTAAGTTACTTGGCATATTATTATCTTTTACAATATAAAAACAAATTATGCTAACTTTACTGTTGTCTTATTTTTTTATGCAAAATTCAATTTTTTCCAAAAAAGTGCGCTTGTAAGACCGCTGCGCAAATATGGTGTGACAGAAAGTATTTCAACGACCGTCATTTTATACTCTAGGGTGTTAAAAAAAAAACAATATATAATGTTTGGGGGTTCTAAGTCATTTTCTAGCAAAAAAAATTGGATTTTTTATAACAGCTTACCTGTAAAATCATTTTCTTTGAGTACACAGGACACAGAGCCATAGTTATTGACTATATGGGTATATAGGCACCTTCAGGTGATGGACACTGGCACACCCAAGACAGGAAGTTCACTCCCTATATAACCCCTTCACCAGGAGTACCTCAGTTTTGTAGCAAAGCAATATACACAAATCCCAAAAGAGGGGCGGGACATCTGTGTCCCGTGATGTACTCCAAGAAAAGGATTTTACAGGTAAGCTGTTATAAAAATCATAATTTTCTTTATCGTACATCACGGGACACAGAGCCATAGTTGTTAACTATATGGGATGTCCCATAGCAATGCTGTTTGAGGGGAGGGAGACACAACCCACAGGGAGCCCACAGACTTGAGGACCTATACTGCTGCCTGCAGCACACTGCACCCAAAGGCGATATCCTCATGCCTTTTTACATCCACCTGATAAAACCTGGTGAATGTATGTACTGAAGACCAAGTTGTAGCCTTACAGATCTGAGCCATGGAGGCATGGTGATGCACTGCCCAAGAAGCACTAACTGCTCTGGTAGAGTGTGCTTTGACTTGAAAAGGCGGAATCTTACCTTTTAAACCATAAGCCTGAATTATAACTTGCCAAATCCACTTAGAAATAGTGGATTTTGAGGGGGCGTGGCTTGACCTCGTAGAAGATGGCTGCTTAGCTTGAGCGCTCCAACTGACAGGGAAACTTAACTGACTAAATCGGAGGCTTATCACCCGTAAACGAAAACTATGGGAAAACTATGGGAACTTCTTTCAGGAGCTCCTCGGCATCGAGGTCCCGTTCGCTGCACGATTTGTTGGAAAGACCAAGCCAAAATATCCCAGAGATGTTCAGGGCCCAGGTGGGCAATATGGCGCCTGCATCATCCTCCTCACAGAACACTCAGTGAGTGTCTGCCAGTTCAAGAGGGACTGCTCATACTGAACCTGTATTACCGACCAGACCCTCCAACGGGAAAATTGTGCTCACCCCACATCAACAACCTAACCTGCATGATCTCCGAACAGCCGCCATCACAGAGCTGAGGATTGACATTCAAACACTTACAGGCAGATTCCAAGCAGCGGAAAAAACAGCATCTCAACATTCTGCAGCTATTCGTAAAAAAATTACTTGACTCTGGACACCCACACCCGTCAACTCTGGGAAATGAACAGTCACCTGGAGGACCTAGTCAACCATGGCAGACGCCACTATATTCGCCTGAGAGGCCTACCGGAGACCATTGTACCGGAAAACTTACTAGCTGAAGTCAACATTATCTTCAACGCTTTACTGGAAAGACCGAGAGAAGTCACGATTGTCATGGAGCGGATTCCTCGGGCGCTGAGACCGAGGGGGAAAGAAGAGGATCCACCAAGAGATGTAGTATGCTGCAATGTGGATTACCGCCTCAAAGAAGAGATCCTAAGTAGAGCCTGCATAATGGCGCCGGTCCAACATAATGGCGCTGAAATATGCCTCTTTCAAGGTCTCTCCCTGGCATCACACTGCAGCGACGGAGGGAACTGCAACCCCTTCTCGAGGTACTCCACACTAAAGTTATCCCCTAACGCTGGAAATTCCCCTACTGTCTCTCGGCATCCACACAGGGATGCACCGCTCTCCTCAGAGTGCCGGAAGACCTCTGACATTTCTGCGACACGCTGGGGATCCCGTTCATGGAGGCTCCCGAATGGTATGCGGAGTACCGCTCATCACTACCACACCAAGCTTTACCACGGCCTGAACCGATGGAGACTCAAGATGTCCGTTGCCGCAGACACCGCTCTCCATCCGAAGCCAGAACACAACACCCAGGATCCCATCCTCCTGATGACAGCCTGACAAAACCTCCACACTCACGCAGCGCTAGGAGAGATCGTTAATGGATCGACAGACCTTCAAGAACCCTGAAAGACATTCATTAATAGTTCTAGTTCCTTTTCTTTTTTCAATAATTTTTTTGAGCATGTTCTTACAAGCACAGAATGTTTACTGCGCAATCGCTAGCCTTTAATGTTTTTCCCTCCCACTTTGTTCCAACAATACAGACTGACTAAAGAACTATCTGTTTATCCATGAAAGGAATCCGATCGTCCTTTCACCTGACCACATATCCATACAGGTGATCTCCCGCGCAGGAACTGGTAAGCACTGTGATCATTATACTGATGATTCCACTTATCCGAACTCAATATGGACGAACGTGCCTAGTGGGATTTCATACTCTCCCCGGTCTGAAACAAGCTCCTACACTCGTCTCATCTGTCATGAATATGGACATTTAACATCAATATCCTTTTACAATTTTCTATTTGGATCTTGCTAGCACCTCATGTCACTGAGGATTTAAAGTCTCTACAGAAATGCATATAGAGAGCTATTCTAGAGGGAGGGGCTCAGATGACAAAATATAATTCCATGAGGGCTAATGTTACTCAAAGCATTGTCCCCTCACTCCCCGAAAACTTGATTGTATAACAGATCTATGCAGATCATTAAGATCCCTATGAGCGCTACACACTAACTCCCACAATGGGTTTGACATGATGGGAGTGGACATTGTTCCGAGCCCGCCCCTTTATACCATGTAGAATGTTTCATATGTATAAGAGAAACAGAAAAGATGTTCATGACCTTCTATGACTAATCTAATTTCAGGTACAATATACTCATCCTCCTTTGTTAGGGATGCCAAGTCACTTTCTTTTACAGTGGTGTGAAAAAGTGTTTGCCCCCTTCCTCATTTCCTGTTCCTTTGCATGTTTGTCACACTTAAGTGTTTCGGAACATCAAACCAATTTAAACAATAGTCAAGGACAACACAAGTAAACACAAAATGCAATTTGTAAATGAAGGTGTTTATTATTAAAGGTGAAAAAAAATCCAAACCATCATGGCCCTGTGTGAAAAAGTGATTGCCCCCTAAACCTAATAACTGTTTGGGCCACCCTTAGCAGCAACAACTGCAACCAAGCGTTTGCGATAACGTGCAATGAGGCTTTTACAGCGTCCTGGAGGAATTTTGGCCCACTCATCTTTGCAGAATTGTCCTAATTCAGTTACATTAGAGGGTTTTCGAGCATGAACGGCCTTTTTAAAGGTCATACCACAACATCTCAATAGGATTCAGGTCAGGACTTTGGCTAGGCCACTCCAAAGTCTTCATTTTGTTTTTCTTCAGCCATTCGGTGGTGGACTTGCTGGTGTGTTTAGGATCATTGTCCTGCTGCAGAACCCAAGTTCGTTTCAGCTTGAGTACACGAACAGATGGTCGGACATTCTCCTTCAGGATCTCTTGGTAGACAGCAGAATTCATAGTTCCTTTTATCACGGCAAGTCTTCCAGGTCCTGAAGCAGCAAAACAGCCCCAGACCATCACACTACCACCACCATATTTTACTGTTGGTATAATGTTCTTTTTCTGAAATGCAGTGTTCCTTCTACGCCAGATATACTTGGACACACACCTTCCAAAGAGTTCCACTTTTGTCTCATCGGTCCACAGAATGTTGTCCCAAAAGTCTTGGGGATCATCAAGATGTGTTGTGGAGAAATTGAGACGAGCTTTGATGTTCTTTTTGCTCAGCAGTGGTTTTCTCCTTGGAACTCTGCCATGCAGGCCATTTTTGCCCAGTCTTTTCCTGATGGTGGAGGCATGAACACTGACCTTAACTGAGGCAAGTGAGGCCTGCAGTTCCTTGGACGTTGTTGTGTTGTGTTGGGTCTTTTGTGACCTCTTGGATGAGTCGTCGCTGCGCTCTTGGGGTAATTTTGGGCTGCCGGCCACTCCTGGGAAGGTTCACCACTGTTCCATGTCTTCGCCATTTGTGGATAATGGCTCTCACTGTGGTTCGCTGGATTCCCAAAGCTTTGGAAATGGCTTTATAACCCTTTCCAGACTGATAGATCTCAATTACTTTCTTTCTCAATTGTTCCTGAATTTCTTTGGGTCTCGGCATGATGTGTAGCTTTTAAGGATCTTCTGGTGGACCTTACTGTGTCAAGCAGCTCCTATTTAAGTGATGCCTTGATTGTCAACAGGTGTGGCAATAATCAGGCCTGGGTGTGGCTAGAGAAATTGAACTCAGGTGTGGACAACCACAGTTATAGTATGTTTTAACAAGGGGGGCAATCACTTTTTCACACAGGGCCATGATGGTTTGGATTTTTTTTCACCTTTAATAATAAACACCTTCATTTACAAATTGCATTTTGTGTTTACTTGTGTTGTCCTTAACTATTGTTTAAATTGGTTTGATGTTCCGAAACACTTAAGTGTGACAAACATGCAAAGGAACAGGAAATGAGGAAGGGGGCAAAACACTTTTTCACACCACTGTATATGGCTTAGTAGAACACACATTCTGGCTTAAATTAGGAAATAGTAATGATCGGAAGACTTCTCCCTACCTCCCAGGGATGTAATATAATTCTTAAGACATACCCAGACAGTTATCAAGAAGATCCCTTCACAATAGATATGACCTGTGCTGCTCATCGATCAGATGACGAATGACAGGTGTAAAACTTTTTGCAACTCTACAATATGCTTTTGATCAAGATAGAATTATTACCCAACGAGCCCCACACACGAACGGTTCCTTACATATAAGGAATAAGGATAAACTACAGGCATAGCGTGCTGTCGTCATACACCCCAAGCATTAAGATTAGAGGATCAGCAGTAACGTGACAAGATGACAGGTTTCATTACCGATAATCGGTGATCGAAGCACAACATATGATCACAGCAATTTTTTTTTTTCGATAAACAGCTGTAATTTCTACTCCCGCACAGCCGAAAAATAAAGGTCAGACTCCATTTAAACACGAAGAGTTTGTTTAACCACTTCAGCCCCGGACCATTTGGCAGCCAAAGGACCAGAGGTCTTTTTTCAATTTCGCACTGCACTACTTTAACTGGTAATTGCGCGGTCATGCAATTTTGTAACCAAACGAAATTTGCGTCCTTTTCTTCCCACAAATAGAGCTTTCTTTTGATGGTATTTGATTGCCTCTGTGATTTTTATTTTTTGCGATATAAACGGAAAAAAAAAAAAAAAAAAGAGCGAAAATTTTGAAAAAAAAAGAGATTTTCTACTTTTTGTTATAAAAAAAATCTAATAAACTCAATTTTAGTCAAACATTTAGGCCAAAATGTATTCAGCCACATGTCTTTAGTAAAAAAAATGCCAATAAGCGTATATTTA
The DNA here is from genome assembly GCA_028564925.1 of Lithobates sylvaticus. Taxonomy (NCBI): domain Eukaryota; kingdom Metazoa; phylum Chordata; class Amphibia; order Anura; family Ranidae; genus Lithobates; species Lithobates sylvaticus. The sequence goes on along the minus strand of CM053027.1, from coordinate 207,255,133 downwards.
TTGGTTTGCGCAAAAGTTATAGCGTCTACAAACTAGAGTACATTTTCTGGAATTTACACCGCTTTTAATTTATGACTGCCTATTTCATTTCTTGAGGTGCTAAAATGGCAGAGAAGTACAAAACCCCCCCAAATGACCCCATTTTGGAAAGTAGACACCCCAAGCTATTTGCTGAGAGGCATGTTGAGCCCATTGAATATTTTTTTTTTTAGTCCCAAGTGATTGAATAAAGACAAAAATAAAAAAGATTTTTTTTTTTTTTTCAAAAAGTTGTCACTAAATGATATATTGCTCACACATGCCATAGTTATATGTGGAATTGCACCCCAAAATACATTTTGCTGCTTCTCCTGAGTATGGGGATACCACATGTGTGGGACTTTTTGGGAGCCTAGCCGCGTACGGGGCCCCGAAACCCAAGCACCGCCTTCAGGATTTCTAAGGGTGCAAATTTTTGATTTCACTCCTCACTACCTATCACAGTTTCGAAGGCCATAAAATGCCAAAATAGCACAAAACCCCCCCAAATGACCCCATTTTGGAAAGTAGACACCCCAAGCTATTTGTTGAGAGGCATGGTGAGTATTTTACAGCTCTCATTTGTTTTTGAAAATGAAGAAAGTAAAGAAAAAAAAATTTTTTTTTTTCTTTTTTCAATTTTCAAAACTTTGTGACAAAAAGCGACATCTGCAAAATACTCACAATACCTCTCAGCAAATAGCTTGGGGTGTCTACTTTCCAAAATGGGGTCATTTTGGGGGGTTTTATGCCATCTGGGCATTCCATGGCCTCCGAAACTGTGATTGGCAGTGAGAAGTGAAATAAAAAAATTACACCCTTAGAAAGCCTGAAGGCGGTGCTTGGTTTTTGGGGTTCCGTACGCAGCTAGGCTCCCAAAAAGTCCCACACATGTGGTATCCCCGTACTCAGGAGAAGCAACAGAATGTATTTTGGGGTGTATTTCTACATATGCCCATGACATGTTTGAGCAATATATCATTTAGTGACAACTTTTTGTAAAAAAAAAATATATATATTTTTTTTTTTTCATTATTCAATCTCTTGGGACAAAAAAAAAAAAATATTTAATGGGCTCAACATTGCTCTCATCAAATAGCTTGGGGTGTCTACTTTCCAAAATGGGGTCATTTGGGGGGGGTTTGAACTGTCCTGGCATTTTATGCACAACATTTAGAAGCCTATGTCACACGTCACCCACTCTTCTAACCACTTGTAGACAAAGCCCTTTCTGACACTTTTTGTTTACATGAAAACATATTTGTTTTTTGCAAGAAAATTACGTTGAACCCCCAAACACTATATATAATGTTAAAGCAAAGGCCCTACAGATTAAAATGGTGGGTGTTGCATTTTTTTTTTCCACACAGTATTTGCGCAGCGATTTTTCAAACGCATTTTTTGTGGAAAAAATACACTTTTTTTTATTTTAATGCACTAAAACACACTATATTGCTCAAATTTTTGATGAAATAAAAAAATATGATCTTAGGCCGAGTACATGGATACCAAACACGACATGCTTTAAAATTGCGCACAAACACGCAGTGGCGACAAACTACATACATTTTTAAAAGCCTTTAAAAGCCTTTACATGATACCACATTAGATTCACGGAGGAGGTCTACTGCTAAAATTACTGCCCTCGATCTGACCTTCGCGGTGATACCTCACATGCATGGTGCAATTGCTGTTTACATATGACGCCAGACCAACGCTTGTGTACGCCTTTGCGCAAGAGAAGGGGGGGCAGGGGTGCTTTTTTTTTTTTTTTTTTGGTTTTTTTTTTATTTATTTAGCTTTTTTATTTTATTTTTAAACTGTTCCTTCCATTTTTTTTCTTTGTTATGATTTTTATTGTTATCTCAGGGAATGTAAATATCCCCTATGATAGCAATAGGCAGTGACAGGTACTCTTTTTTTGAAAAAATTGGGGTCTATTAGACCCTAGATCTTTCCTCTGCCCTCAAAGCATCTGACCACACCAAGATTGGTGTGATAAAATGCTTTCCCAATTTCCCAATGGCGCGGTTTATATCCGGGAGGGGGGACATTCCCTCCCACTGCTTGTAAAAGCAGTCTAGAGGCTAATTACCCGCTAGAATTGCTTTTACATGAAAGCCGATCACTGGCTGAAAAGAATGATACCAAGATGATACCTAAACCTGCAGGCATCATTCTGGTATAACCATTCAAAGTCCAGCAACATACTGGACATATATTGTAATCTTTTTTTTTTCATGCAGCCTCTTGGCTGAACGAAAAAAAAAGAGATTGATTGGTGGGTATGCCCACCATTAGAATACCTCCCTTCATCCACCCACTTCTAATGATGGGCATACATGCACCATTTATATATGCCGATGCATGGGGGCATCCTCCCGCAAAAGTTATGCCGTGTACACACGGTCGGAATTTCGACCGTATGTACGTGGCATTAGGAGCCAATCGCTCCGGCCCCCCCCCTGCTGCCCCCATGCTTCGGCATATTTGCTCTTTTTTTTTTAACTGTGGTGGTGAAATCACCTCCTACAGCGTTGGAGTCGCGGCTTTATGTATCGTGGGAGCAAACGCTGTTGCTGTCAAGATAAATAAATCCGCGTTGCAACTGAATGGCGCACCTGAAAACAAAAAAATGCTTAACACTAAAACACAGTAAACAAAATTACATACCTGAAAAGCAAGCATGATAAAACATGATAAAACATAATAAAACATTGCAGAATAGAATGGAGTAAAAAAAGAGCAACAATAGAGAGAGAATAGAGTGAGAGAGAGAACAATAAAACGACAACTATTTTATTTTTTTTTATTTTTTTGAGATTCACAGGTAAAAAAGCTCCTGACTGAAGCGACTGAATCAAAACGCTACCACAAAAAAACTGTTAGCGATCGCAGGGATCAGGCCTGACTCTGCGAACGCTGCAGTTATGTGTGCTTAGTGTTTTGTAAGTGACAGTGATCGATCGATACTGCACTTGGGTGGGCTGGGCTGGGCGGAGGGGGAAAACGCAGGTGCTAGCAGGTATCTGGGCTGATCCCGCTAACAATGCGGTTTTTTTTGGAACCCTAAACTGCTGGGACGCTAGTATAGATCTGATCAGATCAGATATTGATCTGTTCAGATACTGTGCCACTAAGGGAGGTGTATGCTTTGTGCGTGGGTGTTTGCGGTACTGGCACTAACCTGGGGCGACGCAGACCTTATTTGACCCTAAAACCTAATTGATATCACCCGCCGGGCGATCAGGGGGTTAAACCGTTATTGGGTAATAAATGGCGGGTGCCCTGACAGTATAAAAAACAAGCTAACTAACCAGCGTCACCCGTAACAGTAATACAAAAAAAAACTGGTTACCTAGCGACACTAATGCAGCGATCAGAAAAACGATCGCTTAGTGACACTGGCAAAAGGGGGTGAAAGGGTTAACTAGGGGCAATCAGGGGGTTAAACCTTTATTAGGTAATATATGGGGGTACCTGACGCTATATAAAAACCTGACGGGGAACCTAAATAACGAAATAACTAACTGGCTAACCAGCGTCACCAGTGACAGTTATACAGTGATCACTGGTGAAAGGGTTAACTCTAGGGGCAATCAGGGGTTAAAACCTTTATTTAGGTTGTAATATGGGGGTACCTGACCTATAAACCTATTTATGAACCTATATAAACATGGCGGTTACCTAAAAAAAAAAAAATGGTTACCTAGCGACACTAATGCAGCGATCAGAAAAACGATCGCTTAGTGACACTGGCAAAAGGGGGTGAAAGGGTTAACTAGGGGCAATCAGGGGGTTAAAACCTTTATTAGGTAATATATGGGGGTACCTGACGCTATATAAAAACCTGACGGGGAACCTAAATAACGAAATAACTAACTGGCTAACCAGCGTCACCAGTGACAGTTATACAGTGATCACTGGTGAAAGGGTTAACTCTAGGGGCAATCAAGGGGTTAAAACCTTTATTTAGGTTGTAATATGGGGGTACCTGACCTATAAAACTATTTATGAACCTATATAAACATGGCGGTTACCTAAAAAAAAAAAATGGTTACCTAGCGACAGCAGTGACACTAATACAGCGATCAGAAAAACGATCGCTTAGTGACACTGGCAAAAGGGGGTGAAAGGGTTACCTGGGGGGCAATCAAGGGGTTAAACCTTTATTAGGGGGGGGTAGGGGGCTACCTTGGACCTAAAACTAACTGCCCTGACAGTTATTACAGTCACACTGACACTAAATGCAGTGATCAGTAAAAAAATGATCACTGCAATTAGTGACACTGTGACTGGGGGGGGGAGGGGGTGATCTGGGGGGTGATCAGGGGGTGACAGGGGGGTGGAATATGTGCCTAACTGTACTGGTGTCAGTGTACTGTTGTGCACTAACCTTTACATGTTCGCCGCTCGGCGTCTCCGGTCACATAGACCGGCGCACCGAGCGTGACATCACTTCCGCCTTCCTGTCTATACAATAGACAGGAAGGGGAAGCTTTTCATTGGCCAGGAGCGATCGCGAGGGGGTGGCCAGAAACCACTGGCCGTCCCCTCGTCCCGGATCGCTCCTGACACGATCCCGACCGTCCCCGCCGGCGGAGGGGGGTCCGATCGGACCCCCCAACCGCCGGAAGAATGTCACGTACAGGTACGTGATTCTGCCTGTACGTGCCATTCTGCCGACGTATATATACAGGGGGCGGTCGGGAAGTGGTTAATAACCTGAGTTGGTTGACCAAGTAATATTATATTTTTTTAATTCCACTACTTATACAATGAATGCCTTTCTATGCTATGCCTATCATTCACGATCCTATCTTATATTGCTGTTGGTTAATTCTGCTGTTTATCCTTTTAATCTTCATGTTCTTTGATAGCGGATACCAGGTTATCTACCCGTAGGTATTATTCTTAATAAAAAAATCCACTGTTGGATATGTTCTAACTCGAGCGGTGATTACTAATAAACCCTCTGCAATGGAGCCTAAAAACATGTCTCCCCGAAAGTCAATCATTTATAGTTTAAAGACTGCACTTAACACACCACCAATTCAACCCAACTTTGCACCAACTAATTATGATATTCACGTAACAAAACTTCATCCACAGACACGGGGGTTTGTCTTCTTAGAATCATACAATTGAATACGAGAGAACTCTCCGTACAATGGCGCAACAAACATTAAGAACCTTGCCTTCCCTACCATAAACAGTGTCCTTCCCCTTGTCAGCGGGCCCCGATATGTACTGACTAGTTACATCTACTGACAGTTTTGACCTCTCTCCCCACACAGTGGTATAAACCTACGAACCTAATTTAGTTGTTTAAATAACTTCCATACCACTGACCCACTCCGGCGTCACCTATCCACAGGTGTATGCTTACTTTGGATTGGCAAGCAGGCTCGCGATTCCACAGATATATTACAGGCCCTTCCAGGCTTTAACCAACCAACCATAATCAACACTAACCAAACTGATTTTATATTTTTTAACCTTGATCCTACGCAGGGTTTTCTTCTAAGCACATTTCTTTTCCTAGCTATTGCGTAGTAAAAAAAAAAAAAAAAAAAAAAAAAACTTTCTACATAAAAGTCTTCACCCAGCGATATCTCCTAGAGTAGTACTCAATCTAACACCTGGGAAACTACCCTCTACACAAGTACTATACATAAGTCTTCTGTACTGTATTGGATTCTTCCACCCAAATCCTCAGCATGTCAATCCCCAAAACGATTAACTCACAGGCCAGACACAACAAAAGCTCGGCAAAGATAATATCCCTTAATGCCAGGGGTCTTAACACACCCGAAAAGCATTCACAAATTTTATTCTACATGCGCAAACTCAAGGCGGATATAATATTCATCCAAGAATCGCACTTTAAAACAGGTTCTATTCCTGAACTATCAAATTCTTATGTCCCAACGTCAGTACATGCTACCTCCAGTGGGTCAAAAACCAAGGGAGTATCCATCCTTTTTGCAAAAAATTGCCCATTTCAGATCACGGATTCACTTTTAGATGAGGATGGCAGGTTCCTTTTCATCAAGGGGTCATTATATGGCAAACGCCTCACCCTAGCCAATCTTTATGCTAAATCAGAAGCACTAAATGTATCCATGACAAATGAGGTTCAAACACAGTTCCGAGCAAACTTTCAAATTTTCATGGAATAAAAAAAAAATCAATTACATACCTTGAAATCCGAATCCAACCCACCTATCGGACTTATACAACCCAAACTATCTCCCGATTCTTCAAAATATACAAAAAGACCTCAAATCATGGTCGACAGGATTATTCTCGTGGTTTGGTCAAACAGCTATTGTTAAAATGAACGTCTTACCAAAAATCTTATATGTCTTACAAACGGTCCCTGTCCCAATTCCACAAAACTTCTTCACTTCGCAAATCCTGTACTGAATTTATTTGGGGTAAACAATGACCCAGACTGAGCTTTGATAGATTGACCCTTCCTAAATTAAAGGGAGGTCTGGGATTACCAGACGTTCGCAAAGATTATTGGGCTAGTCAACTAGCGAGAGTTGTTGATTGGAATATACACGCAAGTTCCAAAGCATGGATCCACATCGAACATGCCTTCTCACCCATACTGCTCAGGCAATTACCTTGGGTGGCTACTTCCCACACCCCAAAACAATACAAACAACATCCACTAATTGGTAACACGTTACAAACTTTTAAAAAAATATGCCACCAATTCAAAATCTCCTCTACACCAGGCCCATTGACACCGGCATGTCACAATCCAGAATTTGCCCTGGTAATGGGCCACACCATTCTTAACAGCATAAAAGCCCAATCGGACGTAAGAGCAGGACACTTCTTTTCAGGAGGTAAGCTCTTATCCACATTTATATCTCAGACTGAAGACCAACGGGCCCCTTGCTGGACATACACACAACTTCATCACTGCCTAAATGATCCCAAGACACACGCAGCATACTCAATACACTCACCTTTTGAAAAAATCTGTGACAGCACGAAGCCACAGCGACACCTAATCTCCATCATCTACGCTGTCCTGTTTGAGGAATACACGACTAAATCCAACATTGCAACAATAAAATGGGAAAAGGAACTCTCCATAGACCTCTCCGAAGAGGAATGGGCAAAAATGTATTCCCATATACACAAAGGTTCGGTAAATGTCTCAGCACAGGAAAATGGTTTTAAAATTTTCTCAAGATGGTACAACACCCCACTCAAAACTACACAAACTTAACCCCTTGATCCCACCCAATTGTTGGAGATGCCAATCCCGAGATGGCTCTCTTCTACACATTTGGTGGGAGTGCCCCATGATTTTGGACAGACATACACCGCCTCACCACACAAATTACCACACATTAGATTTCTCACCAACTCAACTACTTCTTCATCATTCCACCCTCTCTATAATAATAATAAAAAAAATAAAAAACGATCTCTGGCCCTACATCTACTAAACACTGCCAAAATGTGTATTCCAGTACATTGGAAATCTCCCCTCACGCCTACTCTACAAGACTGGATTAAACGTGTAAACGGGATTGCTGAGATGGAAAATCTCGTAAACCAGGCCCACGACTCTTCCGCCTGTATTTCAACTCTGCCTGCCTGTCCTCTCCTAGGACCTTTCCAACAGCACAAATAAGACATCAGTCTTCCTGACCTGAGCAGTCGACTCTAAATAGACCTTGACCGCTTTCATCACATCAAGACAATGTAGTGACCTCTCTTCCCTAGAACATGATTTTGGAAAAAACGATGGTAGGACATGATCTTGGTTCAGGTGAAACCCTGAGACCACTTTAGGCAGAAAATTTGGAGGAGGACGCAACACGACCCTGTCCTTGTGAATAATCAAATATGGCTCTTTACAAGAAAGAGCAGCCAATTCCAAAACCCTCCTTGCTGAGGATATAGCAACCAAGAACACTAGCTTCCTTGTCAGAAGGACTAAAGGGGTATATGCTGTATTGGTTCAAAGGGCTGTTTTTGCAACACTGACAAAACTAAGTTCAAGTCCCAAGGGTTCAAAGGTGATCAAGCAGATTAAGCCGCATCACCCCTTAAAAACATAAAAACCCGGACCAAAGAATGCAAAGCAATCACTCTTTGAAATAAGACCGATAAAGTCGAGACATGGCCCTTAATAGTATTCAAGGCCAGCTTCATCCCTACCCCTAATTGTAGAAAGGCAAGAATTCTGCCTATGCTATACTTCCGAGGGTACCAACCCTTGAATTCACACCAGGAAACATAAGCCCTCCAGACTCTATAATATACGATTCTGGAAGCTGGCTTCCTTGTATTAATCAAGGTACAGATAACTGACCCGGATAGCCCACGTTTCTTCATAACGTGGGTTTCAATAGCCAAGCTGTTAAATTTAGAGTTTGTAAGGTAGGATGGAATATCGGCCCCTGTGAGAGTAGGTCTGGACATAGTGGAAGGGACCATGGATCCCTCACCGCCATCTTTTTACGATTTCTGCATACCAGGACCTTCTGTGCCATGCTGGGGCTACAAGAATTACCGGCTTTCTTTCTAGCTTGATCCTGCAAAGAAGTCGTGGCAGCAACTGAATAGGGAGAAATGCATAGATCAGTGAGAACTGATCCCACAGGGTCACCAACGCATCTGTTACGCATGCGAGTGGATCCCTAGTCCTGGACACAAAGTTGACCAACTTCATGCTGAACCTGGGACGCCATAAAATCTATGTCCGGAGTGCCCCATTTTTGGCAAACAGCCAGAAAAATGTCGGGGGAAGGGACCATTACCCTGGGAGCAACTACTACCTGACAATTCTCTACTCCCGGAATGAAAACTGCCGATAGGCACGGACATTCCTTTCTGCCCAAGTTAGAATATGGTTCACCTCCCTCTGTGCTGCAAGACTCTTGGTACCCCCTTGGTGATTGATATAAGCCACAGCTGTGGCATTGTCAGATTGTATCCTGACAGGACAACCCCATAACCTGAATGTCCAAACCCGCTGCCAGAATCTCTAGGATGTTGATGGGTAAAGTTTTTTCGGTTCTTGACCACTATCCCTGGTCATCTTTTCTAGTACTGCTCCCCAACCTGAAAGGCTGGCATCTGTTACACCCTTTCAGATAACTGGTCTGAAGGATTTTCCGTTCAGCAGATTCCGGGTTACCAACCGCCAACCGAGGCTCTGAGACACCCTTGGGGACAGCCATATTGGCAAATCTAGAGCTTGAACTGTTTTGTTCCAAGCAGATAGGATACTGTTTTGCAACAGTCTCAAATGGAACTGGGCATAGGGAACCGCTTCAACCTCATGCAAATGGAAGGATCTCCTTTCGACCGTTGATCTTTGCCAGAGGCAAGAACACATTTTTCTGGGTTGTGTCTATGATCAGACCCAAGTACTCCAGCCTTTTTAAGGAAGACTTCTCTAGGTTGAGAACTCAACCTAGCTTTTCCAGGTATTTGGTTGTAATGTGCACACATTGCTCCAAACGGACCACCTACTGGTCTATTAGCAATAGATTGTCCAAGTACACCAAGACTGTTATGCCCTGCGCCCTTAGCCTGGCTAGAGGTAGAGCGAGAACCTTTCTAAATACCCGGGGTGCTGTAGCCAGCACGAAGTGCAAGGCTACAAACTGAAAATTATGCTGTTCTACCTCAAACTGCAGAAACCTTTGGTGAGCGGGAAAATATAGGAACATGCAGATGAGCATCCCTGATTTCGATAGCCGCCAGAAGTTCTCCTCCTAGAATAGAAACCACTGACCTGATCGACTCCATGCGAAAAGAGCAGACCTTCAGGAACTGACCTAGATTCTTTAGATCTAGAATGGGTCTGACATCTCCATTTGGTTTTGGCACTGTAAAGAGGTTTGAATAGAACCCCAAACCTTGCTCTTCTGTGGGAATTTGCATGATCGCCCCCTGAGCCAGTAAATGGTCTAGTGCCCAAAACAGAGATAGCCTTTTCTCAGGATCTTTGGGAACGTTTGACCTCAGAAAACGGAGGTGGTGGAAACTCCCAAAATTCCAGTTTGTACCCTAGAGATATCGTAGAGATGACCCATCTGTCCTGAATTTCCTCTTGCCAGACTTCTGAGAACTTCAGAAGTCATCCCCCCACCCTGGCAAGCGGCCCCTTAATAATGAGGTTTTAGAATTCTGCTTTGCAGGTTTCCGCCACCCAGGACTTCTTCTGTGCCTGGGGCTTTCCTCTAGATTCTAAAAGCAGAGGCACTGGAGAAAGAGCCTGCTTAAATGAAGGGCGTTTATTCCTTATTTTGACTGGCAAAAGAGTACCTTTCCCACTTGAAATCTTTTGGATGTATTTGTCCAAATCATCCCCAAATAGCCGTTCCCCATGAAAAGGAAAACCAGTCAGGAGCCTTTTGCATGGTGCTTTGGCTGACCAATTTTCCAACCACAGGATCCTACGCATGTGCACTAGCACAAGGTGAGACGCCTGGTGAATAGAATCTTTAATGGAGTCTATAGCAAAACATAATACTCTTGGTAATTTGGCCAAATCCCGGGCTTGTTGTACAGGAACCTCCTTAAGGGCCTGTCTAAATTGGTCCTTTAGGGATTGACAGATGCCTATTGCAGCGACTGCAGGCTGAGAAACTGCACCTGCCAAAGAAAAAGAGGATTTCCAACCTTTTATTCGTTGGATCCTTAAGCATTTGAGCATTGTCTACTGGACAAGTCAGACTTTTATTCACACTGGATATAGCAGCGTCAACTGCTGGTACATTCCATCTTTTGTTGAATTTCTCCTCCATGGGATAGAGTACTGCAAATCTCTTTGGAGGGAGAGAATGCTCATGATCCCTATCCCATCCAGCATAAATAAGCTGTTCTAGTAATGCATGGACAGGAAACGCATGCAAAGCCTAAGGAGGTTTTAAGGAATCCAAAGTGGTGGACAAAGGCAGGGGAAACTTTTAGAGCAAAAGGGAGCCGCCACACCCCCCGCAGGAGGGGGGGTTTCAGGAGGAGCACGACCACTGTTGAACATTCCCAATCCTTTTACTCCCTCCAGGGGGGAGAAGTGCAGTATGGTAAATCTCTTACCTACGGAGATAAGCTGTAGCTGAGCCCACACACAAGCTGTGACACTGAGCTGAAGTGAGAGACAACTTACTAAGTGCAGGGGTAGGGAACCTCGGCTCTCCAGCTGTTTTGAAAGCATTTACTCCCTCTAGTGGAGATTTAAGGCATGACAACATTCATTTTTCCCACGAAGAAAAACCATAGGTGGACTTTTTACAGTTTCTAGGCTTCTTCCCTTCTTACCTTATCCTTGCCGCAGGATACTGCTGATATCAGACAGATCCAACCTTCACCCATCACGGCGGGCTGTGTTTAGCAAACCTTCAAGGACCGGGTCCCTTTTTATCGGGGGGGGGGGGTCCACTTCCTTGGACCTGTATAGCACCCCACCAGGAAAAACTTTAGATAATGTGAGCATGACCAAAGCACTGGGTCCCAGGGTCCAGCCATCCAAGGAGAGGCGTTACAGGAAAAACCTTGTTCTTATCTGAGGCCCGGGCACCATCCACCTTGGCCTCAGTGGCACTTTGGATGGAGCCGGTCAGTGGAGGCTGTTTAAATTCAATAGGGATCCCTCCAGCGGAGCTCTTTAGAGCACCTTCACTTGTGACCAACACCTTAGACACTGGCAAAAAAACTGAGGTACTCCTGGTAGGCAGAGGGGTTATATAGGGAGTGAACTTCCTGTCTTGGGTGTGTCAGTGCCCATCACCTGAAGGTGCCTATAAACCCATATACTTAATAACTATGGTCCTGTGTCCCGTGATGTACGATAAAGAAAATTTTTTTTGGTAACCACCAAATCTCAGAAAGGGGCTTGGTTCTTAAGTGGTTAATTAGTGCTAATATGCTCATTGCAGAAGTGCAGTGTATTTGAAATTTAATACACTGACCTTTTCCTCTTTCTGCTTCTCCTGGCATTGCTCTCCAGGCTGCTAGAAAGGTCCCAGGTGAAGTAAACTTGGCATTACCTTTCCAGGGACAGGAGCCAGCACTACAGAGATGTGGCTCCTGCTCCCTCTGCTGCTGGCACTGGCTCCATGCACCCTGATGCTCTGGGTTGGCAACCCCTTGATCGCGGCTACCCGACCCATCATCCCAGACCATGGGCATGCGCTTCCCTGGTTTAAGGTCAAGGGCCACATCAGAGGGCTCTGCGAGCCAAAGGTTGAACACCCCTGCTAGAGGGGTTATGATGATGAATAGACATGATCTGTACTAACCTCAGTGAGTTTGTGTTTATGTTCCGTGCAGTGAGTGTATTTGGTAGTGTACACAGGTTTTTATTGTCCCACTGAAGAGAAGTATTGGGCTTTATTTAGTACCTAGGGATGCACAACATGTAGACTCAAGGGCTGTACACACAGACCAAATATCAGGTTGCATCGGTCGGTTCAATAGAAACCATCCGGCGGCCAGTACGACAGAAGCCAGCCATTTGGCTGGTTGCTGTCAAAGGGGCACGACTGCAAAAGGTCTGCCGAACAGCACCCGATCAGTGCTCTCAGCTAATGTTTGACAGCGCTGACCGTTGTGTTCTGCCGGAGAGGCAGTCCCCCTGTGAGAACACAATAGCTCAGAGGGGGTGATCACTGTACTAACATCAGATTGTTAGTACAGCGGCTCCTCCTGAGCGCTTCACTTTTTTTTTTCAGCCCCCTGGGTTGAACAGAAAAACAAAAGTAATAGTGTGTACTACTATTTTAGGCACTAAAAATGATTCCATAATCAATTTTCAGGTCCCCAGATGAATACATTTCATAATCATATTGTATAATGTTATATAGTGCAACAATTTAACAACTGTGGAGCACTACATGGGGGGGGGGATATGATTCCTCAATGTTCAATGAATAGAAGGCAGGCACAGTGCAGGACTAACCCAGTAGTAACCATCCAGAATCTTGAAATCTCTATAACTTTATTGGTTGCTAGGAATTAAAGCTGAACTCCAGGTAAACAGATTAATACAGATGAAATACATAGAGAGGGGCTATTCTACCTGCCAAATGATTTTGATTTCCATCCATGCATTCCTGTGGTTTACACAGCATAGCCAGATGATACTACTTATACTATTTTGTTATAGTTATAAACGGTAAATAAAGGATGCACTGGTGTCCTCTCTACAATTTCATTCTGCTGAATGGGTAGTGAAGTACCTGCAGGACACCAATGAGCTCATCCTTCTGCTCACTCTGCACATTTGCAGGCAGGACAATGATTGGTTCACAGTCCCACTCCTCTCTTTCCCAGTATGAATGCTGCTGTATAGGGCAGGTGTCCCCAACCCACTGAGCCCCAGACTGCTACCAGTCCATGGGCCTGTCAGACACCAGGCCGCATTGCCTCCGGGAGCTCAGAGGCTGTTTGTTTACATAGCAGCGCTCACATGTCAGATTCAGCAAGCCAAGTCGCCTCCTGTGACCATCAGCAGCGTATTTGATTCTCATATGAGGGGAAACCCTACTATCAACTGCCCATGTGGCAGTTGTAGGTTTCCTGGTCCTTGAAAATCTAATGCCAGATGCCTGAGGTGGTACTGCTGGGGAGAGGCTGCATAGCCATATATAGACTGGTTTCACTCACTGCACAGAGAAAACCATGATACCGCATCTGTTGGCAGGTTACAGTGGCAAGTGACACGCTGCATCTGGTGGCAGGCTTTATAGAGGCAAGTGACACGCTGCATCTGCTGGCAGGCTTTATAGTGGCAAATAACAGTGGCTGTGGTGACCTTGTCACCATGGTGTCAGGATGATTGAAGCACTAACAACCCAACCCTGGTCCTTGGAAGAAAAAAAAACACTTCTTCCACACAACCAAACCCTAGTTCCAAAAAGGTTGGGGACAGAAAGTATAAAGTATTGCAAGAGGCCAATACCAAGTCAAATTTAGGAACTTACACTAGTTGTATATATTTAATGAATGAATATGGGGGCGCATTAAATGTGTGCCTTTCATATCTGCCTGAAGTTTAGCATTATGAACTTTACATAACCTTACTGCTCTGCACTTTTTACTGCAAGACTGGCAATGGCTAGGATTTTCTCATGAAGAAAACAGAATTTATGCAACCAGCACAGAGAAATATTGAGTCATAACTAAATTAACTACTCATATCTAAAAGATATTGTCACAAAACTCAGCTAAGCATTATATTACTCATTATATAGACCATAAACTATTGTCACACAAAACTCAGCTAAACAATACATTATAAATCGTTATCTAGAGCATAAATCATACACACACAAAAAAATATACAACATAAGACACATGGTCTAACTAAGACTAACATTACTTTCTGAAATCCAGTTTGTAAAACATGTTTTAGTGCAAAAAGTGAGAAAGTCTCAAAAAACCTGAGATAAACACCATAATATAGAGCAATGATGGATCAGGAGTTGGAAATGTTTTTCTAACTTTAAACATGGCAGATGACATGAAAATGATAGAAATCTGTATTCCCCCTTACACCGTCCAAGACAGTACAGTGCCAAGCTGTGGCCAGCTGTTAAGGCTCAAAAAGTTCCATCATGTCCTCTTTGCCATAGGCATTCCACGAACAACAAGGCACGTACTTTTTAGAAGGCATTATATGCTTGGACTTTTATATAACCTACAGTTAAAAAGGGTTTGTGGTCTATAACATATGATGCAAAGAATGACTGCATCCTCCAATCACCATTTAATGCTGAGTCCAGAGGTAATTTTCTCTATCGCATGATACTGTGTAAGTAAGGCCTCTTCGACCTTGAGACCACCTCTCCCTCCAAGCCACTGTTCATAAAGTTCCTTCACTCTCTCATTCTTCTCTGGTAACTCATTTCTCACAGAACTGTAAAGCTGTTCTACCCTCTCCAGCAAGTCCTTACTAGGTTCTCCTTCTGCTCGGATCTGTCCTCCTCCATTCAAGCAGCCTGAAAGGAAAAAAAAGACACCGAGTTCAGAGAAGAAATTACAAAATATCAAGTATTTTCTCCTCTACACTGCCCTATTAGAAGGCCTCATGAAGCTGTGCACAGAAATTAATTCATATCCACAAGGTCTGGACTGTGCTAGGAAGACCTACCCTAATAACACAGAGTGACTTACCATGAAGACCATTCTAGAGTGTCAAAAGCACCACAATTAAAGGACTTGTAATCTCAATGAGGTGTAGCTAATCACCTTTTCAATGGCACAAAGCCATTTGACTTTCATCTGTGATCAGCTGTGGTCATTTTGATTAGGTTAGCATGAAAAGAGCTTTCCTGGAGCATTTCAGTTCCTGGTGGTGCAACTGAAACAATCAACTATGGGTGGCAAGGCACTGGCAAAAGATCTCTGGGATAAAGTTGTGGACAGACAAGTCCGGAGATGGATACAAAAAAAAGGTCAAAGGCTTTATCAATGCCTAGAAACAGTGAAGTCTATTATTAAGGAATGGAAGGTATTTGGTACAACACAGACCCTCCCTGCATCAGAACGTCGCTCCAAACTGGATGAAAGAGTCGGGAGGAAACTGGTCAAAAAGGCTACCAAGAGGCCTACAGCAACTCTGAAGCAGTTGCAGGAATTTATGACAGAGTGGTCATTGTGTGCAAGTGACAACACAAATTCTCCACAAAATGTTGCTTGTATGGGAGGGTTGCAAGAAAAAAAACCACTCCTCTAGAAAGGTCACATGCAGTCATGACTGAGCTTTGCCAAAACGCACCTTGAAGATTTTGAGGAAACATGAATAAAGGTGTTATGGTCAGATGAGATTAAAATTGTATTATTTGGCCCTTAACACCAAACGATATGTCTGGCAGAAATCCAATACAGCTCACCATCCAAACGACACCATTCCTACAGTAAGGCATGGAGGTGGTAATATCCTGTTATGGGGGTGTTTCTCTGCAGCAGGGACTGGGGCACTTGTCAGGATATAAGGAAAATGGATGGGGCAAAATGCCATCAAATTCTTGTGGAAAACCTGCTGCCCTCTGCCAGAAAGTTGTCAATGGGAAGGTTTACTTTTCAGAATGACAATGGCCCAAAGCACAGATCAAAAATGACCACACAGTGGATAAAGGGGAAAAGGGTGAATGTCCTTGCATGGCCTAGTCAGAGCCTAGACTTAAAAACACATTGAAAATCAGTGGAATGACTTGAAGACTGCAGTCCACAAAAGGTAACCATCAAATTTAACTTAACCATGGCATTTCTGAAAAGAAGAGTGGGCAAATATTGCATAGTCTAGATGTGAATAGTTAGTAGAGACATAGCCCAACAGACTAAAGGCTGTAATTAAAGCAAAGGGTGGTTCAACAAAATACTGACAAAGGAGGGATCATTTTCCAAATCAGCGATTCTGTTTTTGATTTTTTCTTCTGACATGTTGGTGTTAAATCTTTCACTTGGATGTTATAAGTTGCACTCATAATAGTGCTAGATAGTTTAATACTGCTAGATAAAACAAAAACTGTGTCCGTCTTCATTTCAGGTTGCAAAGCAACAAAATGTTAATATTTTAAAAAGGGTGATTCATTTCTATACCCACTGTACATCACAAGGGCTAAGCAATTTGATCAGGTGAATAAAGAATGTGTGACCTAATAGTAAATCCAACACTGCTTTCAGGGTATTCTCTAAATAGAAGAAAGGATGTGTTGTGCATAACTACCGAATTTCAGTCCATGAAATGCAAGAACCTAATGAGTTTGCATAATTGTATACCCCGTTTAGCATAACCGCTTATGGAACTTTGAAGACTCATTAAATGTAAAAGTTAAGACTCGTACTCCAGCCCAATTTTATTTCTTATTTTGTCCCGAGGAGAAAGGCTTGGAACTTCTTTTTCTTTTTGCTGCTTTTATGTTGCAACGACTGAGGGACATAAAGTAAGTGGAAATGTCTCCATTGAAGGACACCAATAGCAGTACAGACAAGACAGGAGTTTGTAATCCCTAATCTCTCCAGTCCAAAAAAAAGAAAAAAATGTTAGGAAAGTCTGGCCCTTTATATTCACTGTTTGATCCCTGCTGAAAAGGTTAATTAACATGAGAGTGAACCAAACTTGACCTAAAACTTTCTGAGATAACAAGGAGTGCTGAAGTGCAGGCACAAAAAAAAAAAAAAAAAAAAAAGCTATAACTACACTTAAAGGGGTTGTAAACCCTCATGTTTTTTTTCACCTTAATACGTTTTTTCACCTTAACCAGTTCCCGACCGCCCCATGTATATTTACGTCAGCAGAATGGCACGTACAGGCAGAAGCACGTACCTGTACGTGCCATTCTTCCGGCGGTTGGGGTGTCCGATCGGAACCCCCTCCGCCGGCGGGGACGGTCGGGATGGCTCCAGAAGCGATGCGGGACGAGGGGACGGCCAGTCGTTTCTGGCCACCCCCTCACGATCGCTCTGGCCAATCAGATGCTTCCCCTTCCTTCCCCTTCCTGTGTAATTGTAAACACAGGCAAGGGGAAGTGATGTCACGCTCCTCGTGTCGGTCTTTCTGACCGGGACGCGGAGCTGTGAAGACATCAGGTTAGTGCACCAACACTACACTGACACCAGGCACACATAGGCACATATTTCACCCCCCTGTCACCCCCTGATCACCCCCCAGATCACCCCCTGCCCCCCCAGTCACAGTGTCACTGATTGCAGTGATCATTTATTTACTGATCACTGCATTTAGTGTCAGTGTGACTGCAATAACTGTCAGGGCAGTTAGTTTTAGGCCCCTTTAGGTCTAAGGTAGCCCCCTACCCCCCCCAATAAAGGTTTAACCCCTTGATTGCCCCCTAGGTAACCCTTTCACCCCCTTTTGCCAGTGTCACTAAGCGATCGTTTTTCTGATCGCTGTATTAGTGTCACTGGTCGCTAGGTAGCCATTTTTTTTTTTTTAGGTAACCGCCAGGTTTATATAGGATTATAAATAGGTTTATAGGTCAGGTACCCCCATATTACAACCTAAATAAAGGTTTTAACCCCTTGATTGCCCCTAGAGTTAACTCTTTCACCAGTGATCACAGTATAAGTGTCACTGGTGACGCTGGTTAGCCAGTTAGTTATTTAGTTATTTAGGTTCCCCGTCAGGTTTTTATATATCGTCAGGTACCCCCATATATTGCCTAATAAAGGTTTTAACCCCCTGATTGCCCCTAGTTAACCCTTTCACCAGTGATCACCGTATAACTGTTACGGGTGACGCTGGTTAGTTAGCTTGTTTTTTTATACTGTCAGGGCACCCGCCATTTATTACCCAACTATCGGTTTAACCCCCTGATCGCCCGGCGGGTGATATCAATTAGGTTTTAGGGTCAAATAAGGTCTGCGTCGCCCCAGGTTAGTGCCAGTACCGCAAACACCCACGCGCAAAGCATACACCTCCCTTAGTGGTATAGTATCTGAACAGATCAATATCTGATCTGATCAGATCTATACTAGCGTCCCAGCAGTTTAGGGTTCCAAAAAACACATTGTTAGCGGGATCAGCCCAGATACCTGCTAGCACCTGCGTTTTCCCCCTCCGCCCAGCCCAGCCCAGCCCAGCCCACCCAAGTGCAGTATCGATCGATCACTGTCACTTCCAAAACACTAAGCACACATAACTGCAGCGTTCGCAGAGTCAGGCCTGATCCCTGCGATCGCTAACAGTTTTTTTGGTAGCGTTTTGATTCTGTCGCCAGCAGCCTAGGAGCTTTTTTTCCTGTGAATCTCACTAGTGTACTACTAAATTTAGAGCCCAAAATGGCAAATCCCAAGTACACTAGTGAACAGGCCTACTTGTTTCTGAGTATGTCAGATAGTGAAGAGGAGGTCACTCATCTGTCAGAATCAGGCTCGGAATACGATCCAGTAGACGACAGCGGCTCCATGACAGATAGCTCTGGCGACGAAGGTGTGGTCCCTGCTAAGGTCAGGCGTACCCGATCCCGATCTTCTGATGTTGTTGAGGTGCAGGAACCGCAGGTCTCTCGTATGGAGCAGAGAAGTACTAGCGCCGCTATTCCTTCTGGTGAACTGGCAAGCACCAGCGGCCTAGTACACCCTGGACGTAGTCAAACCAGCACTGCAGTAACACTTGGTGACGTGGCGAGTCCCATAAGTGCAGTTCAAGCTGGCGAGGTGGCAAGCACAAGTAGTGTCCCGCTGCCACCAAGAAGAAGACAAAGGCAGGTCCGTCGATCACATAGTGTCCTTCCTGCAGAATTCGCCAATCCTGATTGGGTGCCCACCACTTCTGCAGAACCCGTACTTCCCCCATTCACTGGCCAACCCGGTATTCAGGTGGAAACAGCTGATTTTAAGCCATCCGATTTTTATTCGCTGTTTTTCACGGAAGATCTCTATAGATCTATTGTGGACCAAAGTAATATATACGCTGGTCAATACATCGCCGCTAATCCCCAAGTGCCTTCCCTTGCCAGAGATTGGAAACCAATTACGGTTTCCGAATTTAAGACCTTTCTGGGCCTTTCCCTCAACATGGGCATACACAAATTCCCGACTGAGGTCTTATTGGTCCACCTCACCGCACCACCAAATGCCCGTGTTCTCTGCCTCCATGTCCAGGGCACGATACGAGATGATTTTGCGGTTCATGCACTTCAGTGACAATGAACTTTGTCGTCCTCGTGGAGACCCTGAATTTGATCGGCTCTGCAAAATTCGGCCCCTCATAAACCACTTCAACCAATGTTTTGCAGCCTTGTTTACGCCCAATCAAGTTGTCTGCGTTGACGAGTCCCTGATTAAGTTTTCTGGCCGCTTGTCTTTCAAACAGTTCCTTCCCAGCAAGCGTGCCAGATACGGGGTCAAGCTCTACAAGCTCTGTGACAGGGCAACAGGCTATACGTGGAGCTTTTCGGTTTATGAGGGAAAAGATAGTTACGTAGAGCCGGAGAACTGTCCAGATTACATAGGGAGCGCTGGCAAGATAGTGTGGAACTTGGTGTCACCCTTATTCGGAAAGGGGTACCACTTGTACGTGGACAATTATTACACGAGCGTGCCACTGTTTAGTCATTTGTTTGATCAGCAGATTGGAGCATGTGGCACCGTGCGACCTAATCGCCGGGGCTTTCCCCAGCGGCTTGTAGATTCCCGTCTTAGGCTGGGGGAGAGAGCCTGCTTGAAGTGTAATAACTTGCTCTCTATGAAGTGGAGGGATAATAAGAATGTTTTCGTTCTTACCTCCCTTCATGCAGACACGACAGTCCAAATTCGTACGGCGGCTGGTGTTGTGACGAAACCCCTCTGTGTCCACGAATACAACCTTAATATGGGAGGGGTGGACCTCAACGACCAGTTGTTGGCGCCGTACCTAGTTGCCCGTAAGGCTAGACGCTGGTACAAAAAAGTGTCTATTTATTTGTTCCAATTGGCTTTGCTGAATGCTCATGTGCTATACGGAGCTTCAGGCGGGACGTTACCCTTCCTTGAATTCCAGGGAGCGGTTGTCATGGAACTCCTGTATCCAGGCGATTCCACACCTCAACATCCCCTACCAAATGCAGTAAGCCGGCTGCATGAGAGGCATTTTCCTTATGCCCTCCAGAGTACCCCTACCCAACGAGCCCCCCAAAGAAGATGTCGTGTCTGTACCAAGCGCGGATTTAGGCGTGACACCCGTTATTATTGTCCACGCTGTCCTGACAATCCTGGTCTCTGCATTGGTGAATGTTTTGAACGCTACCACTCACTAGTGAAGTATTAGCGTAGGGTACAGCATTTCACAGGCTAGGATACACTTTCACAGGGTCTCAAGAATGCCATCGCATTTTGAGACCCGACCGTTGCAGTTAAAATTATAGTTACAGGATCTCAAGAATGCCATCGCATTTTGAGACCCGACCGTTACAGTTAAAATTATAGTTATAGTTTAAAAAAAAAAAGTGTAAAAAATAAAAAATAAAAAAGTACAAAAAAAAAAAAAACCCCCCAAAAAAATATAAAATAAAAAACCAAAAATAGTTGTCGTTTTATTGTTACTCTCTCTCTCTCTCTCTCTCTCTCTCTCTATTGTTGCTCTTTTTTACTCCATTCTATTCTGCAATGTTTTATTATGTTTTATCATGCTTGCTTTTCAGGTATGTTTTATTGTTAACCATTTTTTTGTTTTCAGGTGTGCCATTCAGTTGCAGCGCGGATTTATTTATCTTGACAGCAACAGCGTTTGCTCCCACGATACATAAAGCCGCTACTCCAACACTGTAGGAGGTGATTTCACCACCACAGTTAAAAAAAAGAGCATATATGCCGAAGCATGGGGGCAGCAGAGGGCGGAGGAGCGATTTTGCTCCTAATGCCACGTACATACGGTCGAAAAAAGTCCGACCATGTGTACGTGGCATAACTTTTTTGCGGGAGGATGCCCCCATGCTTCGGCATATATATATTTTAGGCACCGGTTGCGTTAACAAAATGTTTTATTTTTTACTATGTTTTTTTTTTGGTATTTGCTTTGCAGGTATGGTATGGTAAGGTCTTACTGTTATACTGTAATGTTACTTTGTTTTAATGTTAACCATTATTTGCTTAGCAGGTACGCCATTCAGTTGCAGCGTGGATTTATTTATCTTGACAGCAACAGCGTTTGCTCCCACGATACATAAAGCCGCGACTCCAACGCTGTAGGAGGTGATTTCACCACCACAGTTAAAAAAAAGAGCATATATGCCGAAGCATGGGGGCAGCAGAGGGCGGAGGAGCGATTTTGCTCCTAATGCCACGTACATACGGTCGAAAAAAGTCCGACCATGTGTACGTGGCATAACTTTTTTGCGGGAGGATGCCCCCATGCTTCGGCATATATATATTTTAGGCACCGGTTGCGTTAACAAAATGTTTTATTTTTTACTATGTTTTTTTTTTGGTATTTGCTTTGCAGGTATGGTATGGTAAGGTCTTACTGTTATACTCTAATGTTACTTTGTTTTAATGTTAACCATTATTTGCTTAGCAGGTACGCCATTCAGTTGCAGCGTAGATTTATTTATCTTGACAGCAACAGCGTTTGCTCCCACGATACATAAAGCCGCGACTCCAACGCTGTAGGAGGGGATTTCACCACCACAGTTAAAAAAAAAGAGCATATATGCCGAAGCATGGGGGCAGCAGAGGGCGGAGGAGCGATTTTGCTCCTAATGCCACGTACATACGGTCGAAAAAAGTCCGACCATGTGTACGTGGCATAACTTTTTTTGCGGGAGGATGCCCCCATGCTTCGGCATATATAAATGGTGCATGTATGCCCATCATTAGAAGTGGGTGGATGAAGGGAGGTATTCTAATGGTGGGCATACCCACCGCGCCATTGGGAAATTGGGAAAGCATTTTATCACACCGATCTTGGTGTGGTCAGATGCTTTGAGGGCAGAGGAAAGATCTAGGGTCTAATAGACCCCAATTTTTTCAAAAAAAGAGTACCTGTCACTGCCTATTGCTATCATAGGGGATATTTACATTCCCTGCGATAACAATAAAAATGACAACTAAGAAAAAAAAATGGAAGGAACAGTTTAAAAATAAAATAAAAAAGGGAAATAAAAAGAAAAACTTAAAAAAAAAAAAAAAAATGCACCCCTGCCCCCCCTTCTCTTGCGCAAAGGCGAACACAAGCGTTGGTCTGGCGTCATATGTAAACAGCAATTGCACCATGCATGTGAGGTATCACCGCGAAGGTCAGATCGAGGGCAGTAATTTTAGCAGTAGACCTCCTCCGTGAATGTAATGTGGTAACCTGTAAAGGCTTTTAAAGGCTTTTAAAAATGTATGTAGTTTGTCGCCACTGCGTGTTTGTGCGCAATTTTAAAGCATGTCGTGTTTGGTATCCATGTACTCGGCCTAAGATCATATTTTTTATTTCATCAAAAATTGGAGCAATATAGTGTGTTTAAGTGCATTAAAATAAAAAAAAAGTGTATTTTTTCCACAAAAAATGCGTTTGAAAAATCGCTGCGCAAATACTGTGTGGAAAAAAAAAAATGCAACACCCACCATTTTAATCTGTAGGGCCTTTGCTTTAACAATATATATAGTGTTTGGGGGTTCAACGTAATTTTCTTGCAAAAAAAAAATATGTTTTCATGTAAACAAAAAGTGTCAGAAAGGGCTTTATCTTCAAGTGGTTAGAAGAGTGGGTGACGTGTGACATAGGCTTCTAAATGTTGTGCATAAAATGCCAGAACAGTTCAAACCCCCCCCCCAAATGACCCCATTTTGGAAAGTAGACACCCCAAGCTATTTGCTGAGAGCAATGTTGAGCCCATTAAATATTTTTTTTTTTGGTCCCAAGAGATTGAATAATGAAAAAAAAAAAAAAAAAATTTTTTTTTTACAAAAAGTTGTCACTAAATGATATATTGCTCAAACATGCCATGGGCATATGTGGAGATACACCCCAAAATACATTCTGTTGCTTCTCCTGAGTACGGGGATACCACATGTGTGGGACTTTTTGGGAGCCTAGCCGCGTACGGGACCCCAAAATCCAAGCACCGCCTTCAGGCTTTCTAAGGGTGTAATTTTTTTATTTCACTCCTCACTGCCAATCACAGTTTCGGAGGCCATGGAATGCCCAGATGGCACAAACCATCCCCAAATGACCCCATTTTGGAAAGTAGACACCCCAAGCTATTTGCTGAGAGGTATGGTGAGTATTTTGCAGATCTCGCTTTTTGTCACAATGTTTTGAAAATTGAAAAAAAAAAAATTTTTTTTCTTTACTTTCTTCATTTTCAAAAACACATGAGAGCTGTAAAATACTCACCATGCCTCTCAACAAATAGCTTGGGGTGTCTACTTTCCAAAATGGGGTCATTTGGGGGGGTTTTGTGCTATTTTGGCATTTTATGGCCTTCGAAACTGTGATAGGTAGTGAGGAGTGAAATCAAAAATTTGCACCCTTAGAAATCCTGAAGGCGGTGCTTGGGTTTCGGGGCCCCGTACGTGGCTAGGCTCCCACAAAGTCCCACACATGTGGTATCCCCATACTCAGGAGAAGCAGCAAAATGTATTTTGGGGTGCAATTCCACATATAACCATGACATGTGTGAGCAATATATAATTTAGTGACAACTTTTTGAATAAATTTTTTTTATTTTTTTTTTTTGTCTTTATTCAATCACTTGGGACTAGAAAAAAAAATATTCAACGGGCTCAACATGCCTCTCAGCAAATAGCTTGGGGTGTCTACTTTACAAAATGGGGTCATTTGGGGGGGGGTTTTGTGCCATCTTGGCATTTTATGGTCTTCAAAACTGTGATAGGTAGTGATAGGTAGTGAGGAGTGAAATCAAAAATTTATGCCCTTAGAAATCCTGAAAGCGGTGCTTGGTTTTCGGGGTCCCGTATGCGGATAGACTCCCAAAAAGTCCCACACATGTGGTATCCCCGTACTCAGGAGAAGCAGCAGAATGTATTTTGGGGTGCAATTCCACATATGCCCATGGCATGTGTGGGCAATATATCATTTAGTGACAACTTTGGGCAAAAAAAAAAAAAGTTTGTAATATTCCCGCAACTTGTGGCAAAATATAAAATATTCCATGTACTCAACATGCCTCTCAGCAAATAGCTTGGGGTGTCTACTTTCCAAAATGGGGTCATTTGGGGGGGGTTTTGTGCAATTTTGGCATTTTATGGCCTTCGAAACTGTGATAGGTAGTGAGGAGTGAAATCAAAAATTTGCACCCTTAGAAATGCTGAAGGTGGTGCTTGGGTTTCGGGGCCCCGTACGCGGCTAGGCTCCCAAAAAGTCCCACACATGTGGTATCCCCGTACTCAGGAGAAGTGGCAAAATGTATTTTAGGGTGCAATTCCACATATAACCATGGCATGTGTGAGCAATATATCATTTAGTGACAACTTTTTGAATAAATTTTTTTTTTTTTTTTTTTTTTGTCTTTATTCAATCACTTGGGAATAAAAAAAAAAATATTCAATGGGCTCAACATGCCTCTCAGCAAATAGCTTGGGGTGTCTACTTTCCAAAATGGGGTCATTTGGGGGGGTTTTGTACTTCCCTGCCATTTTAGCACCTCAAGAAATGAGATAGGCAGTCATAAATTAAAAGCGGTGTAAATTCCAGAAAATGTACTCTAGTTTGTAGACGCTATAACTTTTGCGCAAACCAATAAATATACGCTTATTGGCATTTTTTTTACTAATGACATGTGGCTGAATACATTTTGGCCCAAATGTTTGACTAAAATTGAGTTTATTGGATTTTTTCTTATAACAAAAAGTAGAAAATATCTTTTTTTTTTCAAAATTTGCGGTCTTTTTCCGTTTTTATAGCGCAAAAAATAAAAATCACAGAGGCAATCAAATACCATCAAAAGAAAGCTCTATTTGTGGGAAGAAAAGGACGCAAATTTCGTTTGGTTACAACATTGCATGACCGCGCAATTACCAGTTAAAGCAGTGCAGTGCGAAATTGAAAAAAGACCTCTGGTCCTTTGGCTGCCAAATGGTCCGGGGCTGAAGTGGTTAATGCATCCTATGCATTAAAGTGAAAAAAGCTTGTCACTGAAACCGAAGCCTTTCAAGTCACGTTAACTAATTATACATTTTTGACATTTTGATGAAAAATATTTATAAACAGAAAGATGCGTGTCTACAACAATCTGTATAAAAGCAAGAAAAATATTATCTTTTTTACCCCTCAAGTTAATTATAGGGGATTCGGTACCTGAAGGACAGGCCATCACTTCCACATAATGGTAATTGCAGCGTCCTCTTTTTAGCTTCTGAACCAGATTCTGTATGTTCCGAAAACCATATGCCAAAGCAAAGTGCAACAGCACCTTACTGTCCTTCTCCAGGGTCACTTCCTGAAAGTCCTTGTTCCTAGAGGGATTAAAATTCCAAAATATGAAAAGCCTATATCAATGCAAATAAACAGTATCTTCTGGAATAACTGAACAACACAGATTTTTTTTTGGACTATATGGACAAGTTTAGCAAAATCATGCCTCAAGCATACAATGTATAAAGCATAGAGAATCTTTTCATGGTCAGAACTGAACTGCTGGGGAAAATAGTTTGGTAAGAAAGGTTAATGTCCTCCATTGGCTTATTAAACATGAAACGGCTCTCTAT
This sequence comes from Lithobates sylvaticus, assembly GCA_028564925.1. Taxonomy (NCBI): domain Eukaryota; kingdom Metazoa; phylum Chordata; class Amphibia; order Anura; family Ranidae; genus Lithobates; species Lithobates sylvaticus. The sequence continues at coordinate 207,228,970 of CM053027.1, read as the reverse complement.
GTGGGACAACTGGGAGACTACCTGAAATAGGATTATATTCACTGTAAAACCCTTTAGAGTCTATTGATGGAAATCTATGACCCTCAGGTTACACTAGGGATTGGATTCTAGCAAAGAAAACAAGGTAGGCCAAGCTCAGAGTACCCCCCCCCCCCCCCCCTTACTACAAGCATGCCTCAATTTTGTAACAAACCAGCACAGAGAGCATGATCATAAACACACAGAGGGATCAAACCTGTGTCTCCCATTAGGCCCCTTTTACACTTATACGACTTGTCCCACGATTTGGGACTGCAAAGTAGAATGACAAGTCGTTCCCCATGATTTCCAATGACAGCCATTCATATTAGTACGACTTTAAGTTGTTCCGACTTCAAAGTAGTCCCTGCACTACTTTGGTCCGATTTTGATGCCACTTACACAGGCATTCCTTGAAATCGCGGCAAAATTTGCGTAAAAAATCGCAGTAGAATTTGAAGTCGCACAAGTGTGAAAGGGGCCTAAGACTTTTACATGAGTACAAAACTCCTATTTTCTTTATTTCTTTCATTGATGAATACAGAAAGTCATTCACCTTCAGGACATCCAAAAGCAGTCCAAACAAATGCTAATTGCTCAAAGAAAAAAAAAAAAAAAAATGAAATGACTACAGCACAAAGCCACCTGAAGGACCTTATGTCAGAAGCTGGCATCAGATAAGCCCACCATGTCCACTTGGTAGAACTTAGAGAATGTTAACATGGCAGTTGCTTGATGCTGAAAAGCCCGAAAAGCCCTAAGATCTTGTAGAGTGCGCCTAAAGCTTTTCAAAACGATCCTTAACCACTTGACCACTGGGCACTTAAACCCCCTTCCTAACCAGACCAATTTTCAGCTTTCGGTGCTCTCACACTTTGAATGACAATTACTCAGTCATGCAACACTGTACCCAAATGAATTTTGTGTCCTTTTTTTCACACAAATAGAGCTTTCTTTTGGTGGTATTTAATCACCGCTGGGTTTTTAAATTTTTGCGCTATAAATCAAAATATACTGAAAATTCGGTAAAAAAAATAAATAAAAATTCTTTGTTTCTATTAAAATTTATTGCAGAGTATTGGCAGAGTATTGCAGTGTTGCACAGTGGTTGCAGAGCGTTGCACAGTGGTTGCAGAGCGTTGCACAGTGGTTGCAGAGCGTTGCACAGTGGGGGCAGAGCGTTGCACAGTGGGGGCAGAGCGTTGCACAGTGGGGGCAGAGCGTTGCACAGTGGGGGCAGAGCGTTGCACAGTGGGGGCAGAGCGTTGCACAGTGGGGCAGAGCGTTGCACAGTGGGGGCAGAGCGTTGCACAGTGGGGGCAGAGCGTTGCACAGTGAGGGCAGAGCATTGCACAGTGGGGGTAGAGTATTGCACAGTGGGGGTAGAGTATTGCACAGTGGTGGCAGTGTAGCTGTCACTGACCAGCGCTGTGGGCACTACACATCCAGCCCACAGCGCTGGTCCCATCTCCCCCCTGCGCGCTTCTCCCCTCTCACTGTACTGATCGGTACAGAGAGGGGAGGGAGGAACCGGCGTCATGACGTGACGCCGGTTTGTGTACATGTGATCGCTCCGTCATTTGACGGAGCGATCACGTGGTAAACGTCCGCTATCAGCGGCCGTTTACCGTGATCCGTGGTCACGGATGTTGCCGAGTGCACGTAGGACGTCCACCCAGGATTAGCCGACCGCGCTGTAGCCGTCTTTTGACTATAGCGCGGTTGGCATGTGGTTAAATGTAGTGGCTGCTTTCATTTTTCTTTTTCTCCTTAATTTCACCTGGTGATCCTGCCAGTAACACTTCCTGTTTAACCGCTTCCCGACCGCCCACTGCATATATACGTCAGCAGAATGGCACGGGCAGGCAAAATCACGTACCTGTACGTGACCCTTTAAATGCCTGCCCGCGGGTTGCACGCGCGCCGCCGGCGAGGCGCTCGCGACCTGGTCGGGAGCTCCGTGACCACGGCCGCGGGACCAGCGGACCCGAACGCCGCTGGTGTCCCGCGATCGGGTCACGGAGCTGAAGAACAGGGAGAGGTATGTGTAAACAAACCTCTCCCCGCGCTTCCTACTCCCTTCCTACTTCCTATGGTCATCGGGAAAGCCGATCAATGACGTCAGACGTCAGCCCCGCCCCCTAATGTAAAAAAAAACACACACACACACACGTCACAGCCCATAACCCCTCCCCTCCCCCTAGTGGTTAACTCTTTCACTACAACTGTCATTTATACAGGAATCAATGCATTTAAATAGCATTGATTGCTGTATAAATGACAATGGTCCCAAAAATGTGTCAAAAATGTCTGATGTGTCCGCCATAATGTCGCAGTCACAATAAAAATCGCTGATCGCCGCCATTACTAGTACACAAAAAAAAAAAAAAAAAAAAAAAAAATTAATAAAAAATGCTATAAAACTATCCCCTATTTTGTAAACGCTATAACTTTTGCGCAAACCAATCAATAATCGCTAATTGCGATTTTTTTTACCAAAAATATGTAGAAGAATACGTATCGGCCTAAACTGAGGGAAATTTTTTTTTTTTTTTTTTATATTTTTTGGGGATATTTATTATAGCAAAAAGCAAAAAATATTGCATTGTTTTCAAAATTGTCGCTCTATTTTTGTTTATAGCGCAAAAAATAAAAACCGCAGGGGCAATCAAATACCACCAAAAGAAAGCTGTATTTGTAGGAAAAAAAGGATGCCAATTTTGTTTGGGAGCCATGTCGCACGACCGCGCAATTGTCAGTTAAAGCGACGCAGTGCCGAATCGCAAAAAGGGGCCTGGTCCTTTGGCTGCCAATTGGTCCGGGGCTGAAGTGGTTAAGAGTGTCTCTACTCTTGGATGGAGGAGAAACTGAGGCACCTTTGGACAGCAGCACCGTCAGTGTAGGAAGAGGGTAATCTTAGATGCACTAGCACAGCGGTCCATGAGAAAATTTTCTTGGTCCCCATGGGTTCTGCCGCAATTCAACATTGTGTACATAATGATGTATACCGCCCAATGTTGTTCTCAATGTGCGCCGACATTCAATACTGTCAGTGCGCATTAATACTAGAGGTCGACCGATATGGGTTTTTCTCTGGCCGACGCCAATATTTAGAGATCAGGGTGGCCGATATGATGCCGATTTTTGCGGCCGATATTTTAGGCAATTTTTTCCCTTTTTTTGCAGATGGCACTGGCAGGTGGCACAGATTGGCACTGGCAGGTTTCACACTGAGCAGATATAGTGTAACTGTGTGAAACCGACATGTGTAAACTGAATGCAGAGAGAGACCAGCTGTCAAAATTCAGCGGTGTTGTCGGGGGTGGGCGGGGCCCAGCAGCTATCAAACACCAGCCAATGACTGGGCTGCTTAATAAAGTGGGCGGGGCCACATACATGTAGCAGCCCACCCAGATCCCATCACACTGGCTTGTTTGATAGCTATTGGGTCCTGCCCACCCCAACATCAATGCTGAATTTTGACAGCTAGTCTCTCTCTGCATTCAGTTACACATGTCAGTTTCACACACTCAGTGGCTCAGGCAATCGTCAAGCGCCACTCTGCCAATGAGTGTGGGGAAGGGAGGAGGAACCCTTGTGGGTCGACGGGGCACGGTGTGATTAAATTGGCCGAATTTTCATAATAATCGTCCGCTGCAGATTTCTTTAAAAAGGCCAAATATCGACGACCTCTAATACCCAATGCCTCATCTGTAGTTCTGGCTCCAGTGAACTAAGAGGGAGGTGCCGGGAATAGTGCAGAGAGCAGGAGGTGATGGAGGGGTCTTTCGATTGCAGCACTGATCACAGACTGTCGGAGGGAGCACGGAGCTCAAGAACATGGTTGGATAAGGAGGTGAGATCCAATGATGAGTCTGTGCAAGGCAGCAGTGTGATGCAGAGTGCGGGGGGGGGAGAGGGCAGAGAGCTGGAGCATTGCATGTACAGTATAAGGCAGCTGTGTGATCCAGGTGGAGGGGGGCAGAGAGCCGGAGCATAGTGTGTATAAGGCATGTCAAATTCAGGTTAGTGATACAAGGGATGTAAAATTCAGGTTAGTGATACCAGGGATTCAAAATTGTGAGCTTAGTGGCCTGTGAGATGGAAAAGATTGGCTACCACTGCAGTAGCAGATTTAGATGGACTTGACTAACAAATTAAAGCCAAGCTCCTGTTAACACATTTTTAATGCAGCCAACACATTTAAGAATTGTTAAGCTGTAACATGATTTTTGGGTTTATATTGCTTTAAGTGCCCATTCACACAGGAACATGGTGCCGGAAACCCATGTTCTGTGCACGTTTTCCACACTGCATTGCAAACACTGAGCAAGTCATCTGCTGTGAGTGTCAATAGATTCCTAACACTCCAAAGGCAAATCAAAAGCACTGTGCGTTTGCCTGCACCAGATTTCATGGTTGAAGTGCATTTTTAAAAGTAGTGCATGCAGCTAGTAGTGCTAGCAGTTTAGATGCTAGCAGAGGTGATTTCTGCTAGCAGAGGCAGCTGCAGGCATCATTCATTCAGCTATCATCTTTTACAGCCGGCAATTCTGTGCACCGTAAAAACAATCATAGCGGCAGTTAAGCCGCTTAATCATCCAAGCTCGCCCGTGCAATTGGCGACACAGAGAAAGAATCCGCCGCCGCTGGACATTGATCAGAGATTTTCGGTGATCAGATGGTCCCCAGTCATCTCTATGACCTTCGGAGGCCCGGACGCGACATTAGGACATCACGTTGCGCCGGTGGACGTAAACAAAGCCGAGAACTCAGCTGGAAAGAAAGGGATATCTTTAATTTTTTTTTTTTATCTCAATCTTTCCAGCCTGGAGGAGAGATGTAGGGTCTTATAGACTCTCCATAAAGAGGACCTGTCATGCACCATTGCTTGTAATAGGAATAATAGTAATTTTTAGAGAGAGTGCAAAAATAAAAAAATGAAAGTAAAATAAACAAAAAAATACAAAATGAAAGCGCCCAGAAGGGAACGCATACGCAAGTCGCCCGCATATGTAAACGGCGTTCAAATCAAACATGTAATGTATCGCCGCATGCGTTAGTGCAAGAGCAACAATTCTGGCACCAGAACTTCTCTGTAACTCTAAACTGGTAACCTGTAAAAAAAATTAAAGCGTTGTCTCTGGAGATTTTACAAAAGATTTTACAAAAGTTTGGTGTCATTCCACAAGTGTGCACAATTTTAAAGCATGACATGTTAGGTATTCATTTACTCGGCGTAACATCATCTTTCACATTATACAAAAAAATTGTGCCAACTTTACTGTTTTGTTATTTTTGAATTAAAAAAAAAAAAGTGTTTGAAAAATTGTTGCGCAAATACCGTGTGCCATAAAAAGTTGCAACCGTCATTTTATTCCCTAAGGTCTATTAAAAAAAAAAAAAAAAAAAGGAGGGTTCTGAGTAATTTTCAAGCAAAAAAATAATGACATTTACATGTAGGAGAGGAGTGCCAGAATAGGCCCGGTATGGTATTGGTTAAAGAATATCACCCTGTTGGTGAGACAAAAGTTTTAATCATGGAGTGAGGGGCCAACAGACCCTGAATAAAGATAGATAAAAGGCAGAAACCTGTCCCTTGATGAATTTGAGGCAAAGGCTTGTCTAAACCCAGCTGTAAGGAAAGTATTTGTACCACATACAGCACTGTATAAATCACAGACACAGAGATGCCCCTGTCCTTTAGAACCCGTGCTTCAACCGTTATGCCAGTGAAATCATTGCAAATCGGTCCTTGGTATAAAAGTTCCTGAGGATCTGGCAGAGCGTCTGATAAGTGTCTTACCACATGCACTTGGGCCAGTCCAGAGCAATGAAGATTACTGGAATGCCCCACTCATCTCAATCCTGTAAAATAGATGAGGAGGAAGTTTCAGGAGAGGCAAGACATAGAACAGGGTGTACTGATACCATGCAGCATCCACTGCTTCTTACTAGAAAATCCCTTTACCTGTACCCAAAGTCAGGAGGTCCACATCCAGCTGTCCCACACATCCAGGTGTAGGGAACAATCCCCAGACCCAGGTGTTGTTGCCTAAAGAAGGCTGCCTGTCAACTGTCTACACCTAGGAGGTAAACAGTGGACAAGGCGGGAACATGTTATGATGCTAGGATGTCATCTGCCTATTTTGCAAAAAAAGGAGGCTACCATCAAGACCTAAGGCTCTAATGTAAAAGCAGAGAGTCTGACAACTCCTGGACTGGAGAGCTTGAATTTAAAGTGGTTGTAAAGGCAGTTTTTTTATTTTAATGCATTAAGATAAAAAAACCTTGTGTGTAGCAGCCCCCCTAATACTTACCTGAGCCCAAGCTCTATCAAGCGATGTGCACAAGTGCCTCGGCCGTCCGGGACTCTCCCTCCTGATTGACTGAAACACAGCAGCGGCACCATTGGCTCCCGCTGCTGTCAAAGTCAGTTAGCCAATCAGGAGAGAGTGGGGGCGGGCCTGTCAGAATGGACACACAGAGCTGCGGCTCGGCGAGTGAGGGGCCAGGAGTGCCGGCAAGGGACCTAAGAGTAGGATCCAGGCTTCTCTGTGCAAAGCAACTTCACAGTGCAGGCAAGTATAACATGTTTGTTTTTTTCTTTAAAAAATAACAAACAAGACTTTAAGATTGGAGTGTGTGCCGTTTCTCCTGTAGAAGAAATACTCTGGTCTAAGATGTGTCCAGGATTAGACTCAGACCCTCTAAATGATGAGTTGATTACAGCATAAATTTCTGAAGGTGTCCCCCACTCTGTAAACTGGGGGTAGACCTTCATGCTGAGAAAGGCTTGTCTGAGGATTCATCAGAAAGTGGACTGAATCCCAAGCGGGGGGATCTCGAGGTGGACCGTGCAGGAGTGGAGAAATGAAAAGGAAGGGACATTTAACCCCTTTGCGCCCAAAGGAAAAACAAATCCTAATGCCTAATCACAATTTTTCATTTTTAACGTGTGTTAGTAAAACCGTACATATCACAATCTCATTTGGTGGTAAATGGTAATGGATATCAGATTTTTTCTTATTATTATTATTATTATTATTGGAAAACTGGCCCAAGACAGTAAAAATTTTTTTTTTTTAATTTAGCAGTATATTTCTTGTTACTTCCATAACCTAACACCAAAGAACAACAAACTAAAATTCTTCTGCACTGAACAATTGAGTGATACCACATGTATCACAGGTCTATGTTAGTTATATGCACCTGTAGTACAGCCTAAAAACATTAGTGTGCATTTTGCTTTTTGTTTTAACCCTACCTAAACCACACTGACACTAACTGCTACTTCAAAAAATGTAAATCCTGCCTTAAATTTACTGGACAATAACCATGGACAAATGCTAACCCTTGACACTGACCTAGATCAAACCTTGATCTAGCTATTTTTTATTTTTACACCCCCTTTTTCTCGCTGCAACGCATCTCTCCCCTCCATTCATAGAGAGAGAAACACAGGGGCAGGCTTCAAAGTGACTCATCACTGTGATAGCCTCAGATTGGCTATCACAGTGGTAAGGTGACCCAGTTAGTATGGGCATGGGGCTCTCGGTGAGAAATGCATTAATCATTGATGTGCCCATGTCTGTATTGATGCCATCATGATGTGATTTTACTTTGAATAAAACTACCATATTTTTCTCTACAAATTTGAGTGTGGTCAACATGTTGTTCTATTGATAGTATATCCAGATTGCGAACTGGACCTGTACCCAATCAGTAGAGTGAGGATTGTTTTCACCTAGAGCGGCACAGCTCTGTTTCTTTGTTGGCGGAGGAAGATGGCGCGGAGTGTTCAGATCGCTCCTGCTGTCCGGTTACCTGAGATGCAGGACCCGATCCTCAAGGACACCGGCATTCGGCTGGAGCTCACCGGTGGGCTTGTGCTCGGTGTGGTGGAAGGTGTGGAAAGACTTTGTCTCATCTGTCCCGGGTGTCGGAGGCCCACCCTGGGAGTCAATGCCTGGGCCCAGTGTGGCCATGGCAGGGCACAGCTGACATGGCTGGGGCCAGAACAACAAGAGGTAAAGTACCACTATGCCAGTAGTACCACCAGACTTTGCCTGCCTCAAGCTTGGATGACCCGGAGGGCCGGAGAGGGCTTCACAACATCAGAAAGGCAAGCAGAGGAGACCCAGACTGACATTCCACTGCCAGAGGTCCAGGTAGGATCAGGAGGGGAGGCCCGTGGCCTGGCTGGGGTACCAGAGGCTGCGGAGGTAGATGGGCAGTCCTCACGCAATCTCTCTGGAGAGCCGGTCACATGTAAGTCCCCTGGGGAACCTGTCCAGAAGGAGCCAACGTCTACAGAGAGGGGATCTCTCAGGTGAGCTGGGCAGGGGAAGCAGGGGCTAGGCCATAGACTGGGGGTCGCCAGAGGTGCTGGATCGCTATGGGTCTCTAGAACACCTGTTTGTGTGGTCCTCACCAGAAGAGGGTGGCTCAAGTGGAGAGGAGGACTGGTTTATGGAGAGCTCCACATAACTTAGTGTTTCAACCGGGGCTCCGTAAAGCATTGCCACCTTCCCAGCACCCCACAACAGGGTACCTACTTTTCAGCAGAGGGCTGTGGGGGCCTCTGACTCAATGGTTCTGCCTGGGCGGGGAAGGCCCAAGGTCCTATCTAGACTGTCCCGTTTCCAACAGGATGTGCAGAAGAGGGTTGCCCAGGAGTGGGGACTAGATTACCCTTATGTACCAGACAAGGTGATGGACATTGTTGAGGCTTCCCGGGAAGGATGGGAGCAGGACCTTGTCTGGGATTATTTACATGTCCCCAAACCAAAAGGACCCCTGACCATGAGATGTGGGTAAGGTTTCAGGACATTTTTAGAGAATGGCGTCAGGGAAGGGCCATTTACAAGGACAGAGTTATAGTGCAGAAACCTGGACAACATACTAAGTCATACTCCATCTCGGTCAGAGGGGAAGGGGACCCACGCCGAAGGTTGCCAGACCCCCGGTACTATCTGTAAAATGGTTCTACAGATATGCTGGCTTGTGTGTGCGCATGTGTGTATGTTTGTACATATGTCTGTATGTGTGAGTGTGTGCACGTACATGTGTGTGCGCATGTATATGTGTGCGCGCGCATGTGTCTGTATGTATGTGTGTGTGCGCGTGCATATGTCTGTATGTGTGTGTGCGCATGTGTGTATGTATGCCTGTATGTATGTGTATGCATGTGTCTATATGTGTGTGCACATGTGTGTATGTTACTTGGACCCCCCCCCCCCCCATTCCTGTACCATCAGAACTGCTTTTGTAGGGTTTGTTTGTGATAGCAGCCAGGACTGCTGCTCCTCTAAAAAGCAATCCATGCACAGATTGCTTTTCAGAGGCATTCGATAGGCGGTAAAGAGGCATTATGTTGCCTCCTCACCACCTGATTTAAGCCCGTAAATGCAGCATCACTATACCGCAACCGTAAACTGCACGCATGGGTATACCTACAACTGCAGCCACAGCATGTGTACACCCCCAGCTGCTCCCTCTGCAGCTAAAGGGGGAGAAGTTGGGAGTGGTAAAAACAGCTTAACCATGTGGTTTTACTGCCCCTCCAACCTGACATGTGAAGAAGCCCTTGGTTCACATCTGTGTGGCTGCGTGCTGCGCGTAGGGCAGCCCATTAATTTCAAAAATGCAGGGAAAGAAGTCCCCAACCTCTTTTTTTTATTGCACTGCACCAAAAGCACCCCACGTTTTCCAATGTGTGGGTACCATTAAGAATTAACGGTACCCGAAATCCCAATGCCTGGGGGTGAAACCTTTACTCTTTTGGCTTTTGTGGTGTCGTTTTTGGCAGGCATAGTCCTAATTACAAAAACAGAGGCGCTATACACATTGCACTAAATCGCTGAAAATAGTCTTTTTTTTTTATTGAAATACAGTCCAGCTTAGTGCTGGAAAAGTGTCGTTCCTGAATCAGGAAATGGCAGTTTTGCAAACCATACGTGTTCCACAGCCCGTGTGTCCCTGTGTGCAGGCAGCTTGTTTCCTCCTCATCAGCAGAGGAGAGACTGACACAGCTGTATTTATCTGCTATTAGCCTGCTGTTCGTACGTCCGTCCGTGGACGATTTATGGCACCTGTGTTAGGCCCTGCCCCCTCCTCCCAGATCCAACACGAGGGGGGGAGGGGCAGCAGAGCCTACTGCAGTGAGGCACAGACCTGTGTAAAAAAATAGAGCCACAGTAACAAACTTTCAGCGGTATAATAGCGGGACCCTTCGTCACCCCCTACGGTGGGGGGAGGGGTCGAATGTAAGGGGGGGTACAGCGCTGCTGTCACCCTAACCTTTTAGTCCCATCAGGGGGAAGAAAAAAAAATTTTTGCAGCTTTTCCTACCTTGCAAAAAATCTGCTTCCACACGCTGTACAGCCAGGCACGGAATTGAGCAAACAGCGAAAGACAACCGAGTAAGGCATGTGCATAGACTTCATCTAGTGGAGATTTGACAACATTTTTCCTTAAATTAAAGAAATGCATCTCTTTCCTTACCTTGTCCTCGCCGCAAGATTTTGCTGATTTAACAGAAAATCCAGCTTTCACCCATCACGGCACGGTATGTTTTAGCAAACCTTCAAGGACTGGGTCCGTAAATACTGGGTCCAACTGCCTTGGACCTTGTACAACACCCCATATCAGGAAGCTTGAGCTAATGTAACAAGACCTAAGCCCTGGGTTCCTGGGGTCCAGCCCTACTAAGAGAGGCATTACAGGAAAAACCTTGTGCTTCAGATACGAGGTCCCAGGTATCATCCATTTTAGGCCCCAGTGGCACTTCTGGATGGATCTGGTTTCTTTTTATGGAGGAATTTAAATGCAGCATGGATCACTCCTGGAGCTCCTCAGAACACTTCTTCACTCGTGACCAAAAACTGATGTGCTCCTGGAAGGAGGAGGGGTTATATAGGCTATAACCCATTAAGTAATTAATTAAGGCTCTGTGTCCCATGATGTACGATAAAGAAATATTGTGTTTTTTTCAAAATTGTTGCTCTTTTTTTTTTGTTAATAGCGCAAAAAATGAAAAACGCAGAGGTGATCAAGTACCACCAAAAGAAAGCTCTATTTGTGGGAAAAAGAGGATATAAATTTTGTTTGAGTGCAGAGTCGCGCAATTGTCAGTTAAAGCAACGCAGTGCCGAATCACAAAAAATGGCCTAGTCATTCAGCAACCAAATCTTCCGGGGGTGAAGTGGTTAAGAGCTGTCAGACAGCAGAAGCGGAAGTGTTTTTTTTTTGGGTCAGCAGGCATCGTGATTGACAATGGATCTACACCAAGGTACATGCTTTGTTATTTAGAATAAAGGACTTATCAAAAACCACCTATTGTCTTTTTTTACACTACACTTTGAGGGAATAATTAGAGGTATTCCATACTCATTCACATAAGAGGGGGTGATTCTGACCAGCCCCCCTGCCAGGGTTGTGGGGAAGAGGCCCTTGGGCACAAGGTGCTTTAGGAGGGGGAAGCACCCCTACCCCAAAGCACCCCCCAATGTTGAGGGCATTTGGCCTGGTATGGTTCAGGAGGAGGGGGGGCTGCTTGCTCCCCCCTTTCCTGGCCTGCCAGGCTGCATGCTTGGATTAGGGTCTGGTATGGATTTAAAATGTTGGCTTCGGCGTTCCCCTCAAAATCCATGTAGGTTTTTTAATTTTAATGTGGGGTTCTCTTTAAAATACATATCAGGTCTAAAGGGCCTGGTATGGATTGGGGGGGACCCCCACGCCATTTTTTTCCACAATTTTTTTATTGCCAGCAATGTTTTGCTTTTTACATTTAGCTGCCAGCTGGGAATCCAGTTGACAGCTGATGACTCGTCCATTGTTAAGGATGTGACGGCCAGCTTCCCAGCCCCCTTAACCAGCTGTTCACTGGTTGTTAAGGACGCTGGCGGCCCCACTCCTTGAAGCTACAGTCCAGTGTTTCTAAAGCAGTTTTTAGCTCTCTAGAGTACATGAAGCCTAAAAGTTAAAAGGAGGGCATAACCAGTGTTCTGCCTCGAGCAACACGTGACAATAATAATAATCCATGCTAAACATCACATTCAAAGTAGTCTGAATGAAAATACAGCACAAAAATCTAGCACTTACTTTAGAGGCTTGTATTTTATTTCATCCACTTGAATCCCAAATAACTCCTGTGCTGCATGTTTAAATATGTGTTCTAGATATCCACCTGATCCCCCTCCATCATGTCCCACTGGCTCGTCGTCCATCACAGAGGTGAATCTATACAGAGAAAATATTGGTCAATAAAATTCAGAAGATACATAAAACTTTGAGACTCTACTATCACAGAAGACACTCAAGAGATGATGAAAGACTGCTTCACTTACCAAATTGGCTGAATACTGAATTGCACAACCACAATATATTTTGAACTTCCGATACTATTCAAATGTTTATCCTAAAGCAACTTTTGATGACATACTGTACCTATTCTATTACATACTTTCTTGAAATAAGTTACACATACAGGTTACAGTATTTTTTGGAATTTCCCTTTTGGGTCTAGCTGCAAATATTTGCATTTATCTGGCCTTCTGACTCAAACAACATTGTGTTGGTTTAATCAGTAAGTTCTAAATTTTAGATTTGCATTAAGAGAATAACAGTAAAGTTGTCCTTAAACCATATCTAAACCCATAAACAAAAATGTATAGTATTGCAGCTTACTAGTTCTTAGATGTGGCGACTGCATAATTTCCTTATTTTGCTCTTTATTTAACCTGATAATTCTGCCATTAACACACTTACTATCGTAAGGTGACAAGTGTACTAACCAGGATTGTCACCCTAGAAAAAGGGAATGTGTTAGGACTACAAAACATTGTGTTGGTGCTACTTAAAACCTTCCACTCTTCTCTATAACAGAAGGAGTTTTTTTGTAGTCCACAAAGATAGCAGGGAACAATGCCAACTGGTAACAGTCCAGAGGCAGAGAGCACAGGAAGTTATCGGCTCTCAAGATTTGTGACTGGATGAACAGCCTCACCCATCCTCTGGAACCACCTACCCCAATCTGTATGACTACAGTGGGTATAGAAAAGAATCACACCCCTTTAAAATAATCACATTTTGTTGTTTTGAAAGAGTGAAAGATATAACACCGACATTTAAGAATTGCTCTTTTAAAACAAAAATCAAAAATGGAATCACCCCCTTGTGTCAGTATTTTGTTGAACTACCTTTTGCTTTAACTACAGCCTTTAGTCTGTTGGGATATGCCTACTAACTTTGCACATCTAGACTTTGCAATATTTGCCCATTCTTCTTTGCAGAACTGCACAAGTTCAGTTAAATTTGGTGACCATTTGTGGACTGCAGTCTTTAAGTCATTCCACAGATTTTCAATGTGGTTTAAGTCTGTGCTTTGACTAAGCCATGCAAGGACATTCAGTTTTTTCTCCTTCAACCACAGTGTGGTTATTTTTGCTGTGTGCTTTGGGTCATTGTCATATTGGAATATAAACATTCTTCTCATTGACAACTTTCTGGCAGAGGGCAGCCGATTTTCCTCAAGAATTTAATGGTATTTTGTCCCATTCATTTTTCCTTCTATCCTGACAAGTGCTCCAATTCCTGCTAAAGAGAACACCCCTATAAGAAGATATTACCACATCCATGCTTTACTGTAGTAATGCTATGTTATTTGGATGGTGAGCTGTGTTGCGTTTGTTAAAATATGATTTTTTTTAACATTAATCAGACATAGCATTACATGAGACAATATTACAAGCTAGTTGATCAGATTACTGTCAGTTTTTTTTGTCTTGAGTCAAACAAATGCTGCTGCATATAATGGGTACATAGATACCATTGTTGTAAACAATTGACAGTTTGCAACAGTCCATTGTTTACACAGCTACAGTAAATAGGTATGTTTTCTGTTTGGGTAACTATGGTAAACAGTCTGACATAAAAGGGGGATTCAGGCATAAGCTACAAACACAATATCATGTTGTAACATCAGAACCCACATCATGATACATAGAAGAAGCCACTCATGATACAAAAACAGAGCCTGGTCTCCAAGAAGAATCATTGCCAATGGAGATCACAAACATACAGTAACAGAAGATAAGTAACCTTTAAATGTATTTGTAGTTATAGACCATAGGCTTTTCTATTTTCTAGGCATTTTGCTTATTTTATATATATATATATATATATATATATATATGGGTGATAGTATAAAATCAAACGTTGGTAATAGTGAGATAAAATACTAAAAACAGCGCTAAAAACAGTGAGATAATCAAATCTTTCCGTGCAAAGTCCATGAGTCTGTGTCATAAACAATATTGTACTAATAGGTGGTCCTTGAGTGTTTCTGAGAAGATAGTGCACAGTTCAATCGATAGTGACTTTCCTCGTGATTTATGGTGTATATAGTTGTATATCCAAGCACCGTTAAATATAGCTTCACCACGTGAGGCACTCTCCCCTCAGGGGGTTAAACTCACCGGAATGACAATTTAAACAGGCCTTAAGATATAGGGTATCACTATGGCAACCACTGCCCAGGACGCGTCACACATCCACCGTTAAACAGGGTCTGGTCACTTCCTCAGATTTTAGGTATCAGCAACAAGGAATCAGGGGTTCAGAGGGGAATCAACTCGCAATGATGATCATAAAAAACGAAGAGAATAGCATCCATAGCGTAATCCCGTTTTTTATTTAACAACATTAAAAACAATGCACCCTGCATTATATATATATAGATATATATATATATATATATATATATATATATATATATATATATATATATATAATCTGCCAGTCTTGTATTGTATTCCTAATATTGTAATGGTTTTCTGTTGAGATATGTCTAACTAACAAAAATAAAATTTTTGTCTCATAACCAGAACACCTTTTTTCATGTGGCTTCAGAATCTTAAAGGTGCATTTTGGCAAAGCTCAGTCGTGACTGCATGTGGCCTTACTTGAGTGGCTTTTTTCTTGCAACCCTGCCATACAAGTCACGTTTGTGGAGAATATGTGATATTGTTGTCACAATTACACAATGACCACTCTGTGTCAAATTCCTGCAACTGCTTCCTTCTGGCTCTTTCATCCAGTTTGGAGCGATGTACTGATCCAGAGAGGGTCTGTGTTGTACCAAATACCTTCTACTTCTTGAAGTGTTACTAAACCCAGGACCTGCATTCATAATCTTGTCTCCTACAGTACACGGAAATGCAATTATTTTAGTAAATCTAAACCGCTAAATATATTTTCTCTTCAGCAGTTACAGCACCCAGTGACTTCTATCAGTGTCCAGCTAACGCACTGGTTAAAGCTTGTAGGGGGATTTTTCTGACTGTGCTATGAGACTTCAAGACCCTTGGCCCTCTGTCTGGACAGTGCTAATTGGCCCTGTGCTGATCACATGCATCCTCCCAAGTGCAGCCTGACTCCATAGACTCTGTTATCAGGAAATTATTAGTCAGTGAAGGAATAGGAAAAAAGAAGACAGGATCAAAACAGCCTTTTTACACAATGCAGAGGATTAATCCCTTAAGTTCCACAGCGAGTATAACAAGCATTTGTTACTGCATATATAGACTGATTTTACTGTTGTGGGTTTAGTAACACTTTAATAATTTACTTCACTATGCTTCGAGGCATTGATAAAGCCCTTGAAAATTTTTTTGTATCCATCTCCTGACTTGTGCCTATCCACAACTTTATACCAGAGATCTTTCTTTGCTTACAAATGATTTTATTGGAAGATAAAAATTGCACTACCAAGGACTGAAATGCTCTAGGAAAGCCATTTTCATGCTAAGCTTATCAAAATGATCAAAGCTGATCACAGATGAAAAACAAATGGCTTTGTGTGCCATTTAGAAGGTGATTAGTTACACCTGATTGAGTGTTTTTAAGAGGGGGGGGGGGGGTCCTTTTTCCAACCTGGTGATCCGGTTTTTGAAATTTTTGTTTTTGATGTTGGTGTTATATCTTTCACTCGGATGTTATAAGTTGCGCTGAGAAAATACAGCGGGATAAAACAAAAAATTATATGTCTGTCTTCATTTCAGGCTGCAAAGCAACAAAATGTGATTTGTTCAAACTGTGAAATGTTCTTTTTCATACTCACTGTATCTTCTACACTGTGCTTTTTTAGGCAATCCCTGAAAACCCTTCTCTTCTCTGCCTCCACCTAACAACTGTACATTTAATTTTCTCCATCAGCTGATCCCCTTTAGTTATTACCCTTTTTATTCCTTGACCCGCCCTTTTAGATTGCAAGTGCCAACAATCAGGGTCCTCTGATTCCTCTTGTATTGAATTGTATTTTAACTGTACTGTCTGAAATCATGTTGTAAAGCACTGAGCTAGATAAATCCTGTATAATAATAATTTTCTTCACTTGAACAGATATACCGTATTTTTCTGTGTATAAGACGCTACTTTTTCCTTAAATTGTTAAGCTGAAATTCGAGCAGCGTCTTATACACGGTCAGTCAGTCTGGGAGAGAGCCGCGCGGATGCGTAGGTGGTCATAGCTTGTCGAGCGGCATCCTCCAATCACAAGCTGTATGACGTCTGCTGGAGCTGGAGGTGGAGAGTACGCAGATGAGATCCAGTTCGACGTGGAGACTGCGCAGATGCATCAGGGAGCGGAGCGATTTGAGCCAAGATGTCACAGCATACTAAAAGTAAGAGATTGTCTTATTCTGCCAAATTCAAACTCAGTGTAGTTAGCTATGCAAAAGAGCATGGGAATAGAGCTGCAGAGAGACAGTTTGAACCTCCTCCCACTGAGAGTATGATCAGACAGTGGAGAAAACAGGAAGAGCAACTCCTTAAGATGCCAAAAAAGAAGAAGGCCTTAAGGGGAAAACCAGCAAAATGGCCAAATTTGGAGCAGAGGCTTAAGACTTGGATTTTGGAGCAGCGCCAGAGTGGCATATGTGTGTCAACCAAACTTATTCAGTGTCAGGCAAGAATGTTTGCAGACGAAATGAACATTGGTGATTTTACAGGAAAGGCAAAATGGTGCTTCAATTTTATTTGGAGAGAAGGGTTAGCCATGAGAACAAGAACAAAGCTAGCTCAGAAAATGCCACCAGTTTATGAGGATAAAATCCAACAGTTTCACTCCTATGTCATACAACTGCTCAAAAAATATGATTTTGAACCAAGTCAGATTGCAAACATGGATGAGGTCCCTCTCAATTTTGATGTGCATTCCAACAGAACTGTTGATGTGAAAGGAATCAAAACAGTGGCAATAAAAACAAGTGGCCATGAAAAGACACACTATACTGCTGTGCTTTCATGCTGTGCAGATGGTACTAAACTGCCTCCTATGCTTATTTTCAAGAGGAAAACCTATCCTAGAGACCATACCACCTGGCATTATTGTGCAAGTTCAAGAGAAGGGATGGATGAATGAAGACATTATGGCCATTTGGTTTGCAAAGGTTTGGTCCAGAAGACCTGGAGGGCTCTTAAAGAAGCCAGCTCTGCTTGTCTTTGATCAATTCTGAGCACATTTAACAGAAAAAACTAAAAGGGTTGCATCAGATTTGCGCACTCACCTAGCAGTTATTCCTGGTGGACTTACAGGTCAGCTACAGCCACTAGATGTGTCAATCAACATGCCATTTAAAGTCCTGATGAGAGAAGAATGGAGTAGATGGATGCAAAAAGCAGGTGATAACTTGACACCGGCAGGAAGAGTGAAAAAACCAACCATTACTGAGGTCTGCAACTGGGTCCTTAACTCATGGCATGGCGTCAAACAAGAGGTGATTGTGAAGTCCTTCAAGAAGTGTGGAATCAGCAATGCAATGGACGGAACTGAGGATGATCTCACATTTAGAGACAGTGACTCAGAAGACAGCAGTGAAGCAACAGAAGTTGAAGAAATTCTGTCTGGAACTAGTGATGAGGAAGAGAACATTGATGCAACAGAGGTTGAATAAAGTGATATGATGCATAATACCTGGTATACTGGTATGTAAAGGTTAATCACTAAATAAAACTGTGTTCTGTTTTACCTGTTTAAAATGTTGTTTTCCAACCCCTTATTTTGGGTTGGAAAAGTGGGGGGTGTCTTATACACGGAAAAATACGGTAATAAAAACACTTTCAATTTTATTAACAGACCAAAAAGAAGCAAATAAGAGAAATGTATTATTCACGTTTACATGCTGTGGCATGATCCAGGGATAACATTGTTAGATATTTTTTCTGATGTTGTCACCAGTAAATGTTGATTATATCTGTGGCTGTGCAATCGCATGGTAATTGATGTCAATCCTGACACTGGCCTATTGATTTTAGTCTGTCCACTGTTTTTTCTGTGGAGGATATCTTGGGTTCCAAGAAGCCCCTTCACCATTGACTCTCACCTGAATACCATCAAATTGATTGATACTGTATACTGGTGATTGACCCTTATCCCGGTGTAGTAACTCTGGGGATGTTTCTGCCCAAATGGGGCATTTTTGTCTATTGGCTGATTGATCTAGGGATGATTTCACTGATCTAGGCGCCTCTGGATAGCACATGGCATGTTACATATATGAGGGCTCTCTCTGAGCTAATCCCTCTGCTTATAGTAGAGAAATAAAGGTCCTGAGGCAGCATAAAGCGAAAAAGTCAACCTTTCTGATTTAGCAGCAATAGGGATCCAATATGTTATATACATTGTGTGGTTATATCAATGAGAGCTCCAACTTTGTTTTTATCTTGTACTAATTTTTAGTTTTGTAATAAATTGAACTCCATAAAATGATATCGTGTTCCTTTTCTGGTACCGGTAAAGTGCACTCAAAATGTCCTATATCTTTTAAACAGTCTATATATGGATGTGGTACCCCCTTAGCTATTTTCCTCTTTAAGCAAGTTTACATGCACTCTAAGCACTCTAGGGTGGTCACACATGCAGACACAAGCACCAGTTTATTGACACAAAAAAACAGGAACACCTAGCATACACAAGCACTTGTTTACTCCTGAAAAAAGGATCACTTCAGCTAGGGGCTGCCAGTGCTGCCACTCTCGGTGGGGAACAATCAATTTGGAAAAGGCTAGCCACACTGTCCACTCAATGGTTCCCTAATGAGTGGGCAGATGTCTGCCTCTCCCCACACCCCAAACACACAACTGTAGATCAGTTGAGCCCAACAACTCAGGTTTATGGACAGTTTAAAGCAGTCATTCAGAAAGTCACTATTTGCATATTGGAACTTGTAGACTTTAATCTAAAAAAAACATTTATCTGCTAACAGTTTATGCGAGCAAGTATGCACTAGAACTGTTCATTTTTTTTTACCAAACACACTTCTTTTTACTATTCCCTACTTTATCAAACTATAATTAAGACAATTTGGATCTAGTTAAACTTCAATATCAAAAGTAGATCACTGGGCTTGCTTAAAACAATGAAAAAAATAAATGGTATGTTTTAATATTGCAATACGTTTGGAAACAATTACTTGTCAAAAACAAGCTTCTACCACCAGATGTCATCACTGTACTATTACACAACAAACCATTTTTAATGGACAAGTGTACTTTTATTACACTTAAGGTCAGGCACTTTCCCCTAGCACCATGTTCAGCACTTCCAGCAAAATCATCTTCACCACGCATCTTCCTCAGCAATGGACAGCCAGGACACCTAATAGGAGCCTCTACATAGACATAAATGTGCACATACATGCAAGGAAGGCACAGAGACCACCTGGGAGAATTTTAGAGGCTGTGCAGGGCAGGGGGGGGGGGGTGGATTAAAGGGAATCTAGAACTGCTTTAGGTCAGTTGTATATGTTTTTTAAAATGGTGTTTTATGATCTTAGAGCTTGGGTCTATGAACAGCTTAACCGGTCGTGGACATGTGAAACATGCCAAAAACATCTAAATACTTTGGGTGTGTGGTACGTCCTTTTCTGCAGCTCCCTGCCCACATTTACTGGCAAATTCCAGCTGTTATTTTGACAGCAAGGACTTGTTTGGTATCATAGAATGTGTAAAGAGTTAAGAAGAATTGCCATGTAGCAATCCTAAATTTTACTAAGGCTGGCCATACATTATACAAATGTTCTTGTGCAATTTTCTTTTAGGAATTACCAAAATTATATAATATAAAGGGAAAACCGAAATGCTTTCAATTTGTATGCAATCAGGCAGGCCCTTGCACTACATAGTTGAAGGTTAATCTAAAGGAAATTGAATAAGAAATTGTATAATGTATGGCCAGCTTAAATTGTAAACACTCTGGTTCATAGCAGATCAAGGGGTGACCTTTTATCTGCATAGGATATCAGTTAAAGCAATTATGCAAATTAAAAAAATAAGCTTTGTTGCTATATAGCCTCTTGTTAACCGTACCGTACCAAAATAACTTCCGCCCCTTAGCTATTTTGCTACAAATTTTATTTTATTTCTTTTCATGTTTTCATGCTCTAAATTGCTCTAGTACACCGAGAACATACAGGTGTGAGAACTTAACTGGTAAAGCAACATCTGTGGATTGTTAACATACAGGTTCAAATAATATATGCTAACATACACCTGTCATAGTAAAAAGATGAAAGCTACCATTTCTGTAGTTTCCTTCTCAAAATGCTGGTTGACTGGCTATCATTCTGACAATTCGAAAGCTACTGAGTCTTGGAAACAAATTAAGCATAGACATAGAAATTCAAACTTCTCGGACTCATGTGCCGCATGTTTTTCGTGGCCTGTCACCAAGATGTAGGGGAGGTACATGCAGGTAGTCAGCTAGCCTTGTCATGAGTAGTGAAACCAGACAGCCAAGGCAGTTAGCATTCTCAGGAGGGGAGCAAAGGAAGGCTCCTCATTTTGTTACCAAATTTATTTTATGCTGTCTGCCCCCACATAATTATTACTGCTGTTAGCAACAGCTTTGTTATGGCACCAAATCAACATGTGTAAATGTGCATAAGAAGCAGATAGGAATAGAAAAACTGTCTAATGTATTTAAAAAAAACTCACTCTGTATCAAGTGGACAGGGATTCACATCTGCTAAAGACATTTCTTCTTGTTCTAATATTCGCAGAACTTCCCCTGCAACGAAACGTCTGTCTTATATGTCTACCAAATAAAGGATTTAAGAAACTACAATGTTACTATCCAGCACGCTAAAGTAAAAGCAAGATACATCACTCACCAGTTGTGATGACACAATCTACATCTCGGGTCTCATATTCCTGGTTAAAGAAGTCTGGTCTAGAAGCCTCTAGTTTTTTGTCATAACAAGGCATCACTGTCACATGGTAGATCTGACTTGGCTTTAGGTTCTGTGTTGATTAAAATAAAAAGAAAGAAAAAGCAGTAAGTCGAAATTAATGTCATCAGATAACGGATAATGATCAATGTTAAAAAGTGTTACTAAAGGTACATTTAAAAAATAAATAAATAAACATGTTGTATTCGTCTGCTATGTGCACAGAGCGTCCCCAAAAGCTCCTCTTCTGGGGTCCCACATCAGAGATCTTGGCTACTCCTCTACTTTGTGTCCTCGCTCCAAAGCAGTATGTGTCTCTATGGAGCCAACACACAGCGGGGCTTAGCCTCACCCCCCCCCCCCTTCCTCCTCACTGTATTTGATTGATGGCAGCAGAAGCCAATGTGAAGGGGAAGAGAGGGGAGTAGAGATGCAGCCATGCACAGCACTGAAAAAAGCCATTAAAGTCTGATATGCTGAAACATTTGTCTGATATTGTCAAGTTTCCTACCTGTGTCTGTGCAAAGTGATTTTTGATCAGGGATCCCATGACTTGCTGTGGTGACTTGGTGACACTGATGTATGGGATGATGAAAGAGCCATGTGTTTTTTCAGCATAACAAATCCAGCCTAAAATAAAAAAAAAAAAATAAAAAACGCAGGAATGTATTTCTCATATCTGCATAAAAAGTCTTGTTTCAGGGGTGAGAACTCCCTTAACCAGTCTAGTGGTACTCCTGTTAAGGTGGGTCATTGGTATATTGACAGTGGGAAACAGACCCCTGGATAACAAATTGTTTCTTAAAGGGGAAAAGTTCAAAAACACTTTCAGGTGGGGCCCTGGACTATTCAGGGTGCTTCCATTGCTTATAAAGAAATAAATCAAACAGCGGATAGAGTGGGAAGGTCTTTGCAGCTGTAGGAGTCCTACAAGACCCAAAGCCTGGAAAAGCAGGCTGATCCTCCAGATGCAGAATGGAACACACTGCATGAATTAGATCTGACACAATCCCCTGCAAATATAGATGACAGCAGAAGACTGATGCCCCAAAAACAGTCTCTTTAGAGACAGATTGCTGGGAATCTGAATCTGTCACAGAGATGGTAACAGGGACCAAAAGACCTAGCCTGGTCTAGGGCCTATGGAGGGTCAGATAGACTGTGCAGTAGAATGCGCTGGTGTGCACTTACAGTCTGCGGGAAGGGTGCTCTACATGTAGCCAAAAAGTCCCAAGTGGTCCCTCTAGCTATTGGGGAGGGACCCAGCCTCTCCTGACAAGAGCTCAGAAAGACTCCAATGATGATGAGGAGGATGATGACGACCCTATAACAATAGTGGTCTCAGGTTCTGGATTACAGGCATTGTTCTATTCTGGGAATACTGGGTAAACACCCTCAGGACCATCCCTCCACCCAGCAGATGACATCAGCAATCTGTCCCTCAGCCCTAACCCACACTGTGGTAAACCAACAGTAACGGAAAATATAAAAAGGTGCTCAGCTGTGTAATCGAAGAGGTAGCTTCCAATGCTTCAGCCTCACCGGCGTTACTCACATAGTGAAAAATATTGGCATCTTTTGTCTTTGGACTCCACTCCGGCCCCTTCATCCCTGATCAACCAGCTATCACCTAAAGACGAGCCCCCTCTGTGGGTGATAGAGTGGTACAGAGCGAATATCGCCAGCATAGGGGAGATAGTTACAGGACCTATGGTACTTTATTTGGCTCCTGCTCCTACTGTCCCTTCATAGACAACAGTGCCAGCATCTCACACCCCAACGGGGAGCCTTTCCGTCCCAAGCACTATGCGAATTGTCATACCCAATTTGTTGTATATTTCTTACAATGTGAATGCGGATGCTTTTACATTGGAAAGACTATTCAGGAATTCTCCAAACGTATATACAAGCACATCACCAGCATACGCAAAAAAGACCCGAAGTACCAGTTGGCCGTCACATGGCCACTGTACATGCACAATTTAATCCTAGAGTTTTTTTTTTTTGTGTTGGACCGTGTGCGCCCCAACCTCAGGGGTGGCGTTATCAACAAAATCCTTTTACAAAGAGAACCAAGGTGGATCCACCGCCTTAATGCCACCTCACCTCCAGGCCTTAATGAAGCCTTCACCTTTAAACCATTTTTGCCGAGTTTAGTTTCTGGGGGTTGTGAGCTCCTTCTGTAATCTTATAGGGAGCATCATTTCGATATTTCCCACATGCATATTGACACTTCTTTGCCTGACCTTGAGTAGCCAGTCCAGTTAATCTTTTTCCATTTCCATTTATCATATCTATGCTCACTCCCTTCCCCATCTTTACTTTTTTCTTTTGTATTTTCATCATTCGGTTTTTTTTTTCTGATGGAGGCGCAGTGACCTTTCTGACCACTGGGGTTGCGGTTTCTGTCCGTCAACTTTTTGCATGTCGCCCGACTTGTGAGGACTGTCCCCAGCTCTGGGCAGTCCTTTTTAGGCAGCAGTGGTTACCGTGCATGTGCGGAGAATTCCTGTTGCACACGCCGCTTCCCGGCTGTGGGTGTAGCCTAGCAAAGTGTTGGCGGCGCGGCAACACATGGTGTCAGCCTGCCCCTCCGGGCAGAGTTGCACCACGTGTCTTTGTCCTGGAGGGCCCACCCCGCCCATGCCTGGCCCCTCCCTCAGGCCGGGCTTCTGCGAGGATTCCAACCACAATGAGTAGGATGTAGTTTAGTACACCTGCACATCATTACAGGTAATCAACTTCTCTTTTTATACAGCCCAGTGCCTGGTGGTGGTTGCTTCCATTTGGCCCTGGGCCTGTATTCTGGGAAGATGCATGCACAACTACAGCAATAATAAAGATAAGTCTTTTATGATACCCTCCTAGCGTCTTCATGCTGCTGTGCACTCCCCCATTGTTGTCATATGACAGCCCACTTAAGCCTCATACACACTATTCGATTTTCTGCAGATATTTGTCTTCAGATTTACCAAAACCATATAATATAAAGGTCAAACCTTAAGAGTTTAAGTTTGTATGCAATCAGGCAGGCTTGCACTACATGGTTTTGGTAAATCTGAAGACAAAAATCTGAAGAAAATCTAATAGTGTGTATGAGGGTCTTACTTCTCTTTGAACTCACTGGTCTTTTGTGCACACTGCTGACTTTTTTCATTAGCTCACAATCAGAAAAGTAGAACCTTTATATTCTGACCCTTCATTTACAGACCACTCCTACATCCTCCCTCCTGGCTGCTTCCCATCAGCCTGTCTGGACCCCCTACTTCTGGGTGGGTCCTTGTGGCATTGCATCCTGGGTGCGGAGGTTTTCTGACCCCCCTTCCACAATCAGATCTACCAGTCACCCCGGTTCCATCTGAAGTTACTTTACCATGTAAGTGTTTTTCTAGCATTCCAGGATTCTTTGACTGCAAGTGTGTGTGTGTGTGTGTGTGTGTGTGTGTGTGTGTGTGTGTGTGTGTGTGTGTGTGTATGTATGTGTATATATACACACACACACACACACACACACACACACACACACACACACACACACACACACACACACATACAAAAAAAATTGTTGAGAGGCGCATGCGCGGCAGCTCCCAAGATGGCCGCCGGCATCTAGAGCTCCGCTCCACCACAGACTCCCGCTGACCACCGGAGCCTACAGAGCGCCCCCACGCCCCGCACATCGGGCGAGTCACACGGGGGAAACCCCGGGGAACAAATAGATGTCATCCCCGCAAGCCAAGCGGGACTTATCTGGCCAGATGACGGCGTCTCCCGGCCCCCTCAGCTATGCCAAAATGGCGGCGGCAGCACGAGGCCCTCTCTCCACGGAGCATCAGGAATCCTCCATTGCGGACCAGGATCAGATGTCACAAACCCTCTCAGGTACCGACTACCCCCCGCTTCAGCCTGCTAGCTCCCCAGCCTCCACAGAATCCCTGCTGGGTGGTCTGACCGCTGTGTGCCCCAATACTCCCATGATGGACCCCCACACAGGCCTCATGCTCACTGTCAGTGAAGCTCAAGAGGACATCCCAGCCCCCACTGACTTTCCCTCAATGATGGTGGCCTTCTCTAATATGCTTTCCAAAAGCCTGGCACTCACTGTCACACAGATTACTAACTCACTACATGCAGACCTGCAGCAGTTTGGAATGAGAAGACTGCTTTTTCTAAGATCGATGACCTTGAGAATAGGTCACGCAGGTATAACTTCAGGGTCAGGGGGGTCCCCGAAACCGAAAAAGAGGTACAGAAAACAGTGAAATCATTGATAAAAAGCCTAATTCCGGATATCCCTGACCACCACCTGGAGCTGGATAGGGCCCACAGAGCACTGCAAGCACCCCGCTCTGATGGTCTTCCTCGCGACATCATTGTTAAACCGCATTATTATGCGACCAAGGAAGAAGTGATGCGAAAATCCAGATACGCAACCAATCTCAACTTTCAGGGACATAAAATCCAAATCTTTGCCGACATCTCACCATACACGATACAGAAAAGGCGAGCCCTCAAGCCATTACTACAAGTCCTCCAGGAGAAGGAAATCGCTTATCGCTGGTCCTTTCCTCTACGACTGAACTTCTCTTACAGGAACAAAGGCTTTGGCTTCTCCACTTTCCCTGAAGGTGAACGTCTTCTCATACAACTCGGTCTGATTCAACTGGAACCACACACGGCGCAGACTACCAGGGGAACTCCGACCTCGACGAAGAGACCTCCGCCAGCAAGCCCCCTGCAACACACCTGGCTGAAGCAAGGCTCCAAGCGCACGAAGGAAAACTTACCGACCTGAGACATTGATGCTCGGTTACCACAAAGTACACTTGTCTCCTGTTTTTGGTTCGCCCTTTTGAGGTCAAGGGTCAGTTTTGGGCCCTCAGTTCCCCCTCCTGTTTGGGTAGGCGGAATTGGGATTGGCCCCCCTTGACACAAATGCACGGTGAACTAGGTTGTTGTTAAACATTGATCTTCTCGTTCGGTCTTAGTGACTGCAGTTTACAATTCTGTTGGAAACCTTGCAACGACGACATTCCTTAGTCGTAACAGAGGGCAGACCCTTCTCTACTATGATGTGGGGCTTCGGAGCACCAATGCTCCACACTGACAGGGGGTATTTTTTTATTTTTTATTTTTTTATTTTTATTTTTTTTTTTTAATTTTTTTTTTTCTGGAATAGCAGTTATCCAAGCCTGTCCCACCCTACATTGGTTTGTAATTCTGTTAACCACTACTTAGGTAGATGGGGAGGCTTCCCAGTAATTTAGCTCCAAAACAGATACATAACTCCCCTTTCAGAGGTTCAAATATTCTCTGTGTTTTTGCCTTTCTATTTAGTTAATGGCTCATTTACCACCTATAAGATGCTCCAAAGTAAATAATTTAACCTTGGGTGGAGCTACCGGGGATGGCCCTTCCAAGCTCGCATTGTTATTTAGGCTTTTGCCCGTCTGGCGGCCCCCCCCCCCCCTCTTGCCCCCCTGTCTAGGAGGCGGGAGGGGTGGACGACGGACGGGTATCAAAGGACCTATTGGCTCGGCTCTACTGAGCGGGTTGCCTGCCAGAGATATTTTATTTATTTATTTTCTTTTTTTTTTTTCTCCTTTCCCCTTAAAGGACGCTCTGTAGTTAGGAAATGTTGAGTCCCTTGGGGCTTTTAGTTATGAATACGTTAAGGTGGCGGGTCTGTGGTGGATTCAGTGCACCTCACTTGGACCAGGAGACCTCCGGTACACCTGGTTCCTAGCCCGGATTTCCTTACTGAGGTCTTCCGGCTCCTCAGGTACTGGAGGCGGTTACGGCTAGTCCGTTCCGTCTCAGGGGTGGGCGAGGGTCAGGGGACCCTTATGTATTCATGATGGATGTGATTGTCACAGGATTACTTTATATGTCACCTAATGATATGCTGCTTTTCTCTTCCCTCCTTTACTTATTCATCTCTTTCTCCTCCCCCCTTCCAACCGCTCCATCCCGAGATCGCAGATGCCTCAACTGTTCCCAGTCTACTTGCCCAGGCTCCAAGATCCTTCTTCTAGGGCGACCAGAGGTAACCCTGATCCACCTTTCCCGTAGGCGGGGTAAGTCTCTAATTTTTGCTACCGACTACTCCCTTCTGATCCATGGCTGACACATCCACTAGTGCACCTACCTTAAAGATTATATCTCACAACACACAGGGTCTCAACTCTCCAATCAAACGTAGGAAAATTCTGCAACAATACCACTCTTTACATGCCGATATACTCTTGTTACAAGAAACACACTTTCCTTCCACGTTTAACCCCACTTTCCTACATCAACACTACCCCCAATTCTTCCTGGCCTCGGCGGAAAATAAAACGAAAGGGGTCGCTGTCTGTTTTGCCAAGCACATTAACTTATCGCAACCCGAAGCGGTCAAGGACCCGCAGGGGCGCTACATTCTAGTATCTGGCTATATTGATGGGGAACTTTACACTTTTGTATCATACTATACTCCCAACAAGGGCCAGAGGGCCTTTTTTGAAGTCTTACTCCAAAAGCTACAAAAACACCTCAAGGGTACGGTGTTCCTCGGGGGGGACTCAAATATAGCCTTTGATTATTCACTTGACAAATTTACGAACGGCACCACCAAACCCCGACGGCCCTCCAAACAAAGTGTGGCCACAGCGAAAATACTGAACACAGCAGGGTTGATAGACGCATGGAGGGAGGTTAACCCACATATGAAGGACTACACACACTTCTCGGCCCCTCACAATTCCTATGCCAGGATAGACCACATCTTTACAAGGCCCTCCACGACCCCCCTGATCAGGAATTCCAAAATTGTTGATTCTTCGCTTTCGGATCACTCCATGCTAACCTTACTAATTCAAAGACCAGTAGGAGTTGAACATCGCCCGCGCTGGCGACTGAGAGAATCGCTCTTGAACGACCCCGTTCATTGCTCCCAAATAGAATCTGACATCAAAGAGTACTTCCTTCTTAACGAGTCGGAAGAGATCTCTCCCACTATCATCTGGGCCGCACATAAATCAGTGATTAGAGGGAAATTAATACAGCTATCTTCTAAACTCAAGGCAGCACATAGAGCAGACTCTTTGAAACTTTCTGAGGACTTCCGCATTCTAGCCAAGGCCCACAAACGGAACCCCACACCTACATCCCTCGCAAATCTCGACTCAGCCCGAGCACGACTGAATTTGTCCCTGACCACGGCAGCATCGCAACATCTTCGCTGGACGGGTGCAAGATTTTACGCCCAAAAGGACAGAATCGGCTCACGCCTAGCAACTAAACTGAACCCTAGACAGCGATCGCAGACATTCCCTAAAATTAAGGTGGCTTCTGGGGATCTATCACAGAACCCGACCAAGATAATGCACGCGTTCGAGCAATTCTACACCAAACTGTACCAAAAAGACCCTAGCACCTCCTCAGCACTCAGGGACAAATTCTTAGCTGACCTCCCCTTACCGGTACTGATTAAGGAACACAGTGACCTTTTGGAGACCCCGTTCACCCAAGCGGAGGTCCTCGATACCATCAAGAATCTTAAGATAGGCTCCTCTCCGGGCCCGGACGGCTTCTCCACAGGGTACTATAAGAAATTTGATCAATGTCTGGCCCCACACTTGACTAAAATGTTTAATTCTCTCAGGAATGGAGCCCCATTAGACCCGGA
This sequence comes from Lithobates sylvaticus, assembly GCA_028564925.1. NCBI lineage: Eukaryota > Metazoa > Chordata > Amphibia > Anura > Ranidae > Lithobates > Lithobates sylvaticus. The sequence goes on along the minus strand of CM053027.1, from coordinate 207,200,053 downwards.
TCTAAATTCGGCATACATTTCGGTCATTCCGAAACCAGACAAAGACAATAGCGAGGTGGGAAACTATCGCCCCATCTCACTCATAAACAACGATATCAAAATAATGACAAAAATTTTGGCAAACAGAATGTCCAGCTTTATCTCCTCTTATGTACACAAAGACCAGGTGGGCTTCATTCCTGGGAGACAAGGCCCAGACCAGATTAGACGTGCCATTGACATAATCTCCCTACTCAGATCACAATGGGATGGCACGCCCCCTCAGAAGGGCTTCCTCCTATCTATTGACCTTCACAAAGCGTTTGACTCACTGGACTGGACATACCTGTCTGATCTGCTCCATAGATGGGGATGCGGCAGACATTTTCTCAATATCATTAACTCACTATACTCTAACCCCTCTGCACAAATGCGCCTGCTGGGCAGATACTCAGACTCCTTCCCCATAAGTAGAGGAACCCGACAGGGATGCCCACTTTCGCCTCTCCTCTTCGCGATAGCCATTGAGACGTTAGCTATCGCCCTGAGGACTAATCAGGACATCAAAGGAGTCAATTGCGGCACACAGGAACACAAATGCGCCCTTTATGCGGATGACCTCCTCCTGTTCATTTCCTCCCCCCTCACGTCTATGCCCATGATTATGCGTACCCTTAAAGACTTTAGTGGGATATCCGGTCTACGGGTGAACATGTCCAAGTCACTAGCGTTAAATATAACATTACCCCCGGATAGCCTTAAACAGCTCACAACCAATTTCGCCTTCCCTTGGGCCTCCGCAACACTACCCTATCTAGGCATTAAATTAACGCCTGACATAAACGGACTCCTCACAGCCAACTACCCGGTTATGATACAAAAATGTAAAAGAGATCTGGAAAGGTGGTCCAAATGTGGTCTATCCTGGCTGGGCAGGCTTCACGCAGTCAAAATGACCCTACTTCCACGTATGCTCTATCTATTCCGCTCGCTGCCGATTCCGTTTCCCAAGCAATTCCTCAACAAGTTACAGTCGGACATATTACACTTCATCTGGGGGAATAAAGGGTATAGGTGCCCCTCAGAAACACTTTACCGCTTGAGATCACAAGGAGGCTTAGGTCTTCCCAATCTCTGGAAATACTATCAGGCAGCACAGTTAGCCCAAATCTCTACAGCATTCTCACAGTACTCGAAACCAGACTGGCTGTCTATGGAAAAGCAAGCCATCCCCTCAAATACCATAGATTTCCTCTTGGGGTGCAAGCCTAGGCTCAGACCGGCAGTTATGGCGCCTACTCTCTCACACTCACTGGCCCTCTGCTCCAAACTCTTCACTCTACCTACCATCATTTCCCCAATAAGGCCACTGTCGCACCTATTTCATAATCCAGATTTCAAACCGGGGATGGAAATTCAAGCCTTTAAATGGTGGACCGACAAAGGCCTCTATAGGATAGGACACTTCTTCTCCCCATCAGGCCCCATCTCCCTGACACATTGCCAGAAAAAGCTGGATATGCCTAACTCCGAACTCTTTAGGCTCTCACAGATCTCTCATTTCCTCCATTCAATATGGACCAATAATCCCTTGCCCCCTACTATCACTACCTATGAACACTGGTGTGTCAATCTAATGGATCAGAGGGGAGGCATCTCTTTGATCTATGCAGCACTGATGCATAGGGAAACTAAACCCTCTTATGCCCGAGCCTGGGAAGCAGACGTGAATAACACTTGGGACACCGCAACCTGGTTTCGAGCCACGGACAGAGCTTTCAAAGGTATTCTTAATGTTTCTCTTATTGAGGCTAGTCTGAAGGTTCTGATAAGGTGGTACTATGTTCCCTCCAGGCTGGCCAGGTTGTTTCCGGGTACTCCACCGGTCTGCTACAGGGAATGCGAGATGGAGGGTTCTATGCTTCATATTTGGTGGACCTGCCCTCGCATCAGATCGTATTGGCGGAAAGTATTCCGTACAATCAGCACCTTAACAGGTATCGCAGTACCGCCTCACCCTAACTCAGCTCTGTTCAATCACCCAATATCTGGACTCTCTAAAGCATTTCAGACCCTATCCTTTTTCATTTTACTGGGGGCCAAGATGACTCTGGCCAAAGCCTGGAGGAAACATTCTGTCTCCTTTCAGCTCTTTAAAGCAAAAGTATCATGGATCATGGCTCAGGAACAGATTGTAGCCAAACTGGATGACAAGCTGGAGAAATTCCAGAATATATGGGAACCATGGGCCACTTTCTGTAACATTTCCCTAATCCCTGGACTTCCACCTGGTATGACGATCTATGGGAACACTAGCTGACTCTCCTTTCCAACTTCCCACCCCCTCCCCCTCACACGTTTCTCTCTTCTCTTCCGATACTGCCTCTCTTGGCTAGGATAACTTAAAATCTTACCGGACATTAGGCCCCATGGACTCGACTGAACGACACTACTGTCTGGTAGGATCCTTCTCATGTCAAGACGTAACCTGAACCTGGGGAGGACACCTGGTGGTTCCCACTCCTGGGTGACAGCATGATCCCTTTCGGGGCACCCGGGAATCTGGGATCTCCCAGACCCCTCCTATGCCTGACCCTTTAAGATGACATGTAGGACATTATACAGGGAAGGAACCTTCCTGTACTCCCTTAATTCAAATTGAATGGTTATGTTTCATTGCTTCATGTGACCAGATCTTTCTACCTGTGGCACCACTTCTTTTGTATTTGACTGTTATTATACACATGTTCTTATCTACATGCATTTTGATGTTCTGTTATTGCAAAATTTTTCAATAAAAATTATTCAACTAAAAAAAAAAAAAAAAAATTGTTGACATTTATTTTTACTTTTGTCATTTACTATTATTGTCTCATAGAAACCTGTGTACCCTTAAAAATAACCCCAAAAGGAGGATTCACTCTAAAACATGTCGGGTTACAATGGGGGACCCTTTTAGCCAGCTCTTGTTCAGGCTGCCATTTCAGGGTATTCCCCACTGTCGTGGGTACTTTTCCTCTGTACATGTTTACTATGCTAAGTTGTATCAAGTTTAATGAATTACTTTAATCATATAGTAATAAAATTGGTGACCAGCCTTATTTTTACTAATTGCCTCTTTATTGCCTTAAAGTCCCTGAGGGGTTCCCATTTTGGTATTTGCATGCAGTTTTTGTAGTTCTAAGCTGGCATACAGGGCTTACATTTTTTCTGTCAGTTTTTAAATCTCCTGTAGGTGACAGTATAACCTAACTGTCTCTGAATTCTTGTGTCCCTCAGTGAATGATAAAGAAAAAAGGGGCACAGACATAAGTAATGACCAGATACGTGATCATTTTTATTCAAAGACGACATATTATAGGTCTACCTGGGCAAGCGGAGGCCAGCATTGGAAGGGCTTTCTTATCTTCTTTCTGTCTCTTGTATCTCTTTATAAACTCTTGCTGACTCTCCAACAAGCTGAAGTTTCTGGAGAAGCTTGTGTCAAAAACACGGTGAACACCTACCAAAAAAAAAAAAAAATGCAATAAACTCCTTATGTGCATTCACATAATGTAACATACCTCTTATCAAACAGCACAGTTTTGTACATTTAGCAATAAATACTTTTATAGTCAAAGAAAAATATACCGTGAACAAATTACAATTGAAGCAGCTTACCTAGTCCTTTGAAAAAGGAAGTCAGTTTTTTAGCAGTTTCTGGGATATTTAAGTTAAACTTTGCAGCCAAAGAGGCCCGAGACTGTGGTGAGATGGACACTATCACCAGCTTTTGCTGAGAGGGATCTTCTATCTGATCAGGAAGAAAAAGGACAAGTAGTAACAATATCTGTGTATTGAAAGCAAGCCAAGATGAAGTATCCATATATCAACACAGTAATGCTTCCAGCAATTTCTTGGGGTGACCACACTCTGTAAACTGTGAATTCTCCCTACTGATGTGACCATTTTGAGCATAGCTAGCGATAAATCAGATAATGTTTGGTTTAACAAACTAGCAATGAATGCTTGCTAGAGACTAATGTCCTCAGTGCTAGTCCCAAAATATGTTTGATCCAGGGTGTGAAATCAAACCTTTGGTAAATATAACAAGAATAGTACACCAGGTTCCTCAAGATGCACTTTTTCTTACTCTCTAAAGCTGGTTTGTTCACGGCCCCATATTTCATTAAACAGGGTCACTTTATGTTCCTTGCAGATCTCAAAGCCTCTTTTGGTGCTTTCTGGATGAACAGAGGTTAGCCCCACTGAGGCATGCTCATTCTCTTGCATATTCGATCTAACAGCATACAGGGGGCAAACTCTATACCTCCATATATAAGGGCTTTAAAAAACACGGCGTAACAATTAGAGAAATCAATCCACTTGTGTAAAGAAGAAATATGGGACATCAAAATCTGAAAAAAGTAGTGGTAAGTCCAAAATCTTTGTGACACTGTCCAAATGAATATTTATAATGTACTGTATTCTACAATGTTTACACCTGGTTTCTGTTAACGTGGCTCTGCCTTTATGAAAAAAATATAGAAATAGATTCTTGAATAATGATCTATCATCTATCTGATCTATTTGTACATTAGTGGACTTGATACAAGAATGAAACGTATGAAATAATGTGTTGTATTATGTAGGTTTGCCCCGTCCTGAAGAAGCATGACCTGAAAAATGCTTACACAATTTATGGGATACCTCTTTGGAATTATGTATATTATATATGGTCAAAATTCCTGACCTATGTTGCCATCTTTTTTGTAAATCTGTATCCAATGTGTAGTTATGATTTCTGATAGACATGTATCCACATTTTGTATGCACTAGGACTGTTATTTTTAAACTACAGGCTAGTAAATGATTATTCCCTGGTTTATCGTGAATAATCATGACATGTATTTTTCTATTTTTTGTGGTTGGTTTATACTTTGCTTGCATGTGCCGATATGCTCTATTTTTGTATAGAGTTGGTTTTTGTTGGATCACACCATATTCTGGTGGTGATCAATACATTTTGTATTTGAGGATCTCCAATCTAATATAAAGTTAGGCAATAGATTATTTGTAAATAGTGTTAAATGTGGGCCTATACCACAGTTTATCTGATCCTCTGAGCTCAATAAAGTGCATGTTTTGAAGTTCTCTTGGCAAAAATCACAGGAGAAATAAATAGGATTATGTGCTTCTCTCCTGTTGGCAGCATCTAAGGCCAGAAAATGACAAAAAACATAGCCCATGTACATGCAACTTCTGAACTTCAATTTTAAACTAAGCTTGTTGTTATGAGAGATATATTATGGCTACAATGGCTGACCTGAAAATTCTAGTTGCCCGATTGTCTCTAGCTCCAGCACTGCTTGATACACTGACCAAGAACAAGCATGCAAACAAAGACTGTTAGTGTGAAGTCAGAATTCTTAAACTGCATACTAGACCTAGGTGGGTGCCAAAACTACTGGATCAGCATAACAGCCACAGTACAGGCTTTATCAAAGCTAAAATTATTACTTTGTTCTGGGCTAGAATCTTGTACAATTCTTCATGGCTTTGTTGGGTGATCAAGATGCTTTCTGCAGAGGTGACACAGCCACTACAGGCCAGGCAATCGTTCAACGTAATCTTTGCTTTTTCTAGCTTTTGTGAAGCTCCGTCCTACATAAGGGAAAAAAATAAAAATATTAATAGCCCTTTAGCATAAAAAAATATTTGAAACTCATTTTTACTACTAAGGCTATGTTCACACTGGTGCAATTGCAGACATCGCATGTGATTTTCATTGCGTTCCCGTGCACATCACATGCAATGTATGTGCAGTGCGATTTCAGTCACAGGTTTGTGTGGCTGAAATCGCATTGCATCCGCACCAAATAGGTTCAGGACCCCCCCCCCCACACCTGAATCGTATCGTATGGGTGTCACTTTGGGGTGTCGTTAAGGAATTGACACCACCACAGATCGCATGGACACCATCATGAGATTACAATGCGAAGTGAAACATCAGTATAAGCTTGCAAAAAAAAAAAAAAAAAAGCTTTTACTGACATTTCACTAGAGTTACTAGCAGCTGGTCCTGGCAGTGCTGAGAATCAACATGCGGTCTAGTTTTAGGCTGATTACTAAAACATTCTTGTTTAGTTAAGGAATCGCCCACGGCAACTTCGCTGAACTCAGAAAATACAATTTCAAACCGTGATGAGATTAAATAATGTTTCTTTTATTAACAATACTCTATCATTAAATTCAGTTATACTAAGTACTTAACTTACATTCCAAACGTCATGTACAAATGTTAGTATGATTGTACATCTGTTAATTTTTAATACAAATAAAAAACGTTATTATTTAAAAAAAAAATAAAAAAAAATAAGATTCACCATGAATCTTCAAGGACAACTTTCTTCAAGGACAACTTCTGGATCCGATTGCTTTGCATGTGTCAATGTGATTGGAGTTCACAGGCAGCAGCAAGGAGGCTCAATACTTGAAATGATCAATGTGATTGGAGTTCATGGGCAGCTTATAAGAAGGAATATTCTAAGGGGCATTTCAGAAGATTTATCATTTTCAAAGGCTTTTTTAAAAAGCCTATAAAAAAGGTGAGGGAGCACAAGGATTATAAACAATGCACTTATCGGTGGATGATTGAGGAGAGAGCAATATATTTATATAATTTACTGGCACGATATTTCAAATATTGTTTGATTTATAAAAAGGACATTATATGAAAAATTTGCACACTGCACTTTATTATTAACTATATTGTTTGATTTATTTAAGGACACTTTGAAAAATTTGTATATTGCACTTATTTAGTATTGTATTCATAGAGTCAGGTCCATAAATACTGGGACATCGACACAATTCTAATCTTTTTGGCTCTATACACCACCACAATGGATTTGAAATGAAACAAACAAGATATGCTTTAACTGCAGACAGCTTTGAGGGTATTAACATCCAAATCAGGTGAACGGTGTAGGAATTACAACAGTTTGTATATGTGCCTCCCACTTTTTAAAAGGGACCAAAAGTAATGGGACAGATTAACAATCATCCATGAAACTTTCACTTTTTAATACTTGGTTGCAAATCTTTTGCAGTCAGTCAAATTACAGCCTGAAGTCTGGAACATAGACATCACCAGACGCTGGGTTTCATCCCTGGGGATGCTCTGCCAGGCCTCTACTGCAACTGTCTTCAGTTCCTGCTTGTTCTTGGGGCATTTTACCTTCAGTTTTGTCTTCAGCAAGTGAAATGCATGCTCAATCGGATTCAGGTCAGGTGATTGACTTGGCCATTGCATAACATCCCACTTCTTTCCCTTAAACTCTTTGGTTTCTTTTGCAGTATGCTTGCGGCTTCACTTCCTGGTTACCTACTGTGCATGCGCGACTCGCGTGGCGCTATCCCACTGGTCCCTGTTTTCTGGGACCCGTGTGTATCCCAGAAGTCAGCGGGGGGGGGCGGAAAAAGTGGCAGATACCCACGGGTGGCTCGGGTATATATGCTCGGAAGTGGGAGAAAAATACCTGTATTAGACAGGTATCTGCTCCCCCCTCCCCCCTGAAAGGTGCCAAATGTGACACCGGAGGGGGAGAAACCGGAAAAGCGGAAGTTCCATTTTTGTGTGGAACTTCGCTTTAAACATTGAAGTTAAAAAGGTGAACGTCAAAAGGGAAAATTTAGAATTATACCTAAGCAGTACCTTAAAAAAATATACTTTTGGTCTGGAATTGAACCTGAAAAGGAGCAGTGCACTTAGTATGCAGATTTTGTACGTTTGTCCACTGACAAAAAAATGACCAGTCAATAATTTTAATGGTAGCTTTATTTAAAAAAAAAACGCATTTTAAAAAAGTTAAAATGATTTGCATTTTAATGAGTGAAATAAGTATTTGACCCCTTCGTAAAACATGACTTAGTACTTGGTGGCAATCACAGAGGTCAGACGTTTTTTGTAGTTGGCCACCAGGTTTGCACACATCTCAGGAGGGATTTTGTCCCACTCCTCTTTGCAGATCCTCTCCAGGTCATTAAGGTTTGGAGGCTGGTGTTTGGTAGCTCAAACCTTCAGCTCCCTCCACATATTTTCTATGGGATTAAGGTCTGGAGACTGGCTAGGCGACTCCACTACCTTAATTGCTTCTTCTCGAGCCACTCCTTTGTTGCCTTGGCCACAGGGTGGATATAAATCAATGATTTATATATTTTTTTATTAAAATCGGATTTTGGGGATTTTTATCAAATTTAAATGCCTTTGGAGTAAAAATCTATCTACAGATAGTTTTCAATTTAAGATACATTAATAATTTAGTTTATTCAGCATTAAATGGAGCTTAGTTATGTAGCATGAGGCTGTATATTCTGCAATATTTACATTTTTGGTAAACTTCTTCAATGAATCCAAGCTCTGCAAGCTGAGATAACATGCACTGCATTGATGCATTTACACAATTTCACATTAACCATGAGATAAACCAAAGTTCAGGAATATTCCGTTATCCCCTTGTTTTGCTAATCTATGTATACTACAAACTGTATGATTGAATCGGTTCTGATATCACGGTTTACTAAACTGACAGCTTATTATTCTAAATAGGAAAACCTTAATTTTGTTTGCAAATATTAAAGATTCTAACTTCCAGCAAGAATAAGTCCTTATATTTAAAGAGCACCTGTCATTTCAGATCCATTATGGCAGCGCCTGTGGCTTGTCCCTCACCTTGTTGTGTCACTGCCGCATCACGAGACATGCCATTAACCAATCCGACTTGCGCACGCCCGTGTACGTCAGCAGAATATAACGGCTGTGCAAATGGGCATACCTGTACGTCCATTTGAATTTGCTGCCGTGTCATTGCGTGTGCCGGGAGCTCCGTGAGTCAGGTCGCGGGGAGAGGAAGAACGAGGAGATGCTACTGTAAACAAGCATCTCCCCGATCTGCCTAGTGACAGTGTCACTGATCATAACTCCCTGTGATCGGGAGCTATGATCAGTGATGTGTCACAGCTAGCCCATCCCCCTACAGTTAGAAACACTCCCCGGGACACACTTAACCCCTACAGCGCCACCTAGTGTTAATTCCTTCACTGCCAGTCACATTTACACAGTAATCAGTGCAATTTCAATCACACTGATCGCTGTATAAATGTGAATGGTCCCAAAATCGCGCCAAAATTGTCTGACTTGTCCGCCATAATGTCGCAGTCATGATAAAAATCGCTGATCGCTGCCATTACTAATAAAAAAAATAATAATAAAAATGCCATAAAACGATACCATTTTGTAGACGCTATAACTTTTGCGCAAACCTTTTAATAAACGCTTATTGCTAATTTTTTACCAAAATTTTTTATTTTTAATATATTTTTGGGGGATATTTATTATAGCAAAAAATAATGCGTTTTTTCAAAATTGTCGCTCTTTTTGTTTATAGCGCAAAAAATTTTAAACTGCAGAGGTGATCAAATACCACCCAAAGAAAGCTCTATTTGTGAGGAGTAAAAAGACGTAAATTGTTTGAAAGCCACATCGCACGACCGCACAATTGTCAGTTAAAGCGACGCAGTGCCGAATCGCAAAAAGCGCTCTGGTCTTTGGCCAGCAAAATGGTCCGGGGCTTAAGTGGTTAAAGTGAATGGGACTGTCGGTGAGTCAACAGCTGGTCAGAGGAGAACCTGCTGCGGGACAGAAATTACAGTTGCTCATTAAAAATGATGATTTAAATCAAAATCAAAATCAAAATCAAATTGATTTAAACCAAACCTTTTTACTAGCGATTTAAAATCAAATCCACCCTGCTTGGCCGTGTGTTTTAGGTCATTGTCATGCTGGAATACCCAACCACGACTCACATTCAATGCCCTGGCTGAGGGAAGGAGGTTCTCACCCAAGATTTGACAGTACATGGCTCCGTCCATCGTCCCTTTTATGCAGTGACGTTGTCCTGTCCCCATAGCAGAACACCCCAAAGTATAAAGTTTCCACCTACATGTTTGACAGTGGGGATGGTGTTCTTTCATGGTGTAGTGTGTTACCAATTGTTTTCTTAGTGACTATGGTCCCAGCTGCCTTGAGATCATTGACAAGATTCTCCCATGTAGTTCTTCAGCTTTTTGGTCTTGGCCATGGTGGAGAGATCAGAATCTAAATGATTGATTGCACAGGTGTCTTTTTTACAGGTAACAAGCTGAGATTAGGAGCACTCCCTTTAAGAGAGTGCTCCTAATCTCAGCTCGTTACCTGTATAGAAGACACCAGGGAGCCAGAAATCTTGCTTATTGATAGGGGACCAAATACTTTTTAATTTCATAAAATGCAAATCAATTTATAACTTTTTTGAAATGCGTTTTTCCTGGATTTTTTTGTTGTTATTCTGTATTTCACTGTTAAAATAAACCTACAATTTAAATTATAGACTGATATTTTTTTTATCAGTGGGCAAACTGACAAAATCAGCAGGAGATCAAATACTTTTTTTTCTCACTGAACAAGCTTCACAGCCATGTATTTGCAGTATGAGACTAATGCACTGCTGCCTCTGACTACTAGTCTTAGAAGATTTGGAGTGAATTTGGTGATGTCACTGCTGCTGTGGTCATTGTTCTCCTTGCTGGAAGCTGTGGCACGAGGAAGCAAAGCCATGCCCCTACCAGGATGGCCACTTTCACACAAAGACTCAGTGCAGAATAAGGCACTGTGGGGTTGAATAACTAAAACTTAGTTGCTAGAACTTCAAAATCTGGTGCAGCTTGGCATAGAAACCAATCAACTCCCAGGTTTTTTTTGTCAAAGCTTAAAGTGGTTGTAAACCTGATTGTGACTTTTACCTATAGGTAAACCTAGAATAAGGCCTATAGGTAGTGGAAATATCTCCTAAATGTGCACCATTTAAGAGATATTTGATGTACACTGCGCCAATGATGTCATCAGTGCATGCGCTGTGAAGAAATGTCTCTGTGCCATTTCTTTACTAGCAAGTGTCGTGCCTGATATCACGTGGCTCTGGCTAGTCCCAGAGCCGGAGTCCACAGCCCCGGAAGGAAGCTGGGCGAAGATGGATGCGGCCACCGGCAAGGACAGCGCACGCTTCATTTTGCAGGTAAGTGCCACATAATGGACTAGTATGCGATGCTTTTACTTTGCAGGGGAACAAAGGGGAAGTAGAAACCATCAGGGTTTACTTCCTCTTTAATTGAGCAAGCTGAAGTTAGAAGCCGATTGGCTATAATGCACAGCTGCACCAGATTTTGCACTCTCCAGTTTTAGCAAATCTACCCCTGTAAGTCAGTATTAGGCAAAATAACAGCTACAGGGGGTTCCTTTGGCCTTTGCCTGTCTTTTTTTTAGGCACAGTTTCCACCTTTCAGTTCCCCTTTAATGAATTAAAGTGAACCAGTGGGGAAATTTAAACTAAAAGCAAAATTACCTAGTCACAAAATAAACTTTTGCTGAGGATTCCAATGCTGGGAATGCCTAGAGCCCTCTCCAATCAGCTTTTCAGAGAGCAACTAGAAAAGTGGGATGGCGCAGGGGCATGGCTAACCTCCACTCTGCACAAATGGATGAACAGTGAAGGAATCTTCATGGTGTTGAAGTCAGAAGCTCCGCAGCATGAGGTATATGCTGAAAATGTATCCTGCAACTAAGCTGTGTGGTTTGGTTTTTACACAGGTTTGATATAAAGTTACTGCATCACCACCTTGAAATAAATGCTGAAAAAGAACTTTTGGAGCTATTGAATCTTCTGCATTAGGTAAGAGATACCTGGTCCCTTGTCATTGCTATGTTCTTGAACAGTGGGACAAGGCTCTCTCTTTTTTAGTCGGTCATAAATGCTACTGCCAGTCCCATCCACCCTACAAATAGCTTGCTGTCCACCACCCTCTGCCAAATCTCTCCACTGGCTTTTGATTGCCCAAAAAAAAAAAAAAAACGCTTTGCTTCTCCCTAGCCCCCCCCCCATAAACAGTATACACATACATATTGACGTTACATTATAGATAGGCACTTCAGAAGACCTCCTTCTCTTTAACTTCCTTGTCACCTCCTCCCATGCCAACCTTCAGGACTGGAGAGAGCTTCCCCCATCTGCTGGAATTCCTTATACCAGTATGTCCTGCTATCTCCTACTTGGTCTCATCAGAGCCCTCTCAACTCTCTTGTATTGAATTGTAGCTCTTCTGTTGGTGCTATAGAACACCTATATAATAATAAAGATCGGGAGGGGGGGTGGTTGAAGCAGACTGGGGAGGAAATCTGTCATCTGCTGGAGCATATTACACCCTAAATATGGGAGTAACATGCACCCAAAAGGTGAACTTATCCTTTAATATTGCTCAATACAAAATGCTAAGAAATATAATTGTACATTATGCTGTAATGTCCAAAAACACACGAGCTGTGATTATTTGATTTTCTATTAGGTTACTGTTGCCTTGCTAAACAGACCTGTATTGTTTCAAACGCAGCTCACCTCATTAACCTGGAAATAGCTCCCATCGTCTTCAATTCGGATCTTAGCTGCTGCTTTTCCAGGTTTCTTCTCAACTTTAACTGGTTTAATGCAATCCTATAGAGAAATAAACAATAATGTTTTAATTTTTTTTTGACAATTGAAAATTTGATGTGTCTGCCGCTGAAGCATTTGAATATAGTGTTCAGAAATATAAACAAATACAATTATTTCCCAAAGTGAACTTGAATAGCCAGCGACACTCTCTTGGACACATTTTGTTCAATAATTTATTTTATCTGTGTTCAGAAGTCAACTGAACATCAGTCACCCAGGAGAACCTTAGTAGTTTTGGAGGGCAAACTTATATAACCTATCAATATGCACTTTACTTTTAGGGCTAGTTTACACTTGCTTCAAAACATGGCTTTGGACATGCTTTGTTAAAGCCAGTCAAAGCTCCTGTCACTAAATAAAATGGTTAGCTTACAGTCCTGTTACACCTTGTTTTCGCTTGGTGTTTTGGTGGGGCTTCCATGAGGCTTCAAGCGAGCTTAGCCATAGACTTTTATGGAGGCTTTGAAGATGCTTTGGAGCACCACTAAAGCTACATGGGGGTATAATTTTTGAAGCAAAGCAAAAGCAAGGTGTAGACAGGAGTGTAAGATAACCATTTTATTTAGTGACAGGAGCTTTGACTAGCGTTCAGAGAGCTTTAGCAAAGCCTGTCTGTCCAAAGCCTTGTTTTGAAGCAAGTGTAAACTAGCCGTTAATGTGTGTTGAAGTCAAAGCGAAGTAAATGAGCCTGTAGGTCTGTAAAATAAAGATTGTAATTGAATGCAATGGGTAATTCATTGTGACGGGATGAGCTCCCTATCCTTTACCAGAACTAAATGGAGGGACATTTGGAGGTCCCAGTTCAATAAAAGAGGTTTGTCAGAATGGGCCAATTACAGTGTGAAATGTTACTACAGACCTTCATTATACAACGTAACATTTGTATCTTTCTGTTCCTTCATCTGCCGATCAAAGGGATGAAATTAGATCTGCAGATAATGTCACTTAAAGTGGTTGTAAAGGCTTCTCTGTGCAGCATCTCCCTTAACCCCCCTAATAATTACCTGATTCCCATCTCTATCCAGCGATGTGCAAGAAAGCAGCGGCTCTCCTGGGTCTCTTCATTCTCATTGGCTGCGCCAATGGCTCCTGCTGCTGTCAATCACAGGCAGTGAGAAAACACTGTAGTGTTCTTTCACTTGGTGGTCAGTAAAAATGCCTGTTTACTTTGCCAGATAGTAAAAAAATGCCCCCTTTACACTGGTGGTCAGAGGTGAAGAGACTTCTTTGATGGTCAGTGGACAGGGGCCTTCTCATAGAGGTGGTCAGTGGACAGGGGCCTTCTCATAGAGGTGGTCAGTGGACAGGGGCCTTCTCATAGAGGCGGTCAGTGGACAGGGGCCTTCTCATAGAGGCGGTCAGTGGACAGGGGCCTACTCATAGAGGCGGTCAGTGGACAGGGGCCTTCTCATAGAGGCGGTCAGTGGACAGGGGCCTACTCATAGAGGTGGACAGTGGACTTCTCATAGGAGGTGGACAGTGGACAGGGGCCTTCTCATAGGAGGTGGACAGTGGACAGGGGCCTTCTCATAGGAGGTGGACAGTGGACAGGGGCCTTCTCATAGGAGGTGGACAGTGGACAGGGGCCTTCTCATAGGAGGTGGACAGTGGACAGGGGCCTTCTCATAGGAGGTGGACAGTGGACAGGGGCCTTCTCATAGGAGGTGGACAGTGGACAGGGGCCTTCTCATAGGAGGTGGACAGTGGACAGGGGCCTTCTCATAGGAGGTGGACAGTGGACAGGGGCCTTCTCATAGGAGGTGGACAGTGGACAGGGGCCTTCTCATAGGAGGTGGACAGTGGACAGGGGCCTTCTCATAGGAGGTGGACAGTGGACAGGGGCCTTCTCATAGGAGGTGGACAGTGGACAGGGGCCTTCTCATAGGAGGTGGACAGTGGACAGGGGCCTTCTCATAGGAGGTGGACAGTGGACAGGGGCCTTCTCATAGGAGGTGGACAGTGGACAGGGGCCTTCTCATAGGAGGTGGACAGTGGACAGGGGCCTTCTCATAGGAGGTGGACAGTGGACAGGGGCCTTCTCATAGGAGGTGGACAGTGGACAGGGGCCTTCTCATAGGAGGTGGACAGTGGACAGGGGCCTTCTCATAGGAGGTGGACAGTGGACAGGGGCCTTCTCATAGGAGGTGGACAGTGGACAGGGGCCTTCTCATAGGAGGTGGACAGTGGACAGGGGCCTTCTCATAGGAGGTGGACAGTGGACAGGGGCCTTCTCATAGGAGGTGGACAGTGGACAGGGGCCTTCTCATAGGAGGTGGACAGTGGACAGGGGCCTTCTCATAGGAGGTGGACAGTGGACAGGGGCCTTCTCATAGAGGTGGTCAGTGGACAGGGGCCTTCTCATAGAGGTGGTCAGTGGACAGGGGCCTTCTCATACAGGTGGACAAGGGCCTTCTCCTACAGGTGGACACGGGCCCTCTCCTACAGGTGGACAAGGGCCTTCTTAGATTGATTAATGGGAAGAAAGTCTCCCTCACAGATAGCTGTCATTGTTATTAGTGGTTTGTTGTTGGAGAGGCAGATTACTCAAATAACTCCTTGCCTTCTCCTGAGCTAGCACACGTTTCAATTCCTATAATGACACTGTAAATTATTTCAAGAAAATGCTAAGCTGTACAAAGACAAGTCATCCAGGAACTACACATCCCTGACCACCCTTCCTGGTAGATCCCCAAACCCTGCTACAGGTCATGTGACATCCACGTGTCCTTCACTTCTCCTGCCCTCAGTAGTAGAGCACGGTATGAACGATGACACTGCTGTCATTCCACACACTGACACACCTGGGATGGCCCGATATAATCGTCCAAGTCGGTCAGCTGCAGCACTCCATTGAAATGAGACGCCATGTCCTGTGCGCAGCTCTCAGTGCTGAGCACAGTTCCTTGTCAGAGCCCTCCCCTTCCTACACGCCTGGCGGTCACATGACCGTGTGACGCCACCCCGCAGCCCCTCTCCCACTCCTGAGTGGCCGGTGTTCTTTCATTGGGTTCGGTGCGGTATCGGAGCTCCGTGTTTTGTGTGTGTGTAGGTGTCGTGTGCCGCTGTCACTATGGTGCTGGACCTGGACTTGTTCCGTGAGGACAAAGGAGGGAACCCGGAGCTGATACGGGAGACACAGAGGAAGAGGTTTAAAGACCCGGGCTTGGTGGACGCTCTGCTCCGGTCAGACGCGGCATGGAGGAAATGTGAGTCCCTGAACGAGCAGTGTGTAAGGTGGAGGGCGAGCCTCACCCAGGCCGGTGTATAGACTATATAATGTGTGTGTATACAGAGCGGAGAACATGTGCTGGCCTCACATCTGATGCAATCCTACCGCAAGCCAGCTACAGAGGAGGCGTGGTGACAATGGGCCCCGCCCTCCCCCTGAACTATAGTAGACTCAGCTCTGGCTGCATGCTCATCTGACACCTTATTCTTCTGGGTGTGGGGGGAATGCAGGGACTATGCGTCACTTAATATATATGTGTATCATTTTTAAGAGCACTTGCACATTATTATTATTATTCACAATTTATATAGTGCCAACGGTTTACGCAGCGCTTTACAATGTATAGGGGGACAACACAATTACAGTACAATACAAAAGGAACAGGAGGGCTCTGCTCATAGAGCTTACATTCTAAAGGACATGGTACTGATGTGTGAACATTAGATTCCTGATAGAACATTTCTGCCTAAAAAAAAAAAAAAAACAGAGGATGGGCTGAAAGGTAAACGTGTATATTTACACATACATATAGTTTCTTGCCATATGTGTGCAAAATACTGACCAGCAATGCAGTATTTTTTTTTTTTTATCTGATCTGTCCACAGCGCAAAAAAAAAAAAATTTACTTCATGTAGATAAGTTAAAGGATAAACGCACCTAACCATGGTGGATCTGATTTAAGTCAAGTCAAGTTGACTCACTGACAGTCCCATTCACTTTAATGGGACGGCTGGTGATGCGGCAGTGACAGCAGCAGGTGAGTGGATGCCCCGCTAACAGGTGCTGCCATGATGGATCTGAAATGACAGGTGCTCTTTAACCACTAGCTGACCAGCTGCTGCAGTTATACTGCGTCAGGTTGGCTCGGCTGGGCAAATCGTCGTAGCTGTACGTCGCCCCTTTAAGACGTGACAACAGGCACGTGTCCCCGGAGCCGATGCGCGTGCCCGGCGGGCGTGATGAGGGCCGGGCACCCGTGATCTCTGTCTGTCTGTCCCATCCTCTCTACAGTTAGAACACAGTAGTTAACCTCTTGATCGCCCCCTAGTGTTAACCCCTTCCCTGCCAGTGACATTTATACAGTAATCAATGGCTATTTTTAGCTCTGATCGCTGTATAAAATATAGGGCTGTTACTGATTAAAATTTCCGTGTTTGATTAATCGATTTATTTTTAATTAATCAAAATGAGTCGATTAATCGTAACGCACATACAGATCGAACTACTTTTATCTGATCTCCTTGCATTGCAACTCTGCATTAGTCAGTGGTAAATGTGGTATACACTATATACAATCACCCGACACTAGTTAGTTTCCACAATCCATGACTTAACTAACAGTTCACACAAATACGTTTTAAATTCAAACTGTAGCATTTTTTTTTCCACAGTAGCGCGACAATCCCTCCACCTCCGGTCTAACTAATCACTCTCACCTTATGTCATGGACCCCTGTGCAAACAGGTGGTCATGCAATCGGGTATCAAAAGGGTTAACACGGACCATAAACTTCTCTCACGTCTCCTTAGATCTCAGCAAGGACACCAGGTCATGGGTAGAAAGAAAAGATCTAAGTGCTCACTTCTTAAGTATAAGATTACATTTTTGTGTTCAAACACAAACTACTCACATAAAGATGATAAAAACACAGCATGTAAAGCCGACAATCGTTTTAGTTCCGTAGGGCAGCAGCGGGTGATGTTATGCGTAGCTCCTCCCCCGTACGCGTTACGATCAATCAGAACTTCAACGTCACTAGACTCCTTCCCTTCGTTAGCAGATGGAGGCACTTGGGGAAGGGGGGAGGAGTCCGGTGACGTCGCTGGATCTCCGACGGAACTCCCTGAAGGCCCAAAAGCCGGCGGAGAGGTGGGTACAGATCAAAAGAATTTTGATTGATCAAAAAAATTTAAGATTAATCGAGGAATTAATCTTTAATTTCCACAGCCCTAATAAAATGTCAATGGTGCCAAAAGTGTCCGATCTGACTGCCGCAATATCGCAGTCCCGATAAAAATCGCAGATCGCCACCATATTACTAGTAAAAAATTTATGTAAAAATGACATAAATCTATCCCCTGTTTTGTAGACGTTATAACTTTTGCGCAAACCAATCAATATACGCTTATTGCGATTTATTTTTTACTTTTTTTTATTTATTTATTTTTTTTTTTTTATTTTTGTTTTGTTTTACCAAAAATATGTAGAAGATTACATATGGGCCTAAACTGAGGAAAAATTTGTTTTATAATAAATATCCCATTTATTTTTTTTTTTAATGTTATTGTGTTTTTTTTTTTTTTTTTTTTTCAAAATTGTCGCTCCTTTTTTTTTTTTTTGTTTATAGCACAAAAAATAAAAACCGCAGAGGTAATCAAATACCACCAAAAGAAAGCTCTATTTGTGGTGAAAAACAGGACATATATTATTTGGGTACAATGTCGCACGACCGCCCAATTGTCAGTTGAAGTGACGCAGTGCAGAATTGCAAAAAATGGCCTGGTCAGGAAGGGGGCAAATCCTTCCAGGGCTGAAGTGGTTAACTAGTTCTCGACCAGCCGGCAAGTTGGCTCTGCTGCGCGAATCAACGTACTGGTACGTCGGTTCGTGCACTGCCTTTTGCAATCGCCTCACCTGGAGTATACTGTCCAGTTCTGGGCACCAGTCCTCAGGAAGGATGTACTGGAAATGGAGCGAGTACAAGAAGGGCAACAAAGCTAATAAAGGGTCTGGAGGATATTAGTTATGAGGAAAGGTTGCGAGCACTGAACCTATTCTCTCTGGAGAAGAGACGCTTGAGAGGGGATATGATTTCAATTTACAAATACCGTACTGGTGACCCCACAATAGGGATAAAACTTTTCTGTGGAAGGGAGTTTAATAAGGCGCGTGGACACTCATTAAAATTAGAAGAAAAGAGGTTTAAACTACGTAGAGGGTTCTTTACTGTAAGAGTGGCAAGGATGTGGAATTCCCTTCCACAGGCGGTGGTCTCAGCGGGGGGCATTGATAGTTTCCTATGTCCGCAACATACAGGGATATACAATGTAATACTGACATATATCAACACACATAGGTTGGACTTAATGGACTCATGTCTTTTTTCAGCCTCGCCTACTATATAACACGTTGGCCTGAACTGAGGAATAAATTATTTTTTTTTCTATATATTTTTTGGATATGTATTACAGCAGAAATTAAAAAATATTGGATTTTTTGCTAAATTGTTGCTTGTTTTGTTTATAGCGCAAAAAATAAAAACCACATAGGTGATTAAATACCACCAAAAGAAAGCTCTATTTGTGGAGGGAAAAAAAGGACATCAATTTTGTTTGGGTACAGCTTCGCACGACCACGCAATTGTCATTTAAAGCGACGCAGTGCCGTTATGCAAAAAATGGCCTGGTCAGGAAGGGGGTAAATCCTTCCTGGGGCTGAAGTGGTTAGATGTAAGGACTTATTCTTGCTGGTAGTTAGAATCTTTAATATTTGCAAACAAAATGAAGGTTTCCTATTTAGAATAAGAAGCTGTCAGGTTAGTAAAACAGCGATATCAGAACCAATTAAATCGTATAGGTTGTAGTGTACATACTATAGATTTGCAAAACAATGGGCTAAAGGAATATTTCTAAACTTTGTTTTGTTTCATGGTTACTGTGAAATTATGTGAATGCATTAATGCAGTGCATGTTATCTCAGCTTGCATTCATTAAATGAGTTTACCAAAAATGTAAATATTGCAGAATATACAGCCTCATGCTACATAACTAAACTAACTCCATTTCATGCTGAATAAGCTAATTTATTGATGTATCTTAAATAGAAAACTAACTTTAGAAAGATTTTTACTCCAAAAGCATTTTATTAAAATTTGATAAAAATCTAAAATAAGATAATAAAATTATATTTTTACACACACACAAGCTCTATCACACACACATCATCACTTTTTATCTACCCTAACACTAAAATCTCTACATTCATGATCTAACACTAACCTATCTAACCCTGTAAAGCAGAAATCAGTACAGTGGTGTGAAAAAGTGTTTGCCCCCTTCCTCATTTCCTGTTCCTTTGCATGTTTGTCACATTTAAGTGTTTCGGAACATCAAACCAATTTAAACAATAGTCAAGGATAACACAAGTAAACACAAAATGCAATTTGTAAATGAAGGTGTTTATTATTAAAGGTGAAAAAAAATCCAAACCATCATGGCCCTGTGTGAAAAAGTGATTGCCCCCTAAACCTAATAACTGGTTGGGCCACCCTTAGCAGCAACAACTGCAACCAAGCGTTTGCGATAACGTGCAATGAGGCTTTTACAGCGTCCTGGAGGAATTTTGGCCCACTCATCTTTGCAGAATTGTCCTAATTCAGTTACATTAGAGGGTTTTCGAGCATGAACAGCCTTTTTAAGGTCATACCACAACATCTCAATAGGATTCAGGTCAGAACTTTGGCTAGGCCACTCCAAAGTCTTCATTTTGTTTTTCTTCAGCCATTCGGTGGTGGACTTGCTGGTGTGTTTAGAATCATTGTCCTGCTGCAGAACCCAAGTTCGTTTCAGCTTGAGTACACGAACAGATGGTCGGACATTCTCCTTCAGGATCTCTTGGTAGACAGCAGAATTCATAGTTCCTTTTATCACGGCAAGCCTTCCAGGTCCTGAAGCAGCAAAACAGCCCCAGACCATCACACTACCACCACCATATTTTACTGTTGGTATAATGTTCTTTTTCTGAAATGCAGTGTTCCTTCTACGCCAGATATACTTGGACACACACCTTCCAAAGAGTTCCACTTTTGTCTCATCGGTCCACAGAATGTTGTCCCAAAAGTCTTGGGGATCATCAAGATGTGTTGTGGAGAAATTGAGACAAGCTTTGATGTTCTTTTTGCTCAGCAGTGGTTTTCTCCTTGGAACTCTGCCATGCAGGCCATTTTTGCCCAGTCTTTTCCTGATGGTGGAGGCATGAACGCTGACCTTAACTGAGGCAAGTGAGGCCTGCAGTTCCTTGGACGTTGTTGTGGGGTCTTTTGTGACCTCTTGGATGAGTCGTCGCTGCGCTCTTGGGGTAATTTTGGGCGGCCGGCCACTCCTGGGAAGGTTCACCACTGTTCCATGTCTTCGCTATTTGTGGATAATGGCTCTCACTGTGGTTCGCTGGATTCCCAAAGCTTTGGAAATGGCTTTATAACCCTTTCCAGACTGATAGATCTCAATTACTTTCTTTCTCAATTGTTCCTGAATTTCTTTGGGTCTCGGCATGATGTGTAGCTTTTAAGGATCTTCTGGTGGACCTTACTGTGTCAAGCAGCTCCTATTTAAGTGATGCCTTGATTGTGAACAGGTGTGGCAATAATCAGGCCTGGGTGTGGCTAGAGAAATTGAACTCAGGTGTGGACAACCACAGTTATAGTATGTTTTAACAAGGGGGGCAATCACTTTTTCACACAGGGCCATGATGGTTTGGATTTTTTTTCACCTTTAATAATAAACACCTTCATTTACAAATTGCATTTTGTGTTTACTTGTGTTGTCCTTGACTATTGTTTAAATTGGTTTGATGTTCCGAAACACTTAAGTGTGACAAACATGCAAAGGAACAGGAAATGAGGAAGGGGGCAAACACTTTTTCACACCACTGTATATATACCTTGATCGACCCAATCCCACGCTGAGCTTTCGGCTGCGGCTTCGCTGTGGAGGTGGGTGCAGAGGAGGCAGCCGACAAAGGAAACCCCATAGTAAGTCTGTGGGTGATGTCACTCACCATTCATTTCACAGCTGTTGTCGGCTGTGTCATCTGCAGAGCTTCCACCGCTGGAGACGGGATCGGCTTCAAAAAAGGTATGTATACTGATTGTTTTTATAGGGCTAGATAGGTTAAGCTTATATCGTGGATGTTTGTAGATGTAGCGATTTTTAATGTTAGGGTGGACTTATCCTTTTAACCACTTGCCGCCTGCCCACCGTCAAATGACGGCAGGGTGTAGCCGCTGTAGCATCAAATATGGCGACCCATCACATTTGGCTACCCGCTGGACTGCGCAGGAGGCAGCCGACAAAGGAAACCCCATAGTAAGTCTGTGGGTGATGTCACTCACCATTCATTTCACAGCTGTTGTCGGCTGTGTCATCTGCAGAGCTTCCACCGCTGGAGACGGGATCGGCTTCAAAAAAGGTATGTATACTGATTGTTTTTATAGGGCTAGATAGGTTAAGCTTATATCGTGGATGTTTGTAGATGTAGCGATTTTTAATGTTAGGGTGGACTTATCCTTTTAACCACTTGCCGCCTGCCCACCGTCAAATGACGGCAGGGTGTAGCCGCTGTAGCATCAAATATGGCGACCCATCACATTTGGCTACCCGCTGGACTGCGCATGCGCAACACCGCCATATGAGTTCCAACACTGTTGTAAGGCACCTCTTTGCCACTTTTTACCAGTGCCACCCATCATTGCCCACCAGTGCCACATATAAGTGCCGTATCATCAGCGCCCATCAGTGAAGGAGAAAAATTACTGATTTACAAAATTTACTGACAGAAACTAAGAAACCTTCTTTCCTTTTTTTTTTTTTTTTTATAAGATGCAACCCTGCAGTGATTAAAATACCACCAAAAGAAAACTCTTATTTGTGTGAAGAAAATGATAACAATTTAACATGGTTACAGTGTAGCATGACCACGCAATTGTCATTCAAAAATGGCCTGGGCAGGAAAGGGGTGTAAGTGCCCTGTATTGTAGTAGTTAAAAAAAAAAAGAAAAAAAGCCACGCGCCTGTCTGTCTGATGGGCACAGTGGCTGGGAAGAGAGGGAGCACATTTAAGAAGGGGGGGTCCAGTATGGACAGGTCAACCTCAGTGCCAGCCTCCAACATATCCATCTACCTGATAGGTACATACATCTGCTGCAAACACAGTTTTGGTGCAGGGACATTAAAGGATTCCTGTAGACATTGTTTAGAATTTCATCGGGCGGTCACAACCAAAATTTTCTTTAATGACAGGTTCTTAAAGTGGAATTAATTAGAACTACCTGAATTTTTTGCCTGAATTAGGCGCAGGTAGTTTAGAAAAGAGCTAACACCAGAAAAGTGTAAAGGCTTTATAAAATTCTCCAGACTGTTCCTCGATGAATAAGCTATTCTTGTTTTGCCTGCCTTGACCAATAAAGAGCACACCATGACATTTATGCCACGTTGAAGTTGGAAATAAGGAGCACACTATAGACTAGGGTGACCAGACATCCCCGGTTTCCGGGGACAGTCCCCTGATTGAGGACACTGTCCCCGGACCAAGTCTGTCCCCAGTCCCCCGGATTGGATTTGAACAGAGGCTGGGGCAATTTCAAAAATATAAAAATTCTGAATTACACACCCCTGCTCCTACTAGCTAAGGGGGGTTTATTTTTTTTCCGTTATCTGTGCCCCTTTCTGATGATCTTGTGCTGGTCGGAGTGGAGGGAATATTTTTTCAGTATCGGGTCCATGTTCTTCTGCTCATGTCCCGGCCAGCCACCTAGCTGCTTATCCCCTTGCCTTCCAATCAGTTCAATTCAATCAGTATCTTCCTCCGTCCCCACCCAGTAGTAGCCTGGGCCCGGAGAGTGAGACTTAACAGGCTGTGAGGCGGGCGGCAACGGGCAAAGAGTCGCTGATTGCCGCCATTACTAGTAATAAAAAATGTCCCTGGATTTCATTTAAAAAATGTGGTCACCTTACTATAGACAGAAGTAAAAAAGATTTTTTTATATTCATTTAAAAAAAAAAAAGAGAGCGATAGATAGATCTATCTATCTCATACACACTTTCAATTCTGAGCAGTTTCTGTTACCAGAAAGACATTTTTTCAGACTCCAAACTGACTTTTCATGCAAATGGAAAGTCTGCTTTACTTGCATCCCCCCCCCCCCCCCCCCCCCCCCCCCCCCCCCCCCCCCCCCCCCCCCCCCACCTACCAAATACAAATAGTTTAAATAAGCGTTGAAAAACGAACATGTTTCCAAAAAATACTTCCAACATTTGGGGAGGTGTAGGTGTACCACTGTGCCTCCCAGGAAGGCTGGGTGTTCGAAATCCCAATGGGCTAAAGTGCATCCTTGTGGAATTTTGAGCACCAAG
Organism: Lithobates sylvaticus; assembly: GCA_028564925.1. Classification (NCBI taxonomy): domain Eukaryota; kingdom Metazoa; phylum Chordata; class Amphibia; order Anura; family Ranidae; genus Lithobates; species Lithobates sylvaticus. The sequence continues at coordinate 207,176,153 of CM053027.1, read as the reverse complement.
CTTATTCATGAGGCACAACATCACCTGCGTCTCATAAAACTAACAGAAAATGAGGCAGAACCAAGTTAAATTATTATTATTAAAAAAAAAAATTTTAAATGCATTTTTTAAGTTCTTTGTATTGAGGTGGGCGAAACAGGGCTGCAAGTTAACCACTTGCCGCCCGTCCATTGTCAAATGACGTCGGCAAAGTGGTTGTAAAATCCTGACAGGACGTCATATGAAGTCCTCAGGATTTTGAGCCGCTGCGCGCCCCCGGGGGCGCGCATCGCGGCGATCGTTGTTGCGGGGTGTCAGTCTGACACCCCGCAACTACGATCTTGGTAAAGAGTCTCCGACGGAGACTCTTTACCACGTGATCAGCCGTGTCCAATCACGGCTGATCACAGTGTAAATAGGAAAAGCCGGTAATCGGCTTTTCCTCACTCGCGTCTGTTAGACGCGAGTAGAGGAGAGCCGATCGGCTGCTCCTCTGGCAGGGGGGGTCTGTGCTGATCGATTATCAGCGCAGCCCCCCGAGGATGCCCACACTGGACCACCAGGGACGCCGCCAGACCACCAGGGATGTGCAATAAAAAGGTATGCCACCGGACCACCAGGGATGACACACAGTACCCCCAATGGATGCTAATCAGTGCCCCCAATGGATGCCAATCAGTGCCCACAATGGGCATCACTGATTGGCATGCATTATTGTTTGGCACTGATTGGCATCCATCAGTAAAAAACAATGCTGCCTATCATTGCCTATCCGCGCCGCCTATCATTGCCCATCCGTGCCGCCTATCATTGCCCATCCGTGCCGCCTATCATTGCCCATCCGTGCCGCCTATCATTGCCCATCCGTGCCGCCTATCCGTGCCGCCTATCCTTGCCAATCCGTGCCGCCTATCCATGCCAATCTGTGCCCGCTATCAGTGCCAATTTGTGCCACCCATCAGTGCCCATCCGTGTCGCCCATCAGTGCCGCCTATCAGTGCCCCTCAGTGCCACTTCATTGGTGCCACCTCATCAGTGCTGCCCATCAGTGCAGACCTATCAGTGCCCATCAGTGAAGGAGAAAACGTACTTATTTACAAAGTTTTGAAACTGAAACAAAAAAAAACATTTTTTTTTTCAAAATTTTCGGTCTTTTTTTATTCGTTTAGCAAAAAATAAAAACCGCAGAGGTGATCAAATACCACCAAAAGAAAGCTCTATTTGTGGGAAAAAAATGATAAAAATTTAATTTGGGTACAGTGTTGTATGACCGCACAATTGTCATTCAAAGTGTGAGAGCGCTGAAAGCTCAAAATTGGTCTGGGCAGGAAGGTGTTTAAGTGCCCTGTATTGAAGTGGTTAAGCAGACCTTCTATTTTTGGAAGATCTGATTTAAAGAATAATCCTAACCAACACCAAGAATTGTGTGACCTTTCAAATTACAACTGCAATTTTTTTTTCAGTGCAAGTTAAAAAATGTTTTTAAATATGTCATATAGTGCTTCTATTTTATTATCCTACAATTTGTATTCATAATGCCCAATGTTATGTGCAACCCAGTGTGTTCTTGTGTGCTGTAACACAATAAATTTGTGGTCATACATAATTAAACAATTTCCTCCCCAAAGAGGAGCTCTCATGGCTGGGATGCCCATCAGTTATAGGAAGAGAGATCGTTTTCTAAGCAAACTTTGTAGTCCAGCCCAATAGTCTTCCTGCAATCTGTCAGCCAGAAGTCTGCTGAGGTATGAGGGTACTATGCATTCCTGCATTAAAAGGTAGGAAGGTGAAAATGTGAGGACAGTTGCTGATGCTGACCAATACACACGGACACCTAGACAGGCTAATGGACTATCACAACACTGATACACACCCAAGGTTTATGGTAAAAAATATACATTTTAATACAATTCAACCAAAAATAATACAAACATATTAAAAGAATACACCACACATACACTAACTCCCAACGGGTACCCTGTAAGGCTAGAGTTGAGGTGGAGTATGCATGGATCCTCTACAGGTTTTGCGGTATAATCGCTTCTTCAGGAGGAGATCGTCTACAGAATAAGAGTTTCTGTAGACAAAGCATACATTTATTTAATTAACAGATTACAGTTCAAAGTGAAAATGGAGAGATGCTCACCCATCTGGACACGATGAATGGTGAGAGGACTCAACAAAATTCCCCCCCACGGCGGGCAAGGGGGATTGCAAATGACAATCATTAATGACGGGTTACTGGGAATAATCGAAATTGGTAAATTTACTACATAAACAAGAATGTGTTGAGATAGGGTTAAGAAAACCCAGCCAACACCGCTGTGAGAGCAAGAGAGGAGGAGGGAGAAAGGGAAGAAAACCAGTGAAGTTTCACAAATTTTTTTTGCTTTCCCCATGACTCAGAATCCAGAAACGTCAGTGCAGCACTGGATGAAAGATGCAAGGGTATGTCAGGAGTCCAGAAACTCATTGACCTTTTTTATACACACACAATAATTACAAGCAAATAGAACGCAGGTGAGGATGGTTACCATTAATAGCCATTCCAACCCCTGAACGAACATTGTTTCTGATAGTTTTGTTTTTTTCCATTGACCCCCCCGTGGGCTGTGGTGGCACTGTTTTGGCATCAGTCAAGATTATAGGGTTGGTTTTAGTAGAACAGGCTTGTTACTAGGGTTGTCCCGATACCGATACTAGTATCGGTATCGGGACCGATACCGAGCATTTGTGCGAGTACTTGTACTCGCACAAATGCGCCCGATGCTTAGCCCCGATACCTTGTCAGCGGCAGCGGGCGGCGGTGCGGAGGGCGGAGTCAGCGGAGGGCGGAGTCAGCGGGCGGAGCGGAGGGCGGAGTCAGCGGGCGGAGCGGAGGGCGGAGTCAGCGGGCGGAGCGGAGAGCAGATCAGTACACTACGGAGAGCCGAGCGGAGAGAGTGAGTACTCCGTGTCTCCGTGTTTCTGTGCAACTAGATAGGCGACCGGAGCCGTCACATTCAGTAATGCAAGTGACGCTCCGTGTTGCCGTTAAACCACGTGGCGTGTATTATCCCGACGCCCATCTTGGTACACCCTGCACTCACTCGGCCTCAATAAAGCAGCAGCGGACATCTTGTTACACCCAGCCCATATAGTTAGGGCTGGGTGTAACAAGATGTCCGCTGCTGCTTTATTGAGGCTGAGTGCTAGGTGTACCAAGATGGGCTTTTTCAGAGCAAAACTAAATCCTAACTCCACTGCCAGCCATAAATAAGTGCCCATGCAGCCAGTGCCCATGCTGCATGGGCACTTATTTATGGCTGGCAGTGGATTTAGGATTTAGTTTTGCTCTGAAAAAGCCCATCTTGGTACACCTAGCACTCAGCCTCAATAAAGCAGCAGCGGACATCTTGTTACACCCAGCCCATATAGTTAGGGCTGGGTGTAACAAGATGTCCGCTGCTGCTTTATTGAGGCTGAGTGCTAGGTGTACCAAGATGGGCTTTTTCAGAGCAAAACTAAATCCTAAATCCACTGCCAGCCAGCCATAAATAAGTGCCCATGCAGCCCCCCATCAATGCGTGCCCCCCATCAGTGCGTGCCCCCCCATCACATGACATTAAAAAAAAGTATCGGTAATCGGTATCGGCGAGTACTTGAAAAAAAGTATCGGTACTTGTACTCGGTCTTAAAAAAGTGGCATCGGGACAACCCTACTTGTTACTAAGACATTTGTGTTGCAGACCATTGGGAAATACACAAAGCTTTGTCTTGCATCTCTAATTTGCTGAGTAACTCAGTGGTGGAGTGTCTGTATTTTAGGAATGGACCAGTACAGCTAAAGTCAGGCACACCTGTCTGTCCTATATCCTAATCTGATGTCCGCTTACACATGAGACAAAAGCTTGCTTTCAAGATCCTGAAATACCAGATCTTTATCTATGGTCAACTTGCCCATGGTTCAGTATTATTACTTTGATAGTATGTTGCGCTATGTACTCATTTAACAAGGTGATTTGCATCCCTGTTATTTTTGTGTTTTACAGGCAGGTTCCAAACAGACAACCTGAACAAGCAGAAAAATCTCTGCAGCAAGACCATTGGGGAAAAAATGAAGGTAAAACGATAGCAACGCCTTAGCGCCAACATTTTTTTTTTTTTTTTTTTTGTAGGTGTACAGTTGTGCTCATAAGTTTACAGTTTACCCTAGCAGAATTTATAATTTCTTGGCCATTTTTCAGAGAATATGAATAACACAAAAACGTTTCTTTCGCTCATGGTTAGTGTTTGGCTGAAGCCATTTATTATCAATCAACTGTGTCTACTCTTTTTAAATCATAATGACAACAGAAACTACCCAAATTACCCTGATAAAAAGTTTACCTACCCTGGTGATTTTGGCCTGATAATATGCACACAAGTTGACACAAAGGGGTTGGAATGGCTATTAATGGTAACCATCCTCACCTGTGATCTATTTGCTTGTAATTAGTGTGTGTGTGTGTGTGTATGTATATATATATATATATATATATATATATATATATATATATATATATATATATATATATATATATATATATATATATATATATATAAGGTCAATGAGTTTCTGGACTCCTGACAGACCCTTGCCTCTTTCATCCAGTGCTGCACTGACGTTTCTGGATTCTGATTCATGGGGAAAGCAAAACAATTATCAAAGGATCTGCACAAAAAGGTAGTTGTATAAAACAGGAAAGAGATATAAAAAGATATCCAAGGAATTGGGAATACCAATCAGCAGTGTTCAAACTCTAATCAAGAAGTGGAAAATGAGGGGTTCTGTTGAAACCAAACCACGGTCAGGTAGACCAACTAATATTTCAGCCACAACTGCAAAGCAAAATTGTTTGGGATGCAAAGAAAAACCCACAAATAACTTTAGGTGGAATACAGGACTCTGAAAACAATAAGGAGTCACTTGAAGAAAGATGGGCTGCATGGTCGAGTCGCCAGAAGAAAGCCATTACTATGCAAATGCCACAAACTATCCCGCTTACAATACTCCAAACAGCACAGAGACCAGCCTCAAACCTTCTGGCATAAGTCATTTGGAGTGATGAGAACAAAATTGAGCTTTTTGGCTACAACCATATACACTACATTTGGAGAGGAGTCAACAAGGCCTATGATGAGGTAAACCATTCCTACTGTGAAACACGGAGGTGGATCACTGATGTTTTGGGGATGTGTGAGCTACAAAGGCACAGGAAATTTGGTCATAATTGATGGCAAGATGAATGCAATATGTTATCAAAAAATACTGGAGTAACATTTGCATTCATCAGCCAGGAAGCTGCACATGGGACGTACTTGGACATTCCAACATGACAAGGATCCAAAACACAAGGCCAAGTCGACCTGTCATTGGCTACAGCAGAATAAAGTGAAGGTTCTGGAGTGGCCATCTCAGTCTCCTGACCTCAATATCATTGAACCACTCTGGGGAGATCTCAAACGTGTAGTTCATGCAAGACAGCCCTTTACAACTGGAGGCTTTTTGCCAAGAGGAATGGGCAGCTTTACCATCTGAGAAAATAAAGAGCCTCATCCACAAAAGACTTCAAGCTGCCATTGATGTTAAAGGGGGCAATACACGGTATTAGGAACTGGGGTATGTAAACGTCATTTGGGCAGTTTGTGTTGCCATTATGATTTTAAAAAAAGTAAACGCAGTTGATTGATAATAAATGGCTTCAGCCAAACACTAACCATGAGTGAAAGAAAAGTTTTTGTGTTATCATTCATATTCTCTGAAAAATAGCCAAGAAATCATAAATTCTGCCAGGGTATGTAAACTTATGAGCACAACTGTAGGTGCTAAAAATTCTTTAGATTTTTGAGACCAGAAATAAAAGTCACAACTTCCATGAGGTCATTTTCATCATCCTGTGTGTGTTTGTGTGTGTGTGTGTGTGTGTGTGTGTATATTATATTTATAAATTTTATTAAATTAAATTTAAATAGCCCCCCGTGTGGCTTTCAATAAAGTGACTGACAGATGCTTCCCTCCTCTCCCTCCTGTGGCTTTCGGCTGCTTTATTGAGAGCCACACAGGGAGATTGGTGATTGTAACTGCCGCACTGATCACCCCCGACTGTCCCGTGTTCTCCACGTGTAATGTAATTTACCGGCTCCTTCCTTTTCTGAATGCACTTTTCTGTCCATTCACATAACTGAGCATTGTAAACTGTTTGCAATGCTTCAGTTTATGAATAAACAGGAGCCTCTGTCTGTCCATTTATCTTCGGTGCAGCTGAGGCTACTGAGAGGGACTGAGGAATCTGTTTCCTTAGTACCTTTCCCTGTCTCATCAAAGGCCCCCCCAACAGGGCTGATTAAAAAAAATGATGATGATAATAATAAAACAAAGTATTGTAATTAGATATTTAAAAGTTAAATTGTAAAAAAAAAAAATAAGAACACTGCCACCTTCCACTCCCCCCCTCCCTTCCCAAATAGAAAGCATGTAAAAAAAAAATATTAAAAGATTAAATATATAATTGTAGTATACTTTAAAGTGGAGTTCCACCCAAAAGTTCTGCTTTTCCACCCAGAACTTCCGCTTTGAGGGCTCCTAACTCCCTGACATGCCACATTCGGCATGTCATTTTTTTGGGGTGGGGGGGAGTGTGTACATAGTTTTGACAGGTACCCAGCTCCCACTTCCACTCGGGCCACCTAGGCAACAACTCAAGCAGACGTTCTCCCCTCCCCCTCCCTCCCTTCAATCTTCTCAGACATGTCACAGGTCCCAGAAGTTTGCCCGGCCATTGAGAAGGTGCAGTGCGACTCGTGCATGCGAAGTGCGCACCCGGCTGTAAAGCCACAAGCTGTCAGTCGGGTGCCCACACTTTTAATGCCGGAGAGAACCAAGGGTTTGGGCAGCCACATTGCTCGACCTTGGGACAGGTGAGTGTGTGTTTATTAAAAGTAGCTGCTGACCTTTTAATAAACACAAACCTGAGTTGAACTCGACTTTAAATCGATTTACTGTTAGTATAGTTGAACATAAAGTATGTAGATGTATGCCATTTACCACTTCCATCCACACAAGCTCCTGAGGTAGATTCCCAAGGCTGATTAACCAAGTGATTGAAAGTACAGGCTTACAAACATCAGACTTACATACGACTCATACTTACAAATGGAGGGAGACAACAGGAAGTGAGAAGAAATCTACCCCTAGGAAGGGAAATTCACCCCTGTAAGAGTTATGGGAAAAAGGTGTCTTTTCAAAATACACTTGTCACAGGAACAGAAAATGTGGTGAAATTTTCTGAACAGGGGCACAGCAAAGTAAACATTACTATACAAAAAAACGGAATAATGTTTTTATTGGGCTGGAGCTACACCTAACAAAAATTTACCTGTTCCAACTTGCACACAAATTCAACTTAAAGTTAAAATTCCTAAAAAATAAAATAAAAAAATAATTGGAAAACACATTTTTTTTACTCGCTTCTAAATGCCTGTTGCTAGGGGGTCCCTCGTAATCTGCCTCCTTCGGTGCCTGGGCTGGTGAAACCATGGTGCGTGGCGCCGCTCGTGAAAGCACAGTGGGTGCACGGTTGTGAAGCCACAGCCGGGTGCCCACAGTTGCAATGCTGCCAAACGGATCGGGGGGGGGGCGGAGAGGCGAGGCCCCGCATCCCCACCCCACCAACCCCCCCCCCCCCCCGCGCGCATCGCTGGACCCTGGAAAAGGGAAGTGTCCGATTATTAAAAGTCAGCAGCTGCAGTATTTGTAGCTGCTGAATTTTAATTTTTTTTTTGTTTAGGGATACTCCTCTTTAAGAATAAACCTACAGAATCTTGTTTGTAACCCGAGGACCGCCTGTATATGTAAACTCAATGTTTGTTTAGCCTCATGCCTTTTAATAAATACAGTTTTCTTGATCAAATAATTTTTTTTGTAAATCTGTTACAAATATTGTTGCCTGGAGATAACACAAATAACAACACTCCCTGTTCCTTCAACACACCTTCTGTTATTAGAAGACAATTATTGATTTCCCCCCCAGTGCTATCATACTTCTTAGGCACAGAGTTTTCAGCCGTCCACAACATGAAATGACAGTCATCCGAATTGGACGCTGTGTTTGGCCAAATCATGCAATAAATTCAAATCTTTGGCATCCAGGGCCATATTTCTAACTTGTCACACTGGCCTAGGGTGCCATGACCACATGGGCTGCAACTAGCAGAGCGTGTTGCATTACATTCTTTCATGGCCCGTCACACGTCACTTCCGGGTCAACAGCAGGAAGGGGAGGAGAGCAGACATGTCCCTCCCTTCTACCCTGTGGCATCCATTATGCCAGTCCCAGGCACGCAGATGGGCAAGCGGAGCCTAGGATACATAATGGGAGGTGGGACACATGTACGGGGTGTGTGGGGTATTCGGGTGGCAGCCCAGGAAGCAGGATTACATTTCGTCGCCATGGCGACCTGGGGTTTATCAAGCCCTGGTATAGAGAGATTATTTTTAGGACATCTCTGATGTCGATTGCATACAGGATCCTCTGCTCCTAAATGCCCCAAAAGTGTGCTAAAGGGATACACTGTTATCAAGAGATAACATTGCCAAAATTGAAGCATTATTTCACTGTACACTGCTTCCTTGTATAGAAAGAAAATGTGTGATGTCTCAAGGGCATTGTTGTTTAATCTCTGAAAATAGTAAGTGAGAATTGTAATCAAATAATAAATAAAAGAAACCAGCTTTATTGTTTGTTTTCTTTATTGATGAGGAGGAGCTGTGTATGTGTGCTGAAGAATTAATAATAATAATAATAATATTTTTGCCGTTGCAGAAGAAAGCACCTGTTGGTGACAGTGATGAACTCCCAGAAAATGCCCAGGATGTAGACCAGTTAACTGCAGAAATTCTGAGTGTGAGTATGTTCTTCCAATGCTCCTGTAATAACAATGTGCCATGTAGTGGATGGGTAGGGACATAAGAGGTTTCCCATACTTGTAGTACAATTGTAAAGGCCCGTACGCACGATATGAAAATCGGAAGTAGAATTTTGTCCCAACGCTCTGCCCATTTTTGGATCGTTCGTACAGTGCTTTCGACAGCCGATTAAGTTTTTTCGTCAGACAAAAGCTGGGTGTGCAGACTATTAAATTTATGTCATAAGTGAACTTGACATCTGATTTTCGTTTAATTGGTACGGTTTTTGTACGAAAATAATCGTGAGAGCAATACTACACATGCTCAGAAACAAATGAATACATACAAAACTGTTCAACATATTACGTCATTTCTGAAGATGAATTCTGTCGTATGAGAATTTTCATATGGTGAGTAACCTCTTCACTTTCGACATAAGTCTAGCATGCAACAAAAAAGAGACAAACAGTTGTCCGAAAATCTGATCGTGTGCAAGAGGCTTAAAACAGCCCTCTGGTGTTACATCATGATACTTATACTGCCTCCTCCAATTTGTCAAATCGTTTGAACTGTCCTTGCTGCTCCTTGGCAGAATTTAACATCACATCTTAACCCATTTATTTCCTTGTTGGTTTAATTAGAGGGACAGTAAATAGTTTCCTATCACTTGCAAGCATTTTGTTGATTCATTTTACTTTGCTTTTTTCAACAGTTTACTTCCTGAAATGACTGGCTTTTTAGTTTCTGTTTACTTACCAGTACTTAACTGCACAGGTACTCTTTTAATCAAGCCCAAAACATAAATCATATCATTTGGAAAGGGAAACCTAATCTATTAATGGGAACTGCACTAATTTATTTAAATTTTATTTTATTGCAGCCCTTTTGCTATAGGGTGTGTTCTATAAGAGCTCCACATTTTGATGGAAGGGACTGCACAAGGTACAACAAGTGAGCCGTCAGCACAGCAGCACTGTTTCTGGTCCCTACACATTATTTCACTAGTATTTGGCACAATTTGGGTAATGAGTAGGGACCAAAAGTAGTTCCTTAACCCCTTGCCGACTTCCCGCCGTCTATTGACGACGCTAGAATCGCTGTTGCTGTATATGGCGGGCGCTTTGAGTATAGGGGGTGCGCCACGTTCCTAAGTAGCCGATGCACGTGCCCGATGGCCGCGATGTCCGCTGGGCACCTGCGATCGCTCCTGACAGAGCAAGGACAGGGATTTGTGTATTTACAGGGGTCAGGGGTGAGGAGACTGATCTGTTGTTCCTAGTATATAGGAACAACGATCGGTCTCCTCCCCAAGTCAGTCCCATCCCCCCCACAGTTAGAACACACAATGAGGGAACACATTTAACCCCTTGATCGTCCCCTAGTGTTAACCCCTTCCCTGCTAGTGACATTTATACAGTAATTGGTCAAAGTATCCGATCTGTCTGCCGCAATCCCGATAATCGCAGATCACCGCCATTACTAGTAAAAAAAAAAAATATATATATATATATATAAGAATTGCGTTTTTTTTTTTTTTTCCCCTATCGTCTTTCAGGGCAGCCACCTGAGAGACCTTGGCTCCTCCCCTCTGTAGGAAACACCTGCGCCAGCTTGCTATAAATTTCCTCCTCCCCTGCTGCTCCTCAGTTATTTGTGTTTCCTCCAGGAGGGGAGACACCTTTTTGGAACCAGCGAGAAAGAGTCAGGATTACCAGGGGGTATGGGCTCAGGCAAAGGATACATGTCCACAAACAAAGCAGCAGCGGCTCCTTTTGGACAAACAGACCAGGTAACTAACCTGGGGAGACTGCCGCCCCTGCATCCCTGAGTGCAAGCGGAGGTCAGGGGGGTTTCCTTCTCAGCTCCGAGTGCGGAGCACAGGTACAGGTCCTGCCGTTCCATACCTCCAGCGGCGTGTGGCGCTCGCAGCGCGGAACACGCTGGGTATAGGGACCGGCGTTGTCAGTGACGGGTGACGTCACATCCGACAAGAGGGGCGTGTACTTCCGGGTTCGCGGTTTCCGGTTCCGGCCGCGAATCTTGAAAAGGAGGCCAGGCATGGGCTAGGAGAGGAGCTGCATATGCTGTAGTGACAGCTAAAGCTCCGGTGGTGACACAAGCATGTCGGACGCAGAAGGGAGAGACCAGACTGCTACGACAGAGACCAGCTCCAGCCATGTAAAGGTAAGGGGAACCTGGGGAGGACCTCCCCTGGCCTATAACAACCACCCATCCCCCTCCCCCTCAAGGGTTCAGCAAGGGGGGGGTGGGCGGGTCCCTCCTGTGTCAGAGGGTTATTTTCATTGGGCCCCTAGTGTGGTAAGCCCATATGAAAGACGCTGTGCACCTGCAAGTTGCAGGAAGCTTATGTCAGTATTAATGTGTGTGGGGTTTCTCTTTATGTCTTTTCAGAAACCTGACAAGTCTAAGCCCTCTCATAACTCAAAAAGGAGGTGCCCTTCTTGTAAAAACACACTGAAAGATTCCTGGGGGAAAGCATTATGTAAGGAATGTATTCACAAGTTGGTGCAAGAACATTCCACAGAGCAGGGCAGTGACTTAGCGGCATCTGTCAAGGAACTATCAAGTACCTTTGTAGCCTTCAAAACCTTTTTTGAAGGGTTCCAGATCCCTCAACTGCAAACTGCCCCCCCACCAGTACTAGGAAAAGCACAGGCACTACCCTCCACTAGTGCCGGTCCTTCAGTTACTCCTAGAGAGGAGGCAGAGGACGAGCCTGACAGCACAGCGTCCGGCTCCCAAGAATCTGAGGGTGAAGCACTGGAAGGGGATTCCAGAAAACCCTCTAGATACAAACTCTCATTAGAAGAGGTAGACCAGCTGTTGGGAGCCATTCATACCACACTGGGTATACAGACGGAAAAGAAACCTTTATCCCTGCATGATCAGATGTATGAGGGTTTAGGAGAACAGGAAAAGAAACATTTTCCTGTTCATGACGTCTTAATAGAGGCAATTAAGAAAGAATGGCAGGAACCTGAAAGGAAACCATTCTTTTCTAAAGCCTTAAAGAGACGGTTCCCATTTTCAGATGATGAGTCATCAGTATGGAATAAAATCCCAAAACTAGACGCTGCCTTCTCACAAGTCTCCAGGCACACCGATCTAGCATTTGAGGATATGGGGGTCCTTTTCTGAAGCAATGGACAAAAGAATGGATACCCTATTAAAGAGGTCATGGGACTCCACAGTGGGAAGCCTAAAGCCAGCCATGGTGGTCACGGTGGTAGCCAGAAATGTAGAGTTTTGGCTAAACCGTATACAGGCACATATTGAGGAAGGTACTGCGAAGGAGCAGATTCTGTCCTCTTTTCCCACTCTTCTCAAAGGCATTGCATACATAGCAGATGCATCAGCAGAGCTGGTACGCATGGCAGCCAGATCCTCGGCTCTAGCCAATTCTACCAGAAGGGCCCTATGGCTAAAGACTTGGCAAGGGGATGCTGCATCCAAAGCCAAGTTATGCGGGATCCCGTTTACGGGAGACCTGTTATTTGGGCCAGGATTAGAGAAAGTGTTAGACCGTACAGCGGACAAAAAGAAGGCTTTTCCGCTGAAACGGAAAGCACCCTGGGCCCAGCCTCTACAAAATAGAAAGAGGCAAAAGAGGGACACCAAGTCCCGGTTTTCAGTACCCAAGGCAACTAATCAAAAGAAATCTTGGGGTCAGCGAGGGAATAGCAAAGGAGGAGCAATATTTCGCCCTCCTGAGCAGACCCGCAATAAGGACTGAAGTCCTCTCAGTGGGAGGAAGACTGGGGGCCTTCATCTCACAATGGGAAAAATATCCTCCAGTCAATACATCTTAAGGACGATAAGAGATGGGTATTCCCTAGAATTCTCAAAATTCCCCCCAAACAGACTGTACATCACCAAGCTGCCAAACAGCAAGGAAAAAGCCAGAGGGTTAATGAGATCCATAAAGGACCTCAGGAGACAGGGTGTAATCATCAGGGTACCAGGGGCAGAAAGAGGACAGGGCTTCTACTCCCATATATTTGGAGTACAGAAACCCTCAGGAAAGGTCAGACCGATCCTCAACCTCAAACCACTAAATCTATCCATAACCTACAAAAGGTTCAGGATGGACTCCATATATTCAGTGAAGGCCCTGTTGCCTCCAAACTGTTATATGGCGTCGCTAGATTTAAAGGATGCGTACCTGCACATACCCATACACCCAAATCACCAGAAGTTTCTAAGGCTAGCAATAGAAACAGGAAAAGAAGCTGTACATCTTCAGTTTCAGGCTCTGCCCTTTGGCCTATCATCTTCACCAAGAATCTTTACCAAGGTTCTGGCAGAAGCTTTGGCACCACTACGACTAAAAGGCATATCCATTATTGCCTATTTAGACGACCTTCTTCTTTTTGCAAGGACACCCGAAAGGTTATTAGAAAACCTTGAGTACACTCGAGTCTAGGTTGGTTGGTGAATGTGGAAAAATCAAGTCTACAACCCACGCAACAGTTAAAATACCTGGGTTATGTAATAGACTCGGTTCAGCAAAGAGTTTTTCTACCCGAGGAAAAGATAACAAAGATTCAAAAAGAGATAAAGGCAGTTCAGACCAGTATACCCTGTTCTATAAGAAAAATAATGTCAACACTAGGGTTGCTAACATCTGCAATCCCAGCAGTTCAGTGGGCAAATCTGCATTTCCGACCACTGCAAATGTTCCTATTAAAGATATGGGATCACAGGCAGGAGTCTCTGGATTTGCAGGTATCAATACCAGCAAAGGTAAAAAAGTCCTTATGGTGGTGGAGAAAGACAGAAAATTTAGACATAGGACGGCTATGGATCCTACCTATCTCCCAAATCCTAACCACAGACGCAAGCGGTGTAGGGTGGGGAGCACACCTGGACTCCCAGTTAGCACAAGGTGCTTGGGGGAGGGAAGAACGGACAAGATCGTCCAACTGGAAGGAACTGAAAGCGGTATGGTTCGCACTCCAGTCCTTCCAGAAGGAATTAAAAGGACATCATGTACAGATCAGATCAGACAACTCGTCAGTAATAGCTTACATAAGCAAGCAAGGGGGAACCAGAAGCGGAGTTCTGTGGGCCCTAGCAGAAGAGATCCTGAGATGGGGAGAGAAAAACATACTCTCCTTTTCAGCAGTACACCTAAAAGGAGACTTAAACAGAGTGGCAGACTTTCTCAGCAGGAAGAAAGTAAGAGAAGGAGAATGGGTGCTAAAACAAGAGGTATTCGACCAGATTGCAAAAAAATGGGGAATACCTCAGGTGGACTTATTTGCTTCCAGAGAAAGCAGGAAAGTCCAAGCCTTCTTCTCCCTAAAAAGGGAGGAGGGAGCACTCGGGGTAGACGCATTGGCGCAGAAGTGGGCGTTCAGCAGATGTTATGCTTTTTCCCCACCAGTACTACTACCCGCAGTAATAAGGAAATTTCGTACAGAAGACACGTCATTAATCCTTATAGCACCTCACTGGCCCAGGAGACCGTGGTTCTCTATGCTCAAAGAACTAGCCATAGAGCCTCCTTGGTTTCTACCAATCCAAGAGGATCTGCTAGCCCAGGGCCCAGTGCACTGTCCACAGGTGGGAAAGTGGAAACTAGCCGCCTGGTATCTGAGGAACAGCTATTAAGAGCCAAAGGGTTCTCAAACCGTCTGATAGACACACTGCTGAAAAGCAGGAAGGTTGAGACACGTAACATCTACCAGAAGGTATGGAAATGTTTTAATTGTTGGTGTACAGAGAACAACTTTAAAACACAAAGCTCAGTAGCAGTCCTAGAGTTTCTACAGAGTGGTGTAGACAAAGGACTAAGCCTCAGCACGTTAAAGAGTCAAGTGTCAGCACTGTCAGTTTACCAGGAGAGGAGTTTAGCCTCAAACCCCTGGATAATCAGACTCTTTAGATCCGTGAGCAGACAAAGGCCGCCACAAAGCACAGCCTTTCCCAAGTGGGACCTGTCATTAGTGTTACAAACTATGACAGCAGATCCCTTTGAACCATTAAAGGATTGCAGCCTGAAGATGCTGACACTTAAAGCAATCTTCTTGGTAGCAATTACTACAGCCAAAAGGGTCTGTGAGATGGAAGCCCTATCTATCAGACCCCCATTTTGCCAGATCTTTCCGGATCGTATAGTCTTCAAAATGGATCCGGGGTTTCTACCTAAAGTGGCCTCAAAATTTCACAGGGGTCAAGAAATTGTATTACCATCATTCTGTCCAATCCTTCTCAGGAGAAGGAAGTGAAATTTC
Organism: Lithobates sylvaticus; assembly: GCA_028564925.1. NCBI lineage: Eukaryota > Metazoa > Chordata > Amphibia > Anura > Ranidae > Lithobates > Lithobates sylvaticus. Next base: position 207,160,991 of record CM053027.1, on the reverse strand, counting down.
ATAGTTTAGATGTCAGGAGATGCATCCTGCATTATTTAGAGGCAACAAATTCAATCAGAAAGACGGAGTCTTTATTTATTTTATACACTGGAGCCAGGCAAGGGCACAAGGCTTCAAGGAGTACTATAGCCAGATGGTTGAGGGAAGCCATAGAGCAGGCTTACAAAATAGGGGGTATGCAGATCCCAGAAGGAATCAGGGCACACTCCACGAGGGCAATGGCAGCGTCACAGGCAGAGAGAGCTGGAGCGACGCCGGAACAGATTTGTAAAGCGGCAACATGGTCCAGCTTTGCCACTTTTGTAAGACACTATAGAGTGGACTTATGGTCAGCTAAAGATCAGACCTTTGGACGTAAGGTCTTACAAGCTGTGGTCCCGCCCTAGGGGTAAGTGCTCGGTTATCCTCTCAGGTGGCTGTCCTGAAAGACGATAGGGGAAAAACGAAGTTACTTACGGTAATGTTCTTTCCTGGAGTCTTTCAGGACAGCCGGGTACCCACCCAAATGTATATCAGGTATGAGGTTTCCTTACAGGAAATGTGATATAAATTATTATATGTGTATCATATGTTTCTTGTGTCTCCCCAGCAAACTGGAGGTGCTCTTCAAAGAACTGAGGAGCAGCAGGGGAGGAGGAAATTTATAGCAAGCTGGCGCAGGTGTTTCCTACAGAGGGGAGGAGCCAAGGTCTCTCAGGTGGCTGTCCTGAAAGACTCCCGGAAAGAACGTTACCGTAAGTAACTTCGTTTTTTTTTTTTTGTTTGTTTATAGCGCAAAAAGTAAAAACTGCAAAGGTGACCAAATACCACCAAAAGAAAGCTCCTATTTGTGGAGAAAAAATGACAATTTTGTTTGGGTACAGCATCGCACGACCGCACAATTGTCAGTTAGAGACGCAGTGCCGAATCGCAAAAATTTCTCTGGTCTTAAGCCAGCAAAATGCTCCGGTCTGAGAGTGGTTAAGTTATGAAACTTGCACCATACTGATAATTATTCATTGCCTGATAACCGGAAGTGATTTTGAAATGATGAGTTTGCATCTACATTAATGTGTTTTGGGGTCCAAGAAATAATTTTCACTTGTTGCTTTTACAATAACAATTTTTATGTTTTTTAATACTGCAAATCTTTTCCAATACAGACATTATCAGTAACACAGATTAAGAAACTTCGAGTAATGATAGATGAAAGAATTGCAGAAATCGACACGGAACGTTTGCGTTTAGAGACTGAAAGATTTGAAAGCCTTCGAGAAATAGGAAACCTTCTACACCCATCTGTACCAATCAGTAACGATGAGGTATTAACTCCCATTTTCATTCTGTTATCTGTTTTTAGTAATTTAAGTTAAAAAGGACAAAATTGGTATAATCTGAAAATTGGAGAGAATACTGAAATCCTGTTGTCTTAGTTGGGAATGCAGAGATAATGCTATGTAATGGCATGTTTAAATCAGATCAACTTACCCCCCCCCCCCTTCTTTAGTGTAAGCTGAACATCTGTAGTGTGATGTGTACATTAACACATTCACTTCCCTTATCCTCCACATTAAAGGGGAGTTCCAGGCATTTTAAAAGTCAGCAGCTACAAAAAGTGTAGTTGCTGACTTTTAATAAACAGACACTTACCTGTTCCACGGTCCAGCGATGCGGCCGAACGGGGTGTCGCTCCTCTTCGCCGGCGCCTCCATTGCCACTCAGGGCACCCGGCCGTGACAGCTTTCGTCTTCATGGCCGGGCACGCATGCGTGAGTCGCGCTGCGCTCCCGGAGTGGATAGGCAATCTCCTGGGACTTGTCACGTGTCCCAGGAGATCGCCTAGAGGGAGGAGTCGCCTAGGCGGTTCCTGGGCGGAAGGAGGAAGTGGGACAGGAAGTCCCCCTCCTAATGAAGCCCCCACTCTCCCCCCCCCCCCCATGTAAGGGGGTGAGGAGTGCTTAAACCCCCTCATTTCCATCTTTCCATTGTATGTGACCTGTGTATTAACCCCTTTTTATAAAATAATTGTGGCAAAACATTAGGTCACCTTGGGGTAGTTATGTTCCAAAAAAGTCATTTTTGGGATGTTTATACTATCCTTGTATTATTATTATTATTATTATTTGATATAAAGTAAAACTCCTTGCTTGCGAGCATAAATTGTTCCAGCTTGTAATCAAAAACACTTGTATATCCAAGCAAATTTCCCCATAAGAAATAATGAAAACTCAGATGATTTGTTCCACAACGATTTATTCATAAATTCTTCAGTTTATAGTCCATATTAAAAGATTATATCAATGTGACGTGTAACCATAAAATGTCCATCCACAAATGGCAGCCTCCACAAGGGGATTAGAAGCAAAATCCAGCAGGAGCTACAGAGTATAAAAAAAAAAAAGAGAGGTGCCTGTAAGTGTAGCAATATGGTTACATTTAATGTAGGTACAACATTTAGCAACTCACATGGTTGATGATTAAAAGAGCGATCTGAAAGAGAGGCTTGAAACGCTCGTGAAAGAGATGACTTTGATGGCAGAGAGGTGGATGATTTACCCCGGATGCTGTAGTGTCACTAGGGGGGGTCAGAGGGGGCCTGACTCCCCCACCCCCCCCCCCCCCCCAACATTATAATGTGCCCCACCAATTAAAATGATCGGCACGGCAATTAGAGAACGATGCTCTGTGTGTCTCTCCCTCCCCCTCCTGTAGGCTCTGCTGGAGGGATAGATCCACAGAGCATTGCTGTGCCGATCATCCTCCCTGTTCTGTTGTGTAACGTTTGCAGTCCGGGTCTCCTGCTTGTCATAATGACAGCAAACAGCCAGCTCGAGCAGCAGCACTTCCACCTCCTAAGCCCACCCCTGTGTGTGTGCAAAACAACATCTCCAACCTGTAATGTCTGGAGAAGTGCACACAGCAGTATGATGCAGGGCTGGATGAAGTTTCAGTGTCCTGACTACCAACCATCAAAGTGAGGGGGATATTTGCATCTCATCTCAGTGTTGGCCAATAATTCTTTGTCCATGCTGCAGCCCCTCCCTATTCCCCTCCCGCCACATTTTGACTTCAGTTCCAGGAAGAAGCCAGAATCGGTCCTCAGCTTGCTAGCACCCATGTGAGTTATTTTTTTCTTTGTTTACTTCAGGGAGGGGGAGAAGGGGGTTCTGCAGCAGCAGGGACAGTCATGGATTCATACTTTTAGTGCAGGTGATGGAGGAAGAAGGGAACAGGACTGGCTTTCTCTTATCTATTCATGTCATGTATTTACTCTGGCACTATACCACCTAACCTGGCACTACTGTATATCGCCTAGCACTGCTTTATATCTCCTAACCTGGCACTGTTGTATACCACCTAACCTGGCATGACGATCTCTCATGCTGAGAGTAGGCGACTCTTTCATATATAAAAAAAAAAAATTCTTTCATATAAACAAGTGGAGAGATTATCTGCTTAGAGTCCATTCACACAGGGGAAACTTTGAATCCGACTTCAAGTCGCACAACAAAATCAATCAATGTAAGGGAATGAGAGCCGTCCCTGTCTGCACACTACTGAAGTCGCTCTGACTTCAGAAAAGGTTCCTGTACTACTTCAATCCGACTTCTAGGCGACTTGTGCCCATTGATTACAATAGAAGTTGCCTCCAAGTCATCTCCTGTCTTAACTGAAGCAACTTTCCAACTTGAAACATTGTAACTAACACTTCTTAGATCAAAGGGATAGAACTTCTTGTGTAAACAAATAATCTGGGCAGTCTGCCAAGCTTTCAACCAGTGTAAATGCAGGAAGTTTAACCACTTAAAGTCTAAATCTTTTTCTGACACTTCTTTCTAAAGTCAATATGCCACCTAACCTGGCACTGTTGTATATAACCTAACCTGGCCCTATATCACCCTAACCTGCCAGTATACTACCCTAACATCGCTTAACATCGGCATTAGGTGCGCTGCATGTCCCGGGTGCCAATTTTGAAAAACCTTTATCATTTTCCTTCCACTTCACAATTATGTGCCACTTTGTGTTGGTCTATCACATAAAATCCCAAGAAAATACATTTACCTTTTTGGTTGTGGCATGACATATTGTGGCAAATTTCAAGGGGTATGAATACTCTCTCAAGGCACTGTGTGTGTGTGTGTGTAATTTATATATATATATTTTTTTATTTTTTTATTACAGGATTTATATAGCGCCAACAGTTTACGCAGCGCTTTACAATATAAAAGGGAGACAATACAGTTATAATACAATAAAATACAAGAGGATTAAGGGGGCCCTGCTCAGAAGAGCTTACAATCTAATAGGGTGGGGGAGGTGATACAAAAGGTTGTAACTGTGGGGAATGAGCTGATGGAAGTGGTAGAAGATTAGTTGGAGACATGATAGGCTTCCCTGAAGAGATGAGTTTTCAGGGATCGCCTGAAGGTAGCTAGAGTAGGGGATAGCCGGACAGGTTGAGGTAGCAAGTTCCAGAGGATGGGAGAGGCTCTGGAGAAATCCTGGAGACGAGCATGGGAGGAGAAAACGAGAGCTTGACAGGAGGAGATCTTGAGAAGAGCAGAGAGGACGGTTTGGGATATGTTTGGAGACAAGATTGGTGATGTAGCTCGGGGCAGAGCTGTGGATGGCTTTGTAAGTTGTGGTTAGTATTTTGAATTTAATTCGCTGGTTGATTGGGAGCCAGTGTAGGGATTGGAGGAGAGGGTTGGCAGACACTGAACGGTTGGTAAGGTGGATAAGTCTGGCAGCAGCATTCATGACAGACTGAAGTGGGTAGAGCCTATGGAGAGGCAGGCCAATGAGAAGGGAGTTGCAATAGTCAAGGCGAGAGATAACAAGGGAGTGAATGAGGAGCTTGGTGGTGTCATTTGTTAAAAAGGGGCGAATTTTAGAGATGTTACGGAGGTGAAGTCTACAAACTTTTGACAGCGATTGGACTTGAGGCTGAAATGACAAGTCCGAGTCTAGGATTACACCGAGTACCCTGGCGTGAGGGGAGGGACTGATGGTTGCATTGTTGATTTTGACGGAAAAGTCAGGGAGGGGGGCACGGGCAGGGGGGAATATTAATAGCTCAGTTTTAGAGAGATTTAATTTAAGAAAGTGGTGCGACATCCATGCTGAGATGTCAGTTAGTAAGTTAGTAATGCGAGAGGAGACTGAAGGAGTGAGGAGTTATCAAGTGACCAAGGGAGGAGGTGTAGATGGAGAAGCGAAGGGGTCCAAGAACAGAGCCTTGGGGGACCCCCACAGAAAGGGGCAACGGAGAGGAGGAGACAGAGTTGTAGGTAACACTGAAGGAGCGCTGTGATAGATAGGCAGATATATATATATATACACACACACACACACACACACACACACACACACACACACACACACACACACACACACACACACACACACACACACACACGTCTTGCAAAACACTCAGTTACTCTCATTCCAATATTTTACTGTATTTTATAACAAAGTAAACTATTTTTGTTTCAAGATTTTCTTTGTCTTATTTCTTTTCCTTCTTTATGTAGCAAAAAAAAGAATAGAGAAACAAGTTTATTAAATCCCACAAAAAGAAAAATCTATCAAAACTCTGTAAAAAAAAAAAATGATATCAAATTAATTGGGGTACAATTTTGCATGACTAAGTAATTGGAAGTCAAACTATATGCAATGAAAAAATGTCCTGGTACTGAAGGATTGTTTCAAGCTGGAACTCAAGTGGTTAAGAATTGGTTGAAATTGATACGTGTAAAAATTTTGGTCCATGAAAGGTAAAATAGTGAACCACTGTTTAAAAACGTGGCTTTTGAGTCACTAGCATACACACATTAGTAGAAAGATGGGTTTACTTGGGTAAATACCTTTTTTGCGTGTGTATGTGGTGTGTTTTTTTTTTTTTCCCCCTTTTGTGTTGATGAAACAGACATTTTATATTTTTATAAACCTTTTCTGCTTCTTGGCTTATGATGTATAACAAAGCTCTTTTGGATTTCTGACATGTCTAGGATAATGACAACAAAGTGGAGCGCACATTTGGAGACTGTGGAACTAAAAAGAAGTACTCTCATGTGGATCTTGTAGTTATGGTGGATGGCTTTGAAGGAGACAAAGGTGCCGTGGTTGCTGGTAGCAGAGGCTATTTCCTCAAGGTGGGTACCTTTTTATCGGCAGCAAAAAAAGGTCATTTGGGAAATTCTTATTTGGGAACATGTAACAAGAGTGATTATTCAGTCTTTCTAGAATAATTTAGGCTATTTTCTATGTAAACTTGTTTGTGAAATCAACTGCTGTAGCTGACTTCTCCTATTGCTAGTTCCCTGCCTGCCATGCTAATGTTTAGGTTCAATACTTCTAGTCACTGACTGAGGAAATTCAACTCTGACACTGATTTACAGCTTGCATGTTTTAGGGGTTGTGATTCAAAAGTACTAAATTTAGCACAGCCAGGCCATTGATAGCAATGAGGGCATCCATATGCCTTTTATGATAGATGTACTGTAATGTTCTGCAAATGTGCTTACATTTATTAGCTATGACTTGAAGGAAAAAAGGTACACTTCAATTGAAATGTAAACCTTGTAATCCATACAGGGCTTACATGGTACCTGCCTAAGGCTTTCTCCTCCCCTTTTTTTTTTTTTTTTTTATATATCTATGCATAGCTCTAGTGCAGAATTTCTGTATTTAACCACTTCAATACAGGGCACTTAAGCACCTTCCTGCCCAGACCAATTTTGAGCTTTCAGCGCTGTCACACTTTGAATGACAATTGCGCGGTCATGCTACACTGTACCCAAATGAATTTTTTATCATTTTTTTCCCACAAATAGAGCCTTCTTTTGGTGGTATTTGTTTAACTTGATCAACTTGCTAAACAAATAAAAAAAGACCGAAAATTTTGAAAAAAAAATGTTTTTTTTTTGTTTCAGTTTCAAAACTTTGTAAATAAGTAAGTACGTTTTCTCCTTCACTGATGGGCACAGATGAGGTGGCATTGATGGGCACTGATAGGCGACACGGATGGGCACTGATAGCTGGCACAAATTGGCATGGATAGGTGGCACGGATGGGCACTGATAGCTGGCACAGATGGGCACTATTTTGTATTGATGGATGCCAATCAGTGATGCCCATTTTGGGCACTGGCATCCATTATGCGCACTGATTGGCATCCATTGTGTGTCATCCCTGGTGGTCTAGGTTGGCATACCTTGTTCTGCGCATCCCTGGTGGTCTGGTGGCGTCCCTGGTGGTCCAGCGTGGGCATCCTGGGGGGGGGGGGCTGTGCTGATAATCATTCAGCACAGACCCCCCCCTGTCAGAGGAGCAGCCGATCGGCTCTCCTCTACTCGCGTCTGACAGACGCGAGTGAGGAAAAGCCGATTACTGGCTCTTCCTATTTACACTGTGATCAGTCGTGATTGGACACTGCTGATCACGTGGTAAAAAGTCTCCGTCTGAGACTCTTTACCAAGATCGTAGTTGCGGGGTGTCAGACTGACACCCCGCAACAACGATCGCCGCGATGCGTGCCCCCGGGGGCGTGCATCGGCTCAAAATCCTGAGGACGTCCTGGGACGTCCAGTCAGGATTTGACAACCACTTTGCCGACGTCTATTTACAATGGGCGGGCGGCAAGTGGTTAAAAATGTTCGTGTTTTTTTTTTTTTTTTTTTTTATTGGTCTTGTGTAATATTAGAATTTTTTGAGAAACTGAATTTTACATTTTTCACTAGCTGTAAGCCATAATCGTCAAAAATAAAAGAAAGAAATGCTTGAAATATATATCGCTCTGTGTGTAATGAATCTATATTCGAATATTTCGAATTGAATTACTGAAATAAATTAACCTCCCATTTTTTTTTTCTGTTATGTGCACTTTTTTATCAGTATGAATTATAATAAAGTGGAAGATTTCCTATATTATATGGACATTTTAGGAGTGTTAATTGTACCCAAACAGGACCCTAAAAATGGGTGTCCAACACAATGCCCGCGGGCTGAATCCGGCCCTCCAGGCCATTTCATGTGGCCCTCACACCTCTCCTGCAGCTGCAGGAGAGCTCCAGCCCTCCTCTGGTCCTCCACCAGACCCCTACTTTCTGCTTTTTAAGCAATGCATCCAGCCTTTTGCCAGCAGCAGCAGCATAAGGAAAGGGGGTGCTCTGTGATGTTAGGGAGAGTAGGGGACTCAACTTCTGATGGTGGGGTGGCTCTTGACATCTAATGTAAGGGGAAGGAATGCGCTGGACATCTAATCTTACAGATCCAACCGGCCCTTTTGAGGACAATTGTAATGCAATGCGGCCCACAATGAAATTGAGTTTGACACCCCTGCTTTATATCCTTGTTTCTATAAGACATTGTCACAATGTATACTTTATTCAAGGTTTCTGTGGCACTATTGTATGTAGATTTATTTTTTCTTTTTATACAATAAGATCGTTTTGCTCAAAAAAATAAATTTTTTGTCTGGAAACCAAAAAAAAAATAGAAGTACACTTGGTATGTAACACTAACAGCCTCACAGCTGCACAACATTGCAGTGTAAGGCTGCTTTCACACTGATAATTTTTCTTCCACTTTTGCATTAAAAACAAAGCGGAAGAAAAACGTATGACCTATGGAAATCTTCACACTGCTGGTGTGCTGCTTTTAGTATAATCCTGCTTGCTGCATTTTTGGTGCGATAAATAAATTAACCTCCCCATTGAAATACATAGAAAACACGGTTGCATTTTTGATGTGGTTTTTGACAAACATGGTAAAAACGTATATGTGTGTTTTTGCTATGAATCGGTGTAAAAGCGCCCTATGAGAAAATTTGTCTACCCCTCCTCCAAGATGTCTGCTTCCACACAGAAAAACCATGTATGCCAATCTAATAAAGGGGAGAATTATTTTTTTTTTATTTTTTTTATTGACTTTCTCTTATTAAAGTCATTTTGTACTTGACTGTAGCTGCAGTACATCTTTATTTTGCTTTGGGATGTAGTTTTGTTTATCGTAATATCATCTTGTTATGCATCTTTACCACCTCGTCTTTCTGCCTTTTATAGGGTCCACTTGTATTTTTGGAGCAAGCCCTTATCCAGTTTGCACTTCAGACTCTAGCTGGGAAAGGTTATACTCCCATATATACACCATTTTTCATGAGGAAAGAAGTAATGCAGGAAGTAGCTCAACTAAGCCAGTTTGATGATGAGTTGTACAAGGTATGCTATGAACAAACGTCAATGTTGTTTAAGTCCTCTGATTACAGAAACCTATCATTATGGTATATTTACTTTTGTTCTGTTACTCTGTAATTACCATCTTTTGCAATGTTTATGGCATGCACACAGGTGTTTGACTTGTATTAGGAATACATTGTTACTCAGGCTGAAAAAAAGTCCATCTAGTTCAGCCTATGAAAGGGAAAAAAAATTACGTGTGTGTGTGTGTGTGTGTGTGTGTGTGTGTGTGTGTGTGTGTGTGTGTGTGTGTGTGTGTGTGTGTGTGTGTGTGTGTGTATATTATATATATCTCCCCACATTTGATACAGCAGAAGGCAAAAACCCCAGCAAAGCATGATCCAATTTGCTCCAGCAGGGGAAACATTTCTTTCCTGATCCCCCCCCCCCCCCCCCCCCCCCCAAGAGGCAATCGGAAATCGTAAAATGTTTGGATCAAATTTACCTGTAAATGTTAGTATCCAGTTATGTTATGTACATTTTTAGGAAAGAATCCAGGCATTTTTTTTTTTTTTTAAAGCAATCTACTGAGCTGGCCAAAATCACCTCTTCAGGGAGTCTATTCCACAGCTCTTGCTGTGCAGAAACCTTTCCGTATTTGAAGATTAAATCTCTCTTCCTTCAGATGTAAAGAGTGCCCCTTGTCCTCTGTGATGCTGTTAAAGTGAATAACTCAACACCAAGTTCACTATATGGATCACTTATGTATTTATAAATGTTGATCATTATCAACCCCCCCCCCTCCCCCTAAATCTCCTCTTTTAAAGGGAAAATAAATTCAGTTCCTCTAATCTTTCCTCGTAGCTGAGCTCCTCCCATGCCTCTCATTGGTTCGGTTGCTCTTCTCTGCACTTTCTCCAGTTCCCCGATATCCTTTTTGTGAACTGGTGCCCAAAACTGAACTGCATATTCCAGGGGTCTTACTAATGGTTGGTACAGGGGCAAAATGTTACCTCTTTCTGGAGTCCATACCTCGCTTAATACAAGAAAGGACTTTGCTCGCTTTGGAAACCACAGCTTGGCATTGCATGTTATGAAGCTTATGATCTGCCAAAACACCCAGATCCTTCTCCACCATTGAATGCATGCATATTCTTAGCCCCCCAGTGCATAACTTTACATTTTATCAACATTTAACCTCATTTGCCACTTAGTTGCCCTATTAACCTATTGTTTTTTTTTTTTTTAAGGTGATTGGAAAGGGTAGTGAAAAATCTGATGATAATTCCATTGATGAAAAGTACCTGATCGCAACATCGGAACAACCAATTGCTGCTTTACATCGTGATGAATGGTTAAAGCCTGAAGACTTGCCCATCCGTTATGCAGGCTTATCAACTTGTTTCCGTCAGGAAGTTGGCTCCCATGGAAGAGATACGCGTGGGATCTTTAGAGTGCATCAGTTTGAAAAGGTATTAGCATTTTAGTGCATTGTAATAAAGTATACATTTTCTAGAGTTAATTTCAGAGTTCTCTGTCTTGTACAGTGGATATAAAGAGTCTACACACCCCTGTTAAAATGTCAAGTTTCTGTGATGTAAAAAAATTAGACAGATAAATCATTTCAGAACACTGAAATCCTTTTTTGGGGGGGGGGGGGGGATGCAAGTAAAAAACTAAAATGTGGTTTCATAAGTGTGCACACCCTCTTATAACTGGGGATGTAGCTGTGTTCAGAATTAAGCAATCGCATTCAAACTGTTAAATAGGAGTCAGTACACACCTGCCACCAATTAGAGTGCCTCTGATTAACCCCAAATAAATTTCAGCTGTTCTAGTAGGTCTTTCCTGACATTTTCTTAGTCGCATCCTACAGCAAAAGCCATGGTCAGCAAAGCATCAGAGGGATCTCATTGTTAAAAAGTATCAGTCAGTAGAAGGGTACAAAAGCATTTCCAAGGCATTAGATATACCATGGAACACAGTGAAGACAGTCGTTATCATCAAGTGGTAAAAATATGACACAACAGTGACATTACCAAGAACTGTCCGTCCCTCCAAAATTGATTATAAAGACTAGAAAAAAAACTGGTCAGGGAGGCTGCCAAGAGGCATACAGCAACATTAAACGAGCTGCAGGAAACCCCTCAATTTAGCCTCCCCAACTCAATGCATTTTCGCTACCTCCAGCTCTGCCACGCTCTCGACCCAATTTCGAGACGCTCCCCCAAACCTAGAGCAATTAGATATTCTGAGTGTAATATTCGGTCTCAAAAACTAATTTCTACAACTATCTCCTGCTACGTGGGGGAGATGAAGGAGGACGAATGGGAAGAAGTATTAGATGCATGCAAGAAGGCCCCCCTAAATTGTCAGACCGCCTTTCCCAGCTATACATTTTACTCAATCTTATTTGACTCCCCCATGTTTGGCCAAATACAGAGATAACTATAGTCCATTATGCCCCAGATGCAAAGGCTCCACTGGTAGTTTTTTCATATTATTATATGGTTCTGTCTGGTAATCCAGGACTATTGGTCCCAAATAGTGAAATTTATACATGACAAAATGGGTTCCCCCCTTATACTCTGCCCTAAACAATGTATACTGAGAGTATTCCCAGATCCAGATAAGTAATTAATAAAAATTAAACCGCGCTCTCTGTGAATAATTGCAATCCCAATATGCAAAATTTTCAAAGATCGTGACTGCAAAGAATTTATACAAATATATAGTGTCCCAGGTGGTGAACAAATTACACCAAAATATAAATGCAAAAAACTGTGGAAAAAAAAACTGTGCTGCAATAAAGTTCATTCCGTTTTCAGTGATCTATGATTTATTCCTGGTCTTGGGTAAAATATTCCACCACCGTCAACAGCTGCCACACATCCTAGTCACCAGAATCCCATGACAACAATTACAGGTATCGATCGCTGGATGTTTTCAATGGATATACTCCAGATGGATGTAATGTCCTCAGCAGGGAACCAGTGTTAGTGGAAAATAAAGAAAGATGGAACTTCCATGATGAAGTACGTTTTTTAGCATTTATTCCAAAAAGATTCTATTAAAAGTTTAAAAACAGCAGAAATGTTTTTTCTTCAGCAGCTGACACTTGCACGTGTTTGAAAAAATGCTGTCAGCATTCCAAGGCTGTGTTACAAACAGAGGTGATATGTCTCAATCAATACACCCTTATCTTTTTGGAATAAATGCTAAACGTACTTCACCATGGAAGTTCCATCTTTCTTTATTTTCCACTAATAACACTGTTTTTTTAATTTATTTATTTTTATTATTGTTACCGCGACATTATGGCGGACACATCAGACATTTTTGACACATTTTTGGGACCATTGTCATTTATACAGCAATCAGTGCTATTTAAGTGCACTGATTCCTGTGTAAATGACACTGGCAGTGTTGGGTTTAAGTGTTCCTAGGGGGCGTGTTACTAACTGTGGGGGGCGTGGCTGTGTTTTAGTGAACACTGGTTGTTGCTGTGTTTGGAGCAGAGATCAGTGTCACTAGTTGCTAGGCAGAACGGGGCGATGCTGTTTACTTCCGCATCTCCCCGTTCAGCCTTCCCGTGAGATTGCGGGTATCCCCGTGGCAAACGAGTCCGCGGGACCCGCGACCAGACACACGGGGGTCCCGACCAGCAGCAATCCTAAAGGGACGTACCTGTGCGCCCTTTTGCCTGTCCATGCCCTTCTGCCAACGTACATCGTCGTGCGCCGGTCGGGGAGTGGTTAAAGGAGAAGTCCAGTCTGAGCTCATTCGACTAGGCTTCTCCTATAGGTCACAGGAGTGAAATTCGTTTTGCACTCCTGTGACCCGTTTTCAGCAGAGAGCGGTCTGAAATCCGCTCTCTGCTGACGTCACCAGGATCAGTCACCGCATCATCCCGACTTCGGAAGTCTGGATCTGCCAGGTGCCTGGACTGATGGCTGTCTCAGCGAGCCGCTGAGATGGCCGGTCCCCTACCCCTCCACAGCTCAGCGCTCCAATGAGCGTGGAGGAGCAGAGCAGGAGATGTGCTGACTGACAGCTCTCCGCTTGGAGAGGTGAGAGAACTGAGGCCATCCACCTAGGTAAGTATGAATATGGGATTAAAAAAAAAAAAAACTTCTCTTTTTTTTTTTTTTTTAAAGATGGACAGTTCGCAAATGCGTTATCTTTGTCTCACTTTTTTACATCACAGAAACCTGACATTTATAACAGGGGTGTGTAGACTTTTTATATCCACTGTATTTTCATAGAACTGATGTTAAAGTGGAACTCCATCTAAATTTTTTTATTTTGGATAGTGAGGTTAAGTCCTATGTCCAATATATGACATACAAACAAAATATTTGGTTACTTTTCAAATAACAGGTGGGAATCCTCTTTTCTCACTCGGTAGAACAGAGTATGCAACATGTCAAAATATTTTAATAAAATGTTTATCCATCTAGTTTTATTTATTTTTCCCTTTTTTTATTTTGTCTTCATTTTAGATTGAGCAGTTTATATATTCCTCTCCTCATGATAACAAGTCCTGGGAAATGTTTGATGAGATGATCGCCACAGCAGAAGGTTTTTACCAGGCATTGGGCATTCCATATCGCATAGTTAACATTGTTTCAGGTATGCATGCTTCTATAGACTTTTGTGTACTACCATTTAAATATCCCTGGTTCCTGATGAACAAAATCCTGTCCAAGTAAGATTTAGAAGCCTGGACACCAGAAGGCACAACTCTTTTTATTGCATATAGAAAAAGAAAGGTAATGAAGGTGGGCTGTGCAGGTGGAACTTCCTAAGATTCCTGGCTACCTAGAAGAAGGAAAGGGAAGAATTTCCCAGCTCTCAGTGCACTAGGCCTATAACATCCTCTGATTATTACTGCTCGGCACATGTTGTACATTCAGCATTGCATTACATGTAGTATTCTGAAGATGGAATGCGGTTCTCTATAGTACAGATTTTCAATATTTTCCTTGTACGTGGTGTTGTGCAATTCAGCAGCGTTACTGGTTTATCCTAAACTTTGCTGTTCATATCATAGGCAATTGTTATTGTTTAGGAAAAGATCCAGCCATGCAAAAATCATTATGCACGTGGACTTTCTTCTGTATTGATTAATAGTTTTATTTAACCACTTCAGCCCCGGACCAATTTGCAGCCAAAGGACCAGGCCCCTTGCGATTCGGCACTGGGTCGCTTTAACTGACAATTGCGCGGTCGTGCGACGTGACTCCCAAACAAAATTGGTGTCCTTTTTTTCCACAAATAGAGCTTTCTTTTGGTGGTATTTGATTGCCCCTGCTATTTTTTTTTTTTTGCGCTATAAACAAAAATAGAGCGACAATTATGAAAAAATGCAATATTTTTGACTTTTTACTATAATAAATATCCCCGAAAATATACAAAAAAACTTATTTTTTTTTCCTCAGTTTAGGCCGATACGTTTTCTTCTACATATTTTTGTTAAAAAAATCGCAATTAGCGATTGATTGGTTTGCGCAAAAGTTATAGCGTTTACAAAATGGGGGATAGTTTTATAGCATTTTTATCAATATTTTTTTTTTTTTTACTAGTAATGGCGGCGATGAGCGATTTTTTTTTTTTTTTTTTTTTTTTTTTTTAATATTGTGACTGCGACATTATGGCGGACACATCGGACATTTTTGACACGTTTTTGGGACCATTGTCATTTTATACAGCAATCAATGCTATTTAAATGCATTGATTCCTGTATAAATGACACTGGCAGTGAAAGAGTTAACCACTAGGGTGCGGGAAGGTGTTATGGTCTGTGACGTGTGTGTTGTTTTTTTTTTTTGTTTTTTTTATTTTATTTTTTTACATTAGGGGGCGTGGCTGACGTCTGACGTCACTGATCGGCTTTCCTGATGACAGGGAACAGCCAATTAGTGACAGGCAGTGTAGGAAGCGCGGAGAGAGGTTTGTTTACACAGACCTCTCCCCGTTCTTCAGCTCTGTGACCCGATCGCGGGACACCATCGGCGATCAGGTCCGCTGGTCCCATGGCCGTGGTCACGGTGCTCCCCACCGGGTCACGAGCACGCCACCCGCGGCTGGGCTCTTAAAGGGCAACTTACCGGTACGTTGATCTGCCCAGCCGTGCCATTCTGCCGACGTATATGTGCAGGAGGTGGTCGGAAAGCGGTTAATGTAGATCAGTGTCTTCTTTCACATTAGGCACCCCTCATTTTATCTTTTTGCTAACTTTTATATCCTAAACAATACATTTCTCAGTATTTAGGGTGATTGTATCTAATGCCTGCATTCGATGAGAATCACTTAGGACCAGTTCACACCAGAACACAGTGTGGGAAAGGCACTCTCCGTGTGCGTTTCCCGCACAGCGCTCAAAACGCATCGCCTTTGCGTTCTGCTGGGGTGCCATCAACAATTGATTAGCACCCGCAAGTACAGATCTGCGTTTGTGAGCACCAGATTGCATTGTACCATGTACAGGAACAGGATTCTTGTGTGAACCGGCTCCTAAAGAGGTAGAAAACTCCACTTGGTCACTTTTTATAATAAAGCTTACTTTACCATTGAATATCTCCTAAATGTGCACTGTATGAGATCTTCACAATCCAGAGCGCTATGCTGTGATCGTGACTCCTGTGCAGGAGGGACATCATCGCAGCTCGGCTATTCAACGGCCAGAGCCCATGAACCCGGAAGGAAAACCAGGTGATAGTGGAATTCCTGGCAGTAGTGACAGTGTGCTGCTGGAGTGATCTGTTTTACAGGCAAGTCTGTCATAATGTACTAGTAGGCAGTACATACTAGAACATTATGCCGTTAACTTGCACTTCATCAGACTTCACTACCGCTTTAAGGAGGAAATGAGGTCTGGAAACTGTGCCCAAAAAGGCAAGGCAGAGGTCAAAAAATGGACTAGGCAGCGATATTCCCTGTAGTCCCCCTGCAGCTGATCTTTTAGCCTATTACCGATTGACTGTACTATTTTGCACTATGACTCTGTTCTGTGTGGATGTAGCCATCTTGGTAGAGGCAGGATTTTACTTCCTCATATCGGAGCCCCCACCACGAACGACTCAGTAGTGACATCGCCAAACCTTCAAATTTCCTGAGAATAGCAGTCAAAGGCCCTACCTTAGAATTCAGCTATGAGGCTGTAGGCATACCCACATTTCAGGAAGTTAACTGATAATTTTAACCACTTCAGCCCTGGAAGATTTTACCCCCTTCCTGACCAGAGCACATTTTACAATTTGGCACTGCGTCGCTTTAACTGATAATTGCGCAGTCGTACGACGCTGTACCCAAACAAAATTTGCATCCTTTTTTTCCCACAAATAGAGCTTTCTTTGGGTAGTATTTGATCACCTCTGCGGTTTTAATTTTTTGCGCTATAAACAAAAGAACAGCAACAATTTTGAAAAAAAAAAACAAAAAACTATCTTTTACTTTTTGCTATAATATCCCAATATTTTTATTTTTTTTTATTATCGGGACTGCGATATTACAGCGGACAAATTTGGACACGTTTGACAAATTTTTGGGACCATTGACAATTCTATAGCGATCAGTGCTATAAAAATGCACTGATTACTGTAAAAATGTCACTGGCAGGGAAGGGGTTAACTGTGTTCCCTCTCTGTATTCTAACTGTAGGGGGGATGGGACTTGCTAGGTGAAGAGAGATCAGTGTTCATACAATCACACGATCAGTCTCTTCTCCCCTTGGGATCGGGATCTGTGTGTTTACACGTACAGATCCCCAGTTCTCGCTGTGTCATGAGCGATTGCAGGAGCCCGGCGGTCATCACGCCTGCTGGGCACTGGCATTGGCTCGGGGGGCGAGCAGCAGGCACGCGCGCCCCTAGTGGCCACAGGGCGAAGTAACATAACGTTGTTTCGCCCAGCCGCGCCATTCTGGTCGGCAAGTGGTTACATTTAAAGGCATAAATAACAATTTTAGATATTCCCCCAAACCAATTAGAAACATTTTTGGTTCAGGTCCACTTTAATGTAGATCTTTTTAGTAGAGGTCGACCGATATATCGGCCGATATTTGACCTTTTTTAAGAAATCGTCCAATTATTATGCAAATTCAGCCAATTTAATCGCACCGTGCCACGTCGACCCACAAGTGTTCCTCCTCCCTTCCCCACACTCCATTGGCAGAGCGGCGCTTGACGCTTGCTGGAGCCGCTGAGTGTGTGACACTGACATATGTAACTAAATGCAGAGAGAGATCAGCTGTCAAAATTCAGCGTTTGTCGGGGGTGACCCAGCAGCTATCAAACATAAGCCAATGGGAGGGGATCTGGGCAGGCCGCTACGTGTATATGGCCCCACCCCCTTTCTTAAGCAGCCCAATCATTGGCTGGTGTTAGCTGCTGGGTCCCGCCCACCCCCGACATCACCGCTGAATTTTGACAGCTGGTCTCTTTCTGCATTCAGTTACATATGTCAGTTTCACACAGTTACACTATATCGGCTCAGTGTGAAAGCTGCCAGTGCCACCTGACAAAAAAAGAAAAAATCGGCATCATATATTGGCCACTCCAATTTCTAAGCATCGGCCAGAGAAAAACCCCTATCGATCGATGTCTTCTTTTTAGGGTCTTGTTGCATTTTTTTACCTATACTTTTGTCAACCTCTTTTGAACAAGGCAGAGCGGGGAAATCCCTGGTAGTCACCAGAACTAGTGTGCCCTTTGGAAGATTTCCCACCTTTTTTCCTATTCTGGTAACCACTCAAAATTTGGGGATTTTCTCTTATTTTCACGGTCAGTGGTAAGTCGCCAGCACACACCAAGAGGGCGAAACTCCATAACGGGACTCGGATATCAATAAAAACAGATGTGCCATTCCCTCTATACTTGATATAAAACAAAAAGAGAAGAAAATAGCCAGGAGACGTTCTGAGATGAGGTAGAAATTGGCATCTTTTTTATATAGCGACACATCGTTATATAACCGATGGGATGGTATACATATTGTATCTTTTTTTTTTTTTTTTTTTTTTTTTTTGCGGCAGGAGCGGACAGTGTCTCGAGCTGAATAGAGAGGAGAGCTGCGGATAACTGACCATGATATCAAGCTCAGCAGCCATGATAAACCATGGTCAGTTTACACAGGGGAGGGCAGAACCAGGCAAAATCAGCCAGGTGGCCAA
Source organism: Lithobates sylvaticus (assembly GCA_028564925.1). Classification (NCBI taxonomy): domain Eukaryota; kingdom Metazoa; phylum Chordata; class Amphibia; order Anura; family Ranidae; genus Lithobates; species Lithobates sylvaticus. Next base: position 207,142,658 of record CM053027.1, on the reverse strand, counting down.
ATTGCACAGCAGAAGCACTGTGCTGTTATTCATGCTTTAAGGGAACAGGATCTATCTTCTCCTTTGTTACCCTAAAGAAAAAAAATCACTTTAATGCAGAGTTTAGATTTTGATGCTATCCCTTAGGCTGGCCATACATTATACAATTTCCTATAGATTTCCCTTCAATTGTGTAATGCATGGGCTGGCCTTATTGCATACAAATTGTTTAGTGTTTAGGTTTGACCCCATATTTTATGGTTTTGGTAAATCTAAAGGAAAATTGTATAATGTGTGGCCAACCTAGTCAAAGATTATGGTGTATGCCTCCCCTCTACAACAGTTTACAACTGTTATCTGGTTAAAAAAAAAAAGACTGCAGTAAGAGATTAATGGAGGCTGACATTGTTGAACTCTCCTTTTGAAAATGTTGGTTTTCTGGCTGTCATTCTGATGTTTTGGCTTTAAAGATATTGCAGTTCCTGGCCTGAAGCATATATACTGTTAAATAGTTTGAGAACTTTTCTGACACTAATTTATAGCATGCTCATTTCAGAAAAAAATGTATATCTGTGTAAATCCTGTACATATTTTCTAAGTCATCAGTGCTTCTAATACTCTGGATCTTTTGTTCTGTATAGCTACTGAGGATTTTTCTGCTTTTTACAGGTTCTTTAAATCACGCAGCCAGTAAGAAGCTGGACTTAGAAGCATGGTTTCCTGGCTCGGCTGCATTTAGAGAATTAGTGTCTTGCTCAAATTGCACTGACTATCAGGCGCGAAGGCTGCGCATCCGTTATGGACAAACAAAAAAAATGATGGATAAGGTAAAGCAATGGGCTCCTTTTTAGCCAGCAGTTCCCCTGAGCAGGTTGCCTCTAGCTCATTTTACTAAATAAAATATGTTCTCTATGATGCATTTTGGATTTCACCAAACGAATTAGTAAAAAAGTATAACTAAATGTAAAAGTTTTGCCTTTTAGTAATACTTTTTTAACTGTTCAGCTGTTGCACATGTCCCTGTATACATTTATTTATTTATTTTTTTCTATGGTGACAAAGGGCTACGTTAAGAGTTAATTATTGGGTTTTTGGCAAGAATAAACGAATCATGGAGAACCCTGACTGGTATGATGAGATTACAAAAACCTGTAGGTACTTATTTGTGTCTTTTGGGTAAAGCCCCTTTCACACTTATACGACTTGTCCCACGATTTGAGATGGCAAAGTAGCATGACAAGTCGTTCCCCATGATTTCCAATGACAGCCATTCATATTAGTACGACTTCAAGTAGATCCGACTTCAAAGTAGTCCCTGCACTACTTTGGTCCAAATTTGATGCCACTTACACAGGCATTCCTTGAAATTGCGGCCGCGAATCACGCGACTTTGAAGTTGCACAAGTGTGAAAGGGGCCTAAAACGTTTGTAGCCACAGATGAAGAGTTCATTATACAGCAATACATAAACTATGATACAAACTATGTAATTTACCTGATCACCTGTATTTCATGCAGCCTCCAATATGTAGGTTGTACCACACGTCCTTTGAGAGCCCTTATAGGGGAACATTACTGTGACACAAATAATCCAAATGCTAGAAATATTTCAAATTAAACACGTCGCTTTAGAGAATGTCATCAGGGGGCTCTTTCCTCATTTAGCTTCAGAGGAATAGAACGGTTGTCTCACTCGCCAAGAGGAGGTGATTGGAAGAGAAGGATACCGGGGGAGCGAGGCATGGTGGATTTTTAGATTAAACCTGAGGTGGGATCTGAACTTGCACTCGCCCTATATGTATTGCAGCTGATTCTCTTTTTTTTGGATAATTGCCTGCGGTCAGTTAAGACAATCAATGGGTGGAGCCTGTTGTCTTTATAGCTACTATTTATTTCAACGTTTTATGTCTATAATGTGGTTATGACTTAGGCCTTATATGCTGAAATGCGTCAACTGACTTAATCTGCATTTTTGTTCACTGTGGCTATTCAATTAAATTAAGAAATTAAGAGCAACAACCGGAATGCAGATCATTTTTTTTCTACATTACTCTACTGTGGATCGAGCACCTGGGAGCTCTGCTATCTATGTGGCATTATGGGTAGTAGCACTGACTTTTCTGTTTATGATATTATACCAACCATTCTTTTAGAACCTGTGGGAGCTTAGAAATCCATGTGTTTTGCAATTTACATAAGTATATCAGGAAAAACAGTGGCTTCATGTATTGCCGTTGGAAAGTATCACTTGAGCGAGGCTTGAGGGTTGAAGCAATTTGCAAATTACATCAGTGCCTTATGCTCCCAGTACATTTTTGTTTTTATTATCTGGGGATCCATTGAAGGGAGCCCCTCACACACTAACTCCTTTTCCTATATTCACAGACTGTAAAGATTATCTGTACGGAGAAAAATACCGCTGTTGCCTGGGTGTCATGCTGATCCAGTAGTTTCAATACTGAGTCACTGACCATGAGCAAGCGTGCAAATCGTGAACAATAGAAATCAAGAATGGTTGCCTACATCTTTCTTTCTGTACGATTTTTATTTTGAAGTGGTATTTAAATATATAAGAAGGAAAAAAAACTGACAGGCAGGGAATCTATGGCGGAAGAGACCCTATCAGTCTCTTCTGCCATAAATCCAATGCCTGTCAGCGGCAATGCACACAAGCCACACTTGCACAGCTCGGAGTACATTTACACACTCGCTCTGTTCCAAGGTGATTTGAATCCCGTGTGCATGCGCAGGAGTGACATCATCGTGGCTCAGATATTTAAGCGACTGAAAGGAGTGAACCTGGAAGGAAGACCGGGTGAGGATGGCAACCCTCCCCCACTGGCATTGCAGTGCTGGAGGTCCTCTGTTTTGACAGGTACATTTTTCATAATGTGCTAGTATGCGGTGCATACTAGCACATTATAGCATAAAGCTGCAGGGGCACAGATAAAAAAAAAAAATTCAGGAGTTGAATACCACCATTTTAGGTACTGACCATATAGCATATAAACAGGCTCTACATTTTTTAATCTATATAACCTTCGAAAGATTAATATTAAAGGTTTTATCAGTAATTTAAATATAGCCTTTGACGGCCTATTTAAAAGAGAAGTATGGGATTTTTTTTTATCCCATAATCGTACTTACCTAGGTTAATGCAGCATCGGTCCGATGCTGCATCTATCCCCCATCGCCTCTGTACTGTGAACTGAGCCAACGAACACCTTCCCCAGCAGAGAGCTGCTGACTGTCAATCAGCAGCTCTCCTGCTCTACTCCTCCACGCTCACTGGAGCACTGAGCTGTGGAGGGGCGGAGAGTGGCCATCTCAGAGTCGGGATGACGTGGTGCCTGGACTGATCTGTGTGTCAGCAGAGAGCAGAATTCAGATCGCTCTCTGCTGAAAACGGGTCACAGGAGGGCACAACTAATGGCGCTGCTGTGACCCATAGGAGAAGCCCAGTCGAAAGAGCGCAGGCTAGACTTTTCCCTTTAATAAACAGTCCAAGGGGCAAAGCAATAAGTGCCAAGATCAGTGACCTTTTAGGAACCAATTTCCTCCTACAGAAGTCAGCCAGCAGTGTTCTCTTTATTGAACTCTTGAGCATAAAATGTATTTTGATTGGCAAATAATTCTATTGCACTTGATGGATTGCTCCTTGCATTTTTTTTTTTTTTTTTTCTTTCAAAATTGGTTTGTTTGGTTGTGCTGAGAGCTCACAAATGTCAAGGGAACATTTTTGTTTTTTTTGAGGTTCAGCATTTTTAAATAAATATTTCCCTGTTTTGTATGTTGCAGGCTGATTTTGTGCATATGTTAAATGCTACAATGTGTGCTACAACACGAGTCATCTGTGCAATTCTGGAGAATTATCAGACCGAAGATGGAATAACTATTCCAGAAAAACTCAAAGATTTCATGCCTGCTGGTCAGTATAACTATCAGCATCCTTTTTACATCTTGAATCTGATTCCAATTCTGATCGTTATATTTTTGTGTAAAATTATCCTGCTGTTAGGGTAGGTTTAGATGTGCGGAAAATTAAATTTGAGGTCAATTTGCTTTTCAAAGGCATTTGATAGGCAGTGAAGGGATAATATGATGCACTGCTTGTTTTGCTCCATAAATGGCTGCATTATCGGTAAATGCTGTACCTTCACCTGAATGGGTCGCGTTCAGCATAGTACTGCCTGCCAAACGGGGAGGGGATTTTGGCAGCAAAGCATCACTACTCTGGCATGTGAACGTTGCCATCCATTGCCTTTGCAGCTTAAGGAGCCCTTCATTGTAGGTGAATATGTTTTTGTTTATTTTTTAAAGCCACTAGCCAGTCAATCAGTGCGTGCACACAGCTGTAAAAGTGCAGGGTCGAAAAGGGCATCCCCCAGAGCCCTGCCGTTCATTTTAGAGTTGATTTACTAAAGGCAAATAGACTGTTCACTTTGCAAGGGAAGTTGCACATTGGGAATGAAGTGAAGCTGTGTTGACTTCCATCATTATTTTTTTTTTTCTTTTATTTTATTATTATTATTTTCCTTGCATGTGATTGGGTATTCTTTGCAAAGTAAAATTTCACTAAGCTCTGGGAAAATTCCGTAGTGAAGTCCAAGTTCCCCTGCAAAGGGAAGAGCCTATTTGCCTTTAGTAAATCAACCAGTATATGTGCATTTTTAATTTTTTTTAGGCATGTGATTTATCCCATGTATAGACATCCACAGGCCCTGAGACTCCTGCTGGTCACTGCCCTCTCGGATGTGATGTTAGCATCCCTGGCAGTTTCAGCGCTTTCAGTCAAATGATTCTTTCTTTCTTTCTTTCTTTTTCTTTCTTTCTTTCTTTCTTTCTTTCTTTCTTTCCAGGCGCCTCCCCATGACAGATAGGTTAGACTTTGCGAGGCCCCAGAATAGCACCCTTTTAACTTAATCCACTTTTTTGCTGCCACCAACGTAGGGCTTACATGGGTGGCAGTGCCAGCCTTTTAACTGACTTCTGTCTGCTGTAGCTGTGACTCCCAGTCGCCATTCTAGTAAAAGTGATTGCTTTCACGTACACTTTAATATGCTGCACACACCCTGTCAGGTATCCTGGGTAAAAGTCCTTTCTGGGGGTGGCTGGGATGGTCTATTTCCTCACAAATATTAGGTAGCACTGTGCATACTGAACTGAAAACTAATTCTAGAGCCATCATTCGTGGTTAACTCTAAATTAATAAGCTGTGAAGGCTGGACATTTTTTGCTTAGTGTAGAATAGATTGTTGCTGTTTTTATGTGCACACAATTTCCTTTTAGGCTTGACATGTTTAGAATGCATTTACAGTATCTCAAAAAACGTAGTAAACCCATCACATTGTTATAAACATGCATATCTTTTCATGTGACAACACTGAAGAAATGACACTTTGCTACCATGTAAAGTAGTGAGTGTACAGCTTGTATAACAGTGTAAATTTGCTGTCCCCTTAAAATATCTCAAGAGCCATTAATGTCTAAACCGCTGGCAACAAAAGTGTGTACACCCCTAAGTAAAAATGTCCAAATTGGGCCCAATTAGCAATTTTCCCTCCCCGGTGACATGTGACTCATTAGTGTTTACAAAGTCTCAGGTGTGAATGGGGAGCAGGTGTGTTAAATTTGGTGTTATCACTCTCCGTCTCTTACTGGTCACTGAAAGTTCAACATGGCACCTCATGGCAAAGAACTCTCTGAGGTTCTTAAAAAAAAAAAAAATGGTTGCTCTACATAAAGATGGCCTAGGCTATAAGAAGATTGCCAAGACCCTGAAACTGAGCTGCAGCACGGTGACCAAGACCATACAACGGTTTAACAGGACAAGTTCCACTCAGAACAGGTCTTGCCATGGTCGACCAAAGAAGTTGAGTGCACATGCTGAGCATTGCTGCAGAGGTTGAAGGGGTGGGGAGTCAGCCTGTCAGTGCTCAGACCATACGCCGCACACTGCACCAAATTGGTCTGCATGGCTGTCGTCCCAGAAGGGAGGCTCTTCTAAAGATGATGCACAAGAAAGCCTGCTAACAACAGTTTGTTGAAGACAAGCAGACTAAGGACATGGATTACTGGAACCATGTCCTGTGGTCTGATGAGACCAAGATCAACTTATTTGGTTCATATGGTGTCAAGTGTGTGTGTGTGTGTGTGTGGCGGCAACCAGGTGAGGAGTACAAAGACAAGTGTGTCTTGCCTACAGTCAAGCATGGTGGTGGGAGTGTCATTGTTTTGGGCTGCATGAGTGCTGCCGACACTGAGGGAATCATGAATGCTAACATGTACTGAAGCAGAGCATGATCCCCTTCACTTTGGAGACTGGGCCGCAGGGCAGTATTTCAACATAACGACCCCAAACACACCTCCAAGACGACCACTGCCTTGCTAAAGAAGCTGAGGGTAAAGGTGATGGAGTGGCCAAGCATGTCTCCAGACCTAAACCCTATTGGGCATCTGTGGGGCAGGTGGAGGAGCGCAAGGTCTCTAACATCCACCAGCAGATGTCGTCATAGAGGAGTGGAAGAGAACTCCATTGGCAACCTGTGAAGCGCTGATTAACTCTATGCCCAAGAGGGTTAAGGCAGTGCTGGAAAATAATGATGGCCACACAAAATATTGACGCTTTGGGCCCAATTCAGACATTTTCACTTAGGGGTGTACTCACTTTTGTTGCCAGTGGTTTAGACCAGTGTTTTTCAACTCCAGTCCTCAAGGCGCACCAACAGGTCATGTTTTCAGGATTTCCACTATTTTGCACAGGTGATTTGATCAGTTTCACTGCCTTAGTAATTACCACCAGTGATGTAAGTAACTGAGTTAAAATAAACTGAGTTACCTAACGCAGTTACTTTAGAGGGTAACGAGTAATCTAACTGATTACTTTTCCCCTCATGGTAACTCAGTTCCCATTACTTTGGCTTAGTTACCCCAATTACATCTACCACCACTAGATGGCAGTAGTGTAATTCCGGTGTCCTGCCGAAAAAGTTCCCCCGCCGGATAAGGACCCCCTGTACTGCGCAGGCGCAGGGCTTGCGCAGTACGAAGGACTACGGAGCTTCCGAAAATTGCCGAACCTAAACAGCTCTGAGTGAACTCTACACCGCGCAGGCGCAGTTAACATGTAATTGTACGAGGCGATGCCACACGCTCCTGATGCTCGTGCTACTCTGCAAGGGGTAAGTGTAAGTAAGGGGTGGGTCTAGTATTACTGTAACCAAGGGGCGCATTTATTATTATTGTTATATATCGAGCTCTGCCCATTAATTTAACATTCGCCCTCTTCTGTAGCCATCCGCCCCTTACACGATATAATAATAATAATAATAGACCCGCCACTTGCTTACACGCTATAACAGATCTGCCCCTTGGTTAGAGTAATAATAGAGCAGCCCCTTGGTTAAATGATATATAACAATAATAATAAATGCGCCCCTTGGTTACAGTAATACTAGACCCGCCCCTTAGTTACACGTATAGAATATTTAAAAAAAAGTCAGTTACTTTGCTGCGTAACTAATTACTTTTCCAATGTAGTAACTGAGTTACTAACGCAATTACTTTTTGGGAGAAGTAATTTGTAACTTAACTAATTACTTTTTTAAAGTAAGATGACCAACACTGATTACCACAGCAGTTTCATCTGAGGGAAATCCTGAAAACATGACCTGTTGGTGCGCCTTGAGGACTGGAGTTGAGAAACACTGGTTTAGACATTAATGGCTGTGTGAGTTATTTTGAGGGGACAACAAATTTACACTGTTATACAAGCTGTGCACTCACTACTTTACATTGTAGCAAAGTGTAATTTCTTCAGTGTTGTCACATAAAAAGATATAATAAAATATTTACAAAAATGTGAGGGGTGTACTCACTTTTGTGAGATACTGTATGTGACCAATATCATCTTTTATATTTTATCAAAAAATTGGTTAATATATTTTTGCGTATATTTTACTAAAATATTGGGTTTGCTAATATTGTGCAATATTTTTAAAAAAATTGCAACTGCAGTAATTTTAATTCTCTAGGGCAGGGATATGCAATTAGCGGACCTCCAGCTGTTGTAGAACTACAATTCCTATGAGGCATAGCAAGACTCTGGGTGTCGTGCTTTTGGCTGTCGGAGTCAGAGGCACGATGTAGTTTTGCAACAGCTGGAGGTCCGCTAATTGCATATCCCTGCTCTAGGGTCTCTGCTTTTAGAAAATATATAGGGGGGTATACTAAAAGCAGACAGAATTTGGAGCAGCTGTGCATAGTAACCAAGCAGCTTCTATCTTCAGTTAAAGTGTTACTAAACCCACAACAGTAAAATCAGTCTGTATATACAGTAAAACATGCTTGTTATAGTCACTGTGGAACCTAAGGGGTTAATCATCTGCCTTGTGTAAAAAGGCTGTTTTGATCCTGGCTTCTCTGATCCTCCCCTCCTTCCACTGTCCCCAGATAACAGAGTCTATGGAGTCAGGCTGCACATGCTCAGTTTAGTGTGTATTGCTAAAGAGGTCTTATTTTTTTTTTTTTTTTTCTTGGGAGGATACATGTGATCAGCACAGGGCCAATCGGCATGTGCAGAGTCAGAGGTCTTGTAGTCTCATAGGACAGTCAGAAAACTCCTCATACAAGCTTTAACCAGTGCTTGGCTGAACACTGATAGAAGTCACAAGACTGCTCTAAATTCTAAAGAGAAAAGGAATTTAGCAGTGTATATTTACTAAAAAAAAAAAATCAATTTCCATGTACTGTGGGAGACCAGATCTAGTGAACGCAGGGTCCTGGGTTTAGTAACAATTTAAGCTTTGAAAACGAAAGAGAGAAGCTGGTTGCCATGCCCAGATGCTCCAGTCGTAGTAAATGCCCCTCAATGATTTGGAGGATTTAACTAATCTTCAGACCTAAAATGTGCATTTTAATGTGCAAAAAGAGTTTGGCAAAGAAAGGGTTGAAAGGCTTAGCCTCCATTGTTTAATCCACTATCATAGTTCTGAACAACAAAGACAGAGAGGAGGGGAGTTGTGCTGATATGGTGAGGCACCCAGAAAGGAAAATTTACCATAAGGTGTGGTGTATTTTTTATTTGTATTTTCTGGTGCCTCTACCTTGTCAACACAGCAATAAAACACAAAAAGTAGGTAGTGCGTAAAAAAGGCCAAAAACATATTCTACAAAGGTAAGTGCCAAGGACCAATTGCAGAACCAATGGCTACTTGCGAACCAGCTGCCACTTCTAATCTGTAAGGATTTATAAACATATGATTGGAGGACCAGCTTGCTGCCGTGCAAATCATGTCTGGTAAAATTGTAGCTTGAGACACCCATGACATAGCCATTGCCATAGTTGAATGCACCGTTATCTGTGACGGGGAAGAAAAATACTTGGCTTTTAGAACATCTGGATCTCCCAGAGAATGTCTGCTCAAACATTTTGTAAACCTGGTAAAAATTATGCCATCAAGTCTTGAAGATGAATATTCACCCATTTTAGTATAGGCTAGACTTCCTGAAGTAGGGATTGGCCCCCTTTTTAAGACACTGCCATGGAATTGTCAGTTCTCCGTTGTTGTGCTTTTTTAAGGACAGTTTCCCGCACATTTTTATTAAGTAATTTTTAACGAAGATATTTTTAAGATACAAGATCAATCTATACGACACAGTCTATATATGCGAAACTGGTTCACGGAGACGAGTGATCATACTTAATAGTCACATTTATTGGTTGACAGAAAACAAATATTTACATGAAATTAAAATACAGATTGCATTATTTGAACATTTGACAATTGATGGAAATACCCTCAAAATGGGCGTAGTACCTTGGACACAATATCACCATGATAACTTCTTCAGTAGAATCAATAACCTTATACTTGACAATTTAACATAATGTCTGTATTTCACACACCCAGCCGTTACTATGCTGCAGGTAAGTAACGTTGAACAATGCGAAACAAATTAGACATTTGTTTGTCAATAAAAAGCAACTATGCAAAACGTAATATATAATAAAAATTGAATATTAGAGAAAAAAATCTAAAAGACGGTTATTGATTCTGGAGAATGATTACCAATATTAGAATATTCAATACATCAATAATTAAGAGAACATACAAGATAAAATCAACATGGCATATTTACCCATTCCAAAATGGCTATAAGTCTGGATTTATGATAGCTACCGGGTTCAGGAGTCTCCTTGGAGGTTAAAGTATATTTCCAGTCATGGCTGTCAGTCTATCTGGGAAGATGTTTCTCTCCCAGTGTCCCTTCCCCAGGGTGGGTCCCTGAGCTCTCAGGTTCCCCTGAGCTGTCTCCCTCTCACTATCTATCTAGCTTCTTAAATATCCTCTCACACAATAAGATCATAAAACTTGTAATATGTTCAGCCCAAAAGGTATGTGCCTTTTTCCTATTGGCCTAAATGTTTTTAATGTAATTGCACCTTCAACCACCAGGTGTCTCACATGTGTTTTGGGGCTGCTCTGTAAAGTAATATATTTTATTTTATACTGTATATTTTACTTTAGTGGAAATATCTATATCTTTAATATTTGGGAATTCTACTAACCCCATACTATCAAATATGCTTAGCATAATTATTAATCTATCACTTTGCATAAAATGGTGATATATATGCATATCATTGTATATCTGTAAACATTTAGTCCATTTAAAAAGGACACAAGTTATACGTATATACACACATATATATATATATATTAATCAACATCACATACAGTTTTTTATCTACCTGGATACCTGTATAATTTGGGTATCCAATCAATATTTGTTTCTCTAAACATGATTCAATTCTCATATATTCATTTCATAATCATATGTTTTCTTAATACTAATTTGTTCCTAAAACAATTCTATTAATAATCACCCTTTATTTATTATGTTTTCTTTATAACCGACTTCATCAATTCATCGGATACTAAAATGATAGTTTTCTTTTTGTGATTTCCAGATATCACATATACTATGAATTGACTGGTAACGTCATGTTTTGAGATGAACTTTAGACATTCGGGTGAACAATCTCATGTTTATTCTCATTATTTGTCCTGTTGAAAAACAAACCTCACTTGGTATCCTAGTCATTGTCTTATGAGAAGCGAGGACAATATAGACTCCTTGGTTTTATTTATCTCTCACTTTCTGAGCCCACATTGACACAATCCAGTTTATTTGCTCAACCTTCCCTTGAATCAAGGAACTTGTAGTTGTATTTACTATCACACATATAGGAACTTATTTCCTTTGTTTTCGAAATTGTCTCATTGTCCTACAGTTTCTGTCTAAATACAGGCTTGTAAAAACCCCTTGAATAGAATGGTTGTAGTAATTTAGAATACATGAGTTTCCTGTGTCTTAGAGGTTTTTGAAAGGTCAATTATGGTGACCTCACAGTTCACGTGTCTTTTTGAAATTATACATTTCTGTCATTGAATAGTAAATATATTTCTTCATAAATTCATAACAAAGCCCCCCTTGGAAAGTTGTCGGTTGCCGGAAGTCATCTGACAGACTTTCCCAATGCAACTTATTGAAGAAATATGGCTTCGTTTGGGCCTTGTAAGTCGAGTTGTGAAAATGGATCCGGATTGTGGATATATTTAAAAGGTATAGACACCTGCAGATGGGTGTAATTCTTTGGGGAAAAAAAATGGGTTTGTGATCGATGTGTGCATCTCAGGGCCGTCATCCGTTCTTTGGCGGGAAATGGATCACTCCGGGCATCTTTTGGTTCTTGGCTGTCCTGGTGGGTTGTGTCCCTGTAGACTGGCCATCAATGATGTCCCTGGATTCCACATACGGTTCCTTCTCTGGATGTTTCACACATGTTGGACTCTCGGTTCTGTTGACCGGCTCATGGACATATTGGTTCTGTAAAGGAAAATAGATTCCATGAGAAAAACATATATGTCCTTTTTCTTTTTATGTGATTTATGTTTGAGATATCCCTGTCAAGCAGGTATCCTGGGCTTCCTCAGAGCCCCCCTCTTTCCCATTGTGTTATCAGTCCTTTAACTAAACACCTTGGATATAAAGACAATGTATGACACATTTGCTATGGGAGACCAAGCTCCAGGGCTCATTGTCATGAGGAAATTTATTAATAGCTGTGGATACCAGACATTTATGACTGACTTATGTTCTTCGGAACCATTTTTTTTTTTAGCTTAATTGGTTCTGGAGTAACAATAAAAGCATTTCAGTTTGACATGTAAGTGACAACTCACTGTCAGTAATAAGATATTTGGCATTATAGTCAACCTTCTACTTGTGAGGAATAAAACAAATAAATTCTCCCCCCTTTGGGGTGTCAATATAACTCATTTGAGGCAATCAAACTACCTTATGCGGGTGACTCCTCATCTTTTACCAAAATATCAAACCATTTAGGCCTCCTGATATTAATGTCTTTAGGATTCGGTCTTCCTCTGGAATTACCGTCTTCGTCGACTTCTTGAAATTAGGCTGTTTGGAGCGACCTGTTTATGTCAGAGGAATGAAGTGACCACTGAAAAATAGGAGAATAATTAATATCTAACAACCACAATCCCCCGGAAGGGATTTCAGGATCCTCATTACTGTGACCTGGGAGAAACATGGCGTTAGAACCTCTGCTCCCTATATCTTTATTCAGTGCATTCCTCTGATTTATTTTAACATAGGCGCTTAAAAGGCTCTGTGGCCCTTGGCTGGCCACAGGATTTGCCCCTTGAAGAATTGCTATTCCTGTTCATTTTAGCCATGAAACTATTGATACACTCGTGGTTTTTAATCTATTCAATTAATTAAGTCAATCTATTTATTTATTTCACAAATTGGCACAACACACTGAACTAAAGTAACCAACTGTTACACCATTTGCCGGTGTACTATAGAAAGTTCAACATTTTAGATCCTATATATCTGTTCCTAATTTTACCAAGCTTTGGTTTGCACGGATTATCAAACCATATATTGTATGAGGTTTATGCGCACTGCAGCCATCTATACCTCAGCAAATTCACCTTTTGAAGGAAGTTTTAATACACTTAACACTGTTTTATTTATTTTATCACATATTCATATATCACATATTATTCACGTTTTACGCAGAGGTCTCCTAGATAACTTATTTTAAACAATCTATTGAGTTTTTAAGGTTGATTTAAGCGCACCTATTACACAAAAATGTGTACTTGTCTTTAACTTATTTTACGTGTGGGAACACTATTATATGGGTTGCAGCTACATCATTTGGTTATCTTAAATATCGGTTGCATCTCTGATTTTAAATTCATAGTAGCGCTTGAGTACATGCATTCAGTACTTATTCAAACCGTGTAACATATCCGTAATTTTGTCTATTTTGGTTTCCATATTGCTTACAGGCTGATCAGAATTGGGTTGTGGGACCCGGTTTCTGTACTTTCTGGGGACTACTGGCTCAGTTTGATCAGACATATCACCATCAGAAACATTGTCTTGATTCTGGGATAGTTGTCTGGGCCTTAGTTGTTCCCTATTGTTCTGGGGATTTTGTGGTGTCCTACCCTGTAGTTTCTCCCTATTTACCCGTGTAGGCCCCCGAAGCCAATTACACCGGTAAAGGTGAGGGTGTCTACCCTTAGGTTTAAATCTGACCCGTTGGAGGTATACCCTATAGTTTCTCCTAAACCTCGGGTCTGGATCCTTTGGATGAGACTCCTGAGGTGGTCTTTGAACTCCCCCTCTAAAGGGTACTCTCTGCTCCCCCCTTCTGATGGGTGGGGACATTGGTCTCCCATTGGGGAAACTCGGTAGCATCTCTCCTCTGACTATATCAGCATATCTCTTTTTTTCTTGGTTTTGGACTGTAATGATTGAGGAGATGCATAAAATTCTTCCACAAATTTCATTATAGGGCTTTCAGGCCTTCCATTGTTTTCACCAGTCTGTTGGATAGAGTACAAATTGTTACTCTCTTTTACCAAAGACTCCAGTGAACACCCCCCTTTGTAATCTTTCGCTAAATTTACTTTTACGTGGGTAGGCGGGGCCTCGAAGAACATGGGTTTGAACCCAGGTTTATCATAACCTGGCTCCTTTTCTGCTAAGTGGTCATCACTTTTGAGCACAGCCATAAATTCGGTGGGGCTTTGATTATTTGTACATGTGATATTGTGTATATCCGCGCTAGCCGCATTAACATTTTTGTGCGGGACAAATCCTAGATGACAGCCGTTTTTAATTTCTTGCCAGGCAGTACCCAACAGACTTTTTAACTCTTCGCAAAATGGACGGTGTTTGGTTTCAAATACCCACGGTAAGAAATTAATCCTAGATTGGTCATCATTTAGGCCTAAAGCTGATAAAGCATTTTCATAGGCCTCAATGTGGTCAATAATGCATACGGATCCTTCTTCCTTAAACACTGGGACAGCATCTTTTAAAAATTCTATTATTTCTGAGGCGTCCTGTTTAGAGGTGCCTGTAGTTTTCTCTGATCCCAAAGAAAACTGATTAGACCTACTTTCATGTGGTGGTTCAATTTTTACCCCCCTTTGCTCTACAGATGGCTTGGGGTAGAACATGGTTACTTTTTCTAATTCCTCTTCATTATGTAACTCCCAAACTTTAGGTTGAGAGTCAAATTTTGGAGTATTATCAGATTCTATACTTTCAGGGTTAAGCATCTGATCATTATCCTGGGGCATAAACTTCCCTTGTTCTTTTAATTCTTCTTGTTGCTTAATTAGGGATTCCTGTCCTGACCTAAGCTGATTTGTTTCTTCTTTTAAATTGCCACTGCATATTACTCGGCAACTTTCTAAATTTCCACTGCCTATTACTCTGCAACTTTCGTCAGGAGACTCGTTTTCCTGCAGAAAACTCTCCTTCTCTCTTAATTGTTTACACTCTTTATTTAATTGGTGACATTCTTCCAGTATTATTATTGCATTCTTTTGCATCTGTTTTATTTCATATTTCATCATTGTCACTGTAGACTCATCATAACAATCTGCCTTGTCATTAATTTCCTTTAGCTTTTTAGTAAGCTCATATTCCCCTTCTATTAAATGGGACTGGGGTTCTAAGATATCACTCTCCTGTTGGGTATATTGACTTTTAAACTCACTATAAAGATACATCAGGTTATCGCTTAATTCAAAATGCATGGGATCAGGCCTTTCCATTTCCTTTGTCTCAGAGGAGCTGTCTGTGAGTTCATCGCTTTGACCTTCCACGTTCCACACGTCTTTTATTAACTGACGGGCGTGGTTTATAAGGTCTTCAATGCCTGCTTCTAGACTAGTCTCGTTAGACAAACTTTTTTCAGCATGATTTGTCATGTTAATTTTTGAAAACCTATCCAACATTTCCTTTACTTCCCTATCAACATAAAATTCCCTTTGACCAGACATTTTTCTTGGCAAAAATATTTATATTATTTAAAAAAAAAAAAATAAATTAATAATTAATAATTTCATGCAAAATATTATTTCTGTCACCACCGTAACTATGACTGATCCTGTACAAAATATCGACGTTATCTCACGCAGTGCCTCCATTTAATATGTTGTGCTTTTTTAAGGACAGTTTCCCGCACATTTTTATTAAGTAATTTTTAACGAAGATATTTTTAAGATACAAGATCAATCTATACGACACAGTCTATATATGCGAAACTGGTTCACGGAGACGAGTGATCATACTTAATAGTCACATTTATTGGTTGACAGAAAACAAATATTTACATGAAATTAAAATAGATTGCATTATTTGAACATTTGACAATTGATGGAAATACCCTCAAAATGGGCGTAGTACCTTGGACACAATATCACCATGATAACTTCTTCAGTAGAATCAATAACCTTATACTTGACAATTTAACATAATGTCTGTATTTCACACACCCAGCCGTTACTATGCTGCAGGTAAGTAACGTTGAACAATGCGAAACAAATTAGACATTTGTTTGTCAATAAAAAGCAACTATGCAAAACGTAATATATAATAAAAATTGAATATTAGAGAAAAAAATCTAAAAGACGGTTATTGATTCTGGAGAATGATTACCAATATTAGAATATTCAATACATCAATAATTAAGAGAACATACAAGATAAAATCAACATGGCATATTTACCCATTCCAAAATGGCTATAAGTCTGGATTTATGATAGCTACCGGGTTCAGGAGTCTCCTTGGAGGTTAAAGTATATTTCCAGTCATGGCTGTCAGTCTATCTGGGAAGATGTTTCTCTCCCAGTGTCCCTTCCCCAGGGTGGGTCCCTGAGCTCTCAGGTTCCCCTGAGCTGTCTCCCTCTCACTATCTATCTAGCTTCTTAAATATCCTCTCACACAATAAGATCATAAAACTTGTAATATGTTCAGCCCAAAAGGTATGTGCCTTTTTCCTATTGGCCTAAATGTTTTTAATGTAATTGCACCTTCAACCACCAGGTGTCTCACATGTGTTTTGGGGCTGCTCTGTAAAGTAATATATTTTATTTTATACTGTATATTTTACTTTAGTGGAAATATCTATATCTTTAATATTTGGGAATTCTACTAACCCCATACTATCAAATATGCTTAGCATAATTATTAATCTATCACTTTGCATAAAATGGTGATATATATGCATATCATTGTATATCTGTAAACATTTAGTCCATTTAAAAAGGACACAAGTTATACGTATATACACACATATATATATATATATATATTAATCAACATCACATACAGTTTTTTATCTACCTGGATACCTGTATAATTTGGGTATCCAATCAATATTTGTTTCTCTAAACATGATTCAATTCTCATATATTCATTTCATAATCATATGTTTTCTTAATACTAATTTGTTCCTAAAACAATTCTATTAATAATCACCCTTTATTTATTATGTTTTCTTTATAACCGACTTCATCAATTCATCGGATACTAAAATGATAGTTTTCTTTTTGTGATTTCCAGATATCACATATACTATGAATTGACTGGTAACGTCATGTTTTGAGATGAACTTTAGACATTCGGGTGAACAATCTCATGTTTATTCTCATTATTTGTCCTGTTGAAAAACAAACCTCACTTGGTATCCTAGTCATTGTCTTATGAGAAGCGAGGACAATATAGACTCCTTGGTTTTATTTATCTCTCACTTTCTGAGCCCACATTGACACAATCCAGTTTATTTGCTCAACCTTCCCTTGAATCAAGGAACTTGTAGTTGTATTTACTATCACACATATAGGAACTTATTTCCTTTGTTTTCGAAATTGTCTCATTGTCCTACAGTTTCTGTCTAAATACAGGCTTGTAAAAACCCCTTGAATAGAATGGTTGTAGTAATTTAGAATACATGAGTTTCCTGTGTCTTAGAGGTTTTTGAAAGGTCAATTATGGTGACCTCACAGTTCACGTGTCTTTTTGAAATTATACATTTCTGTCATTGAATAGTAAATATATTTCTTCATAAATTCATAACACCGTTTCACTTTCTGACCAGAGTCAAGTTTTGATGGCAGCTCTGATCTCTAGGATATTGGAGGACATCTCCCAAGAATTGCTCCACCCCGACCGTGTGCTTATAAGCCCTGGAGACTGGTATTGGAAGTAACCATGATCATGTCTCCAGGACTGAGGGCCCTACCACATGTGAGATTCACACACGATAACCAGCATTGCAGACTGACTTTGACTCTCTTCTTGAAATCCAAATCTGCTGAGCAAGATTTTTTTCAGTTTGCTTGAGAAATCCCAGTTGGAAAACTAATCTGTGCCAGCGAGCCAAGGCAACTGCAGGGATTGATGTCAACAATAGTCAGAGCATGCTGGTCCATTGGCAGGGTAAAAGGAATGAAGAATGAATCACAAAGTTCACTATGTTGAAGGGCTATCTTGGAGTCTTGAAGGAAGACTTTACCTCTCTTGGTGTCAAAAAGTATGGTATGGCTCCTTCTCATTCTCTAGTTGGCTGAACAAGCTCAAACATGTTTGACAAGCTGTCTGCTGACAACCAATTTCTTCCTTGAGAACAATAGACAGTCGGAATTCTTTGCTCACAATCTTTATTATAGTCACTGTTTAACTTCTGCCTGAACGACTTCACTCACATTAGCAGTTGGGAGGGTTTACATCTCATAATGGCCTGCATCTGCCTAAATATTTTTAAACCAAATGGGAGGGTGGAATAAAACCATTCCAATTTCTGAGAAGGGACTTGAAATGCTGCACAATTGCTTTTGGGAGATTTTATATAGGAAGGGAAAACATCTTACTTTGTCTCTAAATTTTGGAACCACCCACACTCTGCTGAAAACTTTAACCACTTTCAGACCGGACCATTTCACTGGCAAAAGACCAGAGCGTTTTTTTGCAATTCGGCACTGCGTCGCTTTAGCTGACAATTGCGCGGTCGTGAGACGTGGCTCCCAAACAAAATTGATGTCCTTTTTTTTTTTTTTTTCACAAATAGAGCTTTCTTTAGGTGGTATTTTATCGCCTCTGCGGTTTTTATTTTTTGCGTTTATAAACAAAACAATAGACAATTTTGAAAAAAAAAACGCATTATTGTTTGCTATAATAAATACGATTTATCGTATTTATCGGATTTTTATCGTGACTGCGACATTATGGCGGACACATCGGACAATTTCGACACATTTTTGGGACCATTGTCATTTTTACAGCGATTTGGTTCAATTAAATTGCACTGATTACTGTAAAAATTACACTGGCAGTGAAGGGGTTAACTGTAGGGGGAAATAAGTAGGGGGCTAGGTAAGGGTTAAGTGTGTACTGGGGAGTGTTTCTAACTGTAGGGGCTGTGTGTAACACTACACTGATCAGCTCTCACGATTCACAGGGAGAGCTGATCAGTGACACTGTCACTACGCAGATCGGGGAGATGCTTGTTTACTTTAGCATCTCCCCGCTCTTCCTCTCTGTGAGACGATCGCTGGTATCCCCCGCGGCAATCGAGTCCATGGGACCCGCGACCCGACATATGGAGCTTGCGACAGGCACGCAATGGCACAGCGGCAAATTCAAAGGGACGTACAGGTGCGCCCATGTGCCCGTCCGTGCCATTCTGCCGACATACATCTGTGTGCGGCGGTCGTAATGTGGTTAAAATGAGCACCCACCAGAGCAGACTGGGTGGGTGACATCTCGGAGGCATTTGTCTGAAGGTTTTTTTTCTCCTTTTACCTACTGGGGCCTTAGAGATGAGGTTTTTGAGAAATGGTACCTTTCCATGTTCTTTGGTAGTCTCTGCATGGACGATTTTGATCATCTATCAAAGGCGTCGTAGTCTGTTTTCATTATTTTAACTAGGTATTAGTGTAGTTTATATTCCCGATGCTGTTTGTTTGCCTCATCTTGTAATGATGGGCTTACATGTTGCGGCTGCAGTTTGTAGTGTCATGGTTGCTTGATGGCTCTCTGTATTGCTTTAGCAATTATTGCCTATGCTCCAAAGGGACAAGACCCTTTTCTGGTCTGGATCACACAGCATCCAGCGCATGTCTTGCCATTCGCTCTGTGTTGCATCACAAATGTGGAAGTGCTAATGTAATGGACATCTTCCAGCTGCATGGTGTGTGTGTGTGTGTGTGTGTGTCCGATCTAATTAGTGTGTGGCTCTCACCTGCACCAGCTCTACACTGAGAGACACAGGGCTTATGGGATATAGTTTCTTCACAGGAAATATAACTTCCCACATTACAGACGAAAGTTATGCATTAACCCTAGCTTTGTGCGCAGGGAAAAAAAAAAAGAAAACTGAGACTACATGATCAAAAATAGAAAGTGCAGGTAGAAATCTTTACAATGGCTTTAAGAAAAGTCTGGTGCCCTCCAATGAAATCTTCAGGTATGCGTTCTGATTCCCTCCCTTTACCAGGCTCTGTCATTCACAGCATCACATGCAAGGCAGTAACTACCCCACTCTCTCTGCCCTGAATTGTGGATGGCAGGTCTGGCCCAAGTCTTTCCTATCAATACAAAGAAACTTGCAGAGGAGGCATAGGCCTGCATGA
Source organism: Lithobates sylvaticus (assembly GCA_028564925.1). Lineage (NCBI taxonomy): Eukaryota > Metazoa > Chordata > Amphibia > Anura > Ranidae > Lithobates > Lithobates sylvaticus. Next base: position 207,122,647 of record CM053027.1, on the reverse strand, counting down.
TTACATGGATGTCTGGCAGCTTTTAGAGTAAGAGGCGGTAGAGGTTTTGAGGCAGAGGGCTGCAGAAAGAAGGGGAGGGTGGCTTAAGAGCTGACTAACTCCCCTATAGGATTGCCCACAAATTAGACTTCAGCTTGGGGTGGAGCTACAGCCATTACTGCCAGAAATTAAAATGGCATTTAATTTGAAAACCCCTGTATAGGATTGAATGGGACCATGTGGGCGGTACAATGCGTCCCTTGGGGGGTGAGGGTTTACCAAGCATCATCTGGCAAGAGACACTAAGAACAAAGAAAAAACAGCAGGATATAGCACATATAAATATGTATGATAAATGAAAAACCAGGCCAACCAAGAATACCCATATGAAATACATGAGGGGAGCAAAAAGAGTGCAAACGAAAAGCCTAGGAAGGCTCACCAAAGAACTGTTGGACAGAAAGAAGGTTGAAACTATATTAGAAGAGGAAGACATGGCAGCTACCAAGCCAGAGGTCAGATTTAATATCCAGTTGTCACCAGTGTCATCCTGGCTGCATCATATGTCACTTCTGGTCATATCAAGTGGCTGAGATATTGAGGATGCGAGAGCAAAGCGCCCACTGGAAATGATGCACATAATTTCTGCCCTTACATTACCACTGCAACTGATTGGCGGAAGTACAGAGGTAACAAAGTCAGACCAGAAATTTTGTAACACACCATGGTAAACCTGCAAAGGAGAGCAGCACAGTCCAAAGAAATATCAGTGCTTCAACACTGTCTGCAGTTGAATAAATGCAGCATAATTATGCTTTTGCAAGAACATTCCTGCCACCACAGGTACCCTGAAGCCTTCACCCTTTCGAGAGGTTTACCTCGGGTGGGAGAGGGAATTGTGTTTCAAAAGAATCTTCTTCAGAAGATTCAGGATGGAAAAGGGGGAACATGGATGAGTGGGAGACTAAGCCTTGTAGCTTTTCATGGGCCTGTTCTGAGGTCTCGTGGAATGCATTTTAACTTCTTTTTTCTGACATGAGGCGGCACCTGGAAAAAAGATTATGCAGGGAGGTGAGGGACAGAGTTGCTTGGGTCAGCATTGAGGGTAATTTGACACTATGCAAAGAGAATATGCCTATGACTGGTTGTGCTTAGGAATTGAATAGACACATTTGCTAGGAATTTCAGGGGCGCATTGCAAATCAATAAAATATTGCTTATGGAAAAGAATGACACTTCAAGTAAGCATTTAAAATACTTAATTCTTCTGTGTTTTACCCACAGTTTAAAGTATAACTTACCCTAATATGTGCCTGCTGTACCATGTACCTGTATGAAAATGTATCCTGTTCTCTTGGTATTGCTTCCTTTGCTTGAAATCCCTGGTGTTCCTGCTAGTCAGTCTGCTATCCTATAAAAATAAACTGACCACACTGAGCAGGAGAACACACTGTGGTCAATTCTCTAGCTGTGCTGGGAACACCGCCTGCTTTCCTCAAATGATTAGACTTGTGCTGATATGTCCCCCCACCCCCCCTGCACAGCCATTCAATGGGTAGACCAGTGTGCTGCTGCTGCTTCTCCTCCCCCAACTCTCCTAAGATCCTTATACAGCTTAGAACAGAGGGTACGTGATCAAAACATTCTAAATACCTGTTTTTGCTGTGTGTTTTTTTTTTTTTTTTGCCTTTTTGTTTCTATTGTAAATTGAATGGGTTGTTTTACAAGGTGTGGGTTTACATATACTTTAAGTGGGTGACTGGGTCTCTTTTTTTTTTTTTTTTTTTTTTTTTTACTTTTAAATAATCAAACTGAATGTGTGTTTTTGTTTTTTATTTATTTATTTTTTTTTTTCTTCCCCCTACAGGGCTTAAGGATATCATAAAATTTGTGAAGCCAGCTCCAATTGATCAAGAGCTAACAAAAAAACAAAAGAAACAGCACGATAGTGGGAAAAAGAGTCAAAACAGCGATCTAGATACTCAGATGCAGAAAATGGAAGTCAACAGTGCATAATGTTAAGATAACTTTCCATAATCCATTCCGATGCACGTACCCTATGAACCTACTGACATACAAAAGACCATTAAATTATTGGGCCTTTGTCATTTTAATTTATCCCTGTAATATTAGTCATGATCTCCAGTTTGTTTCTGTTTACAGCAAAGAACAGTTGGACAATTTTAATTCAGGGTTACTACAGTGGCAAAGTAAAATCAAATGTACTCATATAAATATATATAAAAAAAAAAAAAGAAATAAAAAGAAAAAAAAAGTAGGCTGTTAAACTGTGTTCATGATTCATGATAGTGCAATATATGGCAGTTCTTGACTAGAAAATTAGCTTTTTTTTGTGTGTAAATATGTAATAAATAAATATAACCATATTTATCGGCGTATAACACGCACTTTTTTCCCCTTAACATCAGGGGGAAATCGTGGGTGCCTGTTATACACCGATTGTCAGCCTTTCTCGCGACTTTCGGCCACTCTCGACGGCTCTCGCAGTCCCACGTGAGCCGCCGAGAACGGCCGAAAGTCGGCGAGAGTGGCCGAAAGCTATTGAGCGCCGCTGAGATACACAGGACATCCGGCTCTGTGTCTCGGCGGCGCCATTTTTAAATGTACCGTAAATGACACTGGGGCAAGCAGATGGGAGCTGGCAAGGCTGCAGATGGGAGCTGGCAAGGCTGCATTGATGGGCTTTTAAATGCTTTTTTTTTTTCATTAAAATTCCCTCCTAATCTTGGGGTGCGTTTTTATATGCCGGCGCTTGTTATACGCCGATAAATACGGTGTGTGTGTGTGTATGTGTGTATAATATATATATTTATTACACACGCATTATCTCACAAAAGTGAGTACACCCCTTGCATTTTTTGTAAATATTTTTTTTATAACTTTTCATGTGACAACACTGAAGAGATGACACTTTGCTACAATGTAAAGTAGTGAGTGTACAGCTTGTATAACAGTGTACATTTGCTGTCCCCTCAAAATAACTAAACACAGCCATTAATGTCTAAACTGCTGGAAACCAAAAGTGAGTACACCCCTAAGTGAAAATGTCCAAATAGGGCCAAATTAGCAATTTTCCCTCCCCAATGTCATGTGACTCGTTAGTGTGAATGGGGAGCAGGTGTGTTAAATTTGGTGTTATCACTCTCACTCTCTCATACTGGTCACTGGAAGTTCAACATGGCACCTCCATGGCAAAAAAACTCTGAGGATCTGAAAAAAGAATTGTTGCTCTACATAAAGATGGCCTAGGGTATAAGAAGATTATCAAGACTCTGTGACTGATTTGCAGCACGGGGCCAAGACCATACATCGGTTTAACAGGACAGGTTCCACTCAGAACAGGCCTTGCCATGGTCAATCAAAGAAATTGAGTGCACGTGCTCAGTGTCGTATCCAGAGGCTGTCTATGGAAAATAGCATTGCTGCAGAGGTTGAAGGGATGGGGGGGGGGGGGGGTCAGCCTGTCAGTGCTTAAACCATATGCTGCACACTGCATCAAGTTGGTCTGCATGGCTGTCGTCCCAGAACGAAGCCTCTTCTAAAGATGATGCACAAGAAAGCCCACAAACAGTTTGCTGAAAAAAAGTTTTATCAGACCAGAGAGTTTTGTTTCTCATGGTCTGAGAGTCCTTTAGGTGCCTTTTGGCAAACTCCAGGCAGGCTGTCATGTGCCTTTCACTGAGGAGTGGCTTCCACCTGGCTTCTCTATCATACAGGCCTGATTAGTGGAGTGCTGCAGGGATGGTTGTTTTTCTAAAAGGTTCTCCTCTCTCCACAAAGAAATGCTGGAGCTCTGTCAGAGACCATCGGGTTCTCGGTCACCTCCCTGACTAAGGCCCTTCTCCCCAATCGCTCAGCTTGGCCAGGCGGCGCGCTCTAGGAAGACTCCTGGTGGTTGCAATTTTTTTCCATTTATGGATGATGGAGGCCACTGTGTTCATTGGGACCTTCAATGCTGCAGACATTTTTCTGTACCCTTCCCCAGATCTGTGTATCTATACAATCCTGTCTTGTAGGTCTACAGACACTTCCTTGGACTTCATGGCTTATGCTCTGACATGCACTGTTAACTGTGGGACCTTATCTAAACAGATGTGTGCCTTTCCAAATCATGCCCAATCAACAATTTTTCCACAGGTGGACTCCAATTGTAGAAACATCAGTGGAAACAGGATGCACCTGAGCTAAATTATGAGTATGATGGCCAAGGCTGTGTACAGGTGATTTTTTTTTTTCCCCGTTTTTTTTTTTTAATATCTTTGCAAATTTATTAAAATAAACATCTTTCACATTGTCATTATGGGGTATTGTTTGTAGAATGTTGAGGAAAATAATGAATTTAATCCATTTTAGAATAAGGCTGTAACCTAACAAAATGTGGAAAAAGTGAAGCGATGTGAATACTGTCCGGATGCAATGGTTGTATGTAAATTAAATATTGTAAGCTGGGGGACAGGCAGCAGGTACAAAGCTCCCTGGGATAAGCAGTCTCTCAGGCACAGATACCAAATCCACAAAGGTAGTGACCAAACTACAATGTTTATTTGTGATATTTCCAAGGTCTATATACAGGTGCTTTACAGTGTTTCAGAAAACAAACCGGAAAAAAAATAGCAAAACAAAAACCTAGCCGTGTCTCAGCACTAACAGGCTGAGCAAGCATACAGCTAGTCAGCTCCCACATATACAACTTGTTAGCTTTTATGAAACTCTTGCTCTCAGACAGTTGTCTGATTTTTCCCAGGCCGAGAGCACTGACGGTCTGTCGCAGGTGAGCATAAATTGGCCTGGGGAGAGGACCAAGATCCGAACTGGATCAGAGATCCCTGAACGTGTATGAGAGGAGCCTGGGAGATGTATAAACCCCAAACTTTTCCCGACTCTCTCTGGGATGCCCTACTACATTATATTTATATATACGTGCTATTGACATGAAATATAATTTTCACCACACGTCGGTAACAACCCATGCATTCCATACATAAAAAAGAATCCACTGGTCCCTGGGAGGCGCGACGTGCTGACGTCACCACGCGATACGTCCCGGACAAGCACGGGCGTGTGATACTGCAGCCGGCCGGCCGCGAGTTTTAAATTTCGTTTTTTTGTATTGATGTTTATACACCATCTGCGTCTTTAAATAAACCAGTGGATTTCACCCATGGCCTGTTTCTCTTCCTTTTTTGGCCCACACGACCATCATCATTTGGCGAGGGGAAGCGCCTGACGGCTCTCTGGGAGATAGGTTGATTAGTGCCTATTTTGACACGGACGCCCCATTTGGTCAGACGGAAGGGATCCAAGGAGGAAAAAGGCCTCGGCTGGGTTATAGCCACAGGTGCACGTCCTATCAACAGCTGGTAAGCTCAAAATTCAGACGGTGGTGGGATCTCTTATAAGAAATCACGGATGCCATTTGGCTCTTCTACTTCTCTCTGCACAGCACTTATGTGGACTTTGTCACCTTTCTTTATGAACTAATATTTTTTCAGTGCAACACTGTTTTTTCACTTTATGATATTTATCCTTGATTCGGTTTGATTGCTAACATCAAGGGTGTCCAGGAATCACCATTATTTACTGCCTTTGTCACAAATAATTTATCACTTACTTCATTCATTTTTTCATATTTATTATTTTTTTATTATCATTCAGCTATATGTTACACTTCACCAGTATTTTCATAGCTTAATAATAGCGCAACCTTCTTTTTTTCGTATTTTTGATTTGTTTATCACATTTGTTATTGCTGCTATTTTTTCATATTGTATATTTTTATGTCCAGCGCAGTTTTTTGTTATATATGTTTTTCAGCAGTCTGGACTGGGAAACTGGTCAGAGTTGAGGGAAGGATGGATGGTGCTAAATACAGGGATATTCTTGAGCACTCCTTCTAGTAGGACAGGGGTGCCCAACCCGTGGCCCGTGGGGCCATCCGAGGTGGCCCGCCACGTCTTGCCCTGAGATGGCGGGTCGGGAAGCCCTGATCGCGGGTACCCGACCCGCCATCTCCAAGCATCAGCTAGAACGGAGCCGCCGCTAAAGGAAGCAGAGCCGATGCTTCCTGTATAGCGCCGACTCCTTCACAGGCGGAGTGATATCAAATGTACTCCGCCTGTGACAGGAATGTGTACTGCAGCTGCATGCTTCCTGAGATCTCACAGCAGCCAGCAGTGCCAGTACCCATCAGCAGTACCAGTACCCACTACCAGTACCAGCCAGCAGTACCAGTACCCACCAGCAGTACCCACCGCCAGCAGTATCAGTACCCGCTAGCAGTACCAGCACCCACCAGCAGTACTAGCCACCAGTACCCACCAGCAGTACCAGCCAGCAGTACCAGTACCCGCCAGCAGTATCAGTACCCATCAGCAGTACTAGCCACCAGTACCCACCAGCGGTACCAGTACCCGCCAGCAGTATCAGTACCAGCCACCAGTACCAGCCAGCAGTATCAGTACCCGCCACCAGTACCCACCAGCAGTACCAGCCACCAGTACTAGCCAGCAGTACCCACCAGCAATACCAGTACCAGCCAGCAGTATCAGTACAAGTACCAGCCAGCAGTACCAGTAGCCACCAGTACCAGCCAGCAGTACCAGTACCCACCAGCAGCACCAACCACCAGTTCCAGTCACCAGCACCAGTACCCACCAGCACAAGTAGCAGTAAGCAGTTTCATCCAGCAGTACCAGTACCAGCCAGCAGTACCAGTACCCACGAGCAGTACCAACCACCAGTACCAGTCAGCAGTACCAGCCAGCAGTACCTGTACCCACCAGCAGCACCAGTAGCTGCAAGCAGTTTCAGCCACCAGTACCCGCCAGCAGTACCAGTACCAGCCAGCAGTACCAGTCACCAGTACTCATCAGCAGTACTAGCCACCAGTACCCGCCAGCAGTACCAGTACCTGCCAGCAGTATCAGTACCAGTCACCAGTACCCACCAGCAGTACCAGCCAGCAGTACCAGTCATCAGTACCCGCCAGCAGTATCAGTACCCGCCACCAGTATCAGTACCCGCCACCAGTACCAGCCAGCAGTACAAGTACCAGCCAGCAGTACCAGTAGCCACCAGTTCCAGGTACCAGTACCAGCCAGCAGTACCCACCAGCAGCACCAACCACCAGTTCCAGTCACCAGTACCAGCCAGCAGTACCCACCAGCAGCACCAGTACCCACCAGCAGCACCAGTACCCACCAGCAGTACAAGTAGCAGCAAGCAGTTTCATCCAGCAGTACCAGCTAGCAGTACTAGTACCCACGAGCAGTACCAGTCACCAGTACCAGTCAGCAGTACCAGCCAGCAGTACCGGTACCAGCCAGCAGCACCAGCACCCGCCAGCAGTACCAGTACCCGCCAGCAGTACCAGCAGGCAGTACCCAACAGCAGTACCAGCCAGCAGTACCAGCCATGAAGGACAGCCAGCAGCAGCCACCAGTTATAACCACCTGGGGAACAGCAGCAACCAGCTGCAGGAATCGTGAGGAAGAAGTGAAGATTGAGGTCAGTTGAGGAGCAGGTAAACCGCTGTGCATCAATGTGAAAGCAGCCTTAGTCCCCTTTCACACGATCGGTCCGATTGGGTCCGCCTGAAAAACAGGCAGAACCGATCAGACCCTCCATTCACCTCTATAGAGCGGCAGATGTAAACAGACGCCTATCTGCAATCCGATCTGCTTAAAAAACAGAAGGGGATCTGTCCCCTTCTGTCTGGGCAGATCGGAGGGCCCTTAGGGTAGAGCGGGCTGCATCTGTGTCTGCTCTACATATGCAGAATGGACACAGACCTGCCATCCGCCCGCTACGCTCATTGTGGCCCGCGACCAGTTACCAAGTCGCTAAAGTGGCCCTCGCTCCTCAAAAGGTTGGGCACCCCTGTAGTAGGACAATGACCCCAAATACACTGCTAAAAGCAACACTTGAGTGGTTTAAGGGGAAACATGTAAATGTGTTGGAATGGCCTAGTCAAAGCCTAGACCTCAATCTAATAGAAAATCTGTGGTCATACTTAAAGATTGCTGTTCACAAGTACAAACCATCCAACTTGAAGGAGCTGGAGCAGTTTTGCAAGGAGGAATGGGCAAATATCCCAGTGGTAAGATGTGGCAAGCTCATAGAGACTTATCCAAAGCGACTTGGAGCTGTGATAGGCGCAAGGTGGCTCTACAAAGTATTGACTACAGGGGGGTGAATAGTTATGCACATTGACTTTTTCTGTTTTTTCCTAATTGTTGTTTGCTTTACAATAAAAAAAAAATCTTCAAAGTTGTGGGCATGTACTGTAAATTAAATGGTGCAAATCCTCAAACAATCCATGTTAATTCCAGGTTGTGAGGCAACAAAACACGAAAAATGCCAAGGGGGGTGAATATTTTTGCAAGGCACTGTATATGCATGCACTCACTGTGCCCACCATTGCAGACTTGCTGTGCACACCATTGCAGCCTAAATGTGCCCACAATTGCAGCCTCGCTTGGGCAGAGGAAAAGAGAGGGTGGCCGTATCATGACTGGAGGAAGAGGAGAGCCGCAGGATAGCACACCGGAACAGTTTACATTACAATTGCCTTCGCTCTGCTGATCGTCATACACAGCCCCACCTCCTCCTGACCCCGCGCCTGTGATAGACAGAACATAATACCAGCATTGGACCGGCGTTCTATCACAGGCGCGGGGCTATGTGTGATGGCAAGCAATTTTAATGTAAAGTGGGCTATCAGCTCTCTGTGATCCCATGGCTTTCCTCGTCCTCCATGCTCTCTTCCCCCAGGGCGATCACTGGGAGAATGGCTCCCAGGCAGCCCAGCTCTTAGCCAGCCCTCATTTTCCACTCGCAAAAATGCGATTAGGCGAGTGGAAAATTTGAGGTCTGACAATTAGAAAATGTTCAGATGGGGGGGGGTGGCCTGACGAGGCATGTGAGCAGACCTGCTGCATGGAGCTCCCGCTGGTGATCCTCTCCTCGCACACAGTTTTGCCCAGAATCCGCCTAAAGTACTGCCCTGAGCCCTCTGGATCCCAGAAGCGAGCAGATGATGACCCGGGGGAACTGAGGAGAAGCCGCGGCGCCCCAAGATGGCGCCTGGCAGCTACAGACTCCTAAGGGACAAAAAGGCCCGGAGAAGAAACCCCCGAAGCTTAAAGAGCAGCCTAGAGACATGTACTACACACAGAAGCTATCTGGTAACGCTGAACCCTCCCTGAGTGCCTCACAGCAACACACACTACCCTGAGCATGAAGATGGGGAGGAAGCAGGCATACTAACGGACACAGTGCCACTGGGCTCTCAGGCAGAGCAAATGCAAGAATTATTTGATCCCCCTTCAGAGGACAGTGTCCAACCCATGCTTAGTGAAATCCTGCACGCGGTTCATAAATGCACTGCCTCTGTGGATGACCTGAAAGAGTGGAGGGCTGAGGGAAACAGTGACCCTTCTGCAGCAAGACCGCCAGAAGATCAGGGAGAGAACCACAGCAATGGAAGGCAGGGTGAGTGATGTGGAAGATCAGTTGCCCCCCTGAATAGAGATGTTAGAGTGGACACTCGGCACGCATTCCAAGCCCTTAACAAAACAGATGACATCGAGAACCGTCTGAGACGTAATAACGTTTGCATAGTGGGACTCTCAAAAAAGATGGAGGGCAGGGACCCCACAGCATTTGTTGAAGAATGGCTGCAAGATGTATTCGGCAAGGAAGCTTTTTCTCCTATCTACACTGTGGAAAGGGTACCCCCCCCCCCCCCCCCGTCACTCCCCCCTGGCCCTGTGGCTGATCACCCAGCCCCTACATCGCTACCGAAGGCTCCCTGGAAACGTAATGCCTTTTGGCTTAAATTGTTCACCTCACCAGACTGCATAGCTGCTCAAATCAATAGCCTTTTCCAATCCTATAGCCAATATACTGACACAATCCAAAAATGGGAAACCTTCAAAGCCTACCTTAGAGGGGTGTTTATTGCTGAAATCAACCATGTTAAACGGAACTCTTTGCTCTGCTGGAGCAGGTGGGAGATCAGGTACGACAGCTGGAACTTACTTATATCACAGACCCCAAGGATTCTGCAAGGGACGCATGGATGTCGGCCCAGGAATCCCTGGACCGCCTGAGATTCTCCACTGCAGAACGTAAGAGGTTCTTCACCAAACTTGCTTTTTATGAAGAGGGGGGAGACGGGACGCTTACTGGTGAGAATAGCTAGATCTCAGCAACAGTCCCCGGCTATCGTGGCGATCCGCTCATCTAACAGCAGGGTGGTTAACGACCCAGAGCGGGTCATCTCGGAGTTGGCAACCTTCGATGCAGACCATTATGGGGCAAGGTATGACTACTCGGATGCTGATCTGGAGGACTACATATCTAGTATTGATCTACCTTCCTTGTCAAAAGAGGCCAAACAATTGTTGGAGGCACCACTGACTTTGGAGGAAATACAGAAGGCAGCATGCTTCTTTCTCATATGCAAGGCCCCTGGGGAAGACGGCCTTCCTATGGAGGTCCTTACCCAATATGGGGAACAGGTACAGCCTTACTTGCTGGAGGTGTTTAATGCCTCCATTGAGGGGAGATTTCTCAATGACTAGAGCGAATGTAATATTACTGCTTAAACCTGGGAAGGATCCAGTTGACCCGGGCTCCTATAGACCCATCTCCCTCTTCCGAAATCGATGTTAAGATCCTGGGTAAAGTTCTGGCAATTCGGGTTAATGGGATCATAGCCTCTATCATACACCCAGACCGGGCAGGTTTTATGCCACAAAAGTCCACAGCCACCAATCGCAGACGCCTTTTTCCAAACATGCAGTTGCAGGCAGACAACGGAGGAAACAGGGCCCTACTGTCACTGGACACTAATAAGGCATTCGATAGCATAGGCTGGCGATACCTGTGGGCGGTGTTATCCAAATTTGGATTCGGAGATTGATTCATAGGCTGGGCTAAACTTCTATATGCATCCCCTCAAGCGACCAGTAGGATGTTGGGCAGAATGTCACATGCGTTTGCTCTGGGCAGGGGGCCGAGGCAGGGTTGGCCCCTGTCCCCTTCTGCTGTTTTCTATAGCCATTGAACCCATGGCGGCACTGGTGAGGGCCAGCCCAGGGATTTCGGGATTGAAATATGGTGTCCTTCATGAGATCATGTTGTACACTGACATGATGCTTTTCCTGGGAGACACCATGGCCTCCTTTGCTGAAGTGACGACTGTGATCTCCAGATTTGGGAAAATATTTCTGCAGCATTGAAGGTCCCAATGAGCACAGTGGCCTCCATCATCCGTAAAAGAAAATTTGGAACCACCTGGACTCTTCCTAGAGCGAGCAGCCAAGCTGAGCTATCGGGCAGAAGGGTCAGGGAGGTGACTAAAAACCCAATGGTCACTCTGACAGATCTCCAGCATTTCTCTGTGGAGAGAGGAGAACCTACCAGAACAACCATCTCTGCAGAACTCCACCAATCAGGCCTGTATGGCAGAGTGGCCAGACAGAAGCCACGCCTCAGTAAAAAGTACATTACAGGACACTCGCATCGGGCGAGCTGGGGGCACGTGTGCGCACACCTAGTGGCCACAGGGCAAAGCGAAGTTAAATTATGTTGTTTCGCCCAGCCGAGCCATTCTGCCGCAGTACAACTGCGGCGGCTGGTCTGCAAGTGGTTAAACAGTTGTGGCAAGAACCTGATAGGGAAATTTCAAATTTCCTTATTAAAGTTGTCTCTTAAGATCTAAGGAACCCTCCAAAGTCAACCAAGTTACTTTAGATTACTTCATGCTCTAGGAATGTCATTTTAAACTGACTATATGTACAAGCCAGCCCACTACTTTCCTTTCAGGAATGTGCTAATCTTTTTTAGAAGGTAATGTTGTTTACAACTGCTCAGTTGGTCCTACCAACTCGTTCTGTATACATACACCGGCCACTTTATTAGGTACACCTGTTCAATTACTTGGTAACTCAAATTGCTAATCAGCCAATCACATGGCAGCAACTCAATGGATTTAGGCATCTAGACATGGTAAAGTCAACTTGCTGAAGTTAAAACCGAGCATCAGAATGGGGATTTAAGTGACTTTGAACGTGGTATGGCTGTTAGTGCCAGACGTGCTGTTCTGAGTATTTCAAAAACTGCTGATCTACTGGAATTTTTTTACACACAACCATCTCTAGGGTTTACAGAGAATGATCAGAAAAAGAGAAAAAATCCAGTGAGCAGCAGTTGTGTGGACAAAAATGTCTTGTTGACATCAGAGGAAAATAGACAGATTAGTTTGAGAGGATAGAAAGGCAACAGTAACTGGAAGAACCACTCATTACAACCAAGGTATGCAGAACATCATCTCTGAACGCACACATCGAACCTTGGAGCAGATGGGTTACAGCAGCAGAAGACCACACCGGGTGCCATTCCTGTCATCTAAGAACAGGAAACTGAGGCTACATTCACACAGGCTCACCAAAATTGGAAAAATGGTGCCTGGTCTGAGGATTCACAATTTTAGCTGCGATATTCAGATGTTAGGGTCAGAATTTGGCATAAGCAACAAGAAAACATGGATCCATTCTGCCTCGCATCAACAACTTAGGCTGGTGGTGTAACGGTGTGGGGGATATTTACCAATTGAGCATCGTTTAAATACCACAGCCTACCCGAGTATTGATGCTGACCATGTCCATCACTTTATGACTACAGTGTACCCATCTTCTAATTGCTACTTCCAGCAGAATAATGTACTGTGTCACAAAGCTCAAATCATCTCAAACTGGTTTCTTGAACATGACAATGAGTTTAATGTAAGCCCATGGGCTTCCAGTCACCAGATCTAATAGAGCACTTTTGGGATGTGGCAGAACAGGAGATTCTCATCATGGATGTGCAGTCAACAAATCTGCAGCAACTGTGTGATGCTAACATGTCAATATGGACCAAAATATCTGAGGAATGTTTCCAACACCTTGTTGAATGTCATGAAGACGTAAGGCAGTTCTGAAGGCAAAAGAAGGTCCAACCCGGTAGTAGCAAGGTGTACCTAATAAAGTGGTTGGTGAGTGTATACTACAGCTAAAACTTAGAATAATTTGTCTCGTCTCCAGTGCTGCATTATACATGTGTCTGGTCTGATCATCTGTGCCACACCGCAAAAGCAGGCAGGACTCTGTGGCAGAAAAGGCATCTTTAGTTAAGTATTCTTGTTATATTTTCTAATATTATTACAATTGTTAGAAGTATAACATTTAACTAAGTAATGACAGCTACAGATAAGTATTTTTGTGATTGATATCTCTGCATATCTTGAAGACAACCCCACAAAAGTAAACTATCATATAACCGTGATAAAACAGAGCCTATTTCTGTCTGTCCAGCACGGTCCTCAAAAGACAAGATTCACAGTTTAGGATTTTAGAATTTAAAATGCATCCATGGTCAAAATTTTCCATATATATTATTTTCCACATGAAATTTTAATTATTTCTAGCCTACTCTTATTAATCTGAACTAGGGATGCACAGATACAATTTTTTCAGAGAGAATACAAGTACTGATACTTTTCCTCAAGTAGTCAATACCAGTTCCCGATACCTATTTGTTCCATGTGGTGTGAATTGAGCAGACAAAATTATGGGCTCAAATCGCACTGCAAAGACTCGCAATTGATTTAAACAGGATTGCAGTGCAATTCCTGTCCAAATCACTTGCAGTTTCCCCGCACTGCTCCTGTGTGAACCCAGGCCTGTCCAGACTGGGTTCACACAGGAGTGGTGCGGGAACCCACATGTGATTTGGACAGGAATCAGACTGCATTCCTGTTCAAATCACATGCGACTCTTTACAGTGCGATTTGAGCCCATTCATTTTGTACGGGTTCAAATCACACCGCACAAGAAAGGTATCAGTTTTAGACATTGATTGGAGCATTTGCACAAGTACTTGTGCAAATGCTTAGTATCGGCGCTGGTATTAGTGCAACCCTAATCTGAACAATCTTAAAGTTTAAAAACATACTTTATGAAGAAACACAAATTTTCTTCCTTTAATTTCATGACACAAACACTATGGGGTTGATTTACTAAACCTGGAAACTGCAAAATCTAGTGCAGCTTCTAAGTTCAGCTTGTTGAATTAAGCTTAGACAATAAAACCTAGCAGCTGTTGGTTTCTTTGCAGAGATGCACCAGATTTTGCACTTTTCAGTTTTAGTAAATCAACCTCTATGTCCTGTGAATTTGCACTGTTTGTGTTGCACATTTCAATAAGCCCGCCTTCCTGCAGGAGGCGCAAGAGAGGAGTTTCAAAAGGAAGAGTCAGTATCAGTGGCCACCAGCAAGAACTGGGCAGAGAAAAGCGAGCAAAACCTCTGACTCTAACACACCTACATTACAGAAACCACACAGGGCATTGAGAGGACTGGTCGCAGTACAATGCATAAGAGACTAACCCCTGCCAAGCAACAGCTGCGAAAGCCTCAACAGGAGGATTTTATTACACAAAATCTCAATGATGCTGTACATAAAATGTTATCAGAGGACACTGGATAAACAGGTAGCATATGTTCTCAATCAATGCAGAAATTCATTTTTGCAGAGAGAAGCTTTAAAATACCCTTGTTTATAGACACAAAAGCTGTACATGAAGGGCTCTAAATTTACTCTTAGAAAGATTTTCACCACCAAAGGCGCACATATTTTTTTTTTTTTTAACTGGATTTAAATGCTTTTGAGTGAAAGTTGTGTAAAGTGTGTGAAACCATTTATAATTAGATGCCATTGATCCTTTTTTTGCTGCATGATATTTGCATGAACATTTAAGGAAACTAGTCTCCCCCCCCTCCCTCAGTAAATATACAATCTTTTTTTAGTGCATACAAACAATATAATCTCCAAATGTCCTATATAACACCAAAATTGGATTTTGTACTGGCATTAAACCCTTTTCTTCCATTAAGGGCACTAGCAAAAAAAAAAAAACAAGGCTTGTTGGCACAGTAGGATAGATTATCCTGGGCTGCCCTACAATTTATTTATTTTTGTTGCCAATGTCCCATCCTCCTGTAGGCAGCAATATAACCTGAAGGTGAAGACTTCCCATGGCCCCCAGTTTACAAGAAAAACAAAAAAATGTTTTATATTTATAAATATATTATATAAAAAAAAATTTGAAGAAGTTGAAAAAACTAATATAGCCAAAACTGTAAACAGGCAAAACAAAACAGTTACCGCTCATCTTTTTAGATATGACCCCTATGCCAGTCTCGCGCAAAAGCAAGGAGAGTACCTAGTCAGGAACTGCTTCTATCTTGTTATGTAGAATGTGAGCAGGTGGCTTCACAGTTCCTAAATCACTTCTACTAAATATAGGAAAGCCCAATTAGATTTAAAAACAAGTTCATGCCCGTTTTCAGCTTTTGACTGCCTGCCAAAAAAGTAAAGAACCTGTGTCACAGGGCTTTTGCACTCCTATACTAGACTATAGAAATGCAAAAACCTGCTTGAAGCAAGGAAAATGTAAGGTCAAATACACCCGTCAATAAATTCTGAATGGCAAATTCCTCAAACTGATGCCAATAACACAAATCTAAAATTCAAACAGCCTCTTACACATTAGTGGTAGTTGAAGGTACAGGCACTGAGGCAGTTTAAGGCCTAAACTAATAAAGGCCTGACCTGAAATGAACATGCAGCCAGTGAAGTTGGAAAAGTCTGAGCTTTGCATGTTTGTTTCAGGTTAATCAATAAGTAAGCTCAGGGGTGTCCAACTCCAGTCTTCAAGGACCACATAAAGATCAGGATTGTCAAACAAAAAGTAACTTCCTAGCTCAGCATACTTTACTGCTGCCTGTTAAAGGAATATTAGTGTGTGGATCCTGACCCTCAAGGACTTGACTTGGTCCTTTGAACTAGCTTCTGAAGCAAAGATGTAGATCCTGCACCTGACACTGGCTTTAAAAAAAAAAAAAAAAAAAAATCCATCCCGACTGACCAACTTTCCTCTGAAGAGCCTCAGCCAATTAACACTAGTCAGGGTCATGGAGGGACAAACATGTTCCCCAAATCCAGCTATAGACATCAGGATTGTGGAAAATGTTGTGTCTGCATGCACTTTTAGAACAAAAAAGAAAAAAAGTTAACTACCAGTGCTGCTTGGAGCTTTGACTGTGATTAGTAAAAGTCACTGTGACCGATTCTATTAAAGGAAAGGTTTAACTTGGTTAGAAATATTAAAAAGGTCTGCCTGAACATTTGGCACACACATTTCACAGCCAACAGTCTTAACAGTTCATAACAGCCTTGTGAGGTTCTTATAACGGAGTAGCGCGCAGGATTTTGACTTCATCAAGTGCTCTGTCCTGGTTGTCTGTTTCCACCATGCCCAGTCTGTTCAGTGTTCCAAGGCCCTGGGAAACACGTCCAAAAATAGTGTGCTTCCCATCCAACCACTGGGTAGGGGCCAATGTCAAGAAAAACTGACTTCCATTTGTATCTGGTCCAGAATTTGCCATGGCGAGAATACCTGCCCCTGTGAGGATAAAAACAAAAAAAAAAAAAAAATGATATCACGACACTCAAATCTACTGTAAATTTTAAACAATACACAAAAGGTTTTCAATTTGGTTTTGGCTCAAACCACCTTCTAAAGCCTTAAGTGTTTACATCCTAATGCATTCTCTGCAAAGACTTCTGTGTGCAGGATTCCACCCCCCCCCCCCCCCCATAATACTTACCTGCAGAAGAAGAGCAGTTGCTCTCTCCGGTGTCTCCCTCCTGCTGCTGTCAATCACATCCTATGATGACAGAGCAGGGGGCAGGGCTGTGGCTATGGACACAGGCAGCAGAGCTTTGGCACAAGCACCCCTCTTAAGGGGGGGGGGAATAGAGCCATGATCACTTGCAGGGGACCCAAGAGGAGAATCGAGGTGGCTCTGTGCAAAACCACCTGCTCACCAGGTAAAATAATAAATTAAAAAAAGCTTAAAAATAGAAGACTAATGCAGGCTTCCCATCTAAAAATTGGGGTATGCTGCAAAAATATAATAAAAGGTTTTGGGGTAAAATACCACTTTAAAAACATCAGATGTTATAATTACCATCACATTTTTAAATACTACATGAAAACATTCATGCCGTCCTTCGGGCTGATGTCAGGGTTGGCACCCATGAATTCCAACAGCTATATTCCTACCCCTGAGATTTTAGGTTGTGGCTGAGAAGTATTGATATAGGTAACCTCCATTGTGGAAACCCTTTTTTCCCCTGAAACCCAAGTGGAGTGCCAGGCTTTGGTCTTTTCCTAT
This sequence comes from Lithobates sylvaticus, assembly GCA_028564925.1. Lineage (NCBI taxonomy): Eukaryota > Metazoa > Chordata > Amphibia > Anura > Ranidae > Lithobates > Lithobates sylvaticus. The sequence goes on along the minus strand of CM053027.1, from coordinate 207,105,360 downwards.
TGACTCGTTTTTTTTTTCTGCATTTATTAATCTTATTTTTTCCATCCTTTATCTGCTTTTAACCACTTCAATACAGGGCACAGACCAATTTTCAGTGCTCTTACACTATGAATGACAAATTACTCAGTCATGGAACACTGGGTATACAAGTCATAAAATAAAAAAAACCCACACAGACGCACACTTTTTTTTTAGTTTTGGATTATAACATTTTGCAAATAAGTCGTTTTTGTTCATAAATTTGGGCCAAAATGTATACTACTACATAGCTGTGGTAAAAATAACCCAAATTAGTGGATATTATTTAGTCTGCGTAAAAGTTTACAAGCTGTGGTGCAAAACTATTAAAAATTGATCACACCTAATGTACTGACGGCCTGTGTTATTTCTTGAGGCCCTGAAATGTCAGCACAGTACATATACCCTCCAAATGACCCCTTTTTGGAAAGTAGACAGTCCAAGGTATATAGTAAGAGGCATGGAAAAAAACTTTTTTTTTTTTTTTTTTACCACGCAAGTTATTTTTCACACACACACACACACACACACAGTATGTGCATACTTCGAACTACACCCCAAAATACATTCTGCTACTCCTCCCGAGTATAGCGATACCATGTGTGAGACTTTTACACAGCCTGGCCAAATACAGAGGCCCAACATGCAGGGACCACCATTAGGCGTTTTAGGAGCATAAATTACACATCTAATTTCCTGATAAGCTATCACACCTTTGAAGGTCCTGGAGCACAATACAATGAAAACGCCCACAAAATTACCCCATTTTGGAAAGCAAACATCCCAATGTATATTCTGAGGCACTGGCTGCAGATTTGTACTCAGGTATTCTGATGGGCTGGAGACAGGTACTCAGGTACGATGGGGTGGTGACAGGTACTCTTTACTTGGGGGGGGGGGGGGGGGAGAGAGATTGGGCACTGTACTGTTTTTTTCCTTGTCTCCTCCCGGAAGCGGCACTACAGCCGTTTGTTGACATTTGTGACCGGCTGGGAGTGGACACAGCCGGTCACATGGTAAAGAGCCAATTTCATTGGCTCAGAAGTGGCGAGATCGTCATATTGTCTGTCAGATGTCATATTGTCTGTCAGATGTCATATGATGTCCACCCAGAGGGACGGAATGTTCCTGCCAGCGTCTATTTTTAATGGCCCGGTATGAAACTGGTTAAGAAAGCAGTTACTTCATTAATTTATAGATAGCCCATTACATTTAAAAGGATAAAGCCCTGGAGACAGTAGCATAACCTGTTTCTTAATCCTGTGTCCCTCAATGGGCAATGGAGAAATTAGTTGTAGTTTATCAAAGCAGAAGAAGAAAAACAAACAAGGAAGCAAATTAACCTATTTAGCAATAGCACTAAAAAAGGAAAGCAAAAGTACAAACCTGTAAATTTAAGGTCAGGATGTAATTCATCTGCAAAATGTTTCCCATCATATATAGAGCCTCCGCCACGTCCTAAATGAGACAAGAACTTTATCAATAAAAGCATTTGGGAATCCATAATATTAACCACTTGACCTCCGGAAGATTTACCCGCCTTCATGACCAGGCCATTTTTTGCAATACAGCACTGTTACTTTAACTGCCGATTACACGGACATGTAATGCTGTGTCCCAATAAGCATATATTGATTATTTAGCGTCAACAAACAATGGGATATTTTTACTTATTAATTTTATAAGCAACTTATAGCGGGACTGCTATATTGTGGCGGACATACTGACACTTTTTGGGGACCAGTGACACTAATACAGTAATAATACACTAATAATATAAAGTTGCAATGTTTAACACCTATGTAAAGCCAAACCTTTTGTTATTTTTCAATTTGCACATACCATAATTAGAGATATTTCTTTTTACCTTCTGTCCTAGGCATATTAGGAAGTTAGAGAAGATCTCCCAAAGTGAGAGGAATTCCCCACATAGACAGATGTACCTACAACAGGTGTTGCCATTGCAGGGTTTGCCCTCAACTTTTATTCTGGGGCAACTAGAACATTTTGAATTACAACCCCCCCCCCCCCCCCCCTCCTTTCTGGTTTTGGTGAAACCAGTCCATAGGACAAACAGAGTAGTGAATCTCCTCCAACAGAGAGCTATAAAAAATTGACATACTGTAGGATCTAACCCTCCCTCAATCTATGCAAAACATTTAAAATTTTGACTCATCTATCCAGAGCACCTGCTGTCAAAAAAAAAAAATAAATAAATCGCAACAAGCGATTATTGATTGGTTTGCGCAAAAGTTATAGCGTTTACAAAATAGGGGATAGTTTTATAGCATTTTTATTAATATTTTTTATACTAGTAATGGCGGTGATCAGCAATTTTTATTGTGACTGCAACATTAACATTGGAGATTTTTGGGACCATTGTCATTTATACAGTAATCAGTGCTATACAAATGCACCGATTCCTGTGTAAATGACACTGGTAGTGAAGGGGTTACCCAGGGGGTGGCAGTGTAGGGGTTAAGTGTGTTACTAACTGTGGCTGTGTGTTACTGATCACTGCTCCAAATCACAGGGAGCAGAGATCAGTGTCACTTGTTGCTAGGCAGAACAGGGAGATGCGGAAGTAAACAGCATCTCCCTGTTCGTCCTCCCCATGAGACGACCACGGAAATCAAGTCCGTGGGACCCGCGACCGGACTCACGGGGGTCCCGACCAGCGCGGCGGCATATTCAAAAGGGACGTACCTGTATACCCTTATGCCTGTCCGTGCCATTCTGCCGACGTATATGTGTGTGCGCTGGTCGGGAAGCAGTTAATGGTGTCTTAGTCCGTAGGTTTAAACATTGAGTTGGTCCAATCTTTGCAGCGATAACAGCTTCAACTCTTCTGGGAAGGATGTCCACAAGGTTTCAAAGTGTGTCTATGGGAATGTTTGACCATTCTTCCAGAAGTGCATTTGTTGGATGAGAAGACCTAGCTTGCAGTCTCCATTCTAATTCATCCTAAGAGTCTATCGGGTTGAGGTCATGACTCTGTGCAGGCCAGTCAAGTTCAACCACCTCAAACTCACTCATCCATGTCTTTATGGATCTTGCTTTCTGCACGGTCCAAATCATTCGGTGGAGGGGAAATTATGGTGTGGGGATGTTTTCAGGGGGTTGGGCTTGGGCCTTTAGTTCCAATGAAGGGAATTCTTAAGGCATCAGCATACCAAGACATTTTGGACAATTTCATGCTCCCAACTTTGTGGGAACAGTTTGGGGATGGCCCCTTCCTGTTCCAAGATGACTGCGCAGCAGTGCACAATATATATTGACATATATAACACACACACACACACACACACACACACTCTTGAGTGACCCTTTACTGAACAATGAGACAAATGAATGCCCCATGCTGTGCAAGCAGCTGGATCCTGTAGAAGTCTTCTGTGCAGGGAAGCCTCTTCCCGCTACTGAACTTTCAATCGCTGTAATGGGTATTTAGGGTGGTTTTTCTGTGTATATAGGGTGGAACATGCAACATCTTGTTTAAGCTCCTGCTGCCAATTCCTTTGATCCCCCATGCTCAGTGACAGCAGGCTGCCACTTTTTGAAAAGAATGCAGCCGTGCAGGGCTCCTCCCACAGGGCCGTGCCATTCATTCAGTTTCCTGTGAATGAATGAACCTTTACAACTACCATCCTCACAGTCCATTGATTCTTCCTGCTCTCTAGTAACTGCCTGCCCATATGAGGCACAGACAGACAGCCATCTTGAGAGTCTGCAGGAACCCTGCATTGCACCCATGATCTGCTGTCCGTTATATGTATATCCGGCTTAACCACTTAAAGACCACCCACCGCATATTTACTGCGGCAGGTCGGCTCTATTGCGTGAAACAACGTACCTGTACATTGTTTCCTGTAATAGATACTGTGGACACGTTCGCCGGCTGCACGGGGGAGAGCCAATGTATGGGCCACCCGCGATCGCGCTACAGAGCAGAACGGGGATCTGCCTATTTAAACAAGGCAGATATCTGTTGACAGGGGAGAACATGGAAATCTTCTGTTCCTAGTAATCAAGAAGAGCGATCTGTGTGTTCTGTCAGTCCATCCCCCGTACAGGTAGTAAACACACTCACCCTTTGATCTCCCGTTAACCCCTTCCCTGCCAGTGTCATTTATACAGTGATCAGTGCATTTTTTTTTAAGGCCCCATGTACACTGCTGCTGCTAAACGGACATTCAGAGGCAGTTGGACACTTTTTTCAACTGCCCCTGAACTCATTCAATGTTATCTTATGTGTACATGTACACAAGTTCATTTACTGTCGTTTTTAGGCAAAAAAATGAGTTCAGACACTGAAGTTCCCAACGCTTCAGACCCCAAACGCGGCAACCCGCGTTTCCTTTATAGGCGTTTTTTGTTTTTGGCCATTTAAAAACAAATTTTTTTAGAAACGCTTCTAAACGCAAACGCGGCAAAGCGCTGCTGAACGCGGCATGGAAGCATGGCAAAACTGACGTTTTAAACGTGGGTTACTATCTGTCAAGTTAAATCGTTCAGGAGAGGTTGTAAAAACGTCCCGTGTACATGAAGCCTAATGCCGCATACACACGAAGGGACTATCCCGCGGGATTATCCGATGGACTTGAGTCCGGCGGACAATCCCCTCGTGTGTGGGCCTTCGACTGACTTTTCTTCCAAAAAGTCCGGCGGACTAGGTTTTAAGTTTTGTTTTATAATTATCCGCTGGACTTGGCAGTCCTGCGGACAATACGGCCGTCTGTAGTATGGTCCGGCGGACCAAAAAGGACGCATGCTCAGTAGCAAGTATTTTTCTAGTATTTTTCTTTTTCTAGTCCCGTCGTACGCGCTGTACGTCATCGCGTGAACCGCCGGACTTTTAGCGTGATCGCGTGTGGTCAAGTCCCCCGAAGCCCAGCTGGAAAGATTGTCCGCTGGACTAGGTCCGGCGGACAAAGTCCCTTCGTGTGTATGCGGCATTAGTGTCACTGGTCCACAAAAAGTGTCACTTAGGGTCAGATTTGTCAGCTGTAATGTAGGGTCCCGCAAAAAAAAAAAAAAAAAAAAAAAAAAAAAAAAAAAAATCGCCAATTGCCGCCATTGCTGAAAAAAAAAAAGTCCCTAAATCTATCCCGTAGTTTGTAGACGAGATAACTTTTGCGCAAACCAATCAATATACGCTTATTGGATTTTTTTTCCCCCAAAAATATGTAGCAGAATACATACCGGCCTAAAATGATAAATAAATTTGATTTTTTTTACATATTTTTATTGGGTGTTTTGTTTTATAGCAGAAAGAAAAAAAATTTTTCTCTCGTTTGTAGCGCAAAAACTAAAAACTCCAGAGGTAATCAAATACCAAAAGAAAACTATTTGTGGGGGAAAAAAATAAAGAGAGGACATCAATTTTATTTGGGTACAATGTCGCACAGCCGCGCAATTGTCATTTAAAGTAACGCAGTGACATATCGCGAAAAATGGCCTGGTCATTAGGGGGGTAAATCCTTCCAGGGGGCAAGCGGCTGCATATATGCAGGCCTGTTAAAACAACTTACCTTGCCGAGAGCACACGCCCTGCATTGTAGCCACTGGAGATCGGTAAGTTCCTGATGCATACTTGCGACTGGGAACTTTGCAGTCATGTGACCACTGTGGCAGCCAATCGTAGCAGTCACATGACCCGAATGTCCACCTCCCAGAACTCTTAAAGGTGTTGTAAACCCTTGTGTTTTTTCACCTTAATGCATTCTATGCATTAACCACTTAAGGACCGCCTCACGCCGATATACGTCGGCAGAATGGCACAGCTGGGCACAATCACGTACCTGTACTTGGCCCTTTAAGAGCCCAGCCACCAGCGCCCGCGACCCGGTCCTGAGCTCCGTGACCGCGGGCCAAGCGGACCCGATCGCCGCTGGTGTCCCATGATCGGGTCACAGAGCTGAAGAACGGGGAGAGGTCTGTGTAAACAAACCTCTCCCCGTGCTTCCTACACTGCCCGTCACTGATCAGCTGTTCCCTGTCATCGGGAAAGCCGATCAGTGACGTCAGACGTAAAGCCACACCCCCTACTGTAAAAAAAAAAAAAAAAACACACACACACACACGTCACACTAACCCCTCCCTGCCCCCTAGTGGTTAACTCCTTCACTGCCAGCGTCATTTACATAGGAATCAGTGCATTTAAATAGCACTGATTTCTGTATAAATGACAATGGTCCCAAAAATGTCCGATGTGTCCGCCATAATGTCGCAGTCAAAATGCTTTAAAACTATCCCCAATTTTGTAAACGCTATAACTTTTGCACAAACCAATCGCTGATTGCGATTTTTTTTACCAAAAATATGTAGAATACGTATCGGCCTAAACTGAGAAAAAAAAAACAAAAAAAAAAACGTTTTTTTATATATTTTTGGGGATATTATAGCAAAAATTTCAAAATTGTCGCTCTATTTTTTTATTTATAGCGCAAAATATAAAAACCGCAGAGGCGATCAAATACCACCAAAAGAAAGCTCTATTTGTGGGGAAAAAAGGACGCCAACTTTGTTTGGGAGCCAGGTCGCACGGCTGCGCAATTGTCAGTTAAAGCGACGCAGTGCCGAATCGCAAAAAGGGGTTAAGGTGAAAAAAAAAAAAAAAAAAACTTCTTACAGTGACCGTGCCCCCCCCCCCCCCCATTTTACTCATCTGAGCCCTTCCTTCCCTCGGCAGAGACGTGCTGGACCTCTCTGCCCAGGGTTCTCAACTCTTGATTGGATAGATTGATAGGAGCGCAGCTATTGGCTCCCGCTGCTGTCAATCAAATCCAATAAAGTGGGCGGGGCCAACCCCAGAAGGCGATGATCGGGGTCACACTGTGCAAACGCAACTGCACAGTGGAGGTAAGTATATGTTTATTTTAAAAAAATAATGGAGGTTTACAACCACTTTAAAGGGTCCGGGAGGCAGTCAGCACAAATGGGGTTAACAATGATTGGTGCTAAAGAGAACTGAAAGCGGAGTTCCACCCAAAAATGGAACTTCCGCTTTAAGTGCAGGTGACCCAGAAATGCCACATTTGGCATGTCATTTTTTGGGGGGGGGGGGATACCTTCTTTTTAGAGCGATCCAGCTCCCACTTCCTCCCGGGGCACCACGGTGCCAGAAGGAAGATCACCTCTCCCCCCTCCCTCTCGGCAATCATCTGGGACACGTCACAGATGATTGCCTGGCCAATCACAGGCCACCCACAGTGACAATGCTGGCGCCGCAGAGAGAAGGGCTTTGTTCCCCTGCATTGCTGGACCGTAGGACAGGTGAGTGTCCAATTAATAAAAGTAAGGATGAGCTCCGGCGTGTTCGCACACCACATGTGCAGAGCCCGCCAGAAAGTCGGCACTGCACTAATCACAAGCAGCGAGACATTGTCCAGATGCTTGGCTGCAGAGATGAAGAAATGTCTCACTGCCTGTGATTAGCGCAGTGCCGACTTTCTGGCGGGCTCTGCACATGTGGTGTGCGAACACGCCGGAGCTCATCCTTTAAAAGTCAGCAGCTACACTTTTTGTAGCTGCTGACTTTTATATGGGTGGAACTCTGCTTGAAGTTCCTCTGTATCGAGGCCAGCTGACAAGAGCACCATACCAGTCCCTGTGGGGTCTCCTCCTTGAACCATGAAGTCTTTGATGATGCGATGAAACTTGGTTCCATTATAATATCCTCTCCGGGCCAGCTCTGCGAAGTTCGTACACGTTCTGGGGGCGTGGTTCCAGTACAGCTCCACTGTGATAGAGCCCATGCTGCGAAAAGATAATAAATAACATCACCCATGAGCCGCCTACTGACATCGCAACGCCCGTCTCTCCCTTTCCGATACTCACCTGGTCTCCAAGCAGACATTGCTCGGCCGCCAATTATCCCCGGGAATCACCGACATTGTTTGAATGGCTCACGAGGGTTTCACCACACGTCACTTCCGCCTTCCGTTCGTGGAAGGTAAACTCTGAGCTCAGTGTAAAGTGCGACATCTAGAGGCGAACACATGTCCCTTCTAGCAGCACAGTCCCGTATAAGACACACACTCGCCACATGCAAGGACGTTTGTGAGTGGCTGTGCGGGTATAAAGCCCCATAAGTGACAGTGACCTCAGTGCCATAGCGATGTCAGCTGAGGACTAATGTGTTGAAGAGTCTAAACTGACTGCAACTGGTTATGATACATACCCAAGTGAGGGTATAGCATCCTCCTCACCATGAGATTGGCGGGCACTGAGTCTGTTCAGGGCAGGGGTCATGTGACAAGGATGCTATAGAAAGTGCCAAGGGCGTGCCGAGAGCATATCTGGCACCCCCTAAAAACGAACGCTGTTGCAGCAAGGTGGTACAGGTTTTTAAGTATAAAATCAGATGGCAAAGAGGCAATATAATGATTCCTTGCCACCTGATATACACCCTCTGAAAAGTGACCCACTGTGGTTCACTTTTCAGAGGGCAACACTGGTGTACCCTAATCTACAGCAATGCCAAGGGTCAGAGGCGCCTGGGTGCAGAAGTATTTCTGGCACCCCCACATGGGTATGGTCATCTTACTAACTACTCCCAATTACAAATGTTTCTATGGCAACGACTGCAGCCTCACCAGTGCCCATCAATGCAGCCTCACCAGTGCCCATCAATGCAACCTCATCAGTGCCCATCAGCATATCCACAGCAGTGCCCATCAGTGTAGCATCATCAGTGCACATCAGCGCAGCCACACCAGTGCCCATTAATGCAGCCACACCAGTGCCCATCAGCGCAGCCTCATCAGTGCCCATCAGCGCAGCCTCATCAGTGCACATCAGCGCAGCCACACCAGTGCACATTAATGCAGCCTGATCAGTGCCCATTAATGCAGCCACACCAGTACCCATTAATACAGCCTCACCAGTTCCCATCAGCGCAGCCTCACCAGTGCCCATCAGCGCAGCCTAACCAGTGCCCACCAGCGTAGCCTCATCAGTGCAGCCTCATCAGTGCACATCAGCACAGCCACACCAGTGCACATTAATGCAGCCTGATCAGTGCCCATCAGCGCAGCCACACCAGTGCCCATTAATGCAGCCTCACCAGTGCCCATTAATGCAGCCTCACCAGTGCCCATCAGCGTAGCCTCATCAGTGCACACCAGCGCAGCCTCATCAGTGCACATCAGCGCAGCCTCACCAGTGCACATTAATTCAGCCTGATCAATGCCCATTAATGTAGCCACACCATTGGCCATTAATGCAGCCTGATCAGTGCCTATTAGTGCAGCCTCATCAGTGCACATTAATGCAGCCTTATCACTGATCATCAGCGCAGCCACACCAGTTCCCATTAATGCAGCCACACCAGTGCCCATCAGCGCAGCCTCACCAGTGCACATCAGCGCAGCCTCACCAGTGCACGTTAATGCAGCCTGATCAGTGCTCATTAGCGCAGCCACACAAGTGCCCAAATCCTGGCCACCAATCAGCTAATATCCCGACTCCCGCTGTGTAGCTGTTTAGAAAAAAAACTTCTCCAGGTCTCCCCTGTATTCAGTGGGGGCCGGAGAACAGTAAGCAGACTATTTCATCACTTTTGGCTTTAGTCGGATTAATCCGAAGCAGCGCTCCCGGCGCCAGTGTACTGCTATAGCATAGGCCGGTCTTCAACTGTGTAGTGCGCTGCTGCAGATTAATCTGCCCAAAGCAGAAAAGTGATGAAATAGTCTGCATTCTGTCCCCCGGCCCCCACTGAAAACAGGGGGCCCGAAGAAGTTTTTTTTCGAAACAGCTGCACAGCGGGAGATTAGCTTATTGGTGAACAGGGTTTGGGAGTCCCACCCACTCTACCTTCGAGCCCCCCTGCTGAGATGACAGATCTGCCCGGTGCGGGAGGTCCCTGCTGACCCCCCCAATGTGTGGCACCCCAGACGGACACCCCCCCCCATTGGTACACCACTGGAAAGTGCACACATACTAGCAGAATACATTTTACTTCTCCATGCACATAAGCATTATGTCACCCCAATGCACTAAACACAATACACCTGCTCTGCAATGCACTACTGGGAGCTGTGTTTTCTCCAAAAGGTACAGGTGTAGATTAAGCCACGCTCAGGTATGTTGGCAGTCCATTAAAAATAAATGCAATGCACATCATCGTGTAACTGAACACTATGCAAGGGTGTTAGCTGACTCTAATCAGTCTGCATGCAGATGTACAGGTTTTCCTATCAATATCAGGCACTTATACCCCCTTCCTGCCCAGGCCAACTTTCCACGCTGTCGCACTTTCAATGACAATTTCGTCGTCATGTATCGCTATACCCAAACAAAATTTGTATCATTTTTTTGAGACAGAAAGAGCTTTTTGTTTGCTAAAAAATGAAAAAGGCCTGCACATTTTGTGGAAAAAATTTTTTTCTTGGTTTCTAGTAGAAAAAGTTTGTAAATAAGTAATGGGCACTGATAGGCTGAACTGATGGGCACTGATGAGACAGCACTGATGAGGTGGCAATCAGTGTTCATTTTGGCAGCAAATTTTGATTTACTTTAGGACTAAAATGGCTTTTAAAGTAATTGTAATGCAGACTGACTCTTTCAGTTTGAGCAGTCTTGCGATCATGTTGAATGTACTTGACCAGCATGTGAGGCAGTCATTCAAAAGAGTAAGGCCACAATGCTCAGATAGCTTCTGTGTTACAATTGAAGACTTGCGGAAGAGGTTCACTATTGATCTTGCTTTATCCAGTATTCTCTTCACACTTGTCTCCTTCTGCACCATGTGGACCACAAATTGCAAGGTATGCACCACACATGGTGTCCGGTTCATGTCAATCTGTTGGTACCTAACAAGTGGAACACAGCCAAATAAGCATAAAGTATAGAAAAGATTACTATTCCATTCTATTATTTTAACACTTAACATCTTATGGGAATATTTTCACACAAGACTACAAATAAAGTGGAAAAATAACAAAGATGCACCCTTAGAGTAGAGCAGATAGCGCCCCCATATCCATCATCTGATATACATGTGATAATTGACTGGTGTCAACCATGTCATCATGTAAAAGAATAATAAAAATGTCTCACTGCAGATCATCAATTTCGTCAATTTCGGACCTCAGAGTCACTTTCCATCATGGGGGAGTCTTCCTCACTAGAGCTGGGTGGTTCTTCTGCTGCTGCTGAGGTTTGTATAAATGCTGCCACCATATTGCTCCCGTTGTCATTTATCACTGTAATGATCGTCCTCTTTGGTATGTCCCATTTTTGCAAGCATTTGTCCACACATGATTTGATTCACTGTGCAGTGTGTGGGTGGGCTACTTGTTTAAGGGCCAACAATATGTGTTCAGGTTTATGTTGTTAAACACAAAAGTAGCATGCACTTATAGCAAGGAATGAAGCTTAGAGTCCCTTTTTGGTCCTCAAATCAGTGCAAATAGATACTCTCCGAGCAGCAGCCAGTCTCTTTTTGAATACTGTTTGCCAATCAGATTGCTCATTTTAGTTTTATTTGTAACAGTCAGCTTCCTATCTACTGTCTCCATCATGCTAACAAAGTCCTCATCTTCAATCGTTCTGACTGGTAATCTGGTGCGCCCAATCCATCTTGCTATAGCCTCCTCCCTGGCATGTTGTTCCTTAGAGTCAATTTTGTATTTTTAAGCACCTAAAAGAGCAGTGCAAATAGTTTGCTGTGGTGCACTGGCTTGACTTGGTCCATCAATTGAGGATTTCTGTATCGGTGGGGTTGAATTAGGGGGAAAAATTTAAATTATTCAGATTTTACGTTCTTTCTCACCCCATACAGTCAGCTTCAAGTTGTCTCTCTATAATATACTACATGTAGAGCTGGCCGTAGGCCTTTAGGTGCCCTGTGCCGTGCTGAAATTGACAATGCCCCAGCCCCTCCCAGTGACCACTGACCGCATCCTTCTACATCTATATTTTGGTGAGATACTTCAACTCAGGGGAAAGCAGCAGCTGATAGATATTATGAAAATCACTCCCATTGAAATTCAGTATGTGGGCATTTTTCTCCCTCTTCTCCCCCCCCCCCCCCCCCCCGCTGACTCAGTTGGGGTGTATGTGGAAGTGGAGTATAGCGGAGCTATCAGCTACCATTATTGATTATTGGATCTACACAAGGAGGAAACCCCCCCCTGACACCCAGGAAAGGACCCGCAGAGGAAACCAGACCATCATTATATTTCCATGCTGTTACCTTACAGCTAAGGTGAGAGGCCACCCTTTCTAGAGGTGTCACTGTATGGAAAGAAGAGAAGATAACCACCACACCTGTGTTGTTTGCAAGATCATGATTGGGACAAACACATTTTCACTACTATTAAATTCAGAGATCATCACTATTGCACTTTTTGTATCCATCAAGTGATTTTATAGTTTTGCTTATTTACTTATTTGCACTGGACGTTTCTCTCACTATTGCACCTTAAAGTGGTTGTATACCCACTTTTTAAATGTTTACCTACAGGTAAGCCTATAATAAGGATTACCTGTAGGTAAAATAAATATCTCCTAAACCTGTACGGTTTAGGAGATATTCACTTTGCATGCAGCCACTGATGTCAGCGGCGTATGCAATGTGAATGCCCAGCTGAAGGTCTGGCAGACGCTGCCATACTTTGCCAGGAAGAAGACTCCCGCACGCATGCAATGTCATCGTGGCTCTGGCCACTCACAACGTCGCAGCAGCAAACCTGGAAGACACACCGAGGGCAAAATGTCAGCTCCCTCGGCGTGGACCGGCCTGCGATACGGGGACCCCGTTCTAAGGTAAGTATTTCATAATGAGCTAGTATGCGGTGCATACTAGCTCATTATGCCTTTGCCTTACAGGTTTTTTTTCAAAAAATTTTTTTTCCCCCCTGAGGGTATACAACCGCTTTAAAGGGGTTGTAAAGATTTGCGTTTTTTATGCATTAAGGTGAAAAAACATCCGACAATACCAGCCAGCCCCCCCAGCCCCCCCCGTTTTACTTACCTGAGCCCCTTCACCTGCTGCGCTGGCCCCCGATGTCCTTTTCGCCGCTCACCCTGGCCGTTGATTGCCTAGAGTGGATGGATTGAAAGCAGCGCAGCCATTGGCTCGCGCTGCTGTCAATCACATCCAATGGCATGGTGCGCCGGGGGGTGATAGCAGCCGGCCGTATCACGGAAGTGCGCCTGCAAGAACTAACCACCATGCGAGAGAGTAGGAGGAGGGAGGAGGAGCTGAAACAGCCGCCGAGGGACCCCAGAAGACCAGGATCGGGGCCATTCTGTTTAAAACGAGCTTCACAGTGGAGGTAAGTATAACATGTTTGTTATTTAAAAAAAAAAAAATTGTTTTTACAACCCCTTTAACCGCTTAAGGACTGCCTCCTGTAGATTTACGTCAACAGAATGGCACGGCTGGGCAGAAGCAAGTACCGGTACCTCCTCCTTTAAGTGCCCAGCTGCGGGTCGCGCATGCGTCGCCGGCGGCACGCTTGCGACCCGGTTCTGAGCTCTGTGACCGCGATCGGGTCACAGAGTGGAAGAACGGGGAGAGGTCTGTGTAAACAAACCTCTCCCTGTGCTTCCTACACTGCCTGTCACTGATTGGCTGTTCCCTATTATCGGGAAAGCCGATCAGTGACGTCAGACGTAAAGCCACGCCCCCTACTGTAAAAAAACCACACACGTCACACTAACCACTCCCTGCCCCCTAGTGGTTAACTCCTTCACTGCCAGTGTCATTTACATAGGAATCAGTGCATTTAAATAGCACTGATTTCTGTATAAATGTGTCAAAAATGTGCCAAAAATGCCCTAATGTCGCAGTTACAATAAAAATCGCTGATCGCCGCCATTACTAGTAAAAAAAAAATATTAATAAAAATGCTATAAAACTATCCCCTATCTTGTAAACGCTATAACTTTTGCGCAAACCAATCACTAATCGCTAATTGTGATTTTTTTTACCAAAAATATGTAGAAGAATACGTATCGGCCTAAACTGAGGGAAAAAAAAAATTTGTTTTATATATTTTTTGGGGATATTTATTAAGCAAAAAGTAAAAAATATTGAATTATTACTCTATTTTTGTTTATAGCGCAAAAAATAAAAACCGCAGGGGCGATCAAATACCACCAAAAGAAAGCTCTATTTGTGGGAAAAAAAGGACACCAATTTTGTTTGGAAGCCACGTCGCACGACAGCGCAATTATCAGTTAAAACGACACAGTGCCGAATCGCAACAAGGGGCCTGGTCCTTTGGCTGCAAATTGCTTTGGGGGTTAAGTGGTTAAGGAGTTATATGCAGTGAATTTTGGAGTTTTGACTGCCATCTTGTGTTCTTTTAGAGCATTGCACTTTAAAAGTCACATTTAGTTTACACTAAGGGTTGCATATCCATCGTATGTTTGAATCTTAATTTTTATCCTTTTATGTATATTGTGCAGTTTATTTGTAACAGCGCAGCACTATTTATGGGCACTGATGGATGTCACTGATAAACAGGCACTGAAAGGCAGCACTGATTGGCATCAATGATGGGCACTTCCCTCCAATAAGCTCTCAGAGCTCTCCTCACTGATGTAACTTCATCTCCCTGCCCCCACTTTTCAGAGCTGAGAGGTCCTGTGCAGGGCCGTAGATAAAATTTTTTTCAGGGGGGGTTCAGGTCTTTCAAACTCAAAGGCATAATTTAAGTCATGAGGATTTGCAATGCAGCACAGCAAAAATTATCTCCATTCAAATGAATGCGGTTGTGGTGCAGTAGTGCAGGGTTTAAGGGATTAAAATATGTGATGAGGAAGCAATACTGTGCCTGACAAATGCTCTTTGAAGAACAATCTGTACACGGATCCTCTTCAGAGTGCAAAACTAGTGGAAACTAGCCTTAAAGCGGTTCCCACAAAAAAAAAAAAAAATGATTATTAAAAGTCAGCAGCTACAAATACTGCAGCTGCTGACTTTTAATAATCGGACACTTACCTGTCCCAGGGTCCAGCGATGGGATTGAAGCCCCACTCATCTCCCCATCCGCTCGGTGGAGCCGGCATTTTAACTTCACAGTTGGGCACCCACTGTGCATGTGGGAACAGTGACTGGCCGCTCAATCATCTGGGACCTGTCACGTCTCCCAGATGATTGCCTAGACCCTAGAGGGAGGGGGGAGAGGAGATCTCCCTTCCTGCTCCGAGGGAAGTGACTTCAGGAGCCCAGGCGCCGAAAGAAGGAAGATTTTGAGAGACCACATAGCAACAGGCATAATAAGGTAAGTAAAAATTTATTGGGTGGAACTCCACTTTAAGTGTTTATGTAGCTGACGTCCTAAGGTATTTAACCACATGCCGACCGCGCCATAGTCGAAAGACGTCTACAGCGCGGTAGGCTTGTTCTAAGTGGACGTCCTACGGACGTCCTCCCAGAAAATTGCTCCCGCGCGCCCCCTGGGGCACGCACTCGGGAACATCCGAGACCGGACCCGGCGCATCACGGATCACGGTAAACAGCCGCTGATAGCGGCCGTTTACCACGTGATCGCTCCGTCAAATGACGGAGCGATCACATGTACACAAACCGGCGTCACGTCATGACGCCGGTTCCTCCCTCCCCTCTCTGTACCGATCGGTACAGTGAGAGGGGAGAAGCGGAAAGGGGGAGAGACGGGACCAGCGCTGTGGGCTGGATGTGTAGTGCCCACAGCGCTGGTCAGTGCCTGCAATACTCTGTCACCACTGTGCAATACTCTGCAACCACTATGCAATGCTCTGCCACCACTGTGCAATGCTCTGCCACCACTGTGCAATGCTCTGCAACCACTGTGCATTGCTCTGCCACCACTGTGCAATACTCTGCCACCACTGTGCAATGCTCTGCCACCACTGTGCAATGCTCTGCCACCACTGTGCAATGCTCTGCAACCACTGTGCAATGCTCTGCCACCACTGTGCAATGCTCTGCCACCACTGTGCAATACTCTGCAACCACTGTGCAATGCTCTGCCACCACTGTGCAATGCTCTGCCACCACTGTGCAATGCTCTGCAACCACTGTGCATTGCTCTGCCACCACTGTGCAATACTCTGCCACCACTGTGCAATGCTCTGCCACCACTGTGCAATGCTCTGCAACCACTGTGCATTGCTCTGCCACCACTGTGCAATACTCTGCCACCACTGTGCAATACTCTGCAACCACTGTGCAATGTTCTGCAACCACTGTGCAATGCTCTGCCACCACTGTGCAATGCTCTGCCACCACTGTGCAATGCTCTGCCACCACTGTGCAATGCTCTGCAACCACTGTGCAATGCTCTGCCACCACTGTGCAATGCTCTGCCACCACTGTGCAATACTCTGCAACCACTGTGCAATGCTCTGCCACCACTGTGCAATACTCTGCCACCACTGTGCAATACTCTGCAACCACTGTGCAATGCTCTGCCACCACTGTGCAATGCTCTGCAACCACTGTGCATTGCTCTGCCACCACTGTGCAATACTCTGCCACCACTGTGCAATACTCTGCCACCACTGTGCAATGCTCTGCCACCACTGTGCAATGCTCTGCCACCACTGTGCAATACTCTGCCACCACTGTGCAATACTCTGCCAATACTGTGCAACACTGCAATACTTGCCAATACTCTGCCAATACTCTGCCAATACTCGCCAATACTCTGCAATAATTTTTAATAGAAACAAATAATTTATTTTTATTTTTTTTACAGAATTTTCAGTATTTTTTGATTTATAGCGCAAAAAATAAAAAACCCAGCGGTGATTAAATACCACCAAAAGAAAGCTGTATTTGTGTGAAAAAAAAAGAAAACAAAATTCATTTGGGTACAGTGTTGCATGACTGAGTAATTGTCATTCAAAGTGTGAGAGCACCGAAAGCTGAAAATTGGTCTGGTTAGGAAGGGGGTTTAACTGCCCAGTGGTCAAGTGGTTAAATATACACCAGCTATGTCCTTCCTGAGCTAAATTATTTTAAAAGTAAAAGTAAAATAGGGGGAACCCCAGATCCCAGCCCCCCTACCCCTACCATTTCACCAAAAAAGTGACAAAAGTGTTAAAAATGACAAGAGACAGTTTTTGCCAATTCCTTTATTAAAGTCTTCTTCTTTCCATCTTCTTTCCTTCATCCTTCGGTTTCTTCCTCCATCTTCTTCTTCCTCCATCTTCTTCTATCTCTGATCCTCTGCTTCTTGCTCCGGTGTTCTCGTCCGGCTACTTCCTCCACGGCGTCTCTTCTTCCCCGCTTCATTCTCGGGCCGCTCCGCACAATGGGAGGCTCTCGCTGTGTGACGCTTCTCTTCTTCTGAATTAATTTGTAGGTTAGATGGAGATTTATATTTTTCAAATTCTTTCAACAAAGTGGGTATGGTAGTTTGGGGGTTGGTTAAGAAGAGTAGTATATCATCCGCAAATGCTGCTATGTATGGCCTGTAACCTCAATCCCTGGCATGTTATCATTATCATTCACTCATACAATTTAGTAAGGGTTCAAGTGAGAGTACATAGAGTAAGGGTGATACAGGGCATCCTTGTCTGTTCCATTTGAAATAGGAAAGGCATTCGACAGGTGGCCATTAACTTGTGCTTTGGATGGTGACGAATACAGTGCAAGTATAAAGTTGAGCATTTTCTGTCCTAGTCCTGTCTTTTCCAAGACAGCTTTCATATAGTCCCAGTCCACTCTGTCGAATGCCTTCTCCGCATCCAAAGAGAGAAAAAATCCCTTCTGATTAGTTTTGGTTATCCAATAGTGTAGGTTTAGAGCTTTCAGGGTGTTATCTCTAGCTTCCCTTCCTTGTATGAAGCCTGCTTGGTCTTTTTTGATGAGGGATGTCATATGTGGTGACAAGCGATTAGCTAGGATTTTGGAGAAGATTTTAAAGTCTACATTTAGTAGTGAGATTGGCCTATAGTTGTTTACTAGTGCTTGGTCTTTATCATCTTTAGGGATAACACAGATATGAGCTTCTAGTGTACCTTGTAGGCCATTGGGTTTGGATGATAGGGAGTTAAAAGATTTTAGAAATGGGGCGGATAGGGTGTCTATAAGCATTTTGCTTTTAGGCCAAAAGGTTACATTTCTGACCAGATTACCTTTTTCCACATGTTTGCTGTGTCCCTCACATAGCTTCTCGCAAACTGCCAACGGGACTTCTTATGGTTTTCTTTCAACAGCGGCTTTCTTCCAGACACTCTTTTTTTATAACCTAGCCCTGCTTTAAACTTCTCCATAACTTTATCCCTGACCTGTCCAGTGTGTCCTTCATGATGCTGTTTGTTCACTAAGGTTCTCTAACAAACCTCTGTGGGCTTCACAGAACAGCTGTATTTATACTGCGATTAAATTACACATACCCAAAAAGACTTGCAGCTGTCATATCAGCGAAAGGTGGTTCTACAAAGTATTGACTCAAGAGGGCTGAATATAAATGCACGCCACACTTTTCAGATATTTATTTGTAAACAATGTTAAAAAACATTTATCATTTTCCATCGACTTCACAATTATGTGCCACTTTGTGTTGGTCTATCACATAAAATCACAATAAAATACATTTATGTTTTTGGTTGTAATAAGACAAAATGTGGAAAACTTCAAGAAGTATGAATACTTTTTCAAGGCACTGTATATAAAGTATAATATACTTTAAATACATTTACTGTTGGGATAGCTGAACATAAGGTATGTAGATGTATGCCAATTCCCACCTCCATCCACACAAGCTCCTCCTGAGCTAGAAACCAAGGCTGATTAACCAAGTGATTGAAAGTACAGGTAAAATCAATGTTTGTTTAGCCTCATGCCTCAATAAATACAGTTTTCTTAATCAAATGATTGTTTTGTAAATCTGTTCCAAACATTGTTGCCTGGAGATCCCACAAATAACTACACTCCCTGTTCCTTCAACACACCTTCTGTTATTAGAAACCAATTATTGAGTTCCTCCAGGTTCTAACATACTTCTTAGGCAAAAAGTGTTTTCAGCCGTAGAACAACATGAAATGACAGTCATCGAATTGGATGCTGCGTTTGGCCAAATCATGCAATTATTTCAAATCTCTGGCATCCAGAGCCATATATCTAATTCGTTACACTTTGGCCCTGGTCTAGGGTGCCATCATACCTCCCAACTTTTTGAGATGGGAACGAGGGACACCTAGTATCAAAAGTATGTAGGCATAGGACATATCCCCTGCCACGCCTCCCTTAAAAGGGGGGGGGGGGGGGAATTATTAGTTAAACCCACAAGTGCTTTTTCTTACCACTACCATTCCTTTATAATGCAGCAATTTAGAAATTGGATGAAAGGTTTAGCACTGGGAAAGATAATTAGCATTTTATATACAACTATATAGATCAGACCAAAATGAGGGACAAATTGGGAGGACAGAGGGACTTTGTTTCAAAGGAGGGACAGTCCCTCAAAATCAGGGACAGTTGGGTACTATGTACCATGACCACATGGGCTGCAACTAGCCTCCCAGCCTACTTGATAATTTTAGTAGCTAGTAGTCATTTTAGATTCACAGAGCCCAATGTCGAAAAAACTACCACTTTATACTACTTCTAAACTTTTAGCTTAGTAGTACTAAACATGGCTGGCCCACCCAGAATGTCTCTAGTCCCACTCCCTGGTACGTAATAACCTTTACTGCATGCTATGCTCCGGAGGTGCTCCTGCCCCAGGTTTTAATTTTATTGCAGCTATCTTCCTGTTCGATGATGTCACCAGTGCAGTGCTTGTGGATGTCTTCTTTTATAGCTGATATTCCTGAAGGTCTGCCCTTGGTAAGGCTCTGTTTATTTATTTTAAAAATAAATGTAGTTTTAGTGCATTAGGCTTGCTAGACAATGATACTGAAGCACTCCTATTACTACAGTTTATTCCTCACAGGTCAGAAACATTGCAGTATCTCCTTCTCCATTCAGAGTGGAGGCTTGATATTCTGAGTGTGACCTCTTGGAAACAGTTATTTTTCTGCCCTCTATAGCAATCCTGTTACTAATCAGATAGGCCCTGACAAACAACATTCTCATGCATCCTCTCTCTGCAAAGATGTTAGCTGTGTGGCCTGCTCTCTGCCTCGTCTTTCTACCACGCATGCTCACCACAATCTCTAATTTTCTGTGTCAGTAAAGTACTGACTTTGACTATGCAGACAAGTTTATGACTGTTTCAGTATTGTACTAATTCTTTCTCTGCAAACATGTTTATGACTGTGTGGTTGGTTTACAGATTCCGTCTCTGCAGATATGCTGTTGATAGAATGACACCGATTTATTGTCACCAGATATGTTTCTCGAGGCATTTCTAGTTGTGACAGCATGGTACTAATTTAATTTCTTTGGGAAGGTTTCTGAATGTGACAGTCATAGTTACATAGTTAGCTAGGCCGAAAAAAGACACAAGTCCATCCAGTTCAACCACAAAAAAAAAAAAGAAATAATAGATAAAAATAAAAAACTTTGTACAATCCAACACACCCACTTCTACACCCACAGCTGATCCAGAGGAAGGCAAAAAAAAAAACCAGCAGAGCATGCTCCAATCTGCCACAGCAGGGGAAAAAAATCGCTTCCCGATCCCCCTAGAGGCAATCGGATTTTCCCCGGATCAACTTTACCTACAAATGTTAGTACCCAGTTATAATATGTACATTTAGGAAAGTATCCAGGCCTTTCTTAAAGCAATCTACTGAGCTGGCCAGAACCACCTCTGGAGGGAGTATATTCCACATTTTCACAGCTCTTACTGTGAAGAAACCTTTCCGTATTTGTAGATAAAATCTATTTTCCTCTAGACGTAAAGAGTGCCCCCTTGTCCTCTGTGTTGACCGTAAAGCGAATAACTCAACACCAAGCTCACTATATGGCCCCCTTATATATTTGTACATGTTGATCATATCCCCCTTATTCTCCTCTTCTCAAGAGTGAATAAATTCAGTTCATCTAATCTGCATAGCTGAGCTCCTCCATGCCTCTTATCAGTTTGGTTGCCCTTCTCTGCACTTTCTCCAGTTCCCCGATATCCTTTTTGAGAACTGGTGCCCAAAACTGAACTGCATATTCCAGATGAGGTCTTACTAATGATTTGAACAGGGGCAAAATGATATCTCTCTCTCTGGAGTCAATATGGAACTAATTCTGTCCCATTGTATGTTTCAGTGGTGAGCCTTATAAGGTAACTGGACTAAGGGAGAAAAACTATAAAGCTGGCCCTGATGGCATCAGGCAGGTACCTGCCAAATAACTGCTCTAGCTAGTACTGAAAGGCATGCCTCATAACTGTCCCTGATTTTGAGGGACTGTCCCTCATTTGGAACAAAGTCCATCTGCCCCCCTTTCCTCCTCTTTTGTCCCTCATTTTGGTCTGATGTATATACCTATAATTAAAATCCACTTTTTATCTACTAAAAAGTGTTTTACAGTGTTAAACCTTTAATGCAATTTCTAAATTGTTGCATTTCAAAAGACAATATTAAGGAACAGTAGTGATAAAAAGCACTCATGGGTTTAACCAATATTTTTTTGCATGTTAACTTTCTTTGTAAGGGGGCATGGTAGAAGGTGTGTCCCAGTGGTGACCCGTCCATTAGGGGTGCCCAGGTGCTGCCCCCTCTCTCCTCGCCACACCCTATATGCAGTGGATAGATTCATGCATAGCATGAATCTGTGCACGGCCGCCCACTATTCATGTGTCCGGCCCCTTTCAGGGCAACGGGCACATGAATTACAGCGGCCAGGGTTCTTTTTTTTAACTGATTCCCGACCGCCTAACGCAGATATACTGCGGCAAAATGGCACGGGCAGGCAAAATCACGTACCTGTACGTGATCCTTTAAATGCCTGCCCGTGGGTCGCGCGCACGCCGCCAGCCCGATCGCCGCTGAGGGTCACGGAGCTGAAGAACGGGGAGAGGTATGTGTAAACAAACCTCTCCCCGCGCTTCCTACTCTGCCTGTCATTGATTGGCTGTTCCCGGTCATCGGGAAAGCCGATCAATGACGGCAGACGTCAGCCCCGTCCACTAATGTAAAAAAAAAACACACACACGTCACAGCCCATAACCCCTCCCCTCCCCCTAGTGGTTAACTGTCATTTATACAGGAATCAATGCATTTAAATATCATTGATTGCTGTATAAATGACAATGGTCCCAAAAATGTGTCAAAAATGTCCGATGTGTCCGACATAATGTCGCAGTCACAATAAAAATCGCTGATCGCCGCCATTACTAGTAAAAAAAAAAATATTAATAAAAATGCTATAAAACTATCCCCTATTTTGTAAACGCTATAACTTTTGCGCAAACCAATCAATAATCGCTACTTTGGATTTTTTTTACCAAAAATATGTAGAAGAATACGTATCGGCCTAAACTGAGGAAAAAAAATGTTTTTTTATATATTTTTTGGGGATATTTATTATAGCAAAAAGCAAAAAATATTGCATTGTTTTCAAAATTGTCGCTCTATTTTTGTTTATAGCGCAAAAAATTAAAACCGCAGGGGCAATCAAATACCACCAAAAGAAAGCTCTATTTGTGGGAAAAAAAGGACACCAATTTTGTTTTGGAGCTACGTCGCACGACCGCGCAATTGTCAGTTAAAGTGACGCAGTGCCGAATCGCAAAAAGGGGCCTGGTCCTTTGGCTGCCAATTGGTCCGGGGCTGAAGTGGTTAAGCACCTGATTAGAGCCAGAGGCTCCAATAGGCTTCAAAATAGGGTGGGCTCGGGTCGCAGAGGATGCGCATGGAGCCCACCCGGGTGTGTTGCAACAGGGAATGAATATTCGCTGTTGCAACACATGAACCTCCTCCCGGCCAATCGGAAAGCAAGTATGAAACCTGATTCCCGATTGGCCAATACGTCAGTCGATCCTATTGGATGCCTAGCGCCGGCAGCAGAGGGGAGACGCACTGCGGAAGCTGCTCCAGGAAAGGAAACCGGAGCAGCTTTTTTCTAAGCCCGCCACGCTGGAAGATGGCCGCATCATCTCCGACAGCTGCTCTCACCGCCTGCATCCAGGGTAAGGACAGCGGGTGGTGGTGGCGGGGGGGGTGTTAGTGCCGTGCCACGCTAAGGGGGAGGTAGGTGGCAGTTGTGCTGGTGCCGCTCTACCGGCGCCTGGGGGGGTTGTTTGCCCCCCCCCCCCCAAAAACCACCAGCCGACACTGGTGCGTCCTAAGAATACATGCTTTTGCTTATAGATGTCCCTCATTCCCATCTCAGAAAGTTGGGAGGTATGCTGGAGGGCAGTAAGATTGTGTTTGCATATCTGGCCATTTCCCTGGAATGATAAGCACCATTAGGTTTCCATGACATTTTTAAATGTTTTAATAGCACAGATTAGATGAATTTCCCAATGTCTGATAACCTTCAGCCTGATCCAGTCATGCATCACATTAAAGAACACCTATAAGTCAGTTTCCGACTAGTATTTAAAACTGCACTCTGGAACTGTCATCCTGGCTTTAGCTTCACAACCTTGCAAATCATTGACCTAGGACAAGTTCAGACTTTTCTGGCTTCATGGGTTTCCAATTCAGTAGTTCAGAAGAAAGTAAAGGTAAAGCCAGGATCAAGGTGACAAGTCATTCATCTTTAAAATCAAATAAACAGAGACAGGTATGTCTATTCTAACTGATTAATTTTAAAGTCAAATTGGCAGAGGCTGCTCTCAGGGTCAGTTACATGAAGCCAGACTGAAGAATGCCTTCATTTAGGGCTAGTTTACACTTGCTTCAAAACATGGCTCCTGACACGCTTTGTTAAAGCTCTCTGAATGCCAGTCAAAGCCCCTGTCACTAAATAAATTGGTTCGCTTACAGTCCTGTTTACACCTTGCTTTTGCTTGGTGCTTCAATGAGGCTTCAATGAGATTTTTAGAGGGGCTTTGATGGAGCTTTAATGGAGCTTTGGTGAGGCTTTGTGGGGCTTCGATGAGGCTTCGGTGGGGCTTCAAGCGAGCTTTGCCATAGACTTCTATGGAAGCTTTGAAGATGCTTTGAAGCACCACTGAAGCTACATGGGGTATCATTTTTGAACCTTTTTAACTTTCGAAGCTGAAGCAAAGCAAAAGCAGGTGTAAACAGGAGGGTCAGCTCATGCCCAGCTTGCTGGGGCTGGGAATACTTTGGACCCTTTTTTCCATCAGCAGCACAATACTTTAAATGCGATTTGGCTTAAACGCTAAATATTCTGGTATACCAACTTTTTTCTGGGAGCTTTTGAAGCTAAGAAATCGCCTGCCTTGCTCTATTGGTTTTAACTATCAATACTTTGGAATGTTTGTCTAGTACACCATTTGAATATGTAATAATCTATAGAATGTATACGAATATGCATATCTGGATTTATTTTTTAATATATGCTGTTTATTTTTTGAATAAAATTATCTGTTGCAAAATACTCACCCCTGAGGAAGGAGACGCGGGCGGTCCGAAACGCGTAGGGTGAAAAAGTATTATAAATTACTGTACTGTACAATTATTGGTGACTATTCTGTCTAAAAAATTCCTTTTGTTTTATGTTTTTATGACATTTACAATTTAATAAATTCTTTATATACTCTATATACTTCTATTCATTGTACATGCCTTAAAAGTCTTGTTAGTAGTTGTACCAAATAAAGAGTAAAACAAGGCAAGCACAGATGAAAGGACTAGTTATCAGTATTGCATGTAGGCTCCCTGCAGCTGATATTTTCCTGATTACTGATTTACAATACCTTGGTCTGTAATGTGTCTCTATGTAAAGGCGACCATCATAGTAGAAGCGAGGCTTTGCTTTTTTTTGGGGAAAAAATAGAAAACCTGCGCTCTGAGGTTATAGGAAGCAGCTAGCACTCACTAGACCAATAGCGTAGACAGATAATATAAACAATAGTGCAGTGTTCATGGTGTAAAAAAAATTAACCTGCAATGAACAAGTGTGAAACCAATTGGTGTAACAATAAAGTAATGGAACTAATAAAATGCATACAAATAGCAATAGTGGCTGCGATTTCAGGGAATGCCTGTGTAAACATGAGGTATATGGACCTCAACTCACATGAAAGTCGGACCAAGGTAGTAATGGGACTACTTTGAAGTCGGCACGACTTGAAGTTGCACAGATATGAATGGTTATCATTGGAAATCATAGGGAACGACTTGTTATGCGATTTTGCAGTCCCAAGTCACAGAACAAGTAGCACAAGTGTGAAAGGGGCCTAATGCAGATCTTACAAAATCAAATGAGATAGATTGTCTAAAAGTCAGCCAACTCTATTATCTGTAAAAGATTATGATATGAGAATATAATGGCAGGTAAATACAAATTGAAAGGAAATAAATCAAGATTAGGGGTATTGTCTGCTTTGGTGTGCCATGCAATCCGATACCAGATCTGGGAGATTTGCCCTTTGAGATAAAGAAACATATACACAGCAGGTTTCTCTCCGAGCAAATCTAATCTTTATTCATGGGTGTGAATATATAAAGGGGCTTTTACAAAAGACCACCCTTTAACAGATTATCCAATCATATACAGAGATGCACAAGTACAATCTGACGCCCACAGTGAAACTAATTATTTCTAAAATATCAAGTGCTTTACAAGAACATGAAACTCAACAGAAGATTACAGTATTATGGAAAAACGAAACTAGATAAGCAGGACTTGAGCATACTTCACAAAATGGATGTTAGAGACACACAAAATGGAAGCTGACTATAATATAAAGAAGTAGTTAAACTAAATATCCCTTCAATCCCCTCTTAGATCATATAAGATGATCTCTACATTCTATGTTGTGCTTTAATACTTCTTTGGGGCTGTGGCATAGATTGCCTGATGACTCTTCATGTATGTCATGTGAGATAGAACCTTATCATCAGGAGATCGAAGGTGCGCAATTATGTAAGTGCAACATTTAAAACAGGGGTAAAGAATCAGAGCAAGGATAAATACCATAACAAGGACAATGTCTTTTAACCATAAAATATACCTCCAAGCTCAAATCCTACATTGGCAAATGGGCTCCATGTTTTAGCAATGTCCCTAGCTTCCTGCTGGAGCTGGCCTCTAGTGGATGTCCCCTTTTACAACCCCCTACCATTCCCATGACAGATAACAAGGATACAAGGTAACACCATCCCTTAACATGGAGGGGCACCCAGGGATAACACACTTTCCTACAACATACATGGATACTTTGTCCCAGTGCAAAAGGTCTCTTAGCGACAAACTCATGAGTGCACTTGTCCTGTGTTGCGATTTATAAATTAGTGTAATATTTCACCTACATTTTTAGAGAAAAAGAAAAGTTATGCAAAGTACAGTTTAACCCTGGGTCAATTACTTGAAACAGTGAGCAGGCAGGGGCAGAGACTCCAGATTCGCACATGGAGATATTAAATATTGACCTGCTGCAGAAAGAGGGGTTAGTCTGTGTCTCATTCCCTAAATTAAAACACCAAACAGGGGAATGACTTCTACCTGCTATTGGAAAGGTAACAATGTTGTTTATGTACAGAGTGGATATGTTAGTCAAGAATACAGGAGGAGTCTCATTGAGAAAGGAGGAAACATTTAAAGGTACAGCCAAAAGGGCAATTCGGGCAGTGCTAGGATGTAATATTATTATTATTATTATACAGGATTTATATAACCGTTTGCGCAGCGCTTAATATGCTACATATTCAACATTCTTCATACCCTGATTTTTTAGCATAAACATACTTAAATTTTAGCAAAAGCATCTTATCAGTAAAACTATCTCCAATCTCTCTCTTGGTTCTAGCTTGTGTCAATATAATGTTCTTGTGTGTGTGTGTGTGTGTGTTTGTGTTCCCACAGATACTTTTAATTGCACCCAAATCTTTAGGGTGGTAGATACAGTTAGTGGTGATCCAGGTGGGTAGGAACACTGTCAGAGAGATCAGGATTAGTGGGCAGAATGCCTTGTCAGAAGTCTGTGGTGAAGTAAGCGAGGTCATCTTCTCTGGCCGGACCTGCTTTCCCAGGAACTCCTTCATCTGCTTGGACTTCTGCTTGAGGGCCTCCTGTATCCAAGATCTCCTTCTTGCTCTTGGGGCTTTGGGCAACCTTTTTTACTCTGCTGGCATAGATCCAGGACTGGCAATTTTCCACTAGGATGGCTGTTCTGGTCCCTGCAACCACTGTGGTAGGAGGTCCAAAGGGATACTCTTGCTTCTTATTTCTGTTCAGCTGTTGGACCACCACAGTGTCTCCCAATTAGAAGGGGCGAGTAGTTTCCTGTGAAGAAAAAGAAAAGGTGCGAGCAACATTTCTCTCTACTGTTTACAATGTTTCAACCAATTACCTTACATATTCTTCCTGTAATAAGTCTAAATCTCCCTTTTCTATCATTAAATGTGCTCTGGCCCATGGGGTGGGGAAAAATCGACCCATCAAGACATCAAAAGGTGAATACACTGTTGTCTTGGAAGGGTCATTCTTATTTCTGCCAGGACTGCTGGGAGGACCTTCTTCCAGTTGGCAAAGGTTCCTCCTGTGGCCTTTCTTATTTTGTCTTTTTATTGTTCTGTTTATTCTTTCTACTATCCCTGAGCTTTGAGGGTGTTAGGGAATGTGAAACTTCCGTTCTATCTTGAGAGTTTTTACCCAGTCCTGGCAGACCCTTGATACAAATGTAGGTCCATTGTCTGTCTGAGTTTATAAGAAGTGGGCATCCCCATCGAGGAATGATTTCCTGAACGAGGATCCTCACTACTGTTTGTGCATCTTCTTTTGTGGTGACAAAAAGTTCAACTCAACTTGAGAACTTGTCCACAATTTCCAAAAAATATTCCTGTCTTTTGCCTAGTTTGGGCATGTGTGTGAAGTCAATCTGCAAATGTGTAAAAGGAGTTGTTGGATATATCAGGTGTTCATGTTCGGCCTTGTGTGGGTTTTTCCTGATACATGTGATGCATCTTGCTACATAAAATTGGCCAGGAAAGTTCTGTAATGTAAAAGTCTTTCTCCAATAGTTCACACGTGACTTTCCAGCCTCTGTGACCTATTCCATGGAAATGGGAAATAAAAATGATGCATAAAAAGTGATGCACTAGCTACAAAAAGTGATGCACTAGCTACTGGTATACATGGCTTCCCCTCTTTGCAGAGAAGTCCAGTCTTTGGATCTTTCTGCACACCTATTTTGTTCCAACCTCGGAGATCAGCTTCTTTTGCACATACCTGCAAATCTGAAAGAACCTGATCAAAAAACAAAAAACAAAAAACAACAATTCTGGTGCTAGCATGGGCATTTGGATCTGTGCATTTTGTGAAGTAGCAGCTTGTTTAGCAGCTAATCAGCCAGAGCATTTCCCTTGGCTATCTGTTTGTTGGCCTGTGTATGCTCTGCAGTGTTGTGGGTGATGTGTCTTGGTGAATGAGGTCTATGCAATCATGTTGTGGCACAACCTCATTCTGCTCTCCTTTTAATCCTAAAAGGGCATTTGTATTGGTGCTGGTCCTGAAGTGGGAGAAGCATATTTGATGTGCAATTTTTGATTGAACATCAAGATCAACTCATAGCCGCTCAACCTTTTGAGCAGACATGTGCTGTGTATGTACATTTTTCATACATTGTGGGTGGTGTGAAGTGTAGTGTCGTGCCCCAGAGTGAAAGAAGTGGCCATCTAAAAAACCATCATCGAATAGAATGCCTCTGAGACACACAGGCATGCCTTGAACCTGCACCGGAACCATCTTTGAAAAAAATAATAGGGCGCAACTTGTCTCCATGCTCCTGAGCGAGGACACCTGACACGTCCTTACAATTTTCCCTTGCAAACAAATGAAACATTTTTTCTTGCAGACTAATTAAACATTTTTCCTAGTTAGGGAGGCCGAGCCCTGGAGCCATTACCATAGCATTTTTCAAATACACAAAAGCATTGCACATTTCATTTGACCATTTTATACAATCTGGCATGTGTAAACCTGTGGCTTGTCTCAGGAGATTGTAGTAGGAACAGTCAGGTACTCATTGGCGGCAGTAACCAATCATTATTACCAAGAAAGGTGAACATGTCTTTCTTAGCAAGTGGGCGGGGCAGACCCACAAGAGCCATAGCTCTTCTGTGATTGACTTTCCTTTCTCCTTTTGAGAGTACAAAACCAAAATATTCAACCTTTTCTGACACCATTGCAATTTTTCTTTGACACTTTGTGACCACTTTCAAAAATACATTTCAAAAGATCCCTCCCATCCTCCAGGGCGGCCACCCGAGTAGAACTGCAGACGAGGAATTCATCCACATACTGCAGCAGGGATGAACAATATCCTGGTATCTAAGCTCTGAGAGTAGTTTGGAATAGGCTGCAAGGGAGTCTATATAGCCCTGAGGCATTCTGCACCATGTTAGTTGGCGGATTTAAAAAAAAAACATAAAGCAAAGATTGGTTGTGCCTCCTCATCCACAGGGACGGAAATAAAAATGCGTTCAATAAATCAATCACAATAAAATACTCTGCATCGTAATGTATGGCGGTAAATATTGATGGCACATCAGGCACTTTTGGGGCAATCGGTACCACTAGGCTATTGATGGCCCTTAGGTCTTGTACAAACCTATAGTCACAATTGCCTTCTTTACTTTTCTTTCCTTCTCTTTTGTTAATATAGAACAAGGTAATTTCCCTTTAAGATCCCTTTTGTTTCAAACTCAAACTCATTCTGCTATTTTCTCTGTGTCCTTGTGTCTGTGCTGCTGCTATCTGGGTATGGAATGTAAGGGGGGAGGAAGCGGGCGCCTGATAAAAGGCATGGAGAAAGTTAATTTAACCTCTAAATTCACCATCCCATGGCTCTGCTAACCTATCTTGGGCAGCTTTTGGGCTAGGATGCCATATGGAGCCCCGGGCCAGCCAGAGATCTCCCACAGCATCTTCTTTATAGATAAGCTTCATACATTATTACTTTCTTATTATTAACAACCAAACATCCAAACCATGTTGGCAAAAAGCCAAACATCCAAATCTTCACTTTCCCTGCATAGCAGCAAAAGGAATCATTACCTTAAGAAAATATTACTAACACTGCTATTTTTCTGCTAACTTTCTAGTCAAAACATTCATACATAAATCATTAAGAATAAACATCAATACATCACCGGATACTGTAGAATTACTCTGTGTTTCGATCGGGAACTTCCATCAATCACAAAAGAACCCGGGAGTCCATAGGAAGGCACGTCTGTCGCTCTTAAATCTAAGTCCTATGATAACACGGAGCAGTGGAAGGCGTTGTCTTACCTTACAAACGCTGACAAATTCCACACAGACAGTTTACAAGTTAGCTTATCCTCTACGCAAAAGATAAGAAAAGCAAAGAGATCGGTTTTGTCCAGCACACCTTAGCAGACTTTGTTTTGTAATTACAGTACTGTATTATCATTATCCTACGGACTTCTCAAAAGTCCTGGAACCTACCCAAGGTTCTCTGACTGTTCATCCCGAACAGACGCTGCGGCAGACTTATAATGAGGACTACACAGAATCCTCCCTGTTCACACCGAAAAGATGCTTTCTTCTAAAGCATATGCTATTACCCATCTAATGGGCTTCCTAAAGCCCATCCAGCCCCCCCAGGGCTGTCGCTGTTGTTATCTCAACAGCGCTTGACTTTCTTCAAAGTCTAAAAACTATTTCTACATAAATCACAGGTCCCGTTAAAAGAATGATTTCTAAATAGAGGTCACGGTGAGAGAAGATATATATCAAGTCTACTCACCCGACATATAATAATCGATACCGGAACGAGCTCCCAAACTGAAAGGAAATAAATCAAGATTAGGGGTATTGTCTGCTTTGGTGTGCCATGCAATCCGATACCAGATCTGGGAGATTTGCCCTTTGAGATAAAGAAACATATACACAGCAGGTTTCTCTCCGAGCAAATCTAATCTTTATTCATGGGTGTGAATATATAAAGGGGCTTTTAAAAAAGACCACCCTTTAACAGATTATCCAATCATATACAGAGACGCACAAGTACAGTCTGACGCCCACAGTGAAACTAATTATTTCTAAAATATCACGTGCTTTACAAGAACATGAAACTCAACAGAAGATTACAGTATTATGGAAAAACGAAACTAGATAAGCAGGACTTGAGCATACTTCACAAAATGGATGTTAGAGATAAATAATAGTTAGGCATCACAAACCAAATGGGGCGCCATATAGTGGAAAGATACAAATTAAACTTACATATTAATAAAAAAAATTGCAATTTTTTGCAATTGCAATCCTTTTCCAATTTATCTCTGAACTTTTTCAATAAAACATATTTTATACAGTTTTACACTATGTTTGGCCGTTTAGTCCCAACATATATGTTTGGGAGTGGCCTTCCTTGCTGATATTTGCTGTATATTGGGAGCCTGTTCGTTCAAAGTGGAACTTCCCAATACAATCGGTGACGGGGTGTCCATAGACCATCCATCCAAAACAGCTGGATAAGGTTGAGGTATTACCTCACACATGCCTGTTTGACTCATTACAAACCAGTATATGATTCCACACTCTCTGGCAAGCATGCCCATTTTTACTCTATGGTGGTGGATCACACAAACCAGAGGCAAGTATTTTTCCTATTGTGCTTTCACATGGGTATCTTCATCTTCATTTCAAGGATTTCAATTTCTTGGTGGACTATCTTCTATTTGAACTTTTATTTTGAAAGCTATTGAATGTTCATGCATTCATCATTTTTTGTGGTATTGATCACAGCTCTGATTTTACCATTCCATTTTTTGTTGATGGACTTTACATTTTGCTATTTGTATGCATTTTATTAGTTCCATGACTTTATTGTTACACCAAATGGTTTCACACTTGTTCATTGCAGGTTAATATTTTTTTTACACCATGAGCACTGCACTATTGTTTATTATTATTTGCGGCAGAGTTCCCCCTCGATGGCTGGAGATCTAATGAATGGCGAGGGAATATTAAAGAAAGACAGATCCACGGAATGAATGAAACAGAAGCAGTGAGATCCTTGCAATGAAGACCCCAGGTACTGCTTCCTCTCTGACAAGATGAACAACACAGCACTCCCCATCCCTAAGGACCCTCCATTGGCTAACGGTAAAGGATAGGATCACATTCAAGACCCTCTGCCTCACCCACAAATGTACACAAGGAAACGCTCCTCAATACCTATGTGAGAAAATAAAACACTACATACCCAATTGCAGCCTCCGATCAACCAACCAAAACCGCCTCCTCATCCCTAAATCCCGCTACAAATCTAAGGGAGAACGAAGATTCGCAGTCCAAGGACCTCGGCTATGGAACGCTCTACCCACCAACATCCGCATGGAAGAAAACCATCAGGCCTTTAGAAAAAAAACTCAAGACCCACCTCTTCTAATAAGCAGGACAACACAGGACAGACCAAGCGCCTTGAGGCGATTCAGTTCGCATTTGCAGCGCTATACAAATCATTCATTCAGAACTGACATTGCCAAGTCTCACTCCAAACGCCAAGTGATAAAAGCAGTCAGAGGTACAGTACCTTAGCTGATCTCACTATGCAGATATACAGCCATGAGGCCCACAGCACAGGAGTGTCTAGGCACAGGAGGCTCAAAGCTAACTTTTTGGAAAAATCTAAGTGCAACATAAAATCCTTCAGGGTACTGCTTAGGCATAATTAAATGTTCTCAATATTCCATATAAAAGATAGTAAATTTTCACTTTTTGAGTTCAAGTCCACTAGGAAAAATAGCAGTTAATATACAAACATGTTACAACAAGAAATGACAGCTGTATGTTTGATTTATATTTTTCATTAAATGTAAGGCATATAAAAAAAAAGAAAAAAAGAAAAGCAATTTGTCAATTCGCTGTCAAATTACATAATGAAAACAATTACACGGCAATCATTTCCTAGAAAAGTGTAACTGTCTGAAGAATTTTGTTCTGTGACCTTAAAAATGTGTGCACCTTTCAAGGTGACATTCTATTTTCCTGCAACCTAAGGGGCTGGCAGCAACTTGTTTGAACCCATGTCTCCCCGCCACAGAATCTCAGTCTTCTTGTTTACTGTAAACATTAAACTTAAACCTGTCATTAAGAGCCGGTTGTAAGGCAGTTGGCCCTTTGCAAAGATTTTGTATGAACAATTAAAGACCAACAATCAATAGATGTAAAGCTACCCACCCAATGGCCAGTTAACTGCAAGAATATGTTAATTATAAATTTATTAGCTGATAATCAGCCTGGGTTTGGGGTAGCACGTGACTTCACCCAATCAGTATATACTTCACAATGGGATTACCATACTTCTACACTAAATAATAAGGTATTGCTAAATCTGCTAAAGACAACTTGTACTGAGGGGAATATGTAAGCCATTGCGGACATTTGCTTTCGAAAATACTAGTTCCCTGGTTATCATGCTGTTCCAATGGCTTAATTTTTTGCATCCTTGTTCTGAGTTACTGAGCGTACTGACACAACAGGGCTACTAGCAATTTCAGAAGGTAGTACTTTCATCCTTTAAAGCGCATGTCAAA
This sequence comes from Lithobates sylvaticus, assembly GCA_028564925.1. Taxonomy (NCBI): domain Eukaryota; kingdom Metazoa; phylum Chordata; class Amphibia; order Anura; family Ranidae; genus Lithobates; species Lithobates sylvaticus. The sequence goes on along the minus strand of CM053027.1, from coordinate 207,071,811 downwards.
CATAAGGCCTGTGGGCCAAATCCAGCCCTCCAGGCCATTTCATGTGGCCCTTGCACCTCTTCTGCAGCTGGGGCACCTCCCTTGTGTCTGCCCCCACCTTGTCTCAGCAGTTAGTAGCAGAGAGGAGAACAGAACTCCTCCGCCAGATCCTGCGGCTCTCTGTGCAGCCGAAGAGAGGTTTGTCTCGGTTCCCCCCGCCCCCTTCTCTCAGCAGTCGGCAGCAGAAAGGAGGATAGAACTCCTCCTACAGTTCCTGTACCTCTCTGTGCAATCACAGCACCCGCTCATCTCTGCCTCCCCAGGGCTCAGCATTCAGTATACTCCGGTAACTGACTCCAGCCCTCCTCCAGTCCCTAGACATTCCGTTTCTCAGCTCTGCCTGAGATTCTTCTTGGCAGCAATACAAGGTAAGGAGGGTGCACTGTGATGTAGGAGAGGGTGGAGGACTCTTGACATCTGATGTAAGGGGGATGGACATCTGCTTATAACCAAGTTCTGTCTGAGCAGTCTCCATTAAAGTTTCTTGTGGATGATACCATCAGTGTGCAACCCTCCTTTTCAGACTTTCATCATCTGCTACAGGAGTGTGAGTGGGCTTTGTGCTGGTCTGCACCTGCCCTTCACAGCTCAAGTCTTAAGTTATTACTAAAATCAGTAATAACCGAATGCAAAGGCAATTATTTAAATATGATAAAGAGTAGTTACATTTATATAGTCTTACAGATACAATCGGCCCTTTGAGGGCAACCTTAATGTTGATGCGGCCCACAATAAAATTGAGTTTGACACCCCTGCGTTAAAGGCTATGGGGTTGATTTACAAAATGCAATAGGCTGTTCACTTTGCATGGGAACTAGCACTGTGCAAGGGAATTTTCCACGGAGCTTAATGAATGTAGTAAAAGTTCACTTTGCAAACAATATGCAATCACAAGCAAGGAATAAAATCAGCATTTTGGCTTGCACATGATTGGATGAAGCAGCCATCAGTTTTTTTTTTCTCATGCACCAGACTTAGTTGACATGTAAGTACCCTGCAGGATGAGTTATTTTCTCCCTTCTCTTATGCATATAGTTTCCCTCATCTATGGGCTAACATTGGATCATATTGGTTTACCTATGTTCTTTTACAGATATTGGTGCACTTGCCCCTGATGATGTGGTCTGAAACCACGAAATGCGTCGGCCAAATTTTGATGCATGATGCTCCCTTTAATTCATTCTTAGGTTAGCATACCATTTTGTAGCTTAAGTGATTTTTTTTTTATGATGGACAATTGTCCTACACCATGCTATGGCATTGCTAAGCTGCTATAATTGTTCCCATGTACAGTATCTCACAAAAGTGAGTACACCCCTCACATTTTTGTGAATATTTTAATATATATTTTCATGTGACAACACTGAAGAAATTACACTTTGCTACAATGTAAAGTAGTGAGTGTACAGCTTGTATAACAGTGTAAATTTGCTGTCCCCTCAAAATAACAACACGCAGCCATTAATGTCTAAAATGCTGGAAACAAAAGTGAGTACACCCCTAAGTGAAAATGTCCAAATTGGGCCCAAAATTTCAACATTTTGTGTGTCCACCATTATCTTCCAGCACTGCCTTAACCCTCTTGGGCATGGAGTTCACCAGGGCTTAACAGGTTACCACTGGAGTCCTCTTCCACTCCTCCATGACAACATCACGGAGCTGGTGGATGTTAGAGACCTTGCGCTCCTCCACCTTCTGTTTGAGAATGCCCCACAGATGCTCAATAGGGTTTAGGTCTGGAGACATGCTTGGCCAGTCCATCACCTTTACCCTCAGCTTCTTTAGCAAGGCAGTGGCGGTGTGTTTGGGGTCATTCTCATGTTGGAATTCTGCCCTGCGGCCCAGTCTCCGAAGTGAAGATCTTGCTCCGCTTCAGTATGTCACAGTACATGTTGGCATTCATGGTTCCCTCAATGAACTGTAGCTCCCCAGTGCCAGCAGCACTCATACAGCCCCAGACCATGACACTCCTACCACCATGCTTGACTGTAGGCAAGACGCACTTGTCTCTGTACTCCTCACCTGGTTGCCGCCACACACCGCCAGTAATCCATGTCCTTAGTCTGCTTATCTTCAGCAAACTGTTTGCAAGGGTTTCTTCTGGGACGACAGCCATGCAGACCAATTTGATGCAGTGTGTGGCATATGGTCTGAGCATTGACAGGCTGACCCAAACCCCTTCAACCTCTGCTGCAATAGCCAAGATTTCTTTTTTGATAGATACAAACATACTGCAGTGAATCACCCATATAGTTCATAGTGGCAGTGCTAGGCACTCCAGGCATTAAAATGCTACATAAAGTACCGTATATACTTGAGTATAGGCCGACCCGAATATAAGCCGAGGCACCTAATTTTACCACAAAAAACTGGGAAAACATATTAACTCGAGTATAAGCCTAGGGTGAGAAATGCGCAGCTACTGTAAGTGGAAAAGAGGGTCAACAATGCCCATTTGCAGCTTCACTGTGCCCATTTGCAGCCATAGGTCCCCTGAACTTCAAACTTGGTAGTTAAGTGTTCCTAGATGCCCCCTAGCTGCAGCCAACATTTGGGGTCTCTGGACGCAAAGGGTCCTGAAATGACATTGCTGCAGATGGACACAGTTGACCGACTTTGGGGCCCTGTATCTCGGGGTGCTAGGATATGGATATGTTGTAGTGTTGGTTCCACACCAAATTTGGGGTTCCTAGCACCAAGTGGCCCCGAGATACGGGGCCCCAAAGTCGGGTTGGAAAATTTCATTCTCTGCTGCAGAAATGTGCTTGACTCAAGTATAAGCTGAGGGGGGCACTTTCAGCACAAAAAAATGTGCTGAAAAACTCGGCTTATACTCGAGTATATACGGTAATAGTTTTACAGCTTTATATTTCATTTAGTTCATGCAACCTATGTAATTTTATCATTAGCATGCTTATTATTATTGAAAAAGGGCAGACTCAACGGAAGGTTACTGTACAGAGATACACTATTATAGTTATGTTGTCTGAGAAAATAAATTTTTTACTGATAGTCTTGATACTCTGGATTATAAATGCAGTAATAAAATACATCAGGAAAAGCAGGGAGTTGCCCAGGATGCTTGAGACCAAGAAGCACTGGCAATCAAGTTTTTGTTATATATATTGTACTTCCACAATCTGTTGCAAGTTGTATTGGAGGCAGCTGTTGGGCTGTGAATGTTTGCTTTCCCTCTTTAAGTTGCTTGAAATATATGTGGACTGTATAATTGAAGATACTTACAGATAAAAAAAAAAAAACGTTAGGAATATTAGAACTGGTATGTGGAGAGTCTGTCTTCTGTGTATTAATAAAAAATAAAGGAAATACACCAGATCTCAACATCTTTATGTACAATCTCAACACCTGATGAGATCTGCCAGGGCTTAAAGGGTGTACTGAGCCAATCACCTTGCATACGAGAGTTTAGTAAAGCATTTGTTGTGCCTACACAAAAACAATGCCTGCAGACATTGATGCTGAAGCACCAAATATATGAATGGCGCTAAACAGGCCATACCTCCTGCTGTGAAAGAGCACAGAGCCAATGGTACTGCCATTTGGTGTTGTAAAATGAATACAATGAAGTACATCTTTCACCGTTTCAGAACTGCAAAAAAAAAAAAAAAAACATAAGATGGTGGTGGCGACCACCCACCATCTTGAAGCAACATTCATGGCATCTTCTATGGGTATGGGTATGGGTATCTTATATGTTTACAGTGACAGTGAAATATACATCCACTTTGTAAAGCTTGATATCAGTTAATCTTTACTCAGTTACTTTGTAGGGTTAAATGCACAAAAAAAAGCCATCAAGAACAAACAAAAATATGTATTTTATTTCCATACAAACAGCAATAGCATTTTACAGCACAGTGCAAAAAACTGTAAATATTAATGGAAGTTGAAATCCTCCTTTTGTTGAGTAAGGATTAAAAGTCTTAGTCCATTTTGGATTCTGGAGCCCCAGTTGTTACTTCTTCTAGTAGAGAATAGGCTATTGCAGGCAGTGGATCAAATAGTTGTTTCATTGCTCCTGAGGTGATGGAAGGTAGGGAAAAACAACGGAAAGGGTAGAATAAAAATAAAATAAAAAAATCAGTTGTGGTTATTACAGAATGGATTAATGGGGAGCATTGGGGAAGACAAACCTGAATAGAAAAAGAGAGGGAGAAAATTGAAATTAGTTTATTCATATTGCAATTATAATAAACAAATAAATTGAAAGATCTACAATGTATGCATACAAATACAGTATTTTGCTGGCAAAACATGGCCATCACATGAGTGTACACTTAAAGAGAAGTACGGCCAAAGCTCTTTTGTTTGTTCTTTTTTGGGTCACAGGAGTGCACTTACTTTTGCTCTCCTGGGACCAGAGTCAGCCTAGAGCGGGCTATTGCCCATTCCAGATTCAACATCAAGGGATCCAAAACGATAGATGTGTGCATGCACGGGTCGAGTCGAGCGTTGTGATGCTACTGCACATATGTCTATTGTTTAAGATCCCAGGATGTTTGCCACTATGATGCCGCATATTATGTGTGTTTAACCATTTTATTTAGTGATATTTACACTATTGGGAGTGAGTGGTTCTTCCTTTTTTTCTTTTCATACATGTGTGTGGTTTACAGAGGGAATTGTGAGAAGAAGTGGTGGAACCCCAGGTCCATACAAGTGGTGTTACTGCTATATTTAACCGGTCCCCGACCGGCACACGACGATATACGTCGGCAGAATGGCACGGACAGGCAGGAGGGCGTATATATAAGTCCCTCCTTAATGCCGTCCGTGCCGCCCGCGCCGGTCAGGACCCCTGTGAGGCCGGTCGCGGGTCCCGGGGACTTGATCGCCACGGGGACGCCCGCGATCGTCTCACAGGAAGGATGAACGGGGAGATGCGGAAATACACAGCATCTTCCCGTTCTGCCTAGCAACTAGTGACGCCGATCTCTGCTCCCTGTGATTGGAGCAGAGATCAGCATTCACTAGCTGACAGCCACGCCCCCCCACAGTAAGAAACACACCCCTAGGCATACTTAACCCCTACACTGCCCCCTTGTGGTTAACCCCTTCACTGCCAGTGTCATTTATACAGGAATCAATGCATTTAAATAGCATTGATTGCTGTATAAATGACAATGGTCCCAAAAATGTGTCAAAAATGTCCGATGTGTCCACCATAATGTCGCAGTCACAATAAAAATCGCTGATCGCCGCCATTACTAATAATAAAAAAAAATATTAATAAAAATGCTATAAAGCTATCCCCTATCTTGTAAACGCTATAACTTCTGCGCAATCAATAATCGCTTATTGTGTTTTTTTTTTTACCAAAAATATGTAGAAGAATACGTATCGGCCTAAACTGAGGAAAAAATATGTTTTTTTATATAATTTTTGGGGGATATTTATTATAGCAAAAAATAAAAAAGAATGCGTTTTTTTTTCAAAATTGTCCCTTTTTTGTTTATAGCGCAAAAAATAAAAACTGCAGGGGCGATCAAATACCACCAAAAGAGAGCTCTATTTGTGGGAAAAAAAGGACGTCAATTTTGTTTGGGAGCCATGGCGCACGACCGCACAATTGTCAGTTAAAGCGACGTAGTGCCGAATCGCAAAAAGGGGCCTGGTCCTGGCTTTGCACATAGCAGCCCAAACCCTCTTTTTCTTGGGTCCCACTTTGGTGCTCTTGGCCCCTCCCTCCTGTTGAGTGCGCCCACAGAAAGCAGCTTGCTATGGGGCACCCGAGCCAAGCCACAGATCCCTGTGTCCATTCAGACATGTAGCCGCAGCCCGGCCACGCTCCCTTTCTATTCTCATTGTCTGGCTGACTTTGATTGACAGCAGTGGGAGTCAATGGTGTCGTGCTGCTGTCTCAGCCAATGAGGAGGGGAGTCCCGGGCAGCTGAGACATTCCTACAACATCACTTAATTTAGATGGGGCTGAGGTAAGTATTATGGGGCTGCTGCACACAGAAGGGTTTTCACCTTAATGCATAGAATGCATTAAGATAAAAAACCTTCTGCCTTTACAATTACTTTAACAATCACAGTTTGACCACTCATAACGGAGGGTCGTACCCTTCCAGCAAACCTTTACATTTGGCACATGTGTGGGATTGAGTAGTGGGGCACATTGGAAGATTTTCCCCTGTGATGGATGGCATCACATGAGGACTTTTTTCACTTTGAACACAGAGTTTGGGGTAGATTTATAAAACGGGTGCGCCCAGAATCTGGTGTGCATGGTAGCCAATCAGCTTTTAACTTCAGCTTGTTCAATTAAGCTTCTACATCAAAACCTGGAAGTTACACCAGATTTTGCACCATGAGGTTTTAGTAAATAACCCCCACCAGGGACACCATTCACTTTGCTACAATTTATCACATTGCTTATTTCTATTATTGTTCACCACATTATTATTTTTTTATTAGAGATTAGCGCAGCACTTGTGTTTATGTATTTTTAGTTGTATTTATGCTATATTCAATACTGTGTGAGCTGCTTTTCTTGCGTAGTCACAAATTTCTTTGTATTCTTATTTGCTTGGACCATAAGCGTGGTTTCATTTTAAAGTTTATTTTCTTTATAAGATTTGTAAATTATCATTACTACACCAAGACATTTGTAAACATGTTGTTATAGCACACAACTATAATAAAACATCACTACCTGATTAAACTTTTTGGTTGACACGGTACATTTCTTGGTCAGAGTAAAGTAGAAGCAAACAAGTGCCACTTAGAAAGAGACTCTATCCAGTGACTAGGCTTAAAGTGATAATAAAAAGGCATGTTTTAAAAATAAAAAAACATGTTATACTTACCTGCTCTGCATTTTGCACAGAGCAGCCCTATCCTCCTCTTCTCGTGTCCCCCCCCCCGCCGGCACTCATGGCCCCTCCTCTTCTCCGAGTGCCCCCAAAGCAAGAAGGTACTTGTGCGTGCAGGCCCGGATTTACTCCCTTTGCCGTCCCAAGGCCGGGTCCTTCAATGCCACACCCAACACACACACACACACACACCACCATTCTTATCCTTTATCGATGACTGCTACAATAGATCGATTAAAAACATCTCCACACACGAGAACACTGAAAATAACTGGCTTTAATTGTACAGACTGAAAAAAGGAGTGTGTAATGTACAGAATCCAGGGGACAGGAGTGTGTAATCTATAGAATGCAGGGGGCAGCTCCATATATTCCTTTAATCCCATCCCGACTCCATCCGCCACCCCGATCCAATCCTGGCTCCATTCATCCCCGATATGATCCCAACTCCATCCATCGACCGATCCCATCCCGGCTCAATCCATCCTGATCCTATCCCGGCTCCAACCATCCCCCGATCCCATGTCGGCTCTATCCATCACCCGATCCCATTCCGGCTCCATCCTTCCCTTAATCCCATCCCAGCTCCATACTTCTTGTCCCCCTTCCTCATTCCATCCCAGCTCCATCCTTCTTGTCCCCCCTTCATCCCATCTCTATCCTTCTTGTCCCCCCTTTATCCCATCCCAGCTCCATCCTTTTCACCCCCCCCCTCATCCCAGCTCCATCCTTTTTGTCCCCCTCCCCCCCCTCATCCCATCCCAGCTCCACCTTTCTTGTCCCCCCCCCCCCTCATCCCATCCCAGCTCCATCCTTCTTGTCCCCCCTTCATCCCATCTCTATCCTTCTTGTCCCCCCTTCATCCCATCCCAGCTCCATCCTTCTTGCCCCCCCCCACTCATCCCATCTCCACCTTTCTTGTCCCCCCCTCATCCCATCCCAGCTTCATCCTTCTTGTGCCCCCCCCCCCTCAACCCCCATGCCTCCCTCCTCTGCAAGTCCCACGGAAGTTTTCACAGACCTGGCAGAAGAGCGAGAGCACATTCAGCTGCATGAGCGGGGGAGGTGCTGCTGGCGGCACTCGGGAGCGAGGACTCAGGCTGAGAGGAGAGAGAGGACATTCAGAGTAGGAGGGGGGGTCTGCTGTTGTTGCTGGCGGGGGGCACACTGGCAGGACAGTCGGGAGTGAGTCTATGGCTAAAATCCTACCTCAGGTCAGCAGCGTTGTTGTGGCAGAGCGGTGTGCAGCTCCCTGCCTCCTCCTCTGTGTACAGGAAAACATAGGAGGAGGAGGGGCGGGTTCAGTGCACTCCGCTCTGTGCTGTGTGCCCCGGATGCTGTTTGCTATAAAATGTATTGTTTGCGGCGTGCGGGGGGGGGGGGGGGGGGGGGGCGGCATCCACGAAAGCCGAGAAGTCACCGCAGGAGCTGCGCCGACCCTGCACCCCTGCCGCCCCGAGACCTGGCCTCGGTGGCCTTGTGGGAAATCCGGCCCTGCGTGTGTGCTAGCTCCCGAGTGCCGCTCTCTGTGCCCATAAGACACGCAGAATGTGGCTTGGCCCCTCCTCACTGGTTGGAAGCTGTGATTGACAGCAGCAGGAGCCATTGGCTCTCTCAGCCAATCAGGAGACCTGGGAGAGCAGCCACTCTCATGCCCATCGCTAGATCGTATTAGGAGGGCTGTGGCGGGAGCTGCATACTTTAACCTTTGGAACCACTTTAACTGGCTGTCTGGTAATGGCAGTGCGGAGAAATAAATAAATAATGTGGTGCCTGACAATTTATAACTGCAAACATAAAAATATTTGAACCACATTTACGTCGTACAAGTATTTTATTACAGGAGCATTCTGTCTTTTTTTTTTTTTTTAACACCCCAGTTTATTTGTTGATGTGTTTCAAAAAGCTCATATCTTTGAATATTCACCTACTCCGATTCAGAGGACTCTTTCCTGCCTGTGTCAGTGACACTCATAGGTATGTTTGTGCCCCCATTTACTTGTCCCTGTATGCTTTGTTTTTCTCTACCAGAAGGCTTCTGTCCAAGTTCGTTATGGATCTGATTACTAACAGAACGCTGCTTCTTCAGAATTCCTGCAACAAGCAAGCACAAACGTAAGCATTTGGTCTTTGAATATAAAGTACCCCAGCTCAGTTTAGTTTTTCTTACCTTTCTGTGGCTGAAGTGCTGCTGGTTTAGGCGATGTGTCAGGTGGGGCCATTGGAGGCATCTCTCCATTAGCTATAGTCTTTTCAGGTGCAGGGTTATCTGTAGCATTTGAGGAAATAAATAGATCTTAAAACCAAAATGCCAAAGTGCAAAATACAGTTACCATGCATTTTTCACAACATTAAAATATTTTAAACAACAGACAGCATAGGTTCATGAAAGACAGAAGTTGTCAGACAAACCTGATTTCTTTTTATGAGGAGGCAAGTAAAACCTTGGACAGAGGGGTGTCTGTAGACATGGTAAACTTGGATTTTGCAAAAGCGTTTGACACAGTTCCCCACACATGGCTAATGTGTAAGGTAAGGTCTACAGGCTTGGAAAGATCAGTTTGTAAATTGATAGAAAACTGGCTAAAATACCAAATTCAGAGAGTAGTGATTACTGATTGTTACTCTGAATGATATAGGGTTGTTAGTGGGGTACCCCAAGGTTCAGTGTTGGGACCCTTACTTTTTAATATATTTATAAATAATATAGGGTATGAGATTAAGGGCTCATTTACACTTGCTTCGGCTTCAACACACATTAACGGCTAGTTTACACTTGCTTCAAAACAAGGCTTCGGATAGGCTTTGTTAAAGCTCTCTGGATGCTAGTCAAAGCTCCGGTCACTAAATAAAATGGTTAGCTTACAGTCCTGTTTACACCTGCTTTTGCTTCACTTCGAAAATTATACCCCATGTAGCTTTAGTGGTGCTTCAAAGTGTCTTCAAAGCCTCCATAGAAGTCTATGGCAAAGCTTGTTTGAAGCCCCAAGAAGCCCCACCAAAGCCTTATCGAAGCCCCACCGAAGCACCAAGCAAAAGTGTAAACAGAACTGTAAGATGACCATTTTATTTAGTGAAAGGAGCTTTGGTCTACTCTGATCAGAGAACAGTGATTAACATTCACTGCTCTCTGTTCTGCCCCTGCAGTGCAATGGGGCTTTTTGTTTTTTAAAGCACATGACTGGAGCCTGAGGCTCTAATTGGCTTAAAAAAAGGTGGGCTCAGGGCACAGAGCACTGCATCCTGAGCCCACCCTGTTGTGTGACAATAGTGAACTAATATTCACTATTGTCTTCCTGCTTCTCCTCCCAGCCAATCAGAAAGCGGGTCCTGAGAGCTGATTGGCTGAGAGGAGAAGCGACCATATTGACTGTGCAGGGGGGAGGATGTACGGGGAGACCTGGGAGATGTCATTGGAGCGATCTCTCAGTGCGCTGCATCGGTGCTAACACAGAGCCCCACCGCGAGAGTACCACCCAAGGGGAGGTGGAGCACCCGCCACCACTGGAGACCAGCAGAAGCAGCTTGTAGAGAAATGAAAAGAAAAAGAGCAGAGGAAAAATAAAACTCCAACCTCCTAGGACACTACCAATAAAACTGAGGAAGTAAAAATGCTAAAAATAGGAGAGATTTTGCTGAAAATCTATTTAGTTGTAGCCAAATACCTTTTAAAGCAATATGCCTTTTTACAGCAAAAGATAAAAGAGGGAAAACCCCAGGGGGCCAGAAGTGTGTACTACGCCTACCCGATTTATAATAATATTATATATATATATATATATATATATATATATATATATATATATATAAATAAAAAATATTTTAATAATATATATTACTATAAAGAATAATTACCCTTAACCTCATCAATAGACAACATTTATATAGGAATAAGTGGTAAATAGGAAATGAAAATACTTGAAAATATTAGTCCCACGTTACTGAGTGTACTAGAATACAAGTGAAAAAACGTAAATTATCATGTAACTATTCAGAGAGAAACCAAGTAAATGTAATTTGAACCTACCTACCAAGATTTTCAAAGATCATGTCTGCTGGAACGAAACACGCCAGAATCGCATCATAACGCACCTGACGCCTCCCGGATCACAGCCCATGGGCAGTAGAAATAAATGAGAAGCGAGCTGGAGTCAACCCGAACCAAAAGACACCCGACACATGGACAGGGACAGGGCTGGTGCTACCACTAGGCAAACTAGGCAGCCGCCTAGGGCGCCCTGCTGCCTAGGGCGCCCGGCCACTGGTGCTCCTACTCTCTTATTTCTGCAGCAAGCAACTGAATCTCAGCATCAGCAGGCAGCTGTCGCTCTGTTCACACATAGTATTAGAGGCGCAGCCGCGGCGGAGGGCTGTCTCTGTGTCCCGACTCCCGAATGAATGGAAGCAAACATTCATTGATGGGCGCTGGTGAGGCTGCATTTGATAGACGCTGGTGAGGCTGCATTTGATGGGCACTGGTGAGGCTGCATTTGATGAGCCTTTCATTAAAAAGGTGGGGTTTACATGGGCAAGGCAAAGGGTGTGGAGTCAGGGGTGGAGCCGGGGGGGGCAGCAAAATTAGGTTTTGCCTAGGATGTCAAAAATCCTTGCACCAGCCCTGGACAGGGACAGATGATCCTGAGTAGACTGGCTGACCATGCACAACTGAGTGTGAAGTGGTGGTGCGGCGGAGGTGGTGAGACTGCCCCATGTACGGTGTTGTACTTTGTACTCTGTTTCACTTTGCACCGGCCCCCCCCCAGTGAGTGGGAAGCAGCCTCTATATACAGCTCATAGAGCACATGTGTTTGTTTACTGGCCGCAATCTCATCTGACATGAGTGCCCATCTATGCCTTACTTGGCAGACACTGTCAGTTTTGAATACGTTTTACTTTGGTGAACTTGCTGCTACCTACATCCATGGACCTTTTTTTACAAGTCATAGGAGTGAATAATGGTGTGTATGGGTGTGTGTGCAGCTGCAGGAAACTCGGGGTAGAGAACGATGTATACACTTTTTAAAATAGTTTTTATGGTTGGCGGAGGCTCAACATTTTGCCTAGATTTTTTGTATAATGTCTTTTTGCTAATAAAGCTGCTTTAAATTGACCGCAGTGTCCCCCCTATGTGACTTGCTTGGGATAATCTCCTCTTTTTTTGGCTATGTATCCAATCACCTGACTGCATAAATCACTTAATATCTGTACTGGATGAAGTTTATGGTAATATTTTATTATTAATCTCTGTAATTATTTATTTTACAGTGGACACGAGAAGAAACCCATTAAAATGTTTCTTTGTGTGCCAGAAATGGAGATGCCAGATGGTCAACTGTCACACTAGAGATGTTTTAAATACAATAAATATAGGCTAGTTATTTCTCCAATACAACTGTAAATTGGGTCAAGTAAATCTTGTCCATAGATTTTGTAATTTACATCATTTAAATATAAAAACGAATTTCTAATTGCCTATTGTGGTTAACTGTGGCTGTTTGCAAATCAAGAGCTTCTTAAAACTTCTAACATGAATGTACCTTTTTTAGAATTTTGAAAATGTTTCTCATTGTTGAGGTTTGTTAAAATATCCCAACTTGGGACCCTTGGACTATCACCATCTTCTTCATCGCTGTCTGAGGACTGAGTGGATGCAAAGGAGCAGCTGTGGTCATCATCATCATCATCCACTGAGAAGTCACTTTCTGAGTCAGAATCTAAAAAAAACAAAGGACACATTAAACACCACTTAAACTATTCCAGGACAGATTTGGACCTAAATCAGTATTTTATGCTTTGAGATGCCTGTAAAATGCTTCTTTCTTTTTGGTAAAGTGGTTCTGAAGGCAGGACATTTTATATGCATTCCCTGCATTAATGTAAAAAATGTCCCAGTAGTTGTACTCGCTTGAATGGGTTGCTTTTAGTGGGAAGTACTGCACTCCGAATGCGACAGGGGGTATAATTCCTGCTGTTCTGTGAAGAAAATCATGATAGGCGTAGCAAATGTACAACCCTGAAGCTGCTCAACCCTTAGAAGCGCTCTCCCGAGGGGGTTACCTTGCGGGTGCACTCCCGAGTCCAGCATTCGGCGTCCATAGACTCCGAATGTATGACTCGGCCCCGCCCCCCAGCGCCCGCGTCATTGTATTTAATTGACAGGAGTGGGAGCCAGTGGCTGCGCTGCTATCAATCTATCCAATCTAGAGCCCCAGGCAGAGAGACGACGCATCCCCGCTGGGTCAAGTTCCAGGGCTCAGGTAAGTAAAACGCAAAGGTTTATAACCCCTTTAAGGGGAAAGGGGAGGGGGGGGGGTTAAAAATAGGCGGTTGAGCTGTCCAACTGCAAATGTAAACTTAGTTTAAAAGAGCTTTAAAACAAGCCATCTCTGTCCTCTCAACTTGCATGTACCATAAGTACATCCTCATAGATTCAGCAACGACTCTAAGCTAGAATTTCACTTAAGGTCCTTTCACACGGGCGGACCTGTTGGCAGATGAAAAACTGACATACATGTATGTCTATGGGCTAGCGGACGATCATCCGCTGATATCTGCTGATATCCACTGACATCCGCCTCTGTTAAGTTTAGTTTTTGAGATGGAAGAAAATTATTTTAAAAATGGAACGGACAGCCTTTATTCAAGCATGCAACCCAGCAGGTCAGGAAAGGGAGGGGACGAGCGAGCAGCCCTCCCCCTCCTGAAACATACCAGGACGCATGCCCTCAACATGGGGGGTGGGGGATGGGTGCTTTGGGGGGGAAAAGGGCCTCTTCCCGACAACCCTGGCCGGTGGTTGTCGGGGTCTGCAGGTGGGAGGCTTATCGGAATCCCGCCCCCCCATGTGAGGGTCCCCCCCGAATCCATACTAGACACGAAGGGCCGGGGGGGCTGTTTTTTTTTGCGATTGTTTTTTGCCTGCAATTCTTTTTTTTACATTCAGCTGTCAGCAGGGAAGCCCGCTGACAGCTGATGATTCATCGGTTGTTAAGGATGTGGCAGCTGGCTTTCCGGCCCTCCTTAGCAACCAGCTATATACAGTGTTTGAAGCTCAGTTCAGTCACTTTTTTTTTGTAAAAAACTGAAGAAAAACAGATGTCAGCGGACATGAAACCAGATGTAAAAATTTATATTTGTATTTTTACAAAAACAAAAAAAAGTGACTGAACTGAACTAAAAAACCCATGTGAAAGGACCCTTAGTTTCTAACAGCTTAGAAACACCTGCTGTGTATTCACATTTCAAGATTATGTTTTAATAAGAAAAAAAAAGAAAGCTAAGATTTTTGTGTCTGTGGTGAAAATTAACCACTTGCCGACCGCCTGCCGTCGTTATACGCTGGCTCTTTGAAGGGGAATATTCTTATGGCAGCAGCTTTCTGCCATAACCCCAGTATCCACTTTTTCAGCGGGCGGTCAGCTTTCAGATAAAAGTGGTCTCAGGGGCATATTCGCCGCAAGATCACTTTTAATCAGAGGTGGGAGAGGGCCCCCCTGTCCTCCAGCTGTGCTTCCGCCCATAGCTCTTAAAGGGGCTTTTTTTTTCAAATTACAATTTATTTATTTTTTATTGCATTTTAGTCTAAATAGGAGATAGGGGTCTTTTTGACCCCAGATCTCATATTTAAGAGGTCCTGTCATGCTTTTTTTCTATTACCAGGGATGTTTACATTTTTTTAAAAGAACAGTGTAAAAATAAAAAAGAAAAGGTAAAGTAAATAAGAAAAATACTTTTTTTTTTAAACGTGCCCTGTCCCGCCGAGCTAGCGTGCAGAAGTGAACGCATACGTGAGTAGCGCCCGCATATGAAAACTGTGTTCAAACCACACATGTGAGGTATAGCCGCGATGGGTAGAGCGAGAGCAATAATTCTAGCCCTAGACCTCCTCTGTAACTCAAAACATGCAACCTGTAAAACATTTTTTAAGGGTAAAAGTTTGTCGCCATTCCACAAGCGGGCGCAATTTTGAAGCGTGACATGTTGGGTATCAATTTACTCGGCATAACATCTTTCACAATATAAAAAAAAATGGCCTAACTTTACTGTTGTTTTATTTAAAAAAGTGTATTTTTTCCAAAATAAAGTGCGCTTGTAAGACCGCTGGGCAAATACGGTGTGACAAAGTATTGCAACAACCGCCATTTTATTCTCTAGGGTTTTAAAAAAATATATATAATGTTTGGGGCTTCTAAGTAATTTTATAGCAAAAAAAAACTGATTTTAACTTGTAAACAATAAATCTCAAAACGAGGCTCTGTCCTTAAATGGTTAAAAATGAAAGCCTCCGCGATGTCTATAGCTGAAGAGGTGAATGAGGGGTTGTTGTATGTTGTTTTAAAGTGTTTTTACTGTTCGTTCAGCGTATGTAAATATTTTAGTGTGCATAGTCAGATAAGGCAAGCGTATATGTATTATTGTAAAGTGATTTTAAATGAATAAAACAGCAGCGCTAATAATCACAGTGTCTGTGAATAAACTAAATATTTAACCTGTGTAAACAATACTGAAAAATAATCACCCTGTACTGTATAAATAGTGCTAAAAAAAACAACAACACAATTAATCACCTATATACATAAAGTGAAAAATTAAAGTGAAGTGTGATTATATATTTTTTGCAGGTGTCCAAAAAAGGAAAACAAATCCAAACAAAAGTCCATAAACTGTTACTTATAGTGATAATGTTTCAAAAAGTGACAGAAAAGTGAATGAAAAATCCTGAAGCAAATAAAGTTTTGAAGTGTCTTTAAACAAAGTTCTTGAAGTGACTTGAAAAAATATATCTTCCACCACACTACCTGTGTTCAGTGCTACCGCACCCTAAGGAAACACACTCACCAGCAGTATATGCCTTGCACTCTCATGCTCGGCCAACTCGCTTAATAGCTCCACATGGGTCACAGATGGATCCAGACAGAATGTTAGATAATTGCACTCCACATATAAGGAAAAAAGAGATGCTTCCAATAGGGAAGTAGAGTAAACCATTTATTTCAACAGCATACAAAATTCCTCAACCATTGTACTCACATCCTTCATATAAAAATAAGGCACTTCAGCATAATCTTTTCAACAGGAAACAAGGACCCAGCAGTGGTGACCCGATATATTATGGTCTCGGCGGACCAGGCGTTAATACCAATATGTCTCACCCTCCACGCTGTCTCCTTTCTCTTTCACTTCACACGGCACAGCACACCCAGTAACTGGAAAGTTGAATGTTAAATGCTCCTCACAGTTGCCATGTAACCATACCCAGACATGTTTCACCGAAGTGGCTTCACCGAAGAACCCCAATGATTAAGCCACTTCGGTGAAACATGTCTGGGTATGGTTACATGGCAACTGTGAGGAGCATTTAACATTCAACGTTCCAGTTACTGGGTGTGCTGTGCCGTGTGAAGTGAAAGAGAAAGGAGACAGCGTGGAGGGTGAGACATATTGGTATTAACGCCGGGTCCGACGAGACCATAATATATCGGGTCACCACTGCTGGGTCCTTGTTTCCTGTTGAAAAGATTATGCTGAAGTGCCTTATTTTTATATGAAGGATGTGAGTACAATGGTTGAGGAATTTTGTATGCTGTTGAAATAAATGGTTTACTCTACTTCACTATTGGAAGCATCTCTTTTTTCCTTATATGTGGAGTGCAATTATCTAACATTCTGTCTGGATCCATCTGTGACCCATGTGGAGCTATTAAGCGAGTTGGCCGAGCATGAGAGTGCAAGGCATATACTGCTGGTGAGTGTGTTTCCTTAGGGTGCGGTAGCACTGAACACAGGTGGTGTGGTGGAAGATATATTTTTTCAAGTCACTTCAAGAACTTTGTTTAAAGACACTTCAAAACATTATTTGCTTCAGGATTTTTCATTCACGTTTCTGTCACTTTTTGAAACATTATCACTATAAGTAACAGTTTATGGACTTTTGTTTGGATTTGTTTTCCTTTTTTGGACACCTGCAAAAAATATATAATCACACTTCACTTTAATTTTTCACTTTATGTATATAGGTGATTAATTGTGTTGTTGTTTTTTTTAGCACTGTTTATACAGGGTGATTATTTTTCAGTATTGTTTACACAGGTTAAATATTTAGTTTATTCACAGACACTGTGATTATTAGCGCTACTGTTTTATTAATTTAAAATCACTTTACATTATTTATCTATTTAAGTAGCTGCTTAGTTTATTTTTATACACATAGGTATTTAACTAATTTTTCTTTGTGCGCAGTGGTGGTGTGGAATAGTAGGAGGGCGAGCGATTTTCATACCAGTTTATTTTGTATATGTATTATTACCTTCTTGGTTATCCTTTCTATTAGGATCCTTTAACTCCAAAAGTGAATGACCATTCTTGAGTCCAGCTTCAGCTCTAAGGGTGAACAACATGGTTACAGTCAAATATCCAGGCAAATATGTATGACTAACTACTACACAAATAAGTCTGACTGCAGCCATTTTAACTGTGGGCAGCTGAAGCTGGATTTACACAGGCACACAGAGGCACACCCCCAGCTCTGATTGACCCTCTTATGACACCCCCCCCCCCCCCTTACTGCAAACTCTGATGAGAGTGAGAGAGAGAGAGAGTTGTGCATGATGTCATAAGCCTAGACTAATGACCAGACAAGAAACAGGAAGTTGTCTGTATAAGTTATTTACTAACAGAAAAAAAATGTTTTGCTATCCAAAGTTAAAACAACAAGGGCAGAAGATTTAATAGATGGAAAATTGAAAAAATTATTGAAGGTCCGCTTTAAGTTAAAAAATTCTATTTTCTTTCTTGCCCATTGAAGGACACAGAAATTCATATGCTTTTAAGGCATCCAAAAGCAGTTCAACTGAGGATGAGGCCAAGTTGCCCCCTAGCAGACAGATGAATCTCTCTGTCTACTTTACACGGTCAGAGGGCGGGCACAGAGAATAAAACTGAAGACCTAGATGGGGAGATCATCCCGGAAGGCAGTAACTCCACAAAGAATCGACCAACCTCCCTTCTGTGTCTAGGTGCAGACATGTTGCACCGCATAGCAGTGTGCAACTACACCCAAAGTGTGAGGTAAGACCTCAGGTTATCTCAAACCTAGGCAGCTAATGAGAATTGTCGGGAGGGCAGCAGCAACAGAGTGGAGATCAGAGCAGCAGAATAAAGCTTACTCTACACTGAATAGCAGGAATGAGAACATGAAACGCATGTGACACTTTACCCAGCAGGTGACATCAGCACTCATACCACGGTGAAACCAGCAGAGGTGGGAAATTTGAAACATTCCCAATGGTGCAATATGGTATGGTGGTAGTTTCTGGCACTTCAGCATAACCAGCCTTACTTAATAAAAGTGAGTTTTCAGAAACAGAGTCATTGCCTGTGGTAATGACACAGCCCTGTGCAAGAAAAGTGCTCTGATGATTAATTTTTTCAAGTACACAAAGGTCTGGAAACTCATCACAATGCAGAACCAAGTGTGTAAAGGTCACATTCCAGGTTAGCCCCACAAGTACAGTCCATCGGGGTCTGGGTATAACACTCCTAGGTGGAAAAGGCAGATTTGAAACAGCTAAAGCATCAATGCAGTGAGGAACCTTGACTGAAGTCAGAGGAAGAATCCAAGGAAAAATTGGGAAAGGTGAAGACAAAAAGACTAGCAAGGCTGGTTAGACCTGTCTCAGCTGAGCAGATTAAATCTTAATCTCCTTGCACACTAGCAAAAAATTAGGCATACTGGAAAAAGGAGTGGTAACCCAGGGCTAGTTTACAATTTGTATGCCAGTGCCCAATCCTCCTGTAGGCAGCAGTATAACCTGACAATATCAGAACTGTTGTGTCCCTTCATGGACAAGAAAGAAAAATATATTTATTATAAGGAATGACTTGTGGACATGTTGCCTTTAAAGAAAACAAAATGCTGAACATGACTATAAGCATTATGATTACAAGTTTGTAGGGGACTATTTCTTCTGACTATAAGTATCTCTAGGCAATAAGACACACTGGGGGGCATTTATAAATTCTATTGAACAGCTATAGGATGCTTAACAGGAGCAATAAGGCAAATCTGAGACAGATGTATTATAATTAGACAAAAGAATTCATAAATCCTCCCTCAGCTGCTCTAAAATAGCACCGTGACCAAAAAAACTGCTCCTGACCACTTCTTGTGTGCTTGTTTTAATTGAAAATATCTTCATGAACGTCTGTCTCATCTCAAATGGTAAATCTGTCACAGACTTGTGCAAATCTGTCTTTGCTGGCTGCCCCCACATAGTGGTCTCAAAACCATTAAAATTAGGAGGCAGCCTGATTTGCATCTAAACGCATTGTTAAAAAATGTCCCTCAATATATTCATAACTATTAAGTCTACAAGGCTTTACATGCTTGCCTTATGATAGAACAGTGTCTCACCTGAGCAGGATTGGCAGGTAACAATGACTCCCTCTTGAAGCTATAGAACTGTGCAAAGAGCCAGTTGAAGAACCAAATGGCATATGATAGAGCTGACCATCTGCATAACTGTTATGTGGATGCGACTGTAAGAGACAATTCATTGTATCATTAGATGCAGAATATGCTGGAATTACAAAAACACATATGCCACAGAGCAGAACAGAACTTAAGAGAACAGAATCATAATACAGCAGTTACCGAGGTTAGGGTGGACTTTGTGGTGACACTAGGTTCATTCATCTTACGAACGCTGTGTTTAAGTGACCTGTGTACATCTTTGCTGAATATCACACTGATCAAAAAGATGAGAGGACCCTGCCAAGAGACACCGTTATTAGATGAATAGTCACCAGCCTTGAAATGCATCTAGTTATAAGAAAAATCTTAATTACCTGAGCGCAGACAACACCAGCATAAGTGTAGTGTAGGAACAGTAGATCGCTGTTAACAGACAACAGAGCAAGGATCCAAGACACACTAACAAGAAGAAGCAGGAATATGGAACATCGGAGTCCAGATCTAAGAGCAAACAACAGCAGATAGAAAATGTTATGTTTGATAATTTGCCATACTGTTCGATACATGATCACAGTCATTAAAAAAAGCTTGAAAAACTATTTCCATCATGTACAGAAGTAAACCAAGCCTTGGCCACATGGACCTGTAGCATTGTCCAGATTTTGCAAGGCTGAACTGCTAAATATGGAGAACAGGTTTAGCAACTAGATGCAGACATAGGTATGCTTTGGTTAGTGTACACTGTTGCATATGGATACAAAAGCTGTCCACCAAGAAGAGTAAATAGAAGACAATACTGAGAACGGACATAGAGACAATAACAAGTGGCACTTACGCTGTCCCTTTCTTTTGGAATCCTTTCCTCTGTGCTGTACAGGATGCACGCCCAGAAACAATGCTAAGAAACAGTCCAAACTGTAAAAAATACAAATATTTCAACCTAAATAATTTTTTTATACATTTTTTATTAACAAAACTGCAGCACAGTTACAGTGGTGTGAAAAAGTGTTTGCCCCCTTCCTCATTTCCTGTTCCTTTGCATGTTTGTCACACTTAAGTGTTTCGGAACATCAAACCAATTTAAACAATAGTCAAGGACAACACAAGTAAACACAAAATGCAATTTGTAAATGAAGGTGTTTATTATTAAAGGTGAAAAAAAATCCAAACCATCATGGCCCTGTGTGAAAAAGTGATTGCCCCCTAAACCTAATAACTGGTTGGGCCACAGTTAGCAGCAACAACTGCAACCAAGCGTTTGCGATAACATGCAATGAGGCTTTTACAGCGTCCTGGAGGAATTTTGGCCCACTCATCTTTGCAGAATTGTCCTAATTCAGTTACATTAGAGGGTTTTCGAGCATGAACGGCCTTTTTAAGGTCATACCACAACATCTCAATAGGATTCAGGTCTGGACTTTGGCTAGGCCACTCCAAAGTCTTCATTTTGTTTTTCTTCAGCCATTCGGTGGTGGACTTGCTGGTGTGTTTAGGATCATTGTCCTGCTGCAGAACCCAAGTTCGTTTCAGCTTGAGTACACGAACAGATGGTCGGACATTCTCCTTCAGGATCTCTTGGTAGACAGCAGAATTCATAGTTCCTTTTATCACGGCAAGTCTTCCAGGTCCTGAAGCAGCAAAACAGCCCCAGACCATCACACTACCACCACCATATTTTACTGTTGGTATAATGTTCTTTTTCTGAAATGCAGTGTTCCTTCTACGCCAGATATACTTGGACACACACCTTCCAAAGAGTTCCACTTTTGTCTCATCGGTCCACAGAATGTTGTCCCAAAAGTCTTGGGGATCATCAAGATGTGTTGTGGAGAAATTGAGACGAGCTTTGATGTTCTTTTTGCTCAGCAGTGGTTTTCTCCTTGGAACTCTGCCATGCAGGCCATTTTTGCCCAGTCTTTTCCTGATGGTGGAGGCATGAACGCTGACCTTAACTGAGGCAAGTGAGGCCTGCAGTTCCTTGGACGTTGTTGTGGGGTCTTTTGTGACCTCTTGGATGAGTCGTCGCTGCGCTCTTGGGGTAATTTTGGGCGGCCGGCCACTCCTGGGAAGGTTCACCACTGTTCCATGTCTTCGCCATTTGTGGATAATGGCTCTCACTGTGGTTCGCTGGATTCCCAAAGCTTTGGAAATGGCTTTATAACCCTTTCCAGACTGATAGATCTCAATTACTTTCTTTCTCAATTGTTCCTGAATTTCTTTGGGTCTCGGCATGATGTGTAGCTTTTAAGGATCTTCTGGTGGACCTTACTGTGTCAAGCAGCTCCTATTTAAGTGATGCCTTGATTGTGAACAGGTGTGGCAATAATCAGGCCTGGGTGTGGCTAGAGAAATTGAACTCAGGTGTGGACAACCACAGTTATAGTATGTTTTAACAAGGGGGCAATCACTTTTTCACACAGGGCCATGATGGTTTGGATTTTTTTTCACCTTTAATAATAAACACCTTCATTTACAAATTGCATTTTGTGTTTACTTGTGTTGTCCTTGACTATTGTTTAAATTGGTTTGATGTTCCGAAACACTTAAGTGTGACAAACATGCAAAGGAACAGGAAATGAGGAAGGGGGCAAACACTTTTTCACACCACTGTATATAGGTTTCCTCAGCAAGGCAAGAGGTATATTTTTATTTAACCACTTCAATACAGGGCACTTATACACCTTCCTGCCCAGACCAATTTTTAGCTTTCAGCGCTGTCGCATTTTGAATAACAATTGCGTGGTCATACTACACTGTACCCAAACTAAATTTTTATCATTTTGTTCCCACAAATAGAGCTTTCTTTTGGTGGTATTTGATCACCTCTGGGATTTTTGTTTTCTGCTAAACAAACAAAAAAAAGACCAACAATTTTGAAAAAAATATGTTTTTTTGTTGCAGTTACAAAACTTTGTAAATAAGTACATTTTCTACTTCACTGATGGGGCTGCACTGACGGGCACTGATGGGCACTGATGAGGTGGCACCAATGAGGTGGCACTGATGATGGGCACTAATAGGTGGCACGGATGGGCACTGATAGGTGGCACTGATGTACTGTAATGTATGTTACTGATGGATGCCAATCAGTGCCAAACAATAATGCCTGCCAATCAGTGATGCCCATTGTGGCATCCCTGGTGGTCTAGGGTGGCATACCTGGTAGTGACATCCCTGGTGGTCCTAGTGGCGTCCCTGGTGGTCCAGTGTGGGCATCCTGGGGGGGGGGGGGGGGGCTGCACTGATAATCGATCAGCACAGACCCCCCCGTCAGAGGATCAGCCGATCGGCTCTCCTCTACTCGCGTCTACCGGCTCTTCCTGTTTACATCGCGATCAGCCATGATTGGACATGGCTGATCACGTGGTAAAGAGTCTCTGTCAGAGTCTCTTTACCTAGATCGGTGTTGCGGTGTGTCAGACTGACAGGCTGCAACAACGATCGCTACGATGCGCCACGATGAGCGCCCCCAGTGGGCGCGCAGTGGCTAAATATCTTCAAGACGTCCGGTCAAGATATTGAAACCACTTTGCCGCCGTCATTTTGCTATATGGCGAATGGCAAGTGGTTACATTTACAAAGAGAATCGTTAAATGATATCTAAAAACAAAAACACGCATATATATATAATTATCTAATTTTTTTTTTTTTTTTTTTCAAGCCAAAAAGATTTTTAGGTATAATATTTGTTAGGTTCCACACTTAGGTGTTGGCTGGGCTGCTGCCTCCCCCAAGGAGCTCATACAGGAGTACCAATAGTAAAAGTTATATAGGGGTGGGTGGCATTGCCCGTCACCTGAAGAGTGCTCCTCCGCAATGGGTCACTCTTTCCAGGTGAATGTAAAATAGGTGAAAAAACACTGCCGTCACCTGAAAGGTAATCCTCCACAGTGAATCACTTTAATCTTTAAAGATCAAGTAGTGAGTGCTAAACTCAAAATAAAATAGATATCCTAACAGGTGTTCTCACCCTGTGTTTAAGGCAAGTTTATACAGATAAAGACCTAATAATAGTGCTGATTGCAAGCTGATACACCAGTTTGCAATGTTACAAAACGCGTAAGGTGGAGCTTAGTACCCACTCACGTCATTTCCGGTTGTGGAGCTCCAGTCAGTGGAATGCACGCCGGTTTGTACTGCAACCAAGCTATGTTAGCTTACACACTTGAATATGCTAAGTGGTGTTTTTAAACTTAAAATTTTAATAAAATCATCTGGATTTACACTATAAGTACCCATCTCTTTTGTCCATGAGGGTAACCTGTGGTTTACCACGAAGGAGGTAATTACTAAAATCAAATCTATTGGGAGTGGCTTAACCCCCGGAGAGGCTCAAGGATCTGGATACCTCGTTACGTGCTGAGCTAATGAGGAGGTGATTGCCCTGTGGACTGCTACCACACTCACTGCATGTGATTTACCCCTGCAGTGGTGCAGGGATCTGGTGAGTGGGGAACTAAAAGGGAGCACGGAAGTCACCTAAATTGCTATATATTGCTTACTTGTATCTATAAGTAAGCCTAATTCTAGGCTTACCTATAGGTACAAAATTACCCATGGAGGTTTACAACCTCTTTAAGAAATTTGCTAGAAGCAATCTCCTTTATATAGGTCATGTTAGTAAAAGGCTGCCATGTCTTAAAACTATATATACGGATTTACCAGAATACATTCTAAAAGCTGGACAACAGTACTGCAAGACAATTCTAATAAAAGGTAATTAGGTTGTTAGTGATGGGGTACAGTCAATGCTAGGACATTTCACCACAGCTTGATTATAGTGTCTCACTGAATCAAATGAGAAAGCAGCTAATTTTATATGAAGTTGTTTTCCTTACTGATATGACAAAGCCAGCAGGTCCTGCAAAGCTCCAGATTAATGTGTCAGATACAGAAAGCCAGCAGAAATCAGGGTTGCCATAACCTTCAGGGTCAAGCCCCACTGCCAGACCTAGGGGAATGAGGCATAAGAAGGTGATATATGAACAAAACAGCAAAGCATAATTCAAGATAATAAAACTGTAATATGTACTGTAGAAATAAACCATTATTCATAGGAAGAAGAAATATTTAAAGCTCCCCGCCCTCCCTCTTCCTGAGGCATCTGGCAACAACCCCTTATCGGAACCCCCTTTATATAGGGGCTCTACAGCTTTCTAGAAGACTCTAAGGTCATGTGACCTAGGTTTCAGCCTGAGAGTTACAAGGCGCCCTCACCTCGCACTGCCTTGATTAAAAAGGGGAGCCTTGAAACCTTTTCCTGGTTGCCGCAATCCCATGAGAATAATGGGATAATGGGGGCCTTGAAACCCCTCTTCCCTTTTACTTTACATTCTAAGACCAGTAGTCCTGCTATTTGCACAATGGATTGATAGTAGACATGTGCAATTCGTTTCGGTCCGAATATACATTCGGACGACTTTTTGGTTATTTAGATCTATCCGAATGAAATATTAACAAAGTTAGTTGAAATTCGTTTTGTTTATTAATTTTCTAACAAATTCCAAATTTTCAGAATGATTAGAATTCGGATCGGTCGAAAAATGATTGACCAATGTGAATTCTGTGTGAAGAATGGCTGGTTAAGGAAGTCTGGATGCTGCGTCATTAACAACCGATGACTCATGAACAGGCTACCCCTCAGAGCTGAAATGTAAACAAAAGAATGCAGAAAAAAACTGTGTGGCCCCCCAAATCCATGCTAGGCCCTTCAGGCCTGGTAGGGATTTTAAGGGGAACCACAGAAAAATATAAGAAAAAAAAAATGGCGTGGGGTCCCCCACCAAAATCCATACCAGACCCTTATCCGAGCATAGTACCCCTACTCATTCAAAAAAAAAAAAAAAAAGCTAATAAAAAACTGACCTTGCAGATTCCATGCAGAAATTTTGCACTTGCAGAAACATATTATTACCTTTAAATCCAAAATTGGATGTCTACATTGAATTTTGGTATAATGAATAAGTTTGGGTAGAACCCTTGAATGCTTTTCCCTTTCTTGACCAGAGATATAACACCCTGACTCAAAAGCTGAGACAAGGCAGCGAGGAGGTCCACTAGTCTTTTCAGTGATGGCGGAAGGTTGGAAACATCCCAGGACCAAGTGGCTGCAAGGGCCTGTAACTGTCCCTCCACTCTGCAAAGTGCAGGTATCTCTTCATTGTAAGACCTGTCCCTGGGCTTCGAGGACTAGGAGGGCCAAGACTTGCAGTGGAGCCGAGTCCCCGGCTTGAACTTGAAGGTTTGAGGGGAATGAAAGGACTTCTTTTTAGCCCCCAAAGAGAAAGATTTTTCCACATGAGGCTTAGCCCTTTTTTTTGCTGTGGAAATAGACTGCTCTCTCCCCACGTGATACCTACCTTCTTACTGATGATACAGTCCTCATCAAATGCCATGCACAGCAACCATTTCTTGCACCGCTGTTCTGCAAACCAACATTTACACTGGAATGTTCTTAGGCATAAGCTCCTAAAGTGGTTGTAAACTTTTTTTTTAACCTTAATGCATTCTTTGCATTAGGTTAAAAAACATTTAGGTATTAGTATCACCCCCCCCCCCCCATACTCACCTGAGCCCTCACTTTATATGGTGCTGTGCTTGGCTGTAGCGGCTCTCACAGGCTTGGCTGAGGCAGCGAGAGCCATTAGCTCCCACTGCTGTCAGTGAAATCCTGTAACAAGCGAGCAGGGGGCAGGGCCAAGCCCTATGGTGGCACACAGAGTCTTAGGGTGTCTCCACTCTGGATGGAGGAGCATTGGGGACACTCTTGGACAGCAGCATTGTTACCCTGTGGGGAGGGTAGTTTTAGATGGACTTGACCATAGGTGTGTGCAGCCTATTACATTAGGGTATGCATCCCAAACAGAAGCTCAAACACGTGATTTTATATATATATATATATATTTCCCACAAACACACACAACTCTGTGTACATAGGAATAGTGATCTGACCCTTTCTTCTCCCTGAAAAGCAGGGAGAGAAAACAGCCAGATTAGTAAATAAAAGAAGCACACTTTTTCACATTGTTAGACACACTTAACCCTTTCCCAGCCAGTGCCATTAGTACAGTGTACAGTATTATCACTAATCACTGTATTAGTGTCACTAGTGACATCATTGTCAGTTCGTGACCCTGCCAGCCAGTGTCAGTTAGTACCAGATTGCCCGCAGAGGGGCAAAGTACCCCCTTACATCAGAGCATGGCACAGTGTTCCCTGACATCAGAGCATGGCACAATAGTGCCCCGACATCAGAGCATGGCACAATAGTGCCCCAACATCAGAGCATGACACAATAGTGCCCCGACATCAGAGCATGACACAGTGCCCCTTACATCAGATCATGGCACAGTGCCCCTTACATCAGATCATGGCACAGTGCCCCTTACATTAGAGAATGGTACAGTAGTGCCCCTTACAGAGCATGGCACAGTGCACCTTACATCAAAGCATGGCACAGTAGTGCCCCCTGACATCAGAGCATGGCAAAGGGACCCCTTACATCAGAGCATGGCACAGTAGTGCCCCAACATCAAAGCATGGCACAGTAGTGCCCCCCTGACATCAGAGCATGGCACAGTAGTGCCCCCCTGACATCAGAGCATGGCACAGTAGTGCCCCCTGACATCAGAGCATGGCACAGTGCCCCCCCTGACATCAGAGCATGGCACAGTGCCCCCCCTGACATCAGAGCATGGCACAGTGCCCCCCCTGACATCAGAGCATGGCACAGTGCCCCCCCTGACATCAGAGCATGACACAGTAGTGCCCCGACATCAGAGCATGGCACAGTAGTGCCCCGACATCAGAGCATGGCACAGTGCCCCCTGACATCAGAGCATGGCACAGTGCCCCCTGACATCAGAGCATGGCACAGTGCCCCCCTTACATCAGAGCATGCCACAGTGCCCCCTTACATCAGAGCATGCCACAGTGACCCCCTTACATCAGAGCATGCCACAGTGACCCCCTTACATCAGAGCATGGCACAGTTCCCCCCTTACATCAGAGCATGGCACAGTGCCCCCCTTACATCAGAGCATGGCACAGTGCCTCCTTACATCAGAGCATGGCACAGTGCCCCTTACATCATAGTTAAGGCATCCCTAAGTGCCAGCTGGACAAGAAATTAACTTGGCAGCTCCTGGGGGGGGGGGGGGGGCAGTTAGGGGAGAGAGGGGAGGGAGATGGGGGACTGTTCGCTCACCTGGCTGGTATCTGCAGGATCACACAGGAGAATCAGTGTAGCAGCCCCCATGGATCTGCCAGCTGGTGTACCTAAACCTTCCCGCCCACACATCTCCTTTCTCAGGCCAAGGCTGCACACAAGGATTGCAGTGTAGGTGGGGCAGACACAGGGAATTGGGGCTGGAGGAGCCAGAGAGGATCGAGCCCGCCCTCCTCTCCTGTTCGTGCAATGTGGAGGGGAGGGGGGTTTGGAAGGGTGGATTTTTGCTGGCAGAGCATTGTAAATTAAGTGAAATCTACCCTCTAGATTTGGCCATGCTCCCCACTTGGTGCTGCTTACCTCCTATCCTATGACAGCAGAAGAGGCACTGGAGGGCAGGCAGGGTATCACTCCGCCGCCTACAATAAGAGATCATTTGTCGGAACTATAGAGGGAGCATCGGGAAATGCGGCCAGCTGTCAGCTTACTCCGCAGCTGCATTTCCCATGGCGTGAGTCTAGGAGTATACATACCAATCACAATTGTCTCACTGGCAGCACTGTCAATGCCAGTGAGTTTCCATTAGCAAACCCAGCAGTTTAACCAGAAAAAAGCCCTGGCTGGCACAGGGGGGGGGGGGGGGGGGGGGGGATTAGGGTGTGCCCAGGCACACCTGGCACACCCTGTGCGCACACCTATGGACTTGATCAATGAACTAAAGCTGAACTGCAGCTAACAATTGTTAAGCAGTTAGAGTAACAATCTTTATACATTTGGGGATAAAGGTTCTACATAAATAAAATAAAAAACTGACTGTTGTAAGTACCCTTGTCAGTGTTAGGTGTTTTTTCTCAACCCTCTGTCACTTTTGCTGGACAGCAGTCCAGCAGTTTTTGAGTTTAATACCATTTGAAGATCAACCAGATGAATTTAGCCATAATGGCATGTTGCAGGGCAGGGTCAGCAAGGGAGAACAAGGCCTTGGAAAGGGTTTCTTGGAATTTATCCACAGGATAGGGGGGGGGGGGGTGAAGTCCTGTTATGATAGGAAATGGCTGGATCAACTACAGGGATAGACCAATTCTTAAGCAACCCCTCCTCAATAGGATAGAGCCAAGTGAAATTCCTGGGAGGAGGAAACAATTATCTGAATTAGGCAAATCGCCATACACCACATGGTGCAACAGGATAAACACCAGGAAGGTTTTTGTGTTATGTATAAGAGATAGACTCTACTACCGTGCATGGGGATTAGGGATAGGGTGAATTTGTGACCCCTGCACAGCTATCACGGCAGAAACCCTCGCTGATACACAACGGTGATGAGCTTCTCCCTAGACAAGAGAAAGAAGCTGTGCCAGATGAAGTTAAAGGGGGGCCTGACGGTGTGGACTCAAGCAGGGGACAAAGATCTGGGACACCAGCATCAGTTTTGCTAGAACGTGCACTCAAGGCTGTTAGTGGAACACAAACTGGCAAGGCCTGCAAAACCACCCACCATTTTAAAACCAAAATAAAACAGAAAAATAAATTTGCTTCTGAAAGACTGATAGAAAGAGAGGTAGAGCTAGAAATTAGGAAAAGTGCAGAGGGCAGCTTGATACATGTTGATCTCTGATGGCTTTAAGCATTGCCAAAACTCTTAAGTACTATTTGCCTCCTGAGCACCATTTTGCACAACAGATGGAGCATCTATTTTCTAGCAATGAATGACCAGCTTTAGATATATGTAGCCAAGCCTGTACAAGTGTTGTAAACTTACCAGTGATAAAGGCGGGTACACCCCAACCCAAAGCATAGTAGAATCTCATTGGACCAGTGTTGACATCTCGAACTTCACTCAGTCTGCGATAGATGTGTAGAACTTCAAGAAAAACCCAAGAAAAGCAACACAGGGAGAGAAAATGGAGGAGGATAGCAATGATAGTGCATGCAAACTGAAACAGATGGATAATTTATAGATAAGAAGACAATGTACATGAAGCAAGTATGTAGGGCAAGGGCAGACAAGAAAAAAGAAATATAGTGGGGAAAAAATAACATGTCAGGGAGAAAAATAAAAAATAAAATAGTTTAGTTAGTTTGTGTGTTTAAAATTTATATTAAACTAAAGCATTTGTGCATCAGTAAATGAGGAAGTTTATATAGGCCTCATGCACACTGGGTTTAAACTACGTCTTTATTTTTTCAGCCTGTAAAAGCACCGCTATGTAAGCCTATGTGTCCATGCACACATAGGCAATTACAGGCAGATTAGAAGAGGGACATTTAAAAGCTGAACTTGCCTAAATGCAAGAAATGTCTAATGTTTGAGCATTAATGAATTCCAATGGCCAGAATAAATTAATAGTCTGGCAACTGGAGTACAATGCCTAAACACCTGTGCAATACACAGCTTTTACCTAATTTTTCTAAGAAGCTTTTCTCCTGCCAGAAGTATCTGCGGCCCGAAGGGCTAAACAGAAGCCCTGTGTGCACAAGGCCTAAAATGACCAAATGCAAAAACAGCTACTGTTATACAATGGAATTAAGAAGTCAGGCCATACACCAAGCACGTACAAGCTTTTGCAGATAATTAATTATGCTTCCATTATTCCAGTTGGTATTTGTGGAACACTTAAATTGTGCTATGGTCTACAGCAAAGGTTCTCAACCACTGGCACAGGCGACACTTATAGGTTAAAACAGTTCTGTCTGGGTAACCAGAAGCAACTTGATGTCCAATGGGAATCGCAAACTGAAAACTTTAACCTAATAAAGTGATGGACCAAACAATAAAACCTTCCTGCATAACTAAATCTAATTGTGAATGTTTACCATCATCTATATGCCCTAGATTACTTGAAGCAAGCTATTTTCTCACTGTTATTATTGCTAAACTTTTCTTATATTAAATCTAAACTCCAGCCAGGAGGCAACTCATATATACACATATCTTTTGTCTTCTAAGAGCACACAATTTTAAACGGAGAACATATGCAATAGCTACCTCCAGGTCAGCCTGGTTGATACCCAGTATGAAGCTGAGCTGAGACAAGAAGAGAGCCAGTAGTAGGTTCCGATGGATGCTGTGTTGATTGAAACGCAGGGAACGTGGGATGCACAGGAAAAGTAAAGTGAGAAGCAAAAAGCCCAGGGTTACACCTATGCAAGAGTATGTAATGATGCGCAAAGGAAGCACTTCTCCATTCTGTAAACAGATAAAGAATAACATTTTAAGATCAAATCCTAGACATTTTTCCACAGGCTATTCACATGCAGAACATCATACTGGTCACTGAAAGGTGTTTATTGCTTTTTAATGCATTGGTTAGCTTACAGACTTGAACTAAATGAAAGCGCAGTTAAGCATAACTGTAAAGCAGTGAGCCTAAGTGTGTAACAGAAAGACATGCCTGCACCTGTACATACGATAATCCATGGAAACAAAATGTTAAAACATTGGCACACACTAGTAAAATTATTAACATAATTTTCTAATTACAGTGGTTTATGCAGCAGGTCACCATCCCATCCTACATAACATATTTATTTTATTTATATTTTATTTTATTTTTTCATTCTTCCACTAAGGGAAACAATTTCTGTGTTTTCCTAGAGTTTGTAGACAAAATAATACTCACTTCCACAAACATAATTAAGTGGGCCCATCACTAAAAAAAAAAAAAAAAAATTTTATACTCATCAAAAAATTATTTTGTTGTCCATTGAGGGACATATAAAGTCTTTTGGGACTTGCACAAGGATTGGACACTAGTAAACAAAAAACAAAACAAAAAAACTGTAGGCCAGCCTAGGATGACCCCTCCCACTACCAGTATGCAAGGCAGTACTGAGAGCATGATCATAAACACAGAGCTGTGGAATTTGCTTCCCTAAATGGACACAAAGAAAAGGATTCCTATTTTTCATTCTTATTCATTAAGGGACTACTTTCAGATGTCCGAAAGTAGTGCAACTGAAGGATGGCCAACACAGCTAGCAGGCCCTAGAAAACAACAGAGAACTAGGAAATGCAAGCAATTTAAGGAGTCGCCTGAATGACCTTGCATTCACAGATTAGGCCACAATGTACATGTGGTAGAAAATAAAGAACACGTGAACAGAAGATAGCATTGCAAATCTGGAAAAATAGGATTTTTATTACAGCTTACCTGTAAAATCCTTTTCTTGGAGTACATCATGGGACACAGTGCCTAAGTAATTACTTAATGGGTTATGGGCCACCTTCAAGTGTTAACACTGGTATACCCAATCAAGCAAGTTCACTCCCTATATATCCCCTCCTTCTTCCAGGAGCACATCAGTTTTTGTAGCAAAGCAATATACTTAAATCCCAAAAGAGGGGAGGGACCACTGTGTCCCATGATGTACTCCAAGAAAAGGATTTTACAGGTAAGCTGTAATAAAAATAATATTTTCTTTATCATACATCATGGGACACAAAGCCTTAAGTAATTACTTAACCACTTTAAGACCGGGCCTCTAAGATGTTTTTTTTTTCTAGAAAATTACTTAGAAAAAAATGTATAATGTTTGGGGGATCTAACACCCTAGAGAATAAAATGGCGGTCGTTGCAATACTTTGTTACACCGTATTTGCGCATCGGTCTTACAATAAAAATACACTTTTTTGAATAAAAAAATAAAACAGTAAAGTTAGCCCAATTTTTTTTATAATGTTACGCCAAGTAAATTGATACCCAACATGTCATGCCATAAAATTGCGCCCGCTCGTGGAATGGTGACAAACATTTATCCTTAAAAATCTCCATAGGCGACATTTAAAAAATTCTACCTGTTGCGTGTTTTGCTCTCGGTCTACCAATCGCAGCGATACCTCACATGTGTGGTTTGAACACCGTTTTCATATGAGGGCGCTACTCACATATACGTTAGCTTCTGCACGCAAGCTTGGCGGGACGGGACACGTTTAAAAAATATATTATTTCTTATTTACTTTACCTTTTATTTTTTATTTTTACACTATTTAAAAAAAATGTATTGTGTCACTTTTATTCCTATTACAAGGAATGTAAACATCCCTTGTAATAGAGCATGACAGGACCTCTTAAATATGAGATCTGGGGTCAAAAAGACCTCAGATCTCATATTTGGACTTAAATCCAAAAAAAAAAAAACAAGTTGCGGCCTTACAGATCTGAGCCATGGAGGCCTGGTGACACACTGCCCAAGAAACACTAACCGCCCTGGTAGAGTGCGTCTTAACTTGAAAAGGGGGAATCTTACCCCTTAATTATAAGTATCAATTATAACTTGCCGAATCCACTTAGCGACAGTGGATTTCGATGCTGCCTGTCATTTCTTAGGACCATCTGGCAGAATAAATAAGACATCAGTCTTAAGAATCTGAGCAGTTGTCTTTAAATAGATTCTCACTGCTCTCATCACATCAAGACAATGTAGTAACTTTTCTTCCCTGGAACATGGTTTTTGAAAAAACGATGGCAGGGCAATATCTTGGTTCAGGTGAAAACCTGAAACTACTTTTGGCAAAAAGCCTGGATGAGGGCGTAACACCACTCTGTCCTCATGAATAATCAAATATGGCTCTTTACAAGAAAGAGCAGCCAATTCAGAAACCCTCCTTGCTGAGGATATAGCAACCAAAAATACCAGCTTCCTTGTGAGAAGGACTAAGGGAATATGCTGCATCGGTTCAAATGGCTGTTTCTGTAACACTAACAAAACGTTCAAGTCCCAAGGGCTTAGAGGTGATTTAACTGGCGGATAAATCCACATCACCCCTTGCATAAAATCCCAGACTAAGAATGCGCAGCAAGTGGTCTTTGAAATAAAATCGATAAGGCTGAGACTTGGCCCTTAATAGTACTCAAGGCCAACTTCATCTCTACGCCTAAATGTAGAAAGACAAGAATTCTGCCTATGATATATCTCCGAGGGTGACAAACCTTGGATTCACAACAGGAAACATAAGCCTTCCAGACTCTATAATGTATAGTTCTGGAAGCTGGTTTCCTTGCATTAATCAAAGTAGAGATAACTGACCCGGAAAGCCCACGTTTCTTCAGAATATGGGTTTCAATAGCCAGGCCGTTAAATTTAGTGTTCGTAAAGTAGGATGGAATATCGGCCCCTGTGAGAACAGGTCTGGCCTTAGTGGAAGGGACCACGGACCCTCCACTGCCATCTTTATGATTTCTGCATACCATGACCTTCTGAGCCATGCTGGTGCTGCCAGAATTCCTGTTTTTCTTTCCAGTTTGATCCTGCAAAGAAGTTAAGGCAGCAATTGAATAGGGGGAAATTCATAGATCAGTGAGAACTGATCCCACGGTATCACCAACGCATCTGTTCTGCATGCAAATGGATCCTTTGATCTGGACACAAAGTTGACTAACTTTATGTTGAACTGGACGCTAGAAGATCTACGTCCGGAGTCCCCCATCTTTGACAAACAGCCCAAAAATATGTCGGGTGAAGAAACCATTCCCCTGGGAATAATCTGCTGGCGACTTAAGTAGTCCGCCTGCCAATTCTTTATTCCCGGAATGAAGACTGTCGATAGGCATGGAATATTTCTTTCTGCCCAGTTAGAATATGGTTCACCTCTCTGCGCTGAGAGACTCTTGGTGCCCCCTTTGGTGATTGATATAGGCCACAGCCGTGGCATTGATGAATTGGATCCTGACAGGACAATCCCTTAACCTGGAAGTCCAGGCTTTCAGAGCCAGACACACTGCCCGAATCTCTAGGATGTTGATGGGCAAGGCTCTTTTGGTTCTTGAAGACTGTACTTGGACAGTTGTCTTCTCTGTCATTACCACTTTCCAGATAACTGGTCTGAAGGATTTACCTTTTAGCAGATTCTTTAGTAACCACCAATTGAGGCTTTGGGACACCCTTGGGGACAGCCACATTGGCAAGTCCAAAGCTTGGATTGTTTTGTTCCAAGCAAATAGAATACTGTTTTGCAACAGTCTCGAATGGACCCTGCACCAAGTGAGGAAACACCTGATTGAGTACTTGAGTGACAATTTTGGTGGCATTGTATGGTGGAAGATATCAGATGGCATGAAAGATTTTGCTTTGTGGCACATGAAGTTTGGTGATTGCTTATGGACACCCAATAAAAATTATGTATGGGACTATCTTTCATGTTTAGGAATACTTCACTTATGATTGGATTGAGTTTTTGGGACTTTTGTTACCATTTACTTTTGAGTATTGCACGATATACATTACTCTCTGATTTGATGACAATATTGACATTTTCAGTTAAAAAGTGCTTTTTGTTATCAAAGAGTGCTTCACTGTTGTTGTAATATATATTTTAATAAATGTTTATTTTAAAAAATATGATTGTTTTTTTTTTTTTTTCAAGTTTATAGTTTTAAAATTGAAATTCCATATGCACTTTCATTGTGTGTAAATTTCAGCTTGAGCTACTCGGCTCTGTTAACAATAAGTAGAAACTGGAAAACTGCCTAAATCACCCCCTTTTGGCAACATGCAAAATACTACGTATTCATATGCAATTTAGGTAAAAAAAATCTTTGTATGGTTTGGACCCAAACAAATAGAGACAATGTACACTAAACCACAATACATTCCCCTTAAAACAAACCTAACTCACTCACCTCTCTTCGTGACATATCCATTAACACTGCAAAACTGGTCATGTGATTGCACTGGCAGCTAATGTGTGTTTCGTTGCGAAAAACAAGCTCGCAGCCCCGAGCTGACCAGCCACCCCCTGGTGTGGGTAACCTGAAAAATTATTACAGATATTTTCAAATTCTATGAAATGAAAATGAAGATTGTACATTTAAAGTACAGGTACATGTATTATATGTATTTATTCTCTATTAATTTCACTTCTTTAATGATAATGGTAAACAGGACAAATAGAGAGGGTGAATCTCCCTAACGGGGGCACAGACAGCAATAAAACCTGACAGGGGTTCTAATCCCTGTCCACTCTGTCTGAAACGAGAAAAACTTTTTTTTTTTTGCCTTTAGTTATACTTTAAAGGTATGCTGAATGGTAACACATAAAAATATAGTGGGGTTTTCTCAAATTTGACTGCAAACGTGGAAATACACTTGAAGCCACTCAGATGAAATACACTTTATTCGCAAAGGGAATTCTGACAAATAATTACTTACTGAAGAGTGTGATTCCAATGTACACAAATTGGTTTGGAACGTTCTTGTGTTTCTCTAAGTCTGAACTGCACTGTGATTGGTTGATCCAGTGCCCCATCTGCTTCATGAATATAAATGCTCACCACTGGAGAATTTATTACAGGACGTTTAGGCACCCTAATTAAAAATAAAATGGACACATAATTTGAATGTCGATTTAAATTAAAAAGGTAAAGCTAAAAACGCACAGCATAAAAGCTGCTCTACTGGTTGTATTTGATGTCTGTACCTGAGACTTCTTTTGTCTGGATCCCATCTTTCAGGTAGTAAAGTCCCGAGGCCATGATATATTATAACAGTTACCACAGCTTCAGAATCCCTTTGTGCACCTTCTTTCCATGAAACTTTGTCCCTCTTTGCTCTGTTTTGATCAGAACGATCCATATGTAGTTTGTCAGTGCCTTGTTAAAAAAAAAAAAAAATTACAGTTAAGCATTAAAGTTAGCAAGAGTGTAAAGACTGGGAACAATCAATTAGTGAGCAATTAATAACATATTTTATTCTTATAATATAAAATTACACAAATAAGTGAAAACAAGCATGCAGGTCAAATAAAACCAAACTATAAATCTCATCTGCCTTGTAGCCATGCTGACCCTCTGTCTTCAATGCTTACTGAGTCATTGACCCAGAACTAGCATTTAGATCAGGAGACCCTGACTTTATCGGGTTCATAATTGTTCCACTTCAGTGACTCAGGAGATCAGCCTAACAGCCAGGCAACCAACAAGTTAAAAAGAAGCTTAGCTATGACAACCTAAATATTTTTTTCTTGGGCCAGGTTTCCTTTATAAAGTAGAAAACAAAAAGCTTTTTTCCTGCACATATAGTAATGTGAGCACACATACGTCAAACAAAGGAGAACATCAGCTTGAAGTGCTTGGGTCTAAGGACCATATGGGCTTAATGACAGCAGCAACTTTTGTTTGGTATGTCAGATATTCCTAGGAGGACACTAGACCTTAGACACTAGGCATCTTAGCCACACTATCATCAAGGTTGAGATTTAAGTGTACCTCTAATAATATGTCATTTCAAATTACCTGCAACATGTTCAGAAACCAAAGTGGTTTAGGATACTGCACAATAACCACAGTACGTTTCTTCCTTTATCAGTTACAACTAATGCAAAGTACAGGGGGTCCCCTACTTACAAACATCCGACTTACAAACGACTCCTACTTACAAACGGAGGGAGACAACAGGAAGTGAAAGGAAATCTACCCCTAGGAAGGGAATATTTACTCCTGTAAGACTTAATGTGGGGAAAAAGGTGTCTCCACTGATGCTTTATCACCAGTCCATGTCTCCCTATCAACCCAAAATTTTCAAAATCCAATTGTCATTGGAACAGAAGGTGAGGTGAAATCTTCTGAACAGGGGCACAGACAGCAAAACAAATGTTACAGGGGTGATAACCCTTCTCTATGTTATCTAAAAAAACGTAAAAATAGATTTTTTGGCTGGAGCTACATTTAAAAAATGTACCTGTTCCGACTTACAAACAGATTCAACTTAAGAGCAAACCTACAGTCCCTATCTTGTTTGTAACCCGGGGACCCCCTGTAAATGATTAATATTGATTCCTGGAAAGGTGTTTATTTGCTACGTGAACAAATAAACAATGGGTCAAGGTGACCAGACATGACAATGATCTCATGTTTTAATCGATGATTTATAAATAACTAGCCAAAAATGGATGCAATATTTGAGAAAATAGTCTAAAATCAAACAGGTTCAAGGGAAGAAAATTACCAAATAATGGGGAAACAGCAATATAAACCTGCCAGAGGTTATATACTTTCCCTGCTCAACTTACAACTACAATACAAGTTTCCACTCTAATTTCCCATTCAAATGTCAGTCAGATAAATCAGGTGGTAGAAATGATAACCTCAGAATTGTAATTGCTAAGGCAAGCCACAGATTATGCAATTTTTTTTTTCTTCACCACGGGGTCAGCGGGAGGTTTCCCTGCTGTCGGAACACAATGTTCACTGCTGGGAGTGATTGCCCAGAAAAAAAAGTACAACCTGCCCATAGATTGATTGGAATTTGTCTGGTTCACTTGCTGAATTTCGGTTTGTCTAAGGCCGGCCTAAAGCGATTGTAAAGTCTTGTTTTTTTCCAATAAAAATAATAAACATGTTATACTTACCTGCTCTGTTGCAGTGGATTTGCACAGATCAGCCCAGATCCTCCTCTTCTCGGGTCCCTCTTCTGTGATCCTGGCCCTTCCCTCCTGTTCAGTGCCCCCACAGTAAGCAGCTTGCTATGGGGGCACCCGAGCCGAGTTGCAGGTCCCTGTGTCCATTCAAACACAGAGCCCTCTCTGGTGCTGCTGCTATGTATCAGCCAATCAGGAGGGAGAATCTCAGATGGCTGAAACACTCGTGGATATTGCTGGACAGGGAGGGGCCTCAGGTAAGTATTATGGGGGATGCTGCACACCTTCTGCCTTTACATCCCTTTAAATCTCCATAAATAACAAAAGCATGAAGGTGTGAAGTAAAAAAAAAGGAGCTCCCATTGTGGACTTGATATTAAAAAGGTACAGTATACTTGTTGTGAGTCTGTCATCTTGACCCTAATGAGTTGTAAACTTAAAGCAATCACGACAGATTCAGACCCTGAGCCCATACCTTTAATAAGAAGTCATTGTTACCAACTCCTATAATTATGTCCTTGCAGTAATCAATATTTCCATCACAATTAAGCACCAATTTGTTTTTTATCTGATCAATTCTAGAACAATATAACTAAAATAACCTGACAATCAATAAACAGAGCTGCTACGGAAGAAAGGGATGAATTGTATCTCACTTGTTCGTAGATATAGGAAAGGAAATTAAAATCAGACGTCTGATGGTATAGCAAACATTTTCTTGGCCCTTATGACTTAATAGATTTGTGTATCTTACATTTCAGTCATTAATGTCTCCAGTTATATGACCTTTCATTAACCTTGCAACGGTAAAATATATTTTCCTTTCTAAATAAAAAATAAGATAACCATTATTTACTCCCTATTTTTCTGTACATTTTCTCTATGCTGCATTGCCACTGAATAAAGTCCTTTGTAATTCTTTGGCACTGAGATCTCTGGTTTAAATAGACTTAGGTAATGCTTCACTTCTCACTCGCCTGGATAGCTGTCCCATGACAGCCTGAACTACAAACAAGGAAATTAAAGGCTTTTCAGTTTTACAATCAGACCATGACATTGTTTAGGTTATTTTTGAACACGCCACAAAGCACCATCCTTAGAACGCACCTATTATTCAACTGTATGTATTATTAGGAATTAGTTATGGATTTTGTAAGGATCAGTACACTATGGGCTCACACTAGGTGTGTTGAGTTGCCTTGACCTGAATTTAACAACGCAGGCTCAGTGCAAGGACACGAAAAAAAAATGACTGTACTCCATGTGCCTTGTTCACAAAATACAGATGCATTGGCGTGCATTGCAAATTTCTTTTATGACATGCAGCACACAACGCTGCGTTCAAAAGCACGTCAGCGTATTACAGCGCACTATTGTGCATAGATGTAAAAATGCTTGCGGCAAGCATGCACAATGTACAACGATGCACACTATGTGCATCATAACACATGCCCAATGGTGTGAACAGGCCCTAAGCTATAACCAGGGCTGTATTCGCCAAAATA
This sequence comes from Lithobates sylvaticus, assembly GCA_028564925.1. Classification (NCBI taxonomy): domain Eukaryota; kingdom Metazoa; phylum Chordata; class Amphibia; order Anura; family Ranidae; genus Lithobates; species Lithobates sylvaticus. The sequence goes on along the minus strand of CM053027.1, from coordinate 207,032,432 downwards.
GCACTTATGGGTCAGTGCCTAGAATAGTTTTAGAACGAGCAGCACTAAGCTCAAAATGTAGGAATTTCAATAACTTTTTCCTTATTGCTTTGCTTCTTTTGTCTAGATGTGTTCTTTGTATGCATGCAAGTGGGCTGTGTGTACAAGAAGAAGGGGAGCAGGCAGATCTATCTTGTAATGAGTACAGGGGGTAAAGCTGTATGTACTTGCAGTGCTACTCCTGTAGAAGCCACAGGAATTACTGGCCAGGTCTTCCCAACTTCAGCCCCACAGCCAGGCACATAATAGGGCCATTCACTCTTTCTCCAAAGATCAGTCTAGGGGATGTTGTTTTTGTTTTTATTTTTGGAGAACTTGGACAGGGATGAGGGTAGTGGTGGGATACTCCAAGAATAAGAACTATGAGGACTTAATCTTCCTTTTAGTGTAAGTAGTATTAGAGCCAGTAGAGCAAAGTCCCTTTAAGTAGTAAAGTAGCTGGACAGAGCTCTTCAGAACACCAAACGGTTGTCCTCTATAATAGACCCACAGCTGACTATCCTAGGCACCAGAGGGGTAGCTAGAGCACAAGGTCCCCAAGATCCAGCAATGACTGTACTCACGAGCCCCAAGGACAGATGGATGCCTCCTTCCAATCTCCTAGGCAATGCCCTCCAGTGATACCAGACAGATCTGTGGCAGACAGCTCCCCTCAGTCAGCTTCTTCTAAGCACCCGGGTCTCTGAATTCCTCCCTCAGGTCGCCCACATGAGGCCTCCATATGGCAGCCTGTGCCTGAGAGGGCAGCGTGCCCCCCTCAGGCTGGACTCTAACACACTGGGACAAGACCCAGAGCTCTGTGTGATCTAAAAATAAATAAATAGTCTCCCAGCCCACCTTCATAGCCTGCCTCTTTGGGAAAGACCAGGGCTGTATCAATATTCATGTGCATAGCTCCACACCTTTGATCCAGAAACTTCTCAAGTTGCCTGGATACAGAGGGAGCTATCCAGCAGACTAGCATTAGCACAGCACACAGATTAGGCATGACGAGACAATTGCAGCTCAGTAGTACAGTGAGCCAAACTATGCTTTTACCTGACTACAGTGTGGCAACTAAATTTACCTGTCAAAAACAACTAACATTTATCTAACTACCCTAGCACTTACCTAGGAGGGTGCTACATACTAGGGGTACTGGAGGGTAAGCTGTGTATACTGGAAAGCCAATCTATCTTCTGATAAACTGTATGTACAGGGTGTATGAATGCAGAACTTCTGCATTTGGGCAATACATGTACATGCCTGTGATTTCCCGGGTGCAGAAAGATGAAAGGATTTGCACACTAGGGCAGACTTGTGATGCAAACTGTGTGCATGAGCCCTAAAAAAATATTTTTACCATCAAACTTAAATGGGCTACATAGTTTTGTTTTGACTTACAGCAAACAATCATTTATAGCATAGACAACCACTATGTTTTGTGAGTCATAAACAATGAACAAAAATTACTTCTGCACTTACTACAGAAAAACATCTTCTCTTTGAATCTGAACTCTGGACACAAAAACTTTCACTTAAATATATACCAAATTAATCAAAAAGGATATAAATCCACTTTGTGTGCACCAAATGCCTTGTGTGCACCCTATAAATGTAGCAGTGACATCATAATTGTGCAGGCCCACCCACCTGCAGAAAACTTTAGGGGGGCCAGTCACAATGCACAAGGAAAGAAAGCAGCAGTGACCTACTGTATCTATACCAGTGGTCTCCAAACTACAGCCCTTTGCTTGCCTTTATCCGGCCCCTGGGGCACTAATACAAGGCACTATTTCTCCCAATGACACCAAAAATGTGGCACTATTCCTCCCCCTAATATCAATAATGGGGCACAGTTTACTCCCGCTGATGCCAGAACAATTTCCCACTGGCCACAGTCTGGCCCCCCTAAAGTCTGAAGGACAGTTCACTGGCCCTTTGTTTAGATTTACAGGGGTCTCCAAACTATGGCCCTCCAGTTGTTGACTGTAATGACTAGTCATTTCTGCGAATGTCAGTTTTACAATGCCTCATGGGACATGTAGTTCCAAAACAGCTGGAGGGCTGTAGCTTGGAGATCCCTGGTTGAGAAAGCTTGGAGACCCCTGATTTATACTACAAGAAACTCCTGCGTAGAGGAACATCACAGGAACTGTTTTATACTGGATTACTGCACAGATCTGAAAAATATACACAAATAAGATGAAAATTCAAATAAGAGTACCGTACTTATCCCCTGCCATTTTTTTGCTTTAACCCAGATTTCAACTTAGGGCTCATTCACATGGGTGCAGACTGCAGAGCATACAGCGCGAAGAGCCGTTTGTTTTTGGACTAGCAGGGAGCTGCATGCAGGCAGTCTATATAAGCGTATTAAGACACAGTGGCTGTACGGACTTACCCGCACGTGCCTAGTTTAACAGGTACACAGGAATGGGTGCATAGCCCGACACCTGTGCATGACCCTGGGCAAAAAAAGACATAAAATAAGTTTTCCACCAGATGCAATGCAAATTAACTAGTGCCCCTTAGTTGTTATAGGGCATTCTCCTGCTGCGCAGTTTTCTCCTGGAGCATAAAGTTTCACTTTAGCATTTTTTGTCATGTTATCACTGCTTACCATTGGTATTCTGGGACATGAAATTAGTGTTTGGAAGAATCAGTGCAGTTTCCTGGTCACTCGGCTTTTCTCCACGTAATGTCTCATACTGTGGTAGCGTGACACCAGCACAGTTTTCCTTATCTAAACGTGTCACTGACACAACTGTTGGGAAAGAGGAATACAATCATTAATTGAAAGGAAGCATATAGTCACTTTAATGTTTTTTTTTTCTTAGGATATTCTGTATGTAAGGCAACTTTATGTAAATCTTTTCAGTGTGCATTTTGTTTAACCACTACCATACCAGCATGTTAAACCCCATTCCTTCCCAGGCCACATTTACATTTTCAGTGCTGTGTTAGTTACTCAATCATGTAGCACTGATCCCAAATGATTTGTATATTACTTCGTATAACAGATAGAACTTTCTTTTAATGGTATTTAATCACCACTTTTTTATAATTTTAATAAAAAAAAAAAAAAGACTACAAATTTTGTTACTTTTTATAACTTGTTAGAAGACAAAAATACCAGGACCCTATTTTGCCAAAATGTAAATGTCACCCACTGAAACCCAGCATAAGTCTTCCAGTGGAAGAAAGTACTCTGAAGGATGAAATTGCATTGCACTGAAATTGCATTTTGTTCAATGGCTAGATATCATGGATAAACCCAAAGAACTTAACCCCCCGCACCGACAACAATCTCACAAATCATTGGTGGTTCTTGCCATTTTAACCTCCCTTCAACCTTTATCATTGGTGGCAACAGGCACTTTAAAGGTCCCAGAACAATCCTGCAATGTTTGAGGTCATTGGCCTCCTAAACTTCCCCCACCTTCACAGCTGCCTTCTTCTGCAGCCTCCTCCTTCCCCCTCCTCCATTGTGAGAGCAAAGGAAGGGCCAGGTTATCCAATGTAAAGAGTACTACAATTTACATCTGTGATTGGCCATTACAGTGGCCACAAGGCGCAGAGCCACTCCAACCGCTCTTTGCTGTCTAATGACAATATAAACATACCACTTGACACTATTGGATACCAGCGGCTGTTTTACAATATGTTAGGGGGTGGTAATGCGCCTGATGACCCATAGGAGCAATACTGCATAGCACTGAAAGCAGGAAGTTGTGCATGCATATGTAATGAGCATATATTACAGCCACAATATTTTCCATACATTCTTTATTTAGAATGTAGTATTCTAAAAGCTAATGCAGCATTTATCAAGCATGCTAGGCATGAGAAATCATTACAGGAAATATAGCTGGCAAGGTACAGTGTAGTGCAGCCTTCAAAGTTTCCACTCGCCTGCTCACATTAGGTAAGTGAAAATTAGCTAAGGGCGAGTGTGGAGCCTGCATCAGAGGAGGGCAGGTGGGATTGAATGGGAGTCGATTCTCCTACCAGTGACCGGACAGAAAACTGTGGGGAAGGGAGAGGAAGAGAAAAGCCAGCCGGATCAGATAGAGAGGGTAACTCCGCTGTCAAACAAAGTCCAGCCTCCTGGGCCAGCTCCTATGATTGACAGCACACTGGTCCAATGCCGGGAAATTGAAGTAGTGTGACATCTATCATAGGAGCCGGTTTAGGACCAGTGCACAAAGCAAGGGGTCCCTGGCGGGACTTTGTTTGACAGCAGCTGGCTTTTTAGATCCAAGCTGTGTCAAAAAAGGAGATCCCCTCTCTGTGTGATCGGGCCAACTCTCCTCTTCCTCTCCCTTCCCCACAGTTTACTGGCCAATCACTAGGAAAAGAATTGGCTCCCATGAGGCTGCATTGATGGGCACTGATGAGGCAGCATTGATGGGCACTGATGAGGCGGCACCGATATGCTGCACTGATGGGCGCTGACAGGCTGCATTGATGGGCACTGATGAGGCTGCACTGATGGGCACTGATGAGGCTGCACTGATGGGCACTGATGTTGTTGATATTTATTTTTGTAACTTAATTCTGCATACAACATTTAACAGTGTGATTTCATGAGATAATTTACAAGAGCATGTTTAGGGGCGGGGCAGGGTAGGGGTTGGATGGGGCAACTGGTGGTAAGTAACTCTTAAGGCATGGCTAATAGCTCAGGACTTGACATTTTGAGCCCTGATATAATGGTTTAAATAGTCATGACCTGACAATAATGTCTTCCATGTGTACCATGCATGTATGAGTCAATGCAAATTTTTGCTTTGGAGGAGAAATGTTCAACTTGATTTGATCAGGGGAGTCTTAGATATTTGAGATGTAATCATTTAAACATTTGAGGGAAATGGGCGTGGTGAGAAGAACTGTCCCCTCTATGGGAGGGTGAATCAGAAAAGAGGGCGAGCAATCTAAAGGGGAAGCCAACTGGAGGGAGAGAGGGTTGTCCCGGGAGGGGCAACTAGATCTTTACACTGCTACCTGGGGGAAAGTGGGAGTGAGAGAGGGCAAGGAGGTAAAAATACAATAGTGCCAAGTGGTATGGAATTTCAAATCAGTACCTTTAAATAGAGCTGGTTCTCTGAGGTGTTTTATATCATTGACATGGTGGAACCATTGTTGTATTATAGGTGTGGTTGGGCTTTTTTATAATGCAGGGATGTAGGAGCATGCATGTGCTGGAGTGGGAAGAAGGTTGAAGGCTTGATGCATTTAGTGAATTTTTGGGTGATGGTGTGGATCTGAGTGCAAAACAATATGCAGAACTGGGCAGGTCCAAAAATGTGGAGCATGTCCCCAGTTGAGGAGTTATACAAGCAGCAGTTGCCAGGGACTGTTGGATAAATCAAGTGCAGCATACTAGGAGTTCTGTCTGATAGGGAGTCTACCCTATCAAAGGCACCAACTGAGGATGAAGCCTAGAGTGGTCCTTATCATATAGAGTGAATCATTTTAATGGGCATGTAAGTGGGCATGGAGTGCTGCAAGCATTGGATTTCCTTTCTATAGATCTATCAGTACTGTTTCAATAGCACTGACTGCTGTGTCTCTAGATAAAATTCTTATTTATCATTTTTTTTATATATCCACACACACTAATCACCATACTTACCAATGTTTGGTGTATTAATAGTAAAAGGGTTCAAATACGTATGCTTCATATTACGAGCCACATTCTTCATGTAGGTTTCATAATGTTTTAACAGGAGTGCGGTGCCAGCTTCTGAAGTCTGGATGATGGCCCAGTGTTCTTTGGTATCAAGATCAAGAAGAAAACTCCCAATTTTAACAACATTCTGGTAAAAGAAGGCATAAAAAATATGAATGAGGCCATGCTTTAAAATGATTTAGGAATGAAATACTGTGATAAAAATTCTTACATCTACCAGACATCCAAATGAATAAACCTGCACTTTTTTCTGGTAATTGATCAATCATTGCCTTATAATGTCTCAAGAAAAAAATGCTAAATAAAAAACAAAAATAAAAATGACTTTGCCTTGTTCTACTCTCCTATTCCTCAGGGAAGACAAGAGAAACACAGAAGGACTGGCTAGAAAACACAGATTCTCTCTTCGATCTCTGCCTTTTTATTTAGCAATTTCAGAAGGAAAAAACATTTTATTTTGGCGTGCGGTGTTCTGATATGAAAATTACAACCAGCTTTCCTGTTTGAGGGCCTGGCCTTTCTGTCAAGGTTTATGGAGCCTAAAACTGGTTGTGTTCAGTTAAATAATGTCCATCACTATAGCACCTCTACAATATAGATGTCCATCTCCCCAAAAAACTGCCATTTTTAATGTGTTGAAGTGGACATAAAATCACAAAGTTATCTAGTATAGCCCCACAAAAAATAGCCAAAAATGCAGATTGTGTACTTGTTAGTTACAAGCAGACTAGACATTCTTCTGCCTATTCAATGCGATATGTGAGATTAAGCCTGGGTTAACACCTCCGACGGATGCTGCTCACAGCAGGTGTCTGGTGCGTCCCTGTTCTCCATTTCAGGGATGAATCAGGGACGAATTTTTGCCTGAATTCGGCCCTGAAACAGAGCCAAAGACGCACGTTCCTGTGCAAGCCGCTCTGCAGCCGCAACGGAGATATGTGAACCGGCACCATAGAGAGCTGGTCACAAACTCCTGTAATGCGAATTGGATGTGGGGAAACCCGCATTCAATTCGCATAGGTGTGAACCCAGCCTGAAAGGCTAACTCTAACTTTCCGAGTTTGTTACATATTTAGTGTAGTCCATCCATTTACAGAGATCTGTGAATGAATGAACTACAAGTCCCATCTATACTGCGGTAGTTCTCAATGAAACATGAGTGTGGTGGTCAGGATACTTGTAGTCCATTGGCACTACCTCCAGCTTTCCAACTACAAGCCAATACAATAGTACTGGCAAAGAGCTGGAGGAAGAGTTTTGCAGGAGTTTGACATTACACCCACAATCAATGCAATGCATTGCAGGCTCCTGTGACAAAAGGTACTTTTTTCCTGCAAAATGTTTTTTTTATTTTTTTTACATAGAACTTTTAATGTCTTTATACGTCATCAGTTTTATTTTAACAGAAAACAATCTTTCATAAAAAAAAACAAAAAAAAACTTTGAAACTCTTGATCCATCCAGCACAATCTTTTTCACAGAGATACACCAGTGATCTCCAAACTCTTTGCTTGCCTTTATCTGGCTCTTGGGGCACTATAATTCCTCCCACTGACACCAACAATGGGAAACTATTCCTCCCACTGATACCAGCGATGGGGCACTATTCCTCCCACTGACACCAATGATGGGTAACTATTCACCCCACTGATACCAACGATGGGATACTATTCCTCCCACTGATACCAAAGATGGGGCATTGTTTACTCCAACTGGACACCAGGACATTTTCTACTCCCATTGGCCACAATCTGGCCCCCCTAAAGTCTGAAGGACAGTAAACTGGCACTTTGTATAGAAAGTTTGGAGACCCCACCCTACACCATTATGATACACTAATTTTGCTTGAGAAAACACCCTTCTACTTCATTGAATTATTGAAAACAGTCTCTTGTCAGATTTTGTGTACATTTTTGTAATGCAAATAACAATGTACAAAAAATAAAGCCATCATGAAGATAATTATGTACAGAATAAAGTGTCACCTCTGTGAAATGTACATCCTGGGTTGCGGCAAGATTGAAGCCACTTTCCTGGCTCTGTTTTTGAAGAATGGCATTAAGAAGTTGGTATGATATGAGCACATCACTGCCCAAGAAAGCATCTGCTTCTTGGGTGATATTCAGTAGATCATGTGCAGCTCTTTGGGCAACTGCAGGACTCAGCGTTGACATGTTACTTTTCAGAACATCCAACTAAAAAGCAAAGCAGAACAAACAGAACATGTTTACATCCAAAACAAGTACATTAAAGACCCTCTCTAAAGTACACAAATAAAAAAGACTGCAGAATGCTTTGTTGGGGTGTAGAAAACAAAGATAATAACTGTAGAAACCAAACCATACTGTATATACTCGAGTATAAGTTGAGTTTTTCAGCACATTTTTTGTGCTGAAAGTGCCCCCCATTGGCTTATACTCGAGTCAAGCACTTTTCTGCAGCAAAAAAAAAAAGTTTCCGACCTGAATTTGGGGCCCCGTATCTCTGGGGCCACTTGGTGCTAGAAACCCCAAATTTGGTGTGCCAACCCAGTGGGCCTAGCACTAAGTGACCCCAAGATACAGGGCCCCAAAGTCGGTCAACTGTGTCCAGTGTGTCCAGACTTTTTTGGCTGCAGCTAGGGGGCATTTAGGAACCCTTAACTACCAAGTTTGAAGTTTGGGGGACCTATGGCTGCAAATGGGCACAGTGAGGCATACAAATGGGCACAGTGATGCTGCAAATGGGCATTGTTGACCCTCTTTTCCCATCAAATGCAGCCTCACTGTGCAAATGGGCACAGTGAGGCCTCACTGTGCCCACCATTGCGGTCTCACTGTGCCCACCATTGCGGCCTCACCGTGCCCACCATTGCGGCCTCACCGTGCCCACCATTGCGGCCTCACCGTGCTGCCCATCAAATGGGCATTGTTGACCCTCTTTTCCACTTACAGTAGCTGCGCATTTCTCACCCTAGGCTTATACTCGAGTAAATACGTTTTCCCAGTTGTTTGTGGTAAAATTAGGTGCCTTGGCTTATATTCGGGTTGGCTTATACTCGAGTATATACGGTACATAAAAATAAGATGGACATGTATGAAATGTAATACATAGGTATTTGGGAACTGGATTTATGTTCTTGGCTTGTGTGCTCCTATATATTAAATTATATGAATAAATACAGTTATATATAGTGTAACCCAGACACACTGCAGGAAAACTGTCAGTGGTGTGTATATTTCACTGCAGCTACTTGCTTCTAGTCTCTCTCTCTCTCTCTCTTCAGTAATAGGTAAGGAGGTAAATTACAAGAAGCAGGTAAGTTGTTACTATTATATTAATAGTCCCAAAAGTTAGGATCTTTGAACAAAACAGAAATATAAGTCCAAAAATCCTAACAACATCCACCATATTAAGGCTCCTTTCACACTTGTGCGACTTGTCCTGCGACGTGGGACTGCAAAGCCACATGACAAGTCGTACCCTAAGATTTCCAATGACTACCATTCAAATCTGTGCAACTTCAAGTCGCAGCGACTTCAAAGTAGTCCCTGCACTACTTTGGTCTGACTTTGATGCAACTTGAGGTCCATAGACCTCAAGATTACACAGGCATTGCTTTGAGTTGTGTCAAAATTGCGTCAAAAATCATGGCAAAGTCGCGTGCCTTTCAGGTCGCACAAGTATTAAAGGGGCCTAAGGCATCCTCACTATCAGAATTATGCATCATAATAATATCACCAACTGTCATCATGATAATATATCAATCACAATGTATCTTTACGCACCAAAGTATTATCAGCAAACGCCAAAAAAATTTCCAAGCAATATATCTCTACAAAACATAATAATATCTCCCAGCACTACAACAGCCACTGACACTAATAAAATCACACCACATTAGCACCATAATATTATTCGGCCTATAAGAATCTCCACCACAATACTATTATACTTTACAACCAGAACAATAATTAAATCCTCTGGCAATATATTACCTCCCACACATAATAGAATATTATATCAATTAACAGTCTGAAATGTGCTACATTATCATACTGGTACCAATTACTCATAGTCAACTGGACTTGCTCTGTAATGTTACTGTCCAAGAATAGGATAGGAAGTATAAACATTGTGGAACCAACCTGTTCTTGTCACATAATCCCATCCTTGTTCTACTGCTTCCCCATTTTTCACACTTCCAATCCTGTTCACGGACAAGGACATCTGCCTGGTGATTGAATTAAGATGTCTTTCCTGGGGTATTTTCCTGACACTCAGTAGAACTGAATAAGTGGCTTGGATAATCTATGCAATGTCTTCAAGATTACAGAACAAGCCTAGTTGAATGTTATTAACTACTACTAGCTATACCATGACCTGGATAAATGAGAATGTTCACAAACCTATAATTTCAAATTCTTAAATAAAAAAAAATCCAGATATTTCTGAGAATGTGATGGATACATACCAGTCCTTTTAGCGGTATGAGTGAGCGGGAGGTGCAGTTTGACAAGTTTGGAGGTAGCCAGCCTCTGTGTTCATCGCAGTGACGAATAGCAGTGCCTGTATGGAGAAGCAAAAACTATTCAATATCTATATCACAAAATGATTGATAACATTGCTTCAAGTACCAAACTTTTAAAATGATAGTGTTTTAATGCTGACATTATAACCACACTTTTGTTTTTTTGTAATTCATTTTTGTTCCCGGATAACTGATGTACAATAGTGTCTTTCTGGTGTAAAGAGCATATGCTTTAGGGATAATTACCTACAGATCCTTTTGGACATGACACAGCTGTTGGCAATCCAAAACGTGTTCTTGGCCACCAAATCTCAGCTTCCACAGCTCTAGGGCAGCTGTCATAGTTTACTGTGAAAAGAAGGAAGGAGGAGAATATAGTGCTTATCATAGCAATTAAAAGGTACACAAAACAATTCAGGTGCTCATGCACACCTCTACACGAGAACTGGTTGTCAAAAAGACCAACTGTTTTTAGAAGAACAATCTGGTGCAGTGATGGTAGAGGACAACTGGTGCAGTCCTTTAAGAACACAATTATTGTATCTTCAACACAGCTCCTCAAAAAACAACTTGTGGAAGTTTGGAACACACTACATAATATAATGAACACAGCATTTGTAGAAGTGATTCCCAATGATAACCATTCATATCTGTGCGACCTCAAGTCGCACCAACTTCAAAGTAGTCCCTGTACTACTTTGGTCCGACTTTGATGCGAGTTGAAGTCCATAGACCTCAAGTTTACACAGGCATTAAACAACCATTTAGTTGTTGAAAAATAAAAGTACAGGAGTACAAACTGACATATTTCACATGTGCCGACCCACCATGGCCACAATTATCAGACATAGAATGTGCTACATACTGTAAATTCAAAAATACAGACCAGTGGAACAGTGACCAAATTAATCTAATATTTTGTAACCTAGAGGTGCTCTTTTATAGCATGAAAATATCACTAAGGGACTAAAACATGCACAATTATTACAGAAAACAAATACCTTCGCATCCATTGGCTGTGACTTCTGCAAAAGGATTGTCGCATCGATCACACTGGCGCCCTATGACTCCAGATTTACAGGGGCACTGTCCTGTGATTGGATCACATGTTCGACTAAGGGAACCAGTGGCATAGCAATCACACTGTATACAGGCCTCAGCTCCAGGTGGATGGAAATGATTATCCTTAAAAAGGAGACGAGCAGAAATTTTTTTGAATTAAAAGTCTTAATCAGGATGGTTATAAACTAGGTAACTAGAAGTAAAATCAGTGCATTCCGGTTACTGAACTGAAATTCTCACTAACACTTTTTACTGTCAGGTAAATGTTCATTATCTTCATATTGCCTATCCCTATCACAGACAAGGCAGACCTGATGAGAAGAGTGATTGGGTGGAAGGAGCATGACCATTCAGTGAATAAGAACACTCTTGCTAGTCTTTTTCTATTCTAAACATAATGTTAAATCAATATATTCCATACCTTGCAATGACAGTCTCCTGTTGTTTTGTTACATTCTGTATCAAATCCTTTGCTTGCATCGCAGTTACATGGACCGCAGACAGGGTGACCCCACCAACCCCTTGCACACGGCTGATCAAGTCTGTAAAAGACAATTCAGTCACATAGGATGCTTGCTGAATTAATCTCAAGTGAAAAAACATGTGCAAATATATGTGTCATTTTACCTGCTCTCACAGTGTGGACCGTAGTATCCTGAAGAACATTCACATATATATCCACGGGGCACATTTACTTGCATTACACATGTAGACTGGTGCTTACATGGATTCAGGTCACAAGCACTGATACAGCTATTACCATAATATCCTGCAGTAAGGAATGCAGTAAGAAAAAAGTGCATAATTAATGTCAACTTAAAATCACATTTGTATGTACAAAATAAAAAATTGCTTTTCATGTTCCCTTCTGTGTATGAGGAACATTAAAGCTGTAATCAAAATAACTAAGCAGAATGAGTAATTCCAGAAATATTATACTTCACTTTTCTGCCTACAGTATATGATACCCACATTACCACATAGGATTACCCACATTAAAAGTAAAACTCTAGGTAAAAAGTTGAATACATGTTGTATATATGCAGTGTTTTACCTGTCAAAGAATTTTTAATTGTATCCAGACTTCCTATGATACGCACACCTTTGCTTTCAGGAACAGTTAATCTGGCCATAGAGGATTCGAATCTCGGCAGGTTCAGCAGGGACCGGCCAAGATATGATCCATCTATGGGCAGGCTGATTGTATCCAATTGACTTGGGTACAACCAGCATGTTGCATTTCTAGTATACGATTTGTGCCAGTGGCTATAGCCACTAGCAATAATCACTGTGTTCTCCTGGCAGGGATGGCTCAAAATCAGGAAGGTCCTTGCACTACATAGTTGAAGGTAAATCTAAAAGGAAATTGAACAAGAAAATTGAATAATATATGGCCAGCATTAGCTGCATAGGGTCAATACTCCTGCTGCATTTTGTATTTTTTGCAGAATGGTACAGATCTGCTTTATGGGGGATCTAAAGTAAAATATGAAAAGCTTATGCAGGTTATTAATTGCAGAAGAAAAATACAATGTCGCTTCTGCAATAAAATTAACTTACTTGACTGCTTACAATGTACTGTAGAATTTACACTGATCTGCGAATGGGCAGCTCAGTTTTCATTTCCAGCACAGTGCCTGAGTTCTGGGATGACTGAACTCCTGAGCAAGCGTGGGAGCTACATCATCCTGTGCCTGCCAATCAAGGACTGGCACCCGGAAAAAGGCAGGGAGGAGATGCCAACGCCAGAGAGGAACCTTGTGGACATCAGTCGTTTGAAGAGAAGGTAAGTGTAGAAGACTTAGGTTCTGCTTTAAAGGACAAGTCCAGCCTAAGCTCGTTTGGTTGGGCTTCTCCTATTGGGTAACAGGAGCGTAATTTCGTTTTTCACTCCTGTGACCCATTTTCAGCAGAGCGTGGACTGATGTCCGCTCTCTGCTGACGTCACAGGAATCAGTCCAGGCATCCCGTCATTGAGACAATGGAAGTTGGGATCCGCCAGGTGCCTGGACTGTCACCTCTTTCAGCGAGCCGCTGAGAGCCTGAGACGGCCGCTCCCCGCCCTTCTACAGCTCGGGGAGACAGAGCGGAGATATGCTGATTGACAGTCAGCAGCTCTCTGCCCAGGGAGCTGTGAGAACCGAGCCATCGGCGATGTTCGATTGCTCGGTTCTCAGTGTAGAGGTGCCGGGGGACAGACGCAGCATTGGAGCGATGCTGAATCTACCTAGGTAAATATAAATATGGAAAAAATAACCAAACCCATACTTCTCTTAAGTAAAGTTAGCAAAAAAAAATAAGCTAAGTTACAGTTAAGTAAGAGTTTGGTTCTAGGGCTAAGTTAAAGCTGCACTCCGGAATAAGCAAATAATGTCTAAAGACAAAGGGTATTCCTACTTGAGTCTTGGTGTACTTTATGTATTTATTTCAGATATGTGCAGTAATCCAGAGTAAAAATTTCACTTTGTGCAGGAGCTTCCTGTAATAAAGACCAGTCACTGCTACTCTCTCTTCTTGTGCAGGGTGACCGGTCTTGTATCCTCCCCTCATGTTTTCTGCAGGCAGCCTTAGGCTTGATTCACACCTATGCATTTTTTGTGCTTTTTGGATTTTGCAGATTTGCTCTACAGAACGTGTTCCATATGAAACCATGGTAAATGGGCTGTAGTGCAAATCTGGAAAATGCAAAAAGCACTAAAAATGCATAGGTGTGAATCAAGCCTTAGTGGGTGAAGCCTACTGGGCCTCCCACAGCTCTGCTCTTTGCATAAGCCATGCACAGCAGTGATGATGTCACTTCTAATTTTCAAGGTAATATTTGGGTTTGCAAAGGGATTTGGTGCACACATCCTTGACCACTATTGGGGGAATATATTTAAATGAAAGTTTTTGCGTCTGGAGTTCAAAGATTAATTAAAAAGTTTATACAATTATTTTTTAACATACATTCTAAAAGTTAATATGTCTTACCCAGATTTTAGATGTAACTTATCCAGGTTAAAACATTATTTAGTTTTTAGTCATACATGCCTTCAAACGTGTTACTCTGTGTCTAGTATCATTGTGAATTCACTGTTATGTGTGAAAACCCTTACCTGGGTGACAAGCACAAGAGTAGTTGTCCCAGTCATCCCTACAGTAGCTGTGAGCAGGACATGGGCTGGAGTCACACGGGTCTGGAAAACTACAGCCTGGCTCTATATTCGAAAGCAACGCACTGTCTATAGGCAGTGGAGAGGAAAAGGCACCAACCCGCACACCCTGCAGGAGAAAATAATTCACAGTTAACAAATCAAAGATAGAAAGGATTTAAATAGAAATGACTGGGTTCATAAGACAATATTCTAGGGACCTGCAGTCCTGCATGCTCCATCCTTAGGGTAGATCTAGACATGCGTCTAAATCTCCCTTTCCTGTGAAGCCAGATCGGATCACGCTTTAGAGGCTACTGACAGGTGATGAGGAGTGATGCGACCCCTCCTCACCACCTGTATTAACCCCATTTTTACCGACAAACATGCATGCATTGCACGTAGTTGCGAGGCGTTTTCTGCGCTTACTTGAACGTGTAACGTTTGGCGGGCTGCCGCTCGCCAATCGCTACAAGTTGGGTAAAATTGAACACAACATACAGGGATATGGGAAATGATTAATCGACACTGACACATATACACCTACACAGGTGGAACTGGATGGACTATTATCTTTATTCAACCTTACCTATTATGTAACTTTGGTGGAAATCGGTGGAACTATTGGATACGAGGAGTATAATACAAGACAAGATATCCTTATACATCCACTCACGCTTTTGAATGCGTGCTTTAAGGTGAGGGTCTAGAGAGCACGTTTAAGGATCCTATCCCCACACACCCACCACAGCCCAAGCTTGAACCATTGCACTATTCACGTTTGGATATTATATACAGTGTTTTGTATTTACCCTGAAGAACTGTTTTGCACCAATCAACCGCACCAGTCACTTTTTGGACGTTTGCATTTTGGTCCAATTTTTATCTCTCACTTACTTATTTTTTAACCCAATCGGACTTGGATTAATTATTCACTTTGTGAGGCACCTTTTTTCAGTGATTTAATTTATAGGAGACTAATTTAATGAATTTTATTCACAATTTTGTAGTCACCATTTTCACTATTTTACACATCCATAGCACTTGGTGTATGATTTTAATGTGTATTTATTGATCAAGACTGTGCTTTATTATTTATTTATTTATTTTTATCTGTTACACATGAGCGCGAAATCATTCTTATATTATACTTTTATGGGATTGTGTTTCACCGTTAGATTTTGCAGCTCTTTTAGGAATTTATTTCCACATTTGTCACGATATATTGGTATTTTCACTGTTATTTATTACACGTTATTGAGTATGTGCATATGATCTAGTTAATCAAAGCACGAAGGTCACCCACACTACTACCTGCCACTATGTCCAAAAGGATGTACACCCCAGAGGAGGCATACCAAATGTTCTGTTTCAGTTTCTGGCTCAGAATATGAGCCCCCTGAAGGCAGCACCTCAGGATCCGAATTGGAGGAGGAAGCAGTCCCTCCTAAAAGAAGAAGGTCTGAACCCCAGGCATCTACCAGCAGTGCCAACGGCGGTAGACCCCAGGAGGAGAGGCCCAGTTCAAGCGCTGCTAGACCCCAGGAGGAGAGGCCCAGTGCACGCCAAAGAATTAGGGCCCAAAATCAGCTGCCAGAAAGCTTGGCAAACCCATTGTGGCTACCTTCTACCACAGGGTCAGCCACGATCCCCCCTTTTACAGCACAGCCAGGTGTGCAGGTCAACACTGCAGGTTTTTCCAAGATGGATTTTTTTTTATTTATTTTTCCCAGAGGAATTGCTCCAAGTCGTCATGGACCAAACCAATCTTTGTGCCCAACAATTTATCACAGCCAACCCCAACTCCAGCTATGCCCGCCCTTTTGAATGGCGACCCCTAACAATTCCAGAGCTGAAAGTGTTTTTAGGCCTAACACTAAACATGGGGCTTACAAAAAAAAATGAGATGCATAAGTATTGGTCGACCAAATCCATCCACCACATGCCAGTTTTTTCTGCAGCCATGTCCAGGTCCCGATATGAAATTATTATGCGCTTCCTGCATTTTAGTGACAACTCACAGTGCCCCCCCCCCCCCCCCCCCCCCCCCCCCCCCCGGAATCACCCAAAATTTGACAAGCTGTATAAAATTCGCCCCCTAATTGATTTTTTTTCCAAAAAGTTTGCTGAACTTTATGTCCCTGACAGAAATATATCTGTGGACGAATCCCTGGTGCATTTCACAGGCCGGTTGGGTATCAAACAATACATCCCAAGTAAGAGAGCGAGGTATGGCTTGATGGCTTGAAGCTCAACAAGCTCTGTGAAAGTGCCACCGGTTATGTGCACTCCTTCCGTGTGTACGAAGGAAAAGATTCCCAGATCCAGCCCCCTGAGTGTCCATCGTACATGGGAATTAGTGGGAAAATTGTTTGGGAGTTGGCATTCCCACTCCTCCAAAAGGGGTATCATATATATATGGACAATTTTTATACGAGTTTGCCCCTTCTCCGCCACCTGTACCTAAAAAAAACATTGGCCTGTGGTACAATAAGAAAAAAACGGAAGGGCCTCCCACAGCGTCTTGTCGCCACAAACATTCGAAGGGGGGAATCGGCCAGCTTGAGGAATGAGGAAGTGCTGGCTGTGAAGTGGAAGGATACTAAAGATGTGTATACGATGTCCACCATCCACAATGACACCTCAGTGGAACTTCACAGAAGACGCGGTCCCGTTCGCAAGCCTTCCTGCATCAATGCATATAATAAATTTATGGGGGGGGGGGGGTGGATTTAAATGACCAGATGTTGCAGCCCTATCTGTCAACAAGAAAATCCCTTTTTTGGTACAAAAAAGTAGCAATTTACTTTTTTCATTTGGCCCTTTTAAATTCTTTTATAATTTACCAAAAATTCTCAGCAACACCCACCACCTTCATAAAATATATTGAAGACATTGTCACTTCACTTATTTATCAAGAGGAATCCCACCCAGAAAGCATTCGCTCAGATTCTGGCGTCAGGCTACATGAGCGTAATTTTCCGGAACATATTCCACCATCAGCATCCGGAAGACGACGCCAAAAAAAAATGCCGGGTGTGCACTAAGAGAGGAGTTAGGAAAGACACCAGCTTCTATTGTCCCGATTGTCCCTCCCTACCTGGCCTTTGCATCGGACAATGCTTCAGGCGATATCACACTCTGGACCACTATTAGCCCATATTTCCAATAGACTGCCATTTCCCCCCAATTTCTGTCATGAATATTTCCCTGCCTCAACCAACCATATCATTGTCTTCCATGTGAACTGACCCTGGCCTGTTTCTCGACTATGCCTCTGCCTACCGTCTGCATTGTTTATCCGCCATGTTTCTGCCTTTCAAGTGAACTGACCCTGGACTGTATCGACTATGCCTCTGCCTACCGTCTATGTCTGCCTTTTACCTGCACTGACCTCGGCTTGTTGACCATGTTTTTGCCTGCCCCTTGGACTGATCTTTTACCCTGCTACACAGGGGTCTCACATATGTGAGGGGCTCCAGAAGAGTGTTCGGAGTTCAGAAAACCAGTTTTTCTGTGTTCCCATAACAGGGTCTGGTTGTCCGGAGGCTTCAAAGAGATTTGGGTGGGATAAGCCTCTACCCCTGTCCCCATTCTTCCCTGACCGATGCCCTAAGCTTGATGGTCCTGTCTGCTCCCTGGAAAAAATACTCTGGCTGTGCTGACCATACCTCTGCCTGCTGCCTTTACTAATTATGGACAGTATTCCTGCCTGCTGCATGGACGATCCTTTGATCCTTTTGCTGCTGCTGACCACATCCCTGCCTGCTATCTGGACTAATGCATTGGCTGTGATGACAACATCTCTACCTGTGCTGACTATTCCTGCCTGCTGCCTGTTTTGCTGTTGCTGTCCACGTTCCTGCCTGCTGCCTGTTTTGCTGTCGCTGTCTACGTTCCTGCCTGCTGCCTGGACCGATGCTCTCCTCTGTGGACCACTGCACTACTAAAACCGCAGGTAATCTTTTCTTTACCCTTTGCTCAGCAGAATGTATTTTGGTTTGTAATTGGTATGTACAGTACATGCTATGTGTTAGAAATATGAAGGGCCTTCAACAATGTGATAGGTTGGCAGGAATTTGTGTGTAATTTATGCTCCTAGAACACCTGACAGTGCTACTTGGGCCTCTGTATGTGGCCAGGCTGTGTAAAAGTCTCACATATTTGGTATCGCCATACTCGGGAGGAGTAGCAGAATGTATTTTGGGGTGTCAGTTTTGCTATGTACATGCTATGTGTTGGAAATATCTTATAAATGGACAACTTTGTAAAAAAAAAAATGCGTTTTCATTTTTTTCCCACATATTCCAAAAACTTTGGGAAAAAAATGAACCATTCAAAAGACTCATTATGCCTCATATATTATACGTTGGGGTGTTAGCTTTCCAGAATGGGGCCATTTTGTGGGCGTTTCCATTGTCCTGGTGCTCCAGGGCCTTCAAAACTGTAATAGGTGGTTGAGAAATGAGATGTGTAATTTATACATGTAGAACGCCTGACGGTGCTACTTCAATGTTGGGCCTCTGTATGTGGCCAGGCTGTGTAAAAGTCTCACATATTTGGTATCGCCATACTCAGGAGGAGTAGCAGAATGTATTTTGGGGTGTCAGTTTTGCAATGTACATGCTATGTGTTGGAAAATATCTTATAAATGGACAACTTTGTATAAAAAAAATGCGTTTTCATTTTTTTCCAGCATATTCCAAAAACTTTGGGAAAAAAATGAACCATTCAAAAGACTCATTATGCCTCATATATTATACGTTGGGGTGTTAGCTTTCCAAAATGGGGTCATTTTGTGGGCGTTTCCATTGTCCTGGTGCTCCAGGGCCTTCAAAACTGTAATAGGTGGTTGAGAAATGAGATGTGTAATTTATGCATGTAGAACGCCTGACGGTGCTACTTCAATGTTGGGCCTCTGTATGTGGCCAGGCTGTGTAAAAGTCTCACACATTTGGTATCGCCATACTCGGGAGGAGTAGCAGAATGTATTTTGGGGTGTCATTTTTGCTATGTACATGCTATGTGATGGAAATATCTTATAAATGGACACCTTTATGTAAAAAAAAAATGCGTTTTCATTTTTTTTCCACAGTTTCCAAATACTACTGGAAAAAAATGAACCATTCAAAAGACTCATTATGCCTCATATGTTATACGTTGGGGTGTTAGCTTTCCAAAATGGGGTCATTTTGTGGGTGTTTCCATTGTCCTGGTGCTCCAGGGCTTTCAAAACTGTAATAGGTCGTTGAGAAATGAGATGTGTAATTTATGCATGTAGAACGCCTGACGGTGCTACTTCAATGTTGGGCCTCTGTATGTGGCCAGGCTGTGTAAAAGTCTCACATATTTGGTATCGCCATACTCGGAAGGAGTAGCAGAATGTATTTTGGGGTGTCAGTTTTGCTATGTACATGCTATGTGTTGGAAATATCTTATAAATGGACAACTTTGTATAAAAAAAATGCGTTTTCATTTTTTTCCCACATATTCCAAAAACTTTGGGAAAAAAATGAACCATTCAAAAGACTCATTATGCCTCATATATTATACGTTGGGGTGTTAGCTTTCCAAAATGGGGTCATTTTGTGGGCGTTTGCATTGATTAAACACCCCCCATCTCTCCTTTGGGCTTCAATGTAGCCGATTAGACACAGATCGGTCTGATCGGCTGCTTCACTGGCCGCTATGCCGGTAAACAAATCCAGGTTCTGACATCATACAGTGGGAGATTCCTCTCACTGCGAGTCTGGAGCTGGATTTTGCTGGCTGCATCATTACTGGGCTTCCTGATCGCTCGGGAGAGCCTGGTAAATGTGATGAGAGGGGGGGTGGAATCCTTAATGCCACCCGTAAAAAGTATTTCAGGGGCTGCTTAGCCACTTAGATTACTTTTACTTGAAAGAGAATCGCTGGCACTAATGATCCCGGTATAATCGCTTCCCCACAGTTACGTGTATCTATACTATAGCTGGTAGGGAAGTGGTTAAAAATTACCTTTTTTTTTTTTTTTCCCCTTTTCAAGCAGCAGCCCTCCTCCAGAACTCCTCCTGAAAATGTAATTTCCTGCTTCTGTGATTGTCTTACTGATTTTCCCAGAAGTCTGCATTTCAGATTTTTGGCATTCCCTGCAACAAAAAGTTAATTTTTGGTGATCTACTCCCAAAGGGAAATCACATCTAAAGGGATGCAGACCCTGCCAATTTCCTCATTAGAGCCCTGCAGGTGCAGCAGCCAATTGATGATTATTAAACTACTCCCATACAGATTCACTTTGTACATGGGCACAGACATGCAAACAGCTATTTCTTCAGAATAACAAAGGGTAGGAATCTGCAACAAAGTTTGTTAGAATCATTGGAAAGTTTTTTTTTTTTCTCTCAACAAAAGTGTGAGTTGCTCTTTAAAGTTCATGTAATACTAGGCACACAATGAACATGACCAATAGTTCAGAAGAAACACACAGTTCCAGATAAATTGTATCTTTGAGAGCAATGGAGTGGATTGGAAAGTGCAGTGGGAGAGCTGCTACAGGTTTGTTGGTAAATGTCTTGTTAAAGACAAGTCAAGGGTGTGTCTTGGGCACGACCGAGTGAGGCAGCATAGTTCCACTGCTCCTCACAGAACGCCGCTTTATTAGCATATACTGGGGCTTACACAGCCATTTTCGAGCACACCGAGAGATGTCTCAATGCCGCAGGGCATACTCGCAGCCACAGAACTCCGGCAAGGACCGTCCAGGGCTCCATAAATTCCTTCTTTACAGAAGGTGGACAGCTGCGTGGTGGAGCTTCCAAGATGGTGCCCGGCCATGGCAGAGGTAAAGAGTCTCCTCCTGCGGCCCACTCCTCTCTGCAGCCGGCAGTCTCAACCCCATCACTGAAGTTGATGTGCGATGCAGCCCCTCCAGAGTCCCCTGGCTCCTCCGCCTCCCAAGACCAGTGCTCTGATGTCTCAGAGCTGCACGGAGACAGGCATTTGAGGCAACCCATATGGTCTCTCCCTACCAGGGAGGACCTGGAGCGCTTTGCCTGTAGGGTGGAGAAGGCCCTGACACAGGAAATAGAGCAGCTGAAAACAGATACCACTCAGCTGAGCAACAGACTAGAGACTCTGGAACAAAGATTTGAGAATTTTCTTCCTGTCATTACCCAGCTTAGAGACAAGTGTGTGTCGCAGGATCAACAGATTGGGGCCCTGGTATGCCAGCTGGACGATTATGAAAACTGCAATCGCCGCTCTAATATCCGCATTCGTGGGCTGCCCAAGGCAACTGCTGCCAAGGACATTATCCCTACATTATAAGATATATTCAGGGAGATTCTGGGTATCTCTGCGAATCATAGAGACATAATTTGTAAACTACACAAGTTTATGGTCAAGGAACAAATCGTGCAACGTATGTGTAAACGCCCTCATTTTGATAGGGTTTGCCTGTTCTACCAGGATTTGTCTCGCCACACACTGATGCAAAGCAGAGCTCTTCATCCTCTCCTGGAAGCTGTGGGCGGCGGGCGCAACTGATCGCTGGGGATTCCCATTTCACCTCCAAGCTACGAAAGACGGAAAGTCCAGGACGTTGCGCACTAAGGATCACCTCCCCCACTTCCTCTCTCATCTGGGCTTAGAGCCTGTGGATTTCCCGGATTGGCGCCACTCCACTGATGTACCTTCCCCATCAGCAGCACAATCCTGGCTCCAGGCATGATCTAAACGACGCTCCAGAGGCCATAAGCGTTCTTCACAAGGTAACTCGCAGGTCGCCACCGATTGAAAGGTCTCTGGAATCCAGACTGAAGAACTGTGTTCCCCTTGAATTCTCTTGAATTTTCCCATAGCCCTCAAGAGACCCCTTCTCCACCTTGTCCACCTTCTCCACCTAAACTTCCTAAAAGTGGCTACTTTTGACTGGCTGCGGCCGACAAGAGGTCCATCTCTTTTGAGCCCCTTCCGAGGCTTCCATTCCTTGACCACTGGGCTGGCAGGGCTCTTACATACCAGCACCTACTACCCTTAGCATCATAATGATTTACTGCTCTTCCTTTAGTATACTACCCCTCCCCGTTTAGCTACAGCGAACGCTCTGTGAGGAGCTGGCACACCTTGAACTGGGCATGTCTGATCACGTTCCCCCCATAGAAATACCTCTTAGGTACCGGCCCTGTTAGGGGCATCATGTTTCACCTGGGCGGCTTCCTCCAGCCGGAGAGGCCACCAGGGTCAGGCATTCCGTTTTTAGACCATAGGAGGCCCTTTGTTACTCCGTTTAGGTCTATCTATTTGTTGACATTGTTATCTTTTTATGTTCTGACCTGTTTTATTTTGTCTACCTGTCTTTTTTTTTCTACATGTCTTTTAGGAAATGCATCTGCTGTTGCTCACACCTGATTCAACTCTTCACGAGGTCACGTTTGGATACCCTGCACCTGATTCGCCATCGCTATGGTTAAGGTAGTGTCATACAATGTTCGTGGTCTCTGTTCTCCAAATAAGCGTAATAGGCTGTGGATAGAACTGAGGTGATTGAGGGCAGAGGCGGCTCTAGGCTTTGAGAGGCCTTAGGCAAAACTAAGACATGAGGCCCCACTCACGCCCATAATGGGAAAAATACTAAAAATTAACTGGGGTATGGGTAAGGCAAACATTGGGGGTTCAGGAGTGGGGCTAACAATTTAGGTGTGCTGTAACCTGTAGTGTTCAGATCTACAGCTCACGGAACATTGGCATGATCAGCGAGCTGTGATATAAAAACATTTTTAAAAATAGCATTAAAGGGGTTGTAAACCCTTGTTTTAGAAAAAAAAAAATAACAAACATAGTTACCTCCACTGTGCAGTTAGTTTTGAACAGAGTTGCGCTAAACATCCTCTTCTGGGTTCCCCCAACGGCGCTCGCAGCTCCTCCCCACATTGGGAAACCACCTAGGAGAAGCGCTCTCCCTGGGGGTTACCTTGCGGGCGCGCTCCCGTGTCCAGCATTTTCATCCATAGACACAAAATGCCAGACTCAGCCCCGCCCCGCGTCATTGGATTTGATTGACAGCAGTGGGAGCCAATGGCTGCGCTGTTATCAATATATCCAGTCAAGAGCCAAGAAGCCCCGGTCAGCAGTGTACGGGCACAGCATGGAGCAGGGTATTAGTCATATCAGGGTATGGGTCACAGCAGGGCACATCAGGGTACGGGCACAGGGTATGGGGAACTGGGCACAGCAGAGCGCAGGGTATGGGGCACAGCAGGGCACAGGGTATGAGGCACATCAGGACAAGGGCACAGGGTACAGGGCACAGCAGGGCATGGGCACAGGGTACGGGGCACAGCAGGACACAAAGTATAGGGCACATCAGGGTACGGGCACAGCAGGGTGCAGGGTATTGATCACATCAGGGTAGGGGTCACAGCAGGGCACGGGCAAATGGTATGTGGAACAGCAGAGCACATCAGGGTACTGGGCACAGGGTACAGGGCACATCAGGGTACTAGCCACAGGGTATGGGGCACAACAGGGTACTGGGCACAGGGTACAGGACACATCAGGGTACTAGCCACAGGGTATGGGGCACAACAGGGTACTGGGCACAGGGTATGGGGCACATCAGGGTACTGGGCACAGGGAACAGGGCACATCAGAGTACTGGGCACAGCAGCAGAGCACACTTTCCTTTCAATGCAGACTGCATTGTAGCGGGAAGTGGCTGTAATAAGTCCTTACTGTAATCTCTCATGTCACGCTGCTCCCCGGCGGCCCCTCCCCTTCCTCTCCTTTCCTCTGCTTGTGAGATCACCTGGGATGGACGAGAGGAGGGAGAGGAGGGGCCGCCGGGGAGCAACGTAACATGAGAGATTACAGAGGACTTATTACAGCCGCTTCCTGCGCTACTCTGCATGTCGGCGACGGCCACTACTCGATCTACCCGTCAGCTGTCTGTGATTGACGGGTAGATCGAGTAGTATAAAACACTGCAATAGGCAAATTAGGCATGGCGAGGCCCCTGTGAGGGCAGGGCCTTAGGCCACCGCCTAATTTGCCTAATTATAGAGCCGCCTCTGATTGAGGGTACAGGTGCTATTTCTGCAGGAGACACACTTTACAGATGGCTCGTCTCCCAAACTACCCACCCACCTTTTTCCTCAGTGGTACCTTAGCAATTCCCCAAAACAAAAATCTTTGCGGCACAGCTATTGCTATCCATAAGAGCTGTTCGTTTCAACCTATGGACCACTATACAGACTCCCAAAGGCATTATGTATTCTTGAAAGAGACCATCATGGGACAGGTATACACATTCTTGACGCTGTACGCCCCAAACTTACAACAGCTGATGTTTGTAGCTTCAGTTTTAGACAGATTAGCTTATTTTAAGGAAAGTAAACTGGTGGTACTAAGCGGGGATTTTAATATCGGTCCAGACCCTACCTTGGGTACCTCCTGCAAACCGCTTGACGCATTCTTATGCTTTCATGAGACACTTTTGCAGGTCCCTTCAGCGCCACGCATTGGTTGACTGCTGGAGGGCCCTGAATGCCTCGGAAAGGGACTATAGTTACTATTCCAAGGTTCACTGCGTATACACACGAATCGACCTACTGCTGACAGACCAAACTACCTTGGACCTGCTGGGGGACTCCACTATAGAACAGATCACCATCTCCGACCGTGATCCTTACGCTTTCATTGCCTCACCATTTGGCCAGGGCCTGGCATTGGAAGCTCAATGAGAACCTGCTGGATGATTTCAGGGTAGTGACAGGGATAGAGGAGACTTTAACCAACTACTTTACTGAAAACGCTAATGGGGAGGTCACCGATGGGATATTGTGGGAGGGCCACAAGGCGGTAGTGTGAGGCTAGGTAGTGTGAGACTCCTCCAAGCTGAAGGAGAGGCAGGCAGATTTTCAGCGGGGCCTGCAACAAGCCGAACTGGGTCATAAGCGTACGGTGGATCCAGAGGAGCTATGACGCTTGACAGACTTACACTCTTATTTAAACTGTTGGATCGCCAAATTAGACGGCGGTTGCGATATGTGGCACACAAGTACTACGAGTACGGTAACAAATGTGGGAGGATGTTGGCTCGGGCACTTAGGAAAAATCGCATGTCGTCACATGTTCATAAACTACGGTACACTCCTCCTCCGGTGAACCGGTCCAGTGCACCTCAAAAATTGCATCAATGTTTCGTGACTATTATGCGGCCCTATATGACCTAGACTTGAACGCCTCCCCAACAGACACCGCACAGAAGCAAGCACGTATCAAGGCCTATCTTTCCTCCTCCAGCCTCCCTAACCTGTCCTCTGAGCAGCAGATGGTTTTGGAGCTTCCCATAACTCCCGCCGAGCTGCTGGCTAAGGTGCGCTCTCTCTTTAACGGAAAGAGTCCCGGCCTAGACGGATACACGAAGGCCTACTACTTAAAGTTTTTCACACAACTGCAGACCCCTATGTGTAAGTTCAACTCGCTGGCTACTACTGAGCACTTTCCGCTGGGTGCCTCGCAACCTTACATCTCAGTCCTACCGAAAGAAGGGAAGAATCATAGCCTTCCACAGCATTACCGGCTGATTTCTTTATTGAAGACAGACCTGAAGCTATTTGCTAAGATCCTGGCCAATCGTCTTAAATGCCTCCTCTCTGGGATAGTTCACCCTGACCAGATGGGGTTTATAGTAGGGCGGGAGGCAAGAGAAAACTTCATCAGCACTCTCCAGCTCATTCATTTGACCCGTACACACGATCGTCTGCCTCCCTATTTAATTTTTTTAACTGACGCGGAGAAGGCGTTTGACCCTGTGGACTGGGATTTCCTTAGGACTGTGCTGGTGAGGCTAAGCTTAGGCCCCCATAGGTTGCGATGGATTACGGCACTTTACACGTCCCCCACGGCACAAGTAAAGGTGAATGGTGGTCTATCCTCAGTGTTCCCTATTCGGAAGGGCACGAGACAGGGGTATCCACTCTCACCCCTATTATTTGCTCTGGTCCTGGAGCCCTTGCTGCGGAAAATAAGATCAAATTCGAACATTAGAGGGCTCCCTGTAGGCCCCACGGAACATAAGCTCTGCTTACGTGGACGATGTTCTTTTCCACATTGTGAACCCCACTATCTCACTGCCTAACCTACTGGAGGAACTATCGGCCTACAGCCAAGTCTCCAACTTCCGAAATTAATTACACCAAATCAGAAATCCTGCCCATTACTGTCCCTCCAGCGATGGTCTCTGCCCTGAAAAGGGTCATTCCCCTTTACCTGGGCGTCTTCCTCCATATGATACCTCGGCATATACCTCATGGACAATCTAGATACCTAGATATCTAGATACCCTATTCACATACAACTATATACCTCCTACTTAAAAAAAATTAGTATAAATCTAAATTCATGGGATAAGGAGATCTTTACGTGGATGGGACGCACGAACATCATTAAAATGATAATCTTGTATTGTTTCTCCTGCAGATGGTGCCTGTAGAATGAACAAGGCCTTTGCCCTGGCCCCCCCAACTTCACCATTGGCCCCGGTGGTGGGCTTCCCCTGGTCCCCCCCCGGAGAGCAGCTGTCCTTGGTACATGGGCAGGGAATGGCATCTACAGCTTAACGTGTTTTTGTGCAGGGACACACCTTGGTTCCGCTTACTACCCTTAGGGAGCGTTATGGCAGTTTCCCCTTTGATTTTTGGAGAAGCCGCAAGCTTGCTAACTTGTCATGTTGCAGAATCATGGGTCACAGATTAGAAATGCCCTTACAGATTTTGAAAGCCTTTTGGGCCGATCAAGAACCTCTGCCACACATGATCTCTGCCCTTTACAAATTATTAGAAGCAGCCAGGCCTAGCCCTAAACCAGTTTACATCAGAGAGTGGGAAAGAGACTTCCAGTGTGAGTTTACTAATGAACAATTGAACCACCTATAGCACCTAATACACTCAAGCTCAGTAGAGTCAGACTCAATAGAATAATTACAAAATACTTTCACGGTGGTATTGGGTACCAGTGACCCTGTCTAGGATCTATCCATCGACTTCAGATTTGTGCTAGAGGGGTTGCGGACAGAGAGGAATGCTTCTCCATATATGATGGGATTGGTCCCATACTGAAACCCTTTTGGGCTATGCTCAGTAAGCATATTTCTAATGGAATTGGGGTGGATATGCCTGATTACCGAGGCACTTCCTTCTTCACATCTCCCTCATGCCTATATCACGCTATAAATGTTGTGCTCTCCCCCACCTTTTCAATGCGGCTAGACGCCTAATCCCGATTTATTGGAAAAGTCCACGCATACCAAGCGAGGTGGAATGGGTTGGGAAGGTGGGGGGATACTATGGAAGTGGCTGGCCACCTGCAGGGGTACCCAGAAAAGATTTGACTCCACTTGGGCACCTTGGAAGGCCTACATTTGCGGGATGTTCCCAGTCTTACCCAGCTTGGACATGGCCTTGCAAGCATTGGCTCACCCCAAATTTAAGCAATTCAGGTGATGGCCCCTTGGTGGCAGAACCTAACCGAACCACGTGTGAACATGTTTGAACACAGCGAACAAAGTGTCCACATTGAGTAAACAATAAGTTGGATCCTTATTATTTCCGGTCATCGGCATCACAAGTTTAACAATATGTAGTGGGTTCTGTCCCGATTGGGATACTGTTTGATGCTAACTGGGCCCTACTGCCACTTCCCTTTCGAGGGAAGGGGGATGTCCACAGGGATCATTTATCCAGGACTAAGGAGGACCCTTATTGGTTTACTAGTCTAAGATAGGATCTATACTGCTCATTGGTTAATGATATAGTCTTTTGTAAAATGCAAAAGAAGATGACTAATTTAGTTATTTCTCTATGTTTTATTACTTCTTCTTTGTTTATTTCTGTATAACGCCCTAAATAAAGATTATATTAAAAAAAAGTCAAAATAGTAGAGGAGCATAAACAGCAATTTCCGGAGATGACTTCTAGAGGTGGTTGTGCAATTATATTTTGAATTTTTTTTCCAAGGTGTTCATTTTATTATAGTGAAGTTTCATTCATGGAGGAGTGTTGACCTTGATGTCTGCCACTAGAGGGAGTCCATGTTTCACTTGTGGAGAGATTTAATTACCTCTCAACTACAGACATTGTAATTGATTAAAGGAAACAAAGTAGCCATTATCAGTTTGTCTACTACAGTAGTATAAACATGAAGAAACTGAAACCATGTTTTTGGAGTGTTAGGCCACATTCATACCTATGCTTTGGGAGAACAGTAAGTACATGTGAAAACACCAAGGCGGGATTCCAGCGATTATACGTGGAACCCTGTTTAACGTATTGCAATTATTTGCTGCAGAACATTTATATGCGAGCAGCTGCAATTAGCTGCAGGAGCCTGCAGCTTCCCATTGCTTTCAATGGGGCTACCTCTCGCAGCTAATCGCAAGAACCCCCCATTGGGGTTGTTGTATGTACATGCTGTCAGGCCAATTCGCAGGTGTGAATTTAGCCTTAAAGCGGAGCTCCACCCAAAAGGGGAGGAGGAGGAAGCAGGTACCTGTTTTTGACAAGTACACGTCCTCATTTCCGGGAGACCTTGCCACGGCGAGGTCCCTCTGAAGTTCAGACCCCCTCCTCCTTCCTCTGCCACTAAGACAAGCGCAGTGTGCTTTGTGCATGCGCAGTAGGGAGCCGGCTGTGAAGCCACAAGGCTTTACTGACGGTTTACCTTACAACGAATGGCAGCGGCAGCACACAAAAATCGTCTGGGATGCTGCCATCGCAGGGTCCCTGGGCAGGTAAGTGGAGAGGTAAGTGTCCTAATATTAAGGACACTTAGTCGAGCACGCAGCCTGGCAGGCCAGGAAAGGGGTGGGGACGAACGAGCGCCCCCCCCCCCCCCTCCTGAGCCGTACCAGGCCGCGTGCCCTCAACATGGGGGGTGCCCTGGGGAAAGGGGGGCCGTGCGGCCCCCCCACCCCAAAGCACCTTGTCCCCATGTTGATGAGGACAAGGGCCTCTTCCCCGACAACCCTGGCCGTTGCTTGTCGGGGTCTGCGGGCGGGGGCTTATCGGAATCTGAGAGACCCCTTTTATAAGGGGGCCCTCAGATCCCGGCCCCCCACCCTATGTGAATGAGTATGGGGTACGATGTACCCCTACCCATTCACCTAAGGTGTAAAATGTAAAGTAAAAAAAACACCCACACTTTTGAAAAAATAGTTTATTGCACTGCTCCGGGGTCTTCTTCCGTCTTGGGGGTCTTCTCGCCGGACTCCCCCGCCATTTACCAAGCTCTTTTACCGAGCGGGGGAAGTCCGGCTACCTTCTTCGTCGTCGCCGCCGTCTGGGGGTCTCGATCCGCCTTCGGGGGTCTTCCGGGGGTCTCTTCTGTTCTTGCGGCGGTCGTCGTCTTCCGCGCCGCCGGCGCCTTGTCCTTCTTCTTGTCCTTCTTCTTGTTCTTGTTCTTGTTCTTGTTGTTCTTCTTCTTCTTCTTCTTCTTCTTCTTCTTCTTCCGATGTTGACCCGACGCTCTCTCTGCCCGGAATGCCTGTGCCGCTCTGCGCTAGGACTTATATAGGGGCATGGAGACAGGGTCACATGTTCATGTCACATGGTGACCCCGCCCCCTTGTGTTGTCACAGTCCCGGAGGATGCTGGGACTGTGACATCGCAAGGGGGCGGGGTCACCATGTGACATGAACATGTGACCCTGTCTCCATGCCCCTATATAAGTCCTAGCGCAGAGCGGCACAGGCATTCCGGGCAGAGAGAGCGTCGGGTCAACATCGGAAGAAGAAGAAGAAGAAGAAGAAGAAGAAGAAGAAGAAGAACAAGAACAAGAACAAGAACAAGAAGAAGGACAAGGCGCCGGCGGCGCGGAAGACGACGACCGCCGCAAGAACAGAAGAGACCCCCGGAAGACCCCCGAAGGCGGATCGAGACCCCCAGACGGCGGCGACGACGAAGAAGGTAGCCGGACTTCCCCCGCTCGGTAAAAGAGCTTGGTAAATGGCGGGGGAGTCCGGCGAGAAGACCCCAAGACGGAAGAAGACCCCCGGAGCAGTGCAATAAACGATTTTTTCAAAAGTGTGGGTGTTTTTTTTACTTTACATTTTACACCTTAGGTGAATGGGTAGGGGTACATCGTACCCCATACTCATTCACATAGGGTGGGGGGCCGGTATCTGGGGGCCCCCTTATTAAAGGGATCTCTCAGATTCCCATAAGCCCCCGCCCGCAGACCCCGACAACCAACGGCCAGGGTTGTCGGGAAGAGGCCCTTGTCCTCATCAACATGGGGACAAGGTGCCTTGGGGTGGGGGGGCCGCACGGCCCCCCTTTCCCCAGGGCACCCCCCATGTTGAGGGCACGCGGCCTGGTACGGCTCAGGAGGGGGGGGCGCTCGTTCGTCCCCACCCCTTTCCTGGCCTGCCAGGCTGCGTGCTCGGATAAGGGTCTGGCGTGGATTTGGGGGGAACCCCCACGCCGTTTTTTCGGCGTGGGGAGTCCCTTTAAATCCATGCCAGCTTACGGAGCTAGCGCGGCGGCATTTACTGCCTACGCTAGCTACGTAACCTGAAGTCACGTGCTAAATGAACGGACTTGCCGATGAGCGGCAAGTCCGTTCATTTTCAAAAGTCCCGCGGACTTTGGCCGGCGGATTATCCGCCGGAGAAGTCCGTGCGTGTGTGGGCAAGTCCGCACGTGTGTGGGCAAGTCCACACGCTCGGAAAGTCCAGCGGACCCAGCTGGAAAGTCGGCGGGATTGTCCGCTGGACTAGGTCCGCCGGCAAAAGTCCGCACGTGTGTACGCGGCATTAGTCAATACAATAAACAGCAGCTACAGTATTTGTAGCTGCTGACTTTTAATTTTTCGGTGGGAAGACTGGAGCTGCTCTTTAACAATATATTGAATAAAGGGTAATCTGAAATAATAAAAAGGTGTAAACACAAATCTTGTAAAAATTGTTTATTGTATGCATAATCATTAAAAAAAAAAATGTGTGTGTGTATATATATATATATATATATAAAATATGAAGAATTATACAGTAGACATATGTAAAAGATTCGCCAAGAATCATTTTATAGCCAGAAAATACATGCTAGTACATATACTGTATGTGAATCAATGTATACCCATGCCTTCATCTTGTTTACACATTTTCTTTTATAGAATCATTCTGATTTCTTTATCCTGGTTTAAGCCCAAAGGTGATAGACTATTTAACCACTTAAGGACCATAAGGATTTGCCCCCTTAATGACCAGGCCATTTTTTGAGATACAGAACTGCGCCACTTTAACTGACAATTGCGCGGTCGTGCGACGTTGTATCCAAACAAAATTTACATTCTTTTTTTTCCCTCACAAATAGAGCTTTCTTTTAGTGGCATTTGATCACCTCCTACAGGTTTTATTTTTTGCAACAATTAAAAAAAAAAAAAAAAATTATATTTTTTATTTTTTGCTATAATTTAAAAACAAAAAAAAAATTCTTTATTTTTTACTTTTTGCTATAAATAATATCCCCAATTAAAAAAAAATAAAAATTATTATTTCTTTTACTAGTAATGATGGCGGTCTGTGATTTTTAGCGGGACTGTGACATTTCGGTGGACAGATCGGACACTTTTGACACTTTTTGGGACCATTGACATTTATAAAGTGATCAGTGCTATGGAGGAGGAAAAATATTGCAGTTCCCAATTACTAGGAAAAGCAGATCTCTCCCCTGTCAGAATGGGGATTTGTGTGTTTACATACACGGATCCCCATTCTGGCTCTTACACGCACCGGCTATGGCTTTTAAAGGAGCCGACGTGCAGGTATGGCGATTCGCAGGAAGGTATGATTGGTCACAGCTGATCACGTGGTAAGAAGCCTCTGTCAGAGGCTTCTTATCATGATCGGAGATGCGGTATGTCAGACTGACAAGCCGCACTCGCGATCGCCGTGATGCACGCCCGTGCACGTTATCCTGCTGGACGTCATATGATGCCCAGTCAGGATAACAGAACCACTTCCCGGCCATTAATCTGTTATAGGCCGGGCGGAAAGTGGTTAAACTACTTCCCACCCACCCATAGAAGTTGTACTGTGGGTGGGCGGCAGCTCTAGGTCGGGCAATGTACCTGTACGTCGTGGCCTTCCACGTTCAGGGCATGCATGCGTACACCCCCTGCTGACCTGTGTTGTGTTTGGTCACAGCAGGAGTTTGGCAGATGATTTCAGTCAATAATATTGGCTGAAACCAGCTGATCGCCTGTGGCCAATTACACCCAGAGTTCTGTGCTTACAGTGGGTATAGAAAAGAATCACCCCCCCTTTAAAAAAAAAAAAAATCATATTTTGTTGCTTTTCAGTCTGATATAAAGACAGACACAGTTTTTTTTTTTATCCAGCTGTATTTACTAGTGCAAATTATAATATCCAAGTGAAAGATAGAACACCAACATGTCAGAAAACAACAATCACTGAGTTGGAAAAAGGATCACCCCCTTGTGTCAGTATGTTGTTGAACCACCTTTTGCTTTTATTACAGCCTTTCGTCTGTTTGGATATGTCTCTACTAACATTGCACAGTTAAATTTGATGGTGACCGTTTGCAGACTGCAGTCTTCAGTTCATTCCACAGATTTTCAATGATGTTTAAGTCTGGGCTCTGACTAGGCCATGCAAGGACATTAACCACTTCAATATTGGGTACTTATACACCTTCCTGCCCAGACCAATTTTCAGCTTTCAGCGCTGTCGAACTTTGAATGACAATTGCGCGGTCATGCTACACTGTACCCAAACTAAATTTTTATCATTTCGTTCCCACATATAGAGCTTTCTTTTGGTGGTATTTGATCACCTCTGGGATTTTTATTTTCTGCTGAAAATTTTGAAAAAAAAATTGTTTTTTTTCCTGTTACAAAACTTAGTAAATACGTTTTTCTCCTTCACTAATGGGCACTGATAAGGCGGCACTAATATGCAGCAGTGATGGGTACACATAGGTGGCACTGACAGGTGGCATGGATGGGCACTGATAGGTGACATAGATGGGCATAGATGGGCACTGATAGGTGGCACTAATGTACATTGATGGATGCCAATCAGTGCCAAACAATAATGCCTGCTAATCAGTGATGCCCATTGTGGGAACTGATTGGCATCCCTGGTGGTGACTAGTGGTGGGCATCCCAGGTGGTCCTGGTCCCATACCTGGTAGTCCAGTGTGGGCATCCTTGGGGGGGCTGCGCTGATAATCAGCACAGACCTCCCCTGTCAGAAGAGCAGCCGATTGGCTCTCCTATACTCACGTCTGACAAACGGCTCTTCCTGTTTACATTGTGATCAGCCGTGATTGGACACGGCTGATCACATGGTAAAGAGTCTCTGTTAGAGACTCTTTACCTAGATCGGAGTTGCGGTGTGTCAGACTGACACACCGCAACAACGATCGCCGCGATGCGCACCGCAGCTTGATATCCTGGCGACGTCATATGACGTCTGGTCAGGATATCGCAACCACCTTGCCATCGTCATATTGCTATAGGGCAGGTGTCAAGTGGTTAACCTGTTTCTCCTTCATCATTTTTCCTGTGGGTCATTTTCATGTTGAAAGGTAAACCTTCTTCCCGTTGTCAACTTTCTGGCAGAGGGCAGCAGATTGTCTTAAAAAAATTGATATTTTGCCCCATCCATTTTTATTCTATCCTGAGAAGTGCTCCAGTCCTTGCTGCAGAGAACCACCCCCATAACAGGATTTTACCACCGCCGTGCTTTACTGTACATATTATTTGGTGTTGAGGCAAAATAATTCAATTTTAGTCTCTTCTGACCACCATAAACGCACCTTGAAAATTGTGAGGCCACATAGAAAAAGGTGTTATGTCAGATGAGACTAAAATTGTATTATTTGGTCAAACGATGTGTCTGGTGAAAATCCAGTACAGTTCACTATCCAAATAACACCATTCCTACAGTAAAGAGAAAAAGGTGAATGTTCTTGCATGGCCTAGTCAGAGTCCAGACTTAAACCATATTGAAAATCTGTGGAATGACTTGAAGACTGCAGTCCACAAATGGTCACCATCAAATTTAACTGAACTTCTAGATAGAAGATAGATAGAGAAGTCTAGATGTGCAAAGTTAGTAGAGACACATCCCAACAGACTAAAGGCTGTAATTAAAGCAAACTAGAGGAAACTCAGTAATTCTGTTTTTGATATTTTTATTTTTTCTGACATGTTGCTGTTACTGTATATGTATAATAAATACTAACGCGCTGTTATATAAAAATATAAAATATAAAACCTCAGTTATAAATAGATAAGATAGCTAAATGATGTCCTGCACCATCAGAAGTGTAACCTACACTTTAAAATTATATAAAAAGCTTACAATCAAAGTAAAGGTTGATTTGCGCACTATTTTTACTTTGATTGTAAGCTGTTACTGTATAATTTTCACTTGGATGTTATTAGTTGCACTAGTAAATACAGCTGGATAAAACAAAAAATTTGTCTGTCTTTATTTTAGGCTGCAAAGCAACAAAATGTGATTATTTTAAAGGGACTGATTCTTTTCTATACCCACTGTACAAAAACACACAACTCTGTGTACAGGGAACAGCGATCTGGCTGTTGACGGACGGAGTTAATACAGTGTTTAATGTAAAGTATTATCAATGATCACTGCATTGGTGTCACTAGCGATGTCAGTGTTAGTGACCCTCCCAGATAGGGTTGAGGGCAATCTCATGCTAAGAAACACTATCGCAGTCACACTATAAGTTGCTGATCCCCGCCAATACAGTATAGCATCTATAGCTGCATTAATTCCAGTATAGTGTATATGCCATAGTTTGTAGACGCTTTAACTTTTTCACAAGCCAATTAATCACCTCAATACATGGCACTTATACCCCCTTCCTGCCCAGGCCTTTTTTCAGCTTTCAGCGCTGTCACACTTTGACAATTGCGAGATCATACTACACTGTAACCATGTGAAATTGTTATCCTTTTCTTCACACAAATATAGCTTTCTGTTGGTGGTATTTAATCACTCTTGGGTTTTCTATTTTTTCCTAAAAACAAAAAAAACAAAGACCAAAAATTTTGAAATAAAAAGTTTTTCTTAATTTCTCTCATTTTGTAAATAAGTAATTTTTCTCCATTACTGATGGGTGCTGATGAGGCGGCACTGATAGGCTGAACTGATGATGTAGCACTAATTAGGTGGCACTGATGAGGATGCAAGAATATGCCGCACTTATGGGCACAGGTAGGTGGCACTGGTGGGCACCGATAGGTGGCACTGGGGGGCACAGATAGGCAGCACTGATGGACATTGATGGGTGGCATTGATGGGCAGCACTAATAGCCAGCACTGACTGGCATCAATTGTGGGCACTGATTGGTGGCAATTGTGGGCATAATTGTAATCAGGGCACTGATGATCAGTGCCCTGATTACATACCTAGCTGTCCCCTGTGAGGAGATGCTGCTGATCAGCTCTCCTCTCCTCACACTCTGTCAGTGTGAGGCGAGGAGCGCGGATTACCGGCATATCTGTGTTTACATGTGACCGGCTGTGATTGGACACAGCCGATCACATGGTTAAAGAGCCGCTCAGCTGTCATTTGACGGTGGGCGGGCGGCAAGTGGTTAATATACACTTATTGAGATTTTTTTTTTCACCAAAGATACGTAGCAGAATACATTTTGGCCTAAATTTATGAAGAAATTTGATATTATTGGATATGTTTTAAAACAGTAGAAAATATCAATTTCCCCCCCCCAAATTTTCATTTTTTTTCGTTTATATCACAAAAAATAAAATCTAGTGGTGATCAAATACCAGCAAAAAAAGCTCTATTTATGTGACAGAAAAAGAAATACATTTCATTTGGTACATGACCATGCACTGGCCAGTTCTGAGTGCTGAATAGCGAAAAATGCCCAGGTCATGAAAAGGGTAAAAACTTCTAGAAGGTCAAGTGGTTAAATAAGGACTTGACAAAGCATGTCGTGCAGTGGCGGCCCGTCCATTAGGGGTGCCGCCACTGGTGTTGTGTGTTTATTTACGTTTTTTTTTTTTTTTCAATGAGCAGTGTTACTATGTACCCCATTTAAACAGAAAAAAAACACTACCCTAAAGGTAACAAATCAGCATAAATAATCTGCCAGCTCACCACACATAGGATACAATTAAATATTTAAATAATAGAAGAATAACAGAAGAGCTTGCTTTTTCCCTAGGGAAGATCTGTTTATGAAAGCCCTTTTGACCACTCTACCTTTGAGGTCACATTACATCTGCACCGCAGAGGGGAACCCTGATCTTTTAAAGGGACCTATACACCAGGATGGCAAAGTATGTGATGAGGATAGTTTGGAAGAACATACAGTGAAAGCAGTCCACCACGCCATGGAATGATAAGAGTGGGAGAAGGAGTGAGAGATGAATTCCCTATTTGACCTAATGTCTATTGGGTCATGTTTTGGAGTCCTGGCCCTGACTGAGCTGATAAGGAAAGTGGCCCAGAGAGTTGCCAAGTCCTGTGGTGGTCTATGGTAATGGAAACAAGAAGCGTTTTTAGACTCTTCATATGAGGGCCACAATTTCTCTGGTAATCATCAGAGTGGTTGGGGGAGCACTGTGCATTCACAGCCCAGAGCACTGTGATGACATAAAACACAGAGCTCTGTACACAGGGAATGATCTCTGTTTCTAATCCCCGCAGAACAGAACTTCGAGATCAACTAGTAAAAGCAGCACACATTACACATAGTTAGGCACATATTTAACCCCTTGATCGCCCCAGATTTTAACCCCTTACCAGCCGCTGTCATTAGTACAGTGACAGTGTACATTTTTCTGTTTTAATATTTTTATTGAAGGTTAACATAGCCATGAGCTCTTGATGTAACGCAAATGGAGCTTGCAACGCAGGCGAGAGACAGTGTATATTTTTAGCACTGATCACTGTATTAGTGTCACTGCTGATGTCAGTGGCAGTTAGTCAGTCCCCCCCCCCAGCATCAGTTATGGTCAGATTGCCCACTGCACTATTGCAGTCCCTTTATAAGTCGTTGATCACTTCCATTGGTAGTATATATAAAAAATAATTATATAGTTTGTAGGTGCCATATCTTTCAATCAAACCAATCAATATACACTTATTTGGATTTTTTTTCTTCAATCGTTTTTATTGTTATTCATGAAAAGTAAAATGCAACCAGACTTCCCTGATAGCAAAGTGTACAGGTGTACAATGAAACAATAAAAATTTTTTTTGTGTATAACAATCAAAAAAGTGCATAAGGGCAAAATATCATTCAATACCCAGCTAAATCGAGGATAATGCTCTTGAGAGTCAGATATAGTGTGAGTTGTCATTCCCAGCAGTGACCCCATCCAGGGTCAAGGAAGCCAGGGAGGGCTTACAGCAGAATCTCAGGAAACTCTGTAATCAAGTTCTAACATGGCACCCAATCCCCCCTCCGCTTAGGAAGGGGGTAATAAGGACTCCAGATAAGGAACTAAGGATACCATAGAGAGATAAGTCAATGGGCTTTCTGGACGAACAATACTTATACAAGCAACATGTTACACAATGCTTAACTGATGAAGGAAACAAATTGACTGTATGGCCCCTTTCACACTGGGGCATTTTTCAGGCGGTACAGCGCTAAAAATAGCGCCTGTACACCGCCTGAAAAAACTGGCCCCATTCACTCCGCTCCTACCCATTGATTTCAATGGGACACCGCGGTAATACCGCCGCAAAGAGCCGCAAAGTGCCGCTACAGCGGCGCTTTGCAGGGGAATTTAACCCTTTTTTGGCCGCTCGCGGGAGGTAAAACCGCCCCGCGAGCGACCGAATACCGCGGCTAAAACGACGGTAAAGCAGCGCTAAATATAGCGCTGCTTTACCGTCGCCGCGGCTCCCGCCTCAGTGTGAAAGGGGCCTATGAGTGCAACCGAGTACAAAGGATACAAAGAAGGGGGATGAAAAGAGTACAGGAGGAAATAAGGAGAAGAGTAAAGAGAGTGGTAAGGGAAAGAATACCCACCCAGGAGCCCATCACCGCCAGACTGCTGCTATCCAGGTGGTAGTTGTATTATTGGGATTTTTTTATCAAAAATATGTAGCAGAATACATTTTGACTTGAAGAAATTCGATTTTTTTTTTTTTAATTGGACATGTGTTTTTTTTTTTTCAAAAATGTTGGTCTTTTTTTTCTTTTACGTCACAAAAAATTTAAAAAAGAATCAAATACCACCAAAAGCAAGCTCTATTTTTGGGAAACAAATGTTATACATTTTATTTGGGTACAGCGTTGCATATCTGCGCAATCTCCAGTTAAAGTAGCGGAGTGCCGAATAGCAAAAAATAGCCTGGTCATGAAGAGGGTAAAATCTTCCAGAGCTGAAGTGGTTATACTTCTTGAACACAAAGAGGAAGATTACACATTTCTTGACATTTTCACTTGCTCAGTATGAACTCAATGGTGGAAGTTACTCACTGATGAAATTGTGGGCTTTATTGTTATTATTTCAATGATCTTTTTTTAATTTCACTTATTTTAAGCACTGCACTTTTTTGTGTTACTACATACCCCTTACTCATTCATGTGCAGGGCACCGTAGCTGGGGGACCCCTATCTGTGCGCACACCTATAGTTGAGCCGCATTTTTTCCCACCACCCCCTGTAAGCTGCAATAGGCTTTGAATAGGCGGGTTTACATGTGCTGTCGCACCCGCGGCAAAGTTTACCCAGCATGCAGCCACACGCTAAACATTGAAGCAAATGGGGAAGTGCTGCAAATGCTCTGCAATCCCATGGATTGGCAAAGTCAGTGTTTAAACAGGTGGTGAGGAGGTGTCGCATTGCTTTTTCACTGGCTGTCAGTAGCCTCTGAAACGCAGATCAGGCTTTAGAGGAACGGGAGATTTAGACGCACGTCTTATGGTAAAATTTAGACGTACGTCTAAATCTCTCTCTCCTCTGAAGTCTGACCTGCGTTCAGATCAAGCTTCAGAGGCTACTGACAGGCGGTGATGAAACCATGCGATGCTTCCTCCCCCTGTTTTAACCAAATTTTTCCAAACAAACATGCCACACCCTCTTACATTGCACACGCGTTTGAGGTGCTTCCCCATTTTGTTGAGTGTGTCACGTTCAGCAAGCCCACCCATCAATCACTACATGTCGAGTAAACTTTGCCTTGGGCACAAAGCGAAGCATCACAACAGGCATGTAAAAAAAAAAAAAACATCCGCTGCCTATTAGGCCCCTTTCACACTGGGGCGGTTTGCAAGCGCTATTGCGCTAAGAATAGCGCCTGCAAACCGACCCGAAACAGCTGTTGCTGTTCCTTCAGTGTGAAAGCCCGAGGGCTTTCACACTGAAGCGGTGCGCTTGCAGGACGCTCAAAAATGTCCTGCAAGCCGCATCTTGGCTCGCTATAGGAGCGGTATATTTACCGCTCCTATAGCGCCCGGTCCCATTGAAAACAATGGGGGGAGCGCGCCGAACCCGCCCGCAAAACGCCGCTATAGCGGCGGTTTGCGGGCGGTATTGACCCTTTTTCGGCCGCTCGCGGGGGGTAAAAAACACCCCGCGAGCGGCCGCAATGCGCCGCTAAAACGCCGGTAAAGCGGCGCTAAATATAGCGCCGCTTTACCGCCAGCGCCCCCACCGCTCCAGTGTGAAAGTAGCCTTACAGCTTTGGGGGTGGGCATTTGGCGGGCAATAAAAGATGGGGCACTATTCATTCTACTGACACCAGTGATGGGGCACTATTCATTCCACTGACACCAGTGATGGGGCACTATTTATTCCACTGACACCAACGATGGGGTACTATTCCTCCCAGTGACACCAGTGATTGGGCGCTATTCCTCCCACTAACACCACCAATAGGGGAATAATTCCTGCCACTGATACCAATGATAGGGCACTATTCCTCCTAATGACAACAATTATTGGGTAGTATTCCTCCCAGTGACACCAATGATGGGGCGCTATTCCTCCCACAGACACCAACGATGTGGCACTATTTCTTCTAATGACACCAATGATGGGGCACTATTCCTCTAACCCCCCAAAAAGGGGCAATGTTCCTCCCACTGGCACCAGCGATGGGGCACTATTCTATCCAATGGCACCAATGATGGGGCACTATTTCTTTCACTGACACCAGTGATAGGGCATTATTCCTCTAACTGAAGATGTGGCATTGTTTAATCCCACTGACATATTTTCTACTCCCACTGGCCACAGTCTGGCCCCCCGAAAGTCTGAAGGATAGTAAACTGGCCCCTTGTTTAGAAAGTTTGGAGACCCCTGTCCTATGTGATTGTAACAGACCTGGGACACCTTTGGGCACTCCAAAGAGAATAGTAATGCGCCCCCTCACTATGGTTGCCACCTCATCCCTTTAAACACAAACACAGGTTCTGAGGCTAATTTAATGCAGATAAGACACAAAGTGAGTTTATTTACCACCTTAATCAGACACAGAACCGATATAATTAATATGTGTTCGGGTTTAAAGGGATGAGGTGGCAACCCTACCCCTCACCCTCCTGTCAGGCCCTGTTCAGCCTGCAGCTACAGAGATCATTCAGATATTTGCTATTTCAGCCGGCGATTCCCTGCACCATAAGAATGATCATAGCGGCTGTTCCGCTGCTTGATCGTTCTTATGGGCGGTGGGAGGGGACAACCCCCCTCCCGCCGCCCTCCGGTGCTTCTTCCAACTCACCACTTCCATCGGTGAGTCGGACACAGGATCCGCCGGGCCCCCGGATGGTGACCATAGAGAATTCTGATGGATGTTCGCCGGAGTCTCTATGATCGTTCGGAGGATGTTATGACAACACGCCCGGCCTCTGCAGTCAAAAAAACGGCGCCGCATTGGCCGGGAAGCCGTGAGCGTTTTTTATTTTAGGCTTCTCAGCCTAGAGGTGAGATGTGGGGTCTTATTGACCCCATATATCACTGTAAATAGGTCCGATCGTGTCATATTCCTATTACAAGGGATGTTTACATTCCTTGTAATAGGAATAAAAGTGATCAAATTTTATTTTTTTTTT
Organism: Lithobates sylvaticus; assembly: GCA_028564925.1. NCBI lineage: Eukaryota > Metazoa > Chordata > Amphibia > Anura > Ranidae > Lithobates > Lithobates sylvaticus. The sequence continues at coordinate 206,990,945 of CM053027.1, read as the reverse complement.
TAAAGTGTCAAACTAAAAAAATAAAAGTAAAATTAACAATAAAAAAATAAAAATTTAAAGCGCCCCTGTCTCCGTGAGCTCGTACACAGAAGTGAACGCATACGTAAGTCCCGCCCACATATGAAAACGGTGTTCAAACCACACATGTGAGGTATCGCCGCGAACCTTAGAGCGAGAGCAATACAGCTCCTCTGTAACTCAAAACATGTAAGCAGTAAAAAATGTTACAGTGTCGCCTATGGGAATTTTTAAATACCAAAGCTTGGCGCCATTCCACGAGCGCATGCAATTTTGAAGCGTGACATGTTGTGTATCTATACCGTGCGAGATAAAAAGTTGCCACGACCGCCATTGTATTCTCTAGGGTCTTTGCTAAAAAAAACATAAGTAATGTTTGGGGGTTCTATGTAATTTTCTAGCAAAAAAATTAGGAATTTTACTTGTAGGAGAGAAATGTCAGAATTGGCCCAGGTGTGAAGTGGTTAATGCATATTAAAATGTTTGTTTACATCCACGGGTGTGTTTTAGTTTTGGGGTGCATACCCTGATGCAGCACACACCCAGGGCTGGTGCAAAGATTTTTGACACCCTAGGTGAAACCTCATTTTGCTGCTCCATTGGCTCCACCCCTGACCCCACCCCTTTGCCCTGCCCATGTGACAGAAGGCGCCGCTATACAGGAAGAATTGGCCCTGCTTCCTCTAGCGCTGTGCTGCACCTCTAATTACACTACAGGTCGGACTGAGTTAGTTACATTCTGCAGCCTGCAGAGCATGCAGACATGGAGCGAAACCAGTGGCCGAGTGCCCCTAGGCAGCGGTGCGCCCTAGGCGGCTGCCTGGTTTGCCTAGTGGTAGCACTGGCCCTGCACACACCTATGGGCTCAACAGCACATTTTCATACCTCACAACTTTTTGAGATGGAAACGAGGGACACATTTTTAGCAAAAGTATGCAGGCATACGACACACCCCCTTAACCGCTTCCCGACCACCACATGTAAATTTACGTCGGCAGAATGGCACGGCTAGGCAAAAGCACGTATATATACGTGCCCTTCAATTGCCTAGCCGTGGGGTCGCGCTCGCGACCCAGTCGGGAGCTCCGTGACCGCGGCCGCGGGACCAGCGGACCCGATCGCCGCTGGTGTCCCGCGATCGGGTCACAGAGCTGAAGAACGGGGAGAGGTCTGCGTAAACAAACCTCTCCCTGCGCTTCCTACACTGCCTGTCACTAATCGGCTGTTCCCTGTCATCGGGAACAGCCGATCAGTGACGTCAGCCACGCCCCCTACTGTAAAAAAAAAACACAACACGTCACACTAACTCCTCCCCGCCCCTAGTGGTTAACTCCTTCACTGCCACTGTCATTTACATAGAAATCAGAAAGCCCGATTTCTGTATAAATTACAAAAATGTGTCAAAAATGTCCGATGTGTCCGCCATAATGTCGCAGTCACAATAAAAATCGCTGATCGCCGCCATTACTAGTAAAAAAAAAAAAATATAAACAAAAATGCTATAAAACTATCCCCTATTTTGTAAACGCTATAACTTTTGCGCAAACCAATCAATAATCGCTAATTGGGTTTTTTTTATACCAAAAATATGTAGAAGAATACGTATCCCCTAAACTGAGGAAAAAAAATGTTTTTTTATATTTTTTTGGGGATATTTATTATAGCAAAAAGCAAAAAATATAGCATTTTTTTCAAAATTGTCGCTCTATTTTTGTTTATAGCGCAAAAAATAAAAACCGCAGGGGCGATCAAATACCACCAAAAGAAAGCTCTATTTGTGGGAAAAAAAGGACGCCAATTTTGTTTGGGAGCCACGTCGCACAACCGCGCAATTTTCAGTTAAATCGACGCAGTGCCGGATCGCAAAAAAGGGCCTGGTCCTTTGGCTGCAAATTGGTCCGGGGCTTAAAGTGGTTAAAGGTGAACTATACAAAAAGGTATTAGTTAAACCCACAAGTGCTTTTTTTTTTTTTTTACCACTACTATTTCTTTATGTTTGCTTTTAGAATATACAAATGCAACAATTTAGAAACTGGATGAAACGTTTAGCACTGGGAAACACTTTTTGATAAATAGTGCATTTAATATAAAGGTATTTGCATCAGACCCAAAGTGAGGGACAAATGAGGAGGAAAGAGGGACTTTGTTCCAAATCAAGGACAGTCCCTCGAAATCAGGGACACATGGAAGCTATGCATTTTTGTCGCCCCGACCACACGTCTAAATGAAGCCTCACTGAAGAAGCTGACGCTAGAGGCTGATAATTGGTGCAGATTCGGCAGTATCTTGTACAGTGCACAATGTCTGGTATTAGGACCCGGTGAAGGTGTACTGGGCTCAGCCCTATCAGACACCTCTCCCCTCACTCTTCATTCAAGCCTCCCGCTCTCCTCTCCTCTCTGCTTCCTCCCAGGTTGCTCGGTATCGGTGTCACGTGACCGAAGTAGCCACGTGTCGCCGTGACGTCACTTCTGGATGTTTTGGTGAGGTGTACCAGGAAGACTGCTGGCAGCCAAGTTGTGTCCATATTCACCATGACTAACGGTGAGAGGGAGGCTCAGGGGCCGGGGGACGGCGGGTAGCCTTGTGCTGAGAGCCGGGTGTGCTCCTATTCTCACACGGGTGGCAGCTCATTGCTATGGGTGCTGGCACAGGACTGTATGACCACAGTATATACACCGAATTAGCTGGAGCAGCAACACTACATCTTTATTCAGCCGATGCTGTATGGAGCACACACAGAGGCGATGTGTATGGGAGCCAGTGTGAGGAGAAGGTGCTGGTATCCCAATGGTGGTCCCAGTGTGGAGAGATTGGTGTGCCAATGAATGTGGCATTGGGGGTGACAGTTCAATGATCCATTCATGTGAAAAGCAGATTCCTGATTACTTCAAGTACATGACTGGAGGAATGAAGGGGATATTTACAATTTGATGTGTGAACGTTCTCAAATCAGCCTCTCAGAAAGATGGGCACTGCACTTGGCACCTGACAGGTTAGGATAGCGATGTCACTGTGTCCCTTTTAGGCCCAACAATGACAACCTGACAGGAAAATCTTTCTGCTTTTAGTTTGTTGTCTTAAAGCGGAGCTCCACCCAAAAGGAGAAGCTCCGTTTGCTCCCCCCCCCCGCCACATTTGTCACCTTTTTTTGTGGGGGGGTGGGTGGGTACCTGTTATTACCAGGTACTCATCCCCACTTCTGGGAGACCTCGTCGCGGTGAGGTTCCTCTGAAGATTGGCCCCCTCCTCCTTCCACCGCCACCAGGCCATTCACGAAGCGCAGCAGCGAACCAGGCGCAAGGCTTCACTGCCAGTTTCCCTTACAACGGATGGCGACGGGAGCACCCAAGAGTCGATTGAAAAATCGTCTGGGGTGCTGATACGTTCCAGGATCCCTGGGCAGGTATGTTTCTTAATATTGAAAGTCAGCAGCTACAGTATTTGTAGCTGCTGACTTTTAGTTTTTTGGTGGGGGGGCTAGAGCTCCTCTTGAACCACTTTCTATCCACCATACATTTATAAATGTCCCCAGACAGGAAGGGGGTGGTATCTCGGTCATCCCTGCAGCAATGATTGAGATATCATTATTTAGCCCCAGCGATTCTGCACAAAATTAAAGTAATCTGAGTGGCTAACGAGCCGCTGGATTACTTTTACAGGCGGTGGCCGCCACCTTTACCGGGCTCTCCTGATGCAGCGGCATCCAGCTCGAGGAACAAATGTGTGATGTCAGAAACAGTAAGTGATGAAAATTTTGTTACTTCTGTTTTGGTTCTTTGTTTACCTGGCCGTTACTGGACAGGGAAGCACCTGATGAGACCGATCTGCCTGATTGGCTGCATTAGAGGTCAAAGAAGAGATTTGGGGTCTAATAGACCCCAGATCTCTCCATAAAGAGGACATTTGGCTTTGAATACAATCAGAGGTCAAGTTTTGGCTCTATCAGTATTCTTCCAAAGGCCTTTAGCCTCCTATTCACTGATCCGAACCTTTATGCAAGGGGGCAACTCACTTGCTTCCCCCCATTAGGTCACCTATGTGTCCGTGGGACTTGAACTTGCTGTCTGTGTTAGAGAAACAACCGTTTGAACCTATTAAGGAAATGAAATTAGACTTGCTGTCACACAAGCTAGCCTTCCTGATGGCTATCACTTCGGCTAGAAGGGTGTCGAGTTGGCGGCCCTTTCATGCAGGCAACCGTACTTGATCCTTCACCAGGACAGAGTCGTGTTACGACCTGTTCCATCCTTTTTGCCAAAAGTGGTGTCGGCCATTCATTTAAATCAGGACATTATTTTGCCTTCTTTTTTCTCTCAGCCTCGTTCGGCGGAAGAGAGACAACTGCATTCCTTGGACATTGTCCAGGTAGTCAAGGTTTATTTGTCTGATACTCGGATCTCCGCAGATCTGTGTCCCATGATGTATGAAAAAGAAAATAGGATTTTTATGTCATACTTACCTGTAAAATCCTTTTCTTTAAGTACATCATGGGACACAGAGATCCCTCCCCTCTTTTTTTGAGGATTTAGTGCTTGCTACAAAACCTAAAGTACTTCCTGTATAGGAGGGGGTTATATAGGGGATCACTTCCTGTCTGAAGAGTCTACCAGTGTCCATTCACCTGATGAAGTATAACCCAGCAGGTAATGAATATTAGCCTGACTCTGTGTCCCATGATGTACTCAAAGAAAAGGACTTTACAGGTAAGTATGACGTAAAAATCCTATTTTGCTGTGTTTTTGCATTAGTGTTTTGCCACGTTTTGAGTTCTTTAGCAAAAATTTACTCCCACAAATGCTAGAGGCTCATAAATGCTGGATAGCCACATTTTACAGCGTTCAAGCTTTTTTCGTAGTTCTGTGTTTTTTCTCCTGCCTGAAATCGCCCCAGCCAAAAAACGCTGATGATAAAAAGCCTTTCTGTGCATGGACTCATACACTAAGTTGTCAAAAGTAAGTTGGGACGCCTGCCTATACAAGCACATGAACTTTAATGGCATCCCAGTCTTAGTCCGTAGGGTTTAATATTGAGTTGGTCCACCCTTTGCAGCTATAACAGCTTTAGCTCTTCTGGGAAGGTTGTCCATAAGGTTTAGGAGTGTGTCTATGGGAATGTTTGACCATTCTTCCAGAAGCGCATTTGTGAGGTCAGGCGCTGATGTGGACAAGAAGGCCTGGCTCGCAGTCTCCACGCTAATTCATCCCAAAGGTGTTCTATCAGGTTGAGGTCAGGACTCATGCAGGCCAGTCGAGTACCTCCACCACAAACTCGCTCATTCATGTCTTTATGGACATCTGCAGTCGTGTTTGTATCTATACCCAAACTGCTGTTGTTTTATCTGCTAAATGTGCAATCTGTTGCATAGTTACATAGTAGGCGAGGTTGAAAAAAGACTATTAAGTCCAATCTAAAAAAAATTGGTATTTTTAATAAATGCGTGGTTTTATGTACTGCACCATGAAGTCTCCTCCTTTTGTCTATCTACATATAAGAGTGGCAGCAAGTTTTATTAACAAGCCTCTTAAGGTGTAACAGCCAACCATATTGTGAATTTTTGTGATAGACCAACACAAAGTGGCACATAATTGTAAAGTGAAAGGAAAATGATAAATGGGTTTCAATTTTTTTTTTTTTTTTACAAATATCTGAAAAGTGTGATGTGCATTTTTATTCAGCCCCCTTTACTCCGATACCCCTACCTAAAATCTAGTGGAACCAATTGCCTTCAGACGTCACCTAATTAGTGATAGAGTCCACCTGTGTGTAATTTATTCTCATTATAAATACAGCTGTTCTGTGAAGCCCTCAGAGGTTTGTTACAGAACCTTTGTGAACAAACTGCATCATGAAGGCCAAGGAACACACCAGACAGTTGGGGGATAAAGTTGTGGAGAAGTTTTAAAGCAGGGGTGCCCAACCTTTTGAAGAGCGAGGGCCACTTAAGTGACTTGGTAACCGGTCGTGGGCCACAATGAGCGGAGCGGGTGGATGGCATGTCCGTGTCCACTCTGCATTTGAAGAGCGGACACGAATGCAGCCCACGATACTTTTAACGGATCGTATTGGAGGTAGAACACAAGTCGGTTTATGTCTGCCACTACTTAGAGGTGAATGGAGGGTCCAATCGGTCGCACTGGCCGTGTGAAAGGGGTCCAAGGCTGCTTTCACACTGATGCACTGCGGTTTACCTGCACCACGTGTGCAACGCAGTGTACCTTTTGGCTTTCCTGCAGTTTGTAATAGACTTATATTATATTCTGCAGGTTTGGTGCACTTTCAGAAAGCTCACCAGGTAATAATATAAGTCCTATGGCTCAGTGCAGGTAACCCGGAGGTAAACTGCTCTGCACCTGCGGATCAGTTTGAAAGCAGCCCAGTAACCACTGCAGAATAGATATGCCCATATATACACTGTGATTTTAGTAATAAACTGACCTTTAAAGAGGAAGTAAACACTGATGGTTTTTACTTCCTCTTTTGCTCCCTGTATAGCCTGCAAAGGAAAAGCATAATGGGCTAGTATGCATCGCATACTAGCCCATTATGTACCACTTACCTGCAAAAGAATCCAGTGATGTCCCCTGTGTGGGCAGCGTCCATTATCTTGCCCTCCTTCTTCGGGGCCGCGGACTTCGGCTCTGAGATTTGCTGGAGCCGCCTGAGGTCACTCCCGCGAATGCGCACGCGAGCCGCGACCTGTGGCATATGCTAGGGAAGAAACGCCCTTTCGTTTAGTTTCTTCCCTGCGCATGCGCTGTAGCAGTTTCTGGTGGACTACAAGTGAAATATCTCCGAAACGGCGCACGTTTAGGAGATATTTCCACTACCTTTATTATATACCTATAGGTAAAAGTACAAAAAGTGAGTTTACAACCACTTTAATAACAGTATTCTTTCTATTCTATCCCAGAGCAGGGGGGTCGCGGGCCACATCAGAGGGCTCCGCAGGCCACTGATTGGACTGTTTTAACCACCTGATTACTGGGCACTTAACCCCCCCTCGTGACCAGACCAATTTTCAGCTTTCGGCGCTGATGCACTTGGAATGACAATTGCGCGGTCATACGACACTGTACCCAAATGAAATTGTTATCATTTTTTCCCCACAAATAGAGCTTTCTTTTGGCGGTATTTGATCACCTCTGCGTTTTTTATTTATTGCGCAATAAACAAAAGAAGAGCGACAAATTTGAAAAAAAAACAATATTTTTTACTTTTTGCTATAATAAATATCCCCAAAAAATATATAAAAACATTTTTTTTTCCTCAGTTTAGGCCGAAACGTATTCTTCTACATATTTTTGGTAAAAAAAAATCGCAATTAGCGATTATTGATTAGTTTGCGCAAAAGTTATAGCGTTTACAAAATAGGGGATAGTTTTATAGCATTTTTATTAATTTTTTTTTTTTACTAGTAATGGCGGTGATCAGCGATTTTTATTGTGACTGCGACATTATGGCGGACACATCGGACATTTTTGACACATTTTTGGCACCATTGTCATTTATACAGCAATCAATGCTATTTAAATGCATTGATTCCTGTATAAATGACACTGGCAGTGAAGGGGTTAACCACTAGGGGGCGGGGAGGGGTTAATTTGTTCCCTGGGAGTGTTTCTTACTGTGGGGGGAGGGGATCACAAGGGGAGGAGACCGATCGGTGTTTCTCCGTACAGAGAACACACCATCGGCTTCTCTTCTCTGACAGGACCGTTGATCTGTGTGTTTACACACACCCCCACGGTCCCGCTGTGTTACCGGGCAATCGTGGGTGCCCAGCGGACATCGCGGCCGCTGGGCACGCGCATCGGGTGCCCAGTGACACGGCGAGAGCGCGCGCGCGCTCCCTTGAGTGCACAGAAGGGGAGGACGTCATATGATGTACTCCCGGCACAACAGATCCGCGCTGTAGCCGTCATTTGGCTATGGCGCGGATCTCAGGCAGTTAAAGCTTTGAACATCTCACAGAGCAATGTTCAATCCATCATCCGAAAATGGAAAAAGTATGGCACAGCTGCCAATCAAGACATGGCTGTCCACCTAAACTGACAGGCCGGGCACGGAGAGCATTAATCAGAGAAGTAACCAAGAGGCCCATGGTAACTCTGGAGGAGCTGCAGAGATCCACAGCTCAGGTGGCAGAATCTGTCCACAGGACAACCATTAGTCATGCACTTCACAAATCTGGCCTTTGTGGAAGAGTGACAAGAAGAAATCCATTGTTAAAAGAAGGCCATCAGAAGTACCGTTTGTGAGGGACACAGCAAACATGGAAGAAGGTGCTCTGGTCATATGAGACCAAAATTTAATTTTTTTTGGCCTAAAAGCAAAATGCTTTGTGTGACGGAAAACTAACACTGCACATCACCCTGAACACACCATCCCCACCGTGAAACCTGGTGGCAGCATTATGTTGTGGGGATGATTTTCTTCAGCGCGGACAGGGAAGCTGGTCAGAGTTGATGAGAAGATGGATGGAGCCAAAGGCAATCTTAGAAGAAAACCTGTTAAGAGTCTGCAAAAGACTTAAAACTGGGTGGAGGTTCACCTTCCATCAGGACAACAACCCTAAACGTACAGCAAGAGCTGGAATGGTTTAGATGAAAGCATATCAGGGCGGCACAGTGGTGTAGTGGTTAGCACTCTCACCTAGCAATAAGAAGAGTCGCTGGTTCGAATCCCAACCACGACACTACCTGCCTGGAGTTTGCATGTTCTCCCTGTGCCTGCTTGGGTTTCCTCCGGGTACTCCGGTTTCCTCCCACAATCCAAAGACATGCAGGTAGGTTAATTGGCTTCTGTCCAAAAATTGGCCCTAGTATATGAATGGGGACCTTGGATTGTGGGCTCCTTGAGGGTAGGGACCGATGTGAGTGTGTACAGGGATAGGGACAATTGTAGACACTCAGGTTGAACTGGATGGACTGATGTCTTTATTCAACCTAACTATGAAACTATATTAATGTGTTAGAATGGCCCAGTCAAAGTCCAGACCTAAATCCAATTGAGAATCTGTGGCAAGACTTGAAAATTGCTGTTCACAGATGCTCCCCATGCAATCTGACAGAGTTTGAGCTATTTTGCAAAGAAGAATGGGCAAAAATGTCACTCTTTAGATGTGCAAAGCTGCTAGAGACATCCCCAAAAAGACTTGCAGCTGTAATTGCAACGGAAGGTGGTTGTATAAAGTATTGGCTCCGGGTGGCTAAATACAAATGCGCGCCACACTTTTCAGATATTTTATATGTAACAAAAATTGAAAACCATTTATCATTTTCCTTTCACTGTACAATTATGTGCCACCTTGTGTTGGTCTATCACATAAAATACCAATAAAGTAAGTTTTAAATTTCTGGTTGTAACATGCCAAAATATGGAAAATTTTCAAGGGGTATGAATACTTTTTCAAGGCACTGTGTGTGTATATATTCATGTGTTAGACCCCTTACACCCCTTACATTTTTGTAAATATTTTATTATATCTTTTCATGTGACAACACTGAAGAAATTGCACTTTGCTACAATGTAGTCCCTTAAAAATACCACAACACACAGCCATTAATGTCTAAACCTCAGGCAACAAAAGTGAGCACACCCCTAAGGCCCCTTTCACACTGGGGTGCTTTGCAGGCTATACAGCGCTAAAAATAGCGCCGGTAAAGCGGCTCTAAAAATAGCGCCGTTTTACCACCGGCACCTGCCGGTGGTAAAACGGTAATGTGAAAATTTCCAAATTGGCCCGAAAGTCTCAATCTTTTGTGTTGCCACCATTATTTTTCAGCGCTGCCTTCACAGGTTGCCACTGGAGTCCTCTTCCATTACGACATCACGGAGCTGGTGGATGTTAGAGACCTTGCGCTCCTCCACCTTTCTTTTTGAGGATGCCCCACAGATGCTCAATAGGGTTAAGGTCTGGAGACATGCTTGGCCAGTCCATCACCTTTACCCTCAGCTTCTTTAGCAAGGCGGTGGTCATCTTGGAGGTGTGTTTGGGGTCGTTATCATGTTGGAATACTGCCCTGCGGCCCGGTCCCTGAAGGGAGGGGATCATGCTCTGCTTTAGTATGTTGCAGTACATGTTGGCATTCATGGTTCCCTCAATGAACTGTAGCTCCCCAGTGCTGGCAGCACTCATGCAGCCCCAGACCATGACACTCCCACCAACATGCTTGATTTGTAGGCAAGACACACTTGTCTTTGTACTTCTCGCCTGGTTGCCACCACACACGGTTGACACCATCTGAACCAAATAAGTATATCTTGGTCTCATCAGACCACAGGACATGGTTCCACTAATCCATGTCCTTAGTCTGCTTGTCTTCAGCAAACTGTTTGCGGCTTTCTTGTACATCATCTTTAGAAGAGGCTTCCTTCTGGGATGACAGCCACGCAGACTAATTTGATGCAGTTTGCGGCATATGGTCTGAGCACTGACAGGCTGACCCCCCCCATCCCTTCAACCTCTGCAGCAATGCTGGCAGCACTCATATGTCTATTTCCCAAAGACAACCTCTGGATATGACACTGAGCATGTGCACTCAACTTCTTTGGTAGACCATGGCGAGGCCTGTTCTGAGTGGAACCTGTCCTGTTAAACCGCTGTGTGGTCTTGGCCATCGTGCTGCAGCTCAGTTTCAGGGTCTTGGCAATGTTCTTATAGCCTAGGCCAGGGATATGCAATTAGCGGACCTCCAGCTGTTTCAAAACTACAAGTCCCATCATGCCTCTGGTTGTTATGATACCTCATGGGACTTGTAGTTCTGCAACAGCTGGAGGTCCGCTAATTGCATATCCCTGGCCTAGGCCATCTTTATGGATAGCAACAATTTTTTTTCTTTTTCAGATCCTCAGAGAGTTCTTTGTCATGAGGTGAGAGCGATAACACCAAATTTAACACACCTGCTCCCCATTCACACCTGAAACCTTGTAACACTAACGAGTCACATGACATCGGGGAGGGAAAATGGCAATTTGGACATTTCCACTTAGGGGTGTACTCACTTTTGTTGCCGGCGGTTTAGACCTTAATGGCTGTATGTTGAGTTATTTTGAGGGGACAGCAAATTTACTCTGTTAAACAAGCTGTACACTCACTACTTTACAGTGTAGCAAAGTGTCAGTTCTTCAATATTGTCACATGAAAAGATATAATAAAATATTTACAAAAATGTGAGGGGTGTACTCACTTTTGCGAGATACTGTATATAATGTGTATGTATGTTTGTAAAGCACTGCATAAATTGGCAGCGCTAGTACCTGTAATAAACAAATATTGTGCTTCAAGCCTCCTACTTGCAGAAAGCATCATAATTTTGTGCTTAGATGTGAAAGAGGGAGGTATATATCCAATATCTCCAACCTACCAGCAGGGAAGGAGTTAAAAATGATCTCCAGCTTTTAGTGAAGCTTAAGGCCTCATGCACACTGGACGTTCTAAAAACGTCAGTAGCGTTTGCTGTAGAATGCTGCGTTAGAAACTCAAGTTTTTCTGCGTTCTTGCATTAGTGATTTGCCGCGTTTTTGAGTTTGTTTTTTTTTTTTAGCAAAACTATATACTCCCACAAAAGCTTGATGCTCATAAATGACGGATAGCCACGTTTTACCACGTTTTACCACTTTTACAGGTGCACATAGGATAACATGCTGGGGAGTTTACTGGCTGTAGAAAAAACATCTGATACCCGAAACGGCAGTTGTAAAAACACCCAGTGTGCATGAGGCCTAAAACTGGATATCTTTGAAATTGCCTTCTGTTGGCTAGACTGATCAACTCCTGAATATGTTTAGTGTTTTTTTGAGCCTCTTGTAATATTTACACTGTGAAGGCAATTTAATAATGTTTTACCACATATTTTCTTTACTTTTTACTACTGAATAGTATACTAAACATTTTATTTTATTTTATTTTTTTATTATTATTATTTTTAGTCAAACAAAAGATCTGCAGTATTGATCAATAAGTGCAGAGCTAGTTCTGTGTTTTCTTTTTATATTAGGCCCCTTTCACACATGCGGACTGTATGTTCCGTTTTTCATCCATCCGTTTTTGGATGAAAAACAGACATACATGCATGTCTATGGGATAGCGGGTGTCAGCGGATGAGCATCCGCAGACACCCGCTATCGTCCGCCTCCGCTATTGTCCGATTCTGCAGACGGAGGAAAACCCTATTTATTCATCCGTCTGCAGAGTGGATCGGATGAACACGGACAGACGGTCCGTGTTCATCCGATCTCCCATAGGGGAGAGCGGAGAACTGACAGGGCGGTCCCTGCACAGTGTGCAGGGACCGCCCTGTCATCAGCCGGCTCAGTGGGGATCAGCTGTGCGATTCCCCGCTGAGCAGTGGATCTTCACGGGGTGGATCAATACGGATCTGTCCGTGTGAAAGGGGCCTAACCCAGCACCTGCTAGTAATTGGTTCTTTCAGCACCTGTCAAACATCCCCCAACCACCAAGGTTGAAAAGCTAATGGCAGGAATACACGATAAGAAAATCGGATGAAAATTTCCATTCTACGAACAATCAGCCAATTTTCTACTTGTTGATGCCCAGCAAGTAATACCCGATATCGATATTGTGAACCAAAAAGACTGATTTTTAAAAATTGTGTCGTATTGTTTGTGAACAATATTCTATTCGTTGGTGTGAAGGTTGTCCGTAAATATATACGTTTTTAATATTATCACGCATGAGCGGAACTAGTAGACGACCCCACTTGTGAGACGTCAACACTACGTATGAAATCGATTGCTCTTTTAAAGATTTTTTTTGATTGGTTAATGTTGGCGACAATTTCGACCAACAAACTCTGTTTACTTGGTCAGCGGTAAAGCGATCGGTCGTATTCCTGTTGACTGGAATGTTGCATACAACATCTGGGCCACGTTTTGCCTTTCACTTAATGGTCTCTCCTGGCAGATTCTCCAGTGGGAAAACCAATTAAAAAAACATCCTATTGGAACCTTTTACAATACAGACATTGATTGCTCTGCTGCGCCCCCCTCCCCCTTCAATGTGAATATGCTCTTAAAGGCCAACTCTAGATTTTAATATCGTTTATTAAAAAAATGCCTTTAAAAATGTTTTATTTTAAATAATTGGGTAGCTAAGTCCTGCAATACTCAACTCTCTGATGCTGGGCTTTAAAGATTTGTATTAAAAACCATTTATTTTTATTTTTTTCTTGTTAGCATACTCTCTGGATGGACTTCTGGTCTTCTCTTTGCTCTTTATCTGCACCTGCGCTTATTTCAGGAAGGTTCCACGGTTACGCACTTGGCTTTTGTCTGAAAAGAAAGGTGTATGGGGAGTCTTCTATAAAGGTAAGTGAACATTAGAACGGTAATTTCTTGAAAGTGTTGCAGTACTTATTCGAGCAGAATCTCTGTTACTAAGTTATTCTACCATTAAAAAAATTGCCTAATTAATGATTAAACTAAGCCACATATAATTACATGTCTGAGAGAATAATTGTCTGTATTGCCTTTACCAACCAACCATGTTTGTCCTTTTATCTTCCAAATGTCTCAGTAAAAATTAATGTTTGGAATTGCTTTTTGTAGGCAGTACAGAATTCAGAAATTATCGTTTGTTTGTTCGTTGCAATAGCAAACAAAGATCATTTATTTGCACCTTTTAAGTTTCTATAGATGGCTTTCAAGATAGAGACAAAAAAACGTATGTTGTCAACAAGTTTGTGAGGATGCCAGCTCTGGGGCTATCTCAGCTTGGTACTACTTGCTCAGTCACTCATCTGGAAAGTTTGCGGGTTAAGATTATTCTCTTCTTGGGCATTTGATTAATGAAGTAGTACGGCAAAGGTGGTGATGATGATGATGATGATGATGATGCATGAGCTTCCATCATTTGGGGCCTCTCCAGCTTCTCTCCATTCTGTCTGTATTTGGGAGCTGATACAGAACATGCTCTCAGATCAGAACATGTAGGATTTAAATACCGCCTACTACACACAATTTCTGTCAAGGGGGCAGGAATAAAACCCTGCACAGTAAGATCAGAGAGCACTCTGTTAACACCTATATACAGACAGGAGGGAGAGAGCTTAGCTCGCACCTCCTCCCAGCTCTCTCCTCTCTGCTGCTATCTCTACTGTTGGAAACCCAGAAAGCTGTGTGGGCGCTTGCCGTGTCCTTAACTACTGGGAAGACATGGTCAGTTGCTATGGGTGAAGATTGGGTCTTCCTCTGGATTGGTGAGTGCCTCTGATTTGTGGAACAGCATGACAGTTTTCCACCCAATGGTGTTCGCTGTGCTTTGAGACATTTTTCTATGCAGTTTTTACCTAATGCGAAATATAGCAGTGGCATAGTGCAGAAGTGGCAGTCTGGTGTGACAATTTTAGCCCCCAATGCACAGTGCACATGCATTGCAGCTTCTGAGCCTACACAGCATAAGATACTGATCAAACTGCTCTGAAAGCACCCCACTTGTCTTTCCGCCACTACCCCTGCACATCAGTTGTCACAGCTTCCCTTATCCAGACAGCAAGTATTTGGACCTTGTTTACAGGGGGTGATTGCCACATCGGTGTTCTGGATTAGGCTAACGCTCCACTCAGCTGGGTGGCCTGCTTCCCTCTGAGTTCACAGGCCATTTTTAACCCTCAGCAAGCAATAGCATATACAGGCAGAGAGGTTGGGGTTAGGACGATGGGGTGGGCTCCCAAATAACCTCTATCAGGTAGGGAGGACCCCCTACATAGTTCAACCTTCAATGGCTCCCCAAAGGGCCGGCTTAGTTCTGAATCTGTTGTTTGCACTGTTTCCCAGTGAGTGCTGCCCCTATAGACTCAATAGCTAGCTCATGCAGCAAGGGACACAAAGTGGCTGTTGCCATTTTTGGGTTGCAAGACCAGCTTTCATTGGTTCCCACTGGCATGGACCATCTGGGACACAAATCTGGGCTTCGCTTTGGGAGAGGATGAGACTTCGAAGGAAATTCCTCAGGAAGAAGGGGATGCAGTAATCCTCCTGTAAACGAGTCCTAGGAAAAATATCGCAGCTTACTTCCTTGTGGATGTGATGGCACTAACCTTAAGTTACCGCTGCCAGAATCCTCTTCCCCTAAAGTCACTGGTTTTGGGTCCTGGAGACCCTCATAAAATACCATGTCCTTTCCAGTGCATCCTCACTTAAAAGAAATGATATATGCTGATTGGGCTCATCCAGGGAAGGTGTATTTATTTATTTTTTACCACCAAAGCTTTTTGCTCACCCAGTACCCAATGGAGGAGGATTCTAGAAGAAATAAGGGTCTCCAGCTGTTGACCTGGCTATTTCCTACTTAAGACCCTGCTGGCCCTGGTGGATGAGGTCCTGGATTTTTAACCACTTCCCATCCGGGCTAATTCTGACATTTCTCTCCTACATAAAATTCCTATTTTTTTTTTTTGCTAGAAAATTACATAGAACCCCCAAACATTTTATATATATATATATATATATATATATATATATATATATATATATAATATAATTTTGCAAAGACCCTAGAGAATACAATGGTGGTCATTGCAACTATTTTATGCACGGTATTTGCGCAGCATTTTTTTTTTTAAACCTTTTTTTGGGCTGAAAAAAACAGTTTCATGCTTTAAAAAAAAACCATTAAAGTTAGCACAATTTTTTTGCATAATGTGAAAGATGAAGTTACGCAGAGTAAATAGATACACAACATGTCACGCTTAAAAATTGCACAAGCTCGTGGAATAGCGCCAAACTTCGGTACTTAAAAATCCCCATAGGCGACGCTTTAAATTTTTTTTACTGGTTACATGTTTTGAGTAACAGAGGAGGTCTGGGGCTAGAATTATGGGTCTCACTCTAACGTTCGCTGCGATACCTCACGTGTGGTTTGAACACCGTATGTGTTCGCTTCTGCGTGCAAATGCACGGGGACAGGGGCGCTTTTAATTTTTATTAAATTTTTTTTTTTTATTTATTTTTCATTTTACTTTTCTTTTTTTAGTTTGACACTTCAAAATTGTATTTATTTATTTATTTTATCACTTTTATCCCTATTACAAGGAATGTAAACATCCCTTGTAATAGGAATATGGTATGATCGGTCCTCTTTACAGTGAGATCTGAGGTCAGTAAAACCCCACATCTCACCTCTAGGCTGGGAAGTCTGAAATAAAAAAAAAAAAAAAAAAACAATCTCAGCCGAGGCAACACCATTTGTTTGAATGCAGAGGCCGGGTGTGACGTCATAACATTGCGGCCCGGCCTCCGAACGATCGTAGAGACTGTGGCGACCATCTGGCCCACCAGAAATCTCTATGGTCCCCATCCGGGGCCGGCGGATCCATTCTCCGACTCGGTGTGAGTCGGTAGAAGCACTGGAGGGTGGCGGGGACTTTCTGCTATAAAAAAAACATATAAAAAAAAAATTTAAAAATCAAATTCCTTTATCAATGTAGGCCAATATGTATTCTGGTACATGTTTTTGGTAAAAAAAAAAAAATCACAAGAGTATATTGATTGGTTTGCGCAAAAGGTTATAGCGCTTACAAATTATGGGATAGATTTATGGACTTTTTTTTTTTTTTATTGTTTTTACTAGTAATATCAGCAATTTTTAGCGGGACTGCGGCAGACAAATCTGACACTTTTTGGGGACCAGTGACACCAATCAGTCCTGGGACAAGGCCATTTGGTGCCCAGGGTGAAGATGGTACGCCCCCCTCCATTTTTAAGAAAGAATCCATGTCGTTTCAAAACAAGAATATACTTAAAACAATTCAATTAGGTTCAATGCGATACAAACAGAGTTCACTCACACATTTCAATTATATGTATTTTTATGAAGATCCGCTTTAAGTGCAAGATGGGCTAACCAACTAACCTTAAAGGGGTTGTAAAAACCTATTTCAAATAAAAATAACAAACATGTTATACTTACCTGCTCTGTGCAAGGGTTTTATACAGGGCATCCTAGATCCTCCTCCTTCTCCGCAACATCCACCACCTTCAATTGAGTGATCCTGTGACGTCACCTCCAACATAAAGTACTTTCTTACCAGATTGCACAGACCTCCTATCAAGGAAGGTCAGTGACACTTGTGCCTCTAAACCCAGCCAGGGCCTTTAACCGTCCCAGGAACCCCTTGTGGTAAGTGGACCCACCATCCAGGAAACGATATCCCAGATAGTCCCCAAAATACAAAAGGCTTGCTAGCCTTACTGTAAAAATCTTTAAAAACTTTATTTAAGGTATAAAATATTGCACTTACAGCAAAACATGTAATCGCTTTAGGTTCAAAACAAGCCGGCTGGCTAATCGCAGCTACCTATCCTTTCGGGATTTGAGAAGCGCAATGACGTCAGCACGTCGCTCCATTACCTGACATCACTACGCTTCTCGAATCCTAGAACGACAGGTAGCTGTGATTAGACAGCTGGCTTGTTTTGATCCTAGGGTGATCACATGTGATAGAAGGTCCATGCAATCCGGTAAGCAAGCACTTTATCGATAGTGGAGGTGACTTTTACAGGATCACTCAATTGAAGATGGAGGATGTTACCCAAGAACCTTTTTATCACATTGGGACTTTGTTTTTATCACTGGTGTTTGACCCGATTTGTAATATACAGCATGGAGGGAGGGGCGTTAATTTATTGCCATTGGTCACAGATGCATTAACACTAACACTGGTGCCACCAATGCAGCACAAAAGGGTTTAATTAAGTGCCACTGGTCACTAATGCATCAGTCACCAATGTGGCAACACATTAACCCCCCTCTATGCTATATATTACAGAAATTAAATACCATTGTAATTAACCTCCCCTCAGCCACCTCCGGCTAGCAACATGGGCACTTTTAAGCCCTTCTTGGGGGTTAAAAGTTCCCTGCTTGCGGCCGAAAAGTACCGCCTCAATAGTGGTAAAGCGCCGCTAAAACTGGCAGCGCTTTAACGCTAATGGACCCGCCACCCCAGTGTGAAAGAAGCTTTATAAAAAATGTAAAAAAAGTCAGTGGCGGCAGTGGACATTGCAAGGACCGCACATGGACCAGTGTCCATGTGGGGACACCTTGCCGACCCCTGTTCATGCTGTATATTACACAAATTAAACAGCAGTGGTCATTAACCTTGCCTCAGCCTCCTCCCCTCCCCCAATCTAGCCATTTATTAATCTGCTTTTCTGCTTACTTTACACAATTTCAGTCCGTAGCACACTGTCACACACTGGCGGCTGTGGCAGAACTTAACCTGCGCCCCCCCCTCCTATAGCAAATGGTACCGCCCAGGGCACTTGTCCCTTCTGCCCCTGCCTTGTACCAGCCTTAACACCAATACAGTGATCCGTGCTAAAAAAAAATGCACTGTCACTGTATAAATGACACTGGCAGGGAAGGTGTTAACATCAGGAGCCATCAAAGGGTTAAGTGTCCTCCTAGGGAGTGCTTTCTAACTGTAGGTGGAATGCTGTGACTTGAGGAAAACAGAGATCCGTGTTTCTGTTTAACAGAAACACAAGATCTCCATTCTCCTCCCTCACAGAACTGTGGTCTGCCTCGTTTACATAGGCAGATCGCCGTTCTACCTCTCCTGTGAACGATCGCGGGTGGCCGGCAGCCAGCTCCCGCTGTGTCCAATCACAGCGGGAGCAGGGCTCCCGCGGCGCACACCCCAGAGCCGAGGAGAAGAATCGCACACAAGTATGTGATTTTACTTACTACATACACCTATAGATTATCTGCAGATTTTCTATGGTCAGATGGAAACGGTGGAACAGATTCCTCCATCTACGCTGAACTGTGTGGATGGAAGAATCTCCCACTGGCCCAAGCTTCCATATCTTGCTTTCTCTTTTCTTCCTATTTCTTACATAATCTGTATAGTGTATATTTGCTCTCTCCGCCATCTCACCCAAACATTGGCTCTGCAGTCATATCTTCTGCACATACTGCCTGCAGTCATATGACCTCCACACCTCTCTCCTACACATACCTGCCATTGGCATACATTTGCAATGTTCTCTTGCACCTTTTCTCTACTTTTTTTTTACCCTCCACATTCCTCTCTTAGATACTGTCATTCACTCTTGCATATACAGCTCACTATCATACTCTCCCGCACATTCTGCCTGCTCTCATACCTTCCATTCTCCTCTCTTAACCCTCGTTTACAACTATCTCTAAAACGGTCCTGTTTTGAGGTGCATGTTTTTCCTCTAGGAAAAGTTGTTATTGCGGTCCACATTGGGTAGATCCACTCCTCTATTTGTCCCAGTTACTGTTCTCACCAAGAAAGAATGCAGGGAGAAATCCAAACATTTTTTTTTGTTCCCCCTAAATAAGAGGTGAGGGGAAATCTTCCAAAGGGGGCGATTGTCTAACAGGGTAATTCCCCCAACATGGGGAGATTTCCTCTAACGTTCTCTTGCATCTCTAGGACAGGAGGTGAAGGAATATGTCTCCTGTGGTAAACAGACAGAGAAAAAATACTTTAACCTACTGTATCGAAAACAAAAAAGGTTTTGACTATAGATTCAATTTAAGTTGTCAGAATAAGCCAAATACCATTAGACTAATGTGCAGGCTGCATTTGTTGACCTCCTTCTGGAAACTTCTGGGCTCTCATTTTGATTCTGTGGCTTTAGTACTGACTGGAACAAGTATCTGTTAAATAAAAACCAAATCTGCATACGTGTTTTTAATGATTGACTCAAAGTATTACAGCAATTGCCTAGCCAACAAGATCTATTTTTTTGAGTGAAGGTGAGCATATTTCTCTCAGTACAAGATTCATATAAGGAGCTGCCAGATGGGATAACATTATTGTTTGTTACTGTTTCAGATGTTGTGAAAATACAGTTGAAATAACAATGCATGGATTTGAAGAGATCCCAATGTAACCCATCTTTTTTGTTTGTTTTCTAGCTGCAGTCATCGGTTCTCGTCTACACCTGGCTGTCGCTCTGTCTTGTTTTGCAATGGCCTTTTATGTACTGTTTATAAAGTGAAATGGTGCTCCTGTCAACTCATCTCTGTTACATCCCCAGCAAATTGGGACCAGGAGCAAATAAAACAGGAACAGATGGAATCATTGCAATATTTGACTGTATATATACTTTCCCCGATACTGCAGTAGTTTGTGGTGCTGGGAGTATAACATGAAGAGTATAATGTGGCCGGTTGGAGACATTCTGTCTAAATGCTCTGCTGATTTTACTTTTATTATTATAATTTTTTTTTTCTTATTTTTAATAGACCGTGTTCTGCAGTTTGGTATAATAACAGGATAAGGAGTTACTAGATTTTTGCACTTTTTACTCTTGCAATGTTATTGACAAAACTGCTGTTGAATTACTTCCTTCTCTGTGACAATTTTAGAACCTTTTTTAGGGACACAAATTAGCTTTATCCATGCCTTTGTGCACTATGAATAATATTGTTATTAAATATGAAAACACAGTTTGTAGAGCCTATTGTTAAAATTTTTAAATTTGGTAAGTCATGACAAACCTTGAAGTGGACCTGAATTCAAACACTGAAGATTTGCCGTAATTATAGGGAATATTTAGACTTGTTAATTGTGCCTGAGCAGTACATTAAAATGTACCTTTTTTGTCTTGAATTCCTCCTGAAAATTCGAAATGTGCTTCCTGGTATGTGAGTGTGCCTAGGTACTCCTGTGCCCACAGCCTGCAGTATAAAGTCTAAGGCACTGCTGTCTCTGACTGCTAGAATTTTGGAGTGAGATTTGGCAATGTCACTTCACTGCTACCTATTATTTTTTCTTGCTGAAGGTTCTGATGTGAAGAAGTAAAGCCCTGCGGCCTCTACCAAGATGGCAGCCCCCAAACAGATAGACATTGCAGAATAAAGTCTGCTTCAGTCTGTCTCCACACAGACTGTAACAGCCCAGCCTTCTAGCTATGGCTCTCCTACCTTCCTCAACAAGATATTTGGCTTGATTTATAAAAACTGGAGAATGCAAAATCTGGTTCAGCTGTGTGTCAGCTTCTGACTTAAACTTGTTCAATTGACAAAAAAAACTGGAAGCTGATCGGTTACTATGCAGAGCTGCACCAGATTTTGACTCCCTAGTTTTAGTAAATCGATCTCATCGTCCCACTTACTTTGATTTAGACACCAGGGCAAGACACCTGTCTATAGACCAAATGGACATATATCTAGTCTGCCTGTTTACAGTGCATCCAGAAAGTATTCGCAGTACTTCACTTTTTCCACATTCTGTTATGTTACAGCCTTATTCCAAAATGGATTAAATTCATTGTTTTTCTCAAAACTCTACAAACAATACCCCATAATGACAACATGAAAGAATTTTGTTTGAAATCTTTGAACATTTTAAAATAAACCAAAAAGAATAAAAAAATCACATGTACATAAGTATTCACAGCCTTTGCCATGACACTCAAAATGGAGCTCAGGTGCATCCGGTTTCCACTGATCATCCTTGATATGTTTCTACAACTTGATTTTGGTCCACCTGTGGTCGATTCAGTTGATTGGACATGATTTGGAAAGGCACACACCTGTCTATATAAGGTCCTACAGTAAGACCGCTTTCACACCGAGCCGTGGCCGGCGGTAAAGCGGTGCTGTTTTAGCGGCGTTATTCGGCCGCTAGCGTGTCGGTTTTAATCCGCCCACAAAACATTGCCGGAGCGACGTTTTGCTGGCGGTATCGCAGCGCTGCCCCATTGATTTCAATGGGGAGCAGCGGTGAGTTCACCGCTCCAAAGAAGCTGCTGGCAGGACTTTTTGTGACGCCCTGCCAGTGCACTGCTCCAGTGTGAAATCCCTCTGGCTTTCAGACTGGGGTGCATGGAGCCGCTTTTTTCAGGCGCTATACAGACGCTATTTTTAGCGCTGTATCGCCTGAAAAACGCTGGCAGTGCGAAAGGGGTCTTGGTGCACAAACAAAGCCATGAAGTCCTAGAAATTATCTGCAGACCTCCCAGACAGGATTGTATCAGGGTACAGAAAAATGTCTGCAGCATTGAAGGTCCCAATGAGCACAGTGGCCTCCATCATGCGCAAATGGACGAAGTTTGGAACCACCAGGACTCTTCCTAGAGCGGGCCGCCCGGCCCAACTGAGCGATCTTGGGAGAAAGGCCTTAGTCAGGGGGGTGAACTTGATAGTCACTCTGACAGAGCTCCAGTGTTTCTCTGTGAAGAGAGGAACCTTCCAGAAGTACAACTGTCTCTGCAGCACTCCACCAATCAACGGAAGCCACACCTCACTAAAAGGTACATGACAGCCCACCTGGAGTTTGCCAAAAGGCACCTGAAGGACTCTGACCATGAGAAATAAAATGGCCTGACCGGCAAACATCATGTCTGGAGGAAACCAGGCACTGCTGATACCATCCCTACAGTGAAGCATGGTGGTGGCAGCATCATGCTGTGGAGATGTTTTTCAGTGGCAGGAACTGGGAGACATTGAGGGAAAGATGAATGCAGCAATGTACAGAGACATCCTTGATAAAAAAAAAAAAAAAAAAAAACCTGCTCTGGGGTGAAGGTTAAATGACAACTCTGTGAATGTACTTGAGTGGCCCAGACTTAAACCTGATTGAACATCTCTGGAGAGATCTTAAACCCCCTAGGAGAAGCGCTCTCCTGGGTGTTATCTTGTGGGCAGGCTCCCGAGTCCAGCATTTGCGTGCATAGACACAGAATGAGGGTTTACAACCCCTTTTAATCCATTTTGGAATAAGGCTGTAACATAACAAAATGTGGAAAAAGTGAAGCGCTGTGAATACTTTACGGATGCACTGTACATCTGCTGTCTCTTGCAGCATTATTTACCTAAGGAGGAATACACTGGCTACAGTAAACCCTTCTTTTTTGTGGATCCATATGTGTCTGCCTCCATCGAGTCTTAAGTTAAGCACATACGATGAGAAAATTGGTTAAACGATCGTCGATTTATTTTTTTTGCATTCTAGTCTCCTATCGAAAACTAGGGGGTTACTAAAGGCACGAAAATTCTTCGACGACAGAATACAACTTCTCACGTACGTAGCTGTGTGGCATCAGAAGTAATGTAATGTTCATATTTTAATGTCCACATTTATGAACTTCAAAAAATCAGGCGCTGTGAGACCATAATCTCCCTTCCATAATGCAATTTGATACTAGTTTATGGATAGCACATACAGTGAGGGAAAAAGGTATTTGATCCCCTACTGATTTTGTATGTTTGCCCACTGACAAAGAAAGGATCAGTCTATAATTTTAATGGTAGCTTAATTTTAACAGTGAGAGACAGAATAACATCAAAAAATATCCAGAAAAAACACATTTCAAAAAATGTATAAATTGATTTGCATTTTAATGTGTGAAATAAGTATTTGATCCCCTATCCATCAGCAAGATTTCTGGCTCCCATGTGTCTTCTCTACAGGTAACGAGCTGAGATAAGGAGCACTTTCCTAAAGGGAGTTCTCCTAATCTCAGCTTTTTACCTCTATAAAAGACACCTGTCCACAGAAGCAATTAATCACATTCCAATCTCTCCACTATGGCCAAGACCAAAGAGCTGTCCAAGCATGTCAGGGACAAGATTATGGACCTACACTAGGCTGGAATGTGCTACAAGACCATCACCAAGCAGCTTGGTGAGAGCGCAACAACAGTGTGATTATTCGCCAATGGAAGAAACACAAAATAACTGTCAATCTCCCTCAGTCTTGGGCTAAATCCAAGATCTCACCTTGTGGAGTTTCAATGATCATGAGAACGGTGAGGAATCAGCCAAGACTAATCTTGTCAATGATCTTAAGGAAGCTGGGACCATAGTCACCAAGAAAACAATTGGTAACACACTACGCTGTGAAGGACTGAAATCCTGCAGCGCCTGCAAGGTCCTCCTAAAGAAAGCACATGTGCATACCCGTCTGAAGTTTGCTAACATCTGAATGATTCTGAAGAGAATTGGGTTAAAGTGTTGTGGTCAGATGAGACCAAAATCGAGCTCTTTGGCATCAACTCAACTCGCCATGTTTGAAAGAGGAGGAATGCTGCCAATGACCCCAAGAGCACCATCTCCACCGTCAAACATGGAGGTGGAAACATTATGCTTTGGGGGTGCTTTTCTGCTAAGGGGACAGGACAACTTCACCGCATCAAAGGGACGATGGACAGGGCCATGTACTGTCAAATCTTGGGTGAGAACCTCCTTCCCTCAGCCAGGGCATTGAAAATGGGTCGTGGATGGGTATTCTAGCATGACAATGACCCAAAACACACGGCCAAGGCAACAAAGGGGTGGCTCAAGAAGAAGAACACACAGTAAGGTCCTGGAGTGGCCTAGCCAGTCTCCAGACCTTAATCCCATAGAAATTATGTGGAGGGAGCTAAAGGTTCGAGTTCACAAACATCAGCCTCGAAACCTTAAAGCGGACCTTCAGTCATTTTTTTCAATTTTCCATTTATTAAATCTTCTGCCCTTGGTTAGTAAAACATTTTTTTCCCCTGCCAGTAAATACCTTTATACAGCCCACTTCCTGTTTCTTGTCTGGTAAAAAGCCTAGGCTTATGACATCATGCACAGCTTGCCCTGTCTAACTCTCGTGAGAGTTTGCCTAGAAGGGAGGGGGGATGAGTCATAAGAGGGCCAATGAGGGCTGCAGAGCTGGAGGTGTGCCTCTGTGTAAATCCAAGTGAACAGGCAGCAGAATCACAGTATATATAAAATATTATGCAAAGTGGTTGGAGGGAAGCTTCAGAATGGCAAAGCTGTTTTTATTACAAATTATGAGAGGAGACTGCAGTTCCTCTTTAATGACCTGGAGAGGATCTGCAAAGAGAAGTTGGACAAAATCCCTCCCGAGATGTGTGCAAACCTGGTGGCCAAGCATAAGAAACATCTGACCTCTGATTGCCAACAAGGGTTTTGCCACCAAGTACTAAGTCATGTTTTGTGAAAGGGTCAAATACGTATTTCACTCATTAAAATGCAAATCAATTTATAACTTTTTTGAAATGCGTTTTTCTGGATATTTTTGTTATTCGATCTCTCACTGTTAAAGTAAACCTCCAATTAAAACTATAGACTGATCATTTCTCTGTCAGTGGGCAAATGTGCAAAATCAGCAGGGGATCAAATACTTTTTTTTCCCCTCACTGTAGTTTATTCAATGCTAGTGTAAAACATATTGGAAACATACACAATTGATCTCTTGATTGCTTTGCAGATTTATTTACCGTATAAGCCAAGTTTTCAGCACATTTTTTTGTGCTGAAAATGCCCCCCTCGGCTTGTACTGGAGACAAGCACTTTTCCGACCCGACTTTGGGGCCCCGTATCTCGGGCCACTTGGAGCTAGCATCAAGTGGCCCCGAGATACAGGGCCCCAAAGTTGGTTCAGACAATGTCATTCTCTGCTGCAGAAAAGTGCTTGACATCTTCCGAACCAACTTTAGGGCCCCGTGTCTCGGGGCCACTTGGTGATATGTTATAGTGCTAGTTTCGCTGGGTTTGCACACCAAATTTGGGGTTCCTAGTACCAAGTGGCCCCAAGATAGGGGGCCCCAAAGTCGGTCAACTGTGTCCATCTGCAGCAATGTCATTTCAGGACCCTTTGGCTGCAGATAGGGGGCATCTAGGAACCCTTAACTACCAAGTTTGAAGTTCGGGGGACCTATGGTTGCAAATGGGCACAGTGAGGCTGCAAATTGGCATTGTTGACCCTCTTTTCCACTTACAGTAGCTGCGCATTTCTCACCCTAGGCTTATACTCGAGTCAATACGTTTTCCCAGTTTTTTTGTGGTAAAATTAGGTGCCTCGGCTTATATTCAGGTCGGGTTATACTCGAGTATATACAGTAAATTAGTGATCGTTACATTTTCTTAAAAGAATAAAGAAATAATAGTCCACGGGGCATAGCAAAATAGGGGTCTCAATCTTTATTGGAAGGTCAACGGATATGCAAAGGAAACAAAATTGCCAAGGCGCTGGCTTATTAGAAAGTATCAAAGTTTATTTACACAACCTCGTATCCAAACTCATATTGAGGCAAGGGATAGAGAAGCTCCTAGGTAGAGGGTGAACATCCACTTCACAGCAGCAAGGACCGACGGATTGATGAGCCAGGTGATGAGGAGCTGGACCCACCAAAAGAAAATGCCACTAAGGGCATCTGTACTCAGGGCAGCCATCAGAAAATCTGGGGCACCTTATACAGCTTTAGTCCTGACCACCAATATTCCCCCTGTCCCCTGTAAATCTGGCAGTCCTTCACTACACCTTTTATTTTAACACTCTTACAACTTAATATTTCCTCCATCCCATGTCATCGTCTTCCTCCTCTAGTCTTATCTCTTCCATCCCATATCCTTCTCCAGTCCATAGAGAGAGAAAGGGAAGCAAGAAGGAGCAGAGCAAAAAGGGGGGGGGGGGTGTTCTAGGTGCGGAAGGCTCACTCACCAATTATGCCCCCCCCCCTTCAGGATTATTTTCCCTAGGGCTGGGGCAAACTGCTGCCCACAGAACTCTGACAGCACAATGCATTCCATGCAGGTGTCTGGAGTGAGTTAAAGCGGGATTCCACCCTAAAGTGGAACTCCCGCTTTTCGGAACCCTCCCCCCCTCCGGTGTCACATTTGGCACCTTTCAGGTACAAATGGGAGGCAGAGTGTTGGATTGGACAAGCAGCTGAGTGAGGGAGGGGCTAGGAGGATAGTGGAGACAGGCGACACAGCCCGACTCCTGTGCAAGCTGCTTTCCCCGATCTCACTTTATCAGTATGCCAGGCTGCCAGTGACTGTGGAGAGCCGTAGCTAGAAGAGTATAGCTGCTCTCCACACTATCGGAGTTGGTTATAGTGTCTGGGGGAGACGATGCTCCTCTGGCAGCTGCACATACAGTAGACTCAACATCCTGCTTATCCATGTGCCCTTTTTACAGGGCATCAGAGTGGCCCAGGGGGCAGTCCTCCCCTGCCTTTGGGACACCTGAGCCCCCTACATGTGTATAGGTTATCCCCCTCCCCCCCCAATGGCGGCCCTGTCTGCATCAGCCTCCCTCTGAAACCCACTGCTGAAACCGATTCCGAGGACATGCATACATGCTTCGGGCACTGCCCATTTGTCTACGTCAAGTGATATGCAAGCTGTGATTTTTTTTTTACGTGTTTGAGAATGTTTTTCATTTTACACAATAATTGTTTTCGTTACCCTTTTCTTCTTTCGAATCGTTCTTTCATTTTTGATCATGCGTGGTCTTTATCATTCAATTTTTTTTTTTTTGGTACAAATACTATACTAATTTACACTTAAATCATTTGTTTCAATAAATCAATTTTCACTCATGTTCCTTCGGGAACTTTCGTCAACTGTCGTGAGCAGATGTTGCAAGCTGTGTACTAACAATTAGATTATTGGAACAATCTCTCTGAATGCGGTTATTTTTGGCCTATTTTCTCATTGTGTGTACTAGGCATTACACCTGACCCGGCATCCTTTCACTGCTGAACTAGGCATTAATTACATCATTTAACTATGACAGAGCATGCCAGGTGAGGTAAACACCTTTACCCCAGAAATGAGTGTTGAACTATAAAAATACATGCAAAATCTGGCACTAAAGCCACTTTTACACTGATGCGCTTAAAAACGTGGTATGTGTTTTACAAAAATGCATATTACATTAACAAGTTTATGATGCATTTGCTGTATTCCTAACTCCCAGCATGCAACTGTTAGGCCCCTTTCACACCGGGGCGTTTTTTCATGCGGTACAGCGCTAAAAATAGCGCCTGTTCACCGCCTGAAAAAATCCGGCCCCTTTAACTCCAGTGTGAAAGCCGGCGGGCTTTCACACTGGAGCGGTGCGCTAGCAGGATGACAAAAAAAGTCCTGCTAGCAGCATCTTTGGAGCGGTATAGGAGCGGTGTGTTCACGCTCCTATACCGCTCCTTCCCATTGATTAGAATGGGACACCGCGGTAAAACCGCAGCAATACCGCCGAAAAAGGGTTAAACACCCCCGCCGAGCGCAGCCGTAGCGGCGCTCTGCGGGGGTGTTTAACCCTTTTTAGGCCGCTCGCGGGGGGGTAAAACCGCACCGCGAGCGGCCGAATACCGCGGTTAAAACGACGGTAAAGCAGCGCTAAATATAGCGCTGCTTTACCGTCACCGCGGCTCCCCGCCCCAGTGTGAAAGGGGCCTTAGAGTTGGACATGTGACTCAAAAGCGCACCATGGGTAGGTTTCTCATAGAAATCAATGGGAAGTGCACTTTTGAAAAGGGCACCAAAAATGCAACATGCAGGAATATTCAAAACGCAGTTCAGCAATGTGAACAGTTACATAGAACTTAAAAGGGAATTCTTTTCATGCTCTTTTGTCGCAAAGGTGTGTTTTAGCGTAGCAAAAGCGCACCAGTGTGAAAGTGGCCTAAAGCCTCATACACACGATCAGAATTTGTACAAACTTTCCCGTGGATTTTTGTACAAAGGGCATTGGCCCCAAGTTTGTATTGCATACACACGATCGGACTTTTTAGGCAACAAACACGAACGTAGCGCCACCTTTGGTCAACTTCTGTATTGTTGTGTGATCTTTTGCATTGGTTCTGAGCATGCGTGTTTGTACTTTGTACAAAAGTCTGATGGTTTTGTGTACACACGGTCGGACTTTTGTTGGCAGAAAGTTTGTCCGTTTGCACAGCCAACAAAAGTCAGATGAAAATGGAAAAAGTTTGTCCGATGGAGCGTACGCACGGTCGGATGTTGCTCCAAAACTGCTAATTTGCATGTTTGTTGTCAAAGTCCGATTGTGTGTACGGGCCTTAAGAATGGGGGAGAGATAAGTGGGGGTTAACTGGAATTCCTTGATGCAAGATGGGTGGACCAGCAGAACCTGTTGTCAATGAAAGTGCTGCACTGCATTTTACCTCCTCATACTGCCATAACAATACTTGCTATTTTGTTTAAATATACTCAGAACAGTATTCTAGAAAGGTCAGTCCATTTCATAAAAAGTCCTGGACAGCACCTACCCACCAGCATGGTGTTTTACTACAGCTAAAAAAAATGGGCTCGCAGAGCAGCAAAGAGCCCCAATAAATATGTTTGAATGTAGAACATGTTAAATAGTAACCCTTGACCTCTAGCTGACCACATAACGCATGTGTGCAGCTGCAAGGAGGGGGAGCTTTAACACCTACATGCCTCATATGCATCCATGGTGGCTGAGGCTTCTGTGCGAAGGCCGGCCATAGACAGTTCAGCAGGGACCAGCCAAGATTCAAAACCATCGATGAGAAGGCTAATTGTACCCAAATTGATCCATCGATTGACTTGAGTACAACCAGCATGCTGGATTTTTACATGCAATTATTGCCAGTGGCTATAGCTGCTAGCAGTATAATTCCTGTGTTCTCCCAGCAGGGATGGCTCCCCTTGCCACCCCCATCGGGAGAACACAATAGCTCCTTGGGAGGGATTGCTCCATTAACACTGACTGTGTTGATTGGGGAAATCAAGTGATTTTCTTTCCTGCAACCTGTGGTTGCAGGAAAGAAAATCACATAATCTATGGCTGGCTTAAGAATGTGTGCCCAGCAAAGTGATCTTGAGCTGTCACTGACCCCTCCCAGTCCCTAATTATGATTGTGAGTCTTTGGGAAGGGCTCGGCTAATGGACTGTGTAATTAGAGAAATCACTAATCCATGCACTTGCTTATTAGGGTTTATTTCTGAACCATAACACCAACATTTCACTGAACAGGAGAGCGTTCAAATCAGATACTGTAATATCCACCATCTTGTTTCCGAGAGTAGCCTGGATTCGTTGCAGCTGAGTGATGACTTACTAAGAGTGAAAAAAAAAAAAAAAAAAAAGTGAGTGTTTAACACATGACAAATGACCAGGTTTCAGACAATAAAATCTTATGCTTTAGCTTTCTTCTGAACACCTGCAGAGACCTACTGTACAGGGGCTGGAAACATGGGCGTCCACAGAACTTTTTTCAGGGGGGGGGGGGGGGGGGGGGGGGCGGGGCATCATTTTAAGGTCACCCATGCTCTGATCCTTTTCGACATTGTCATTATCACGGTCATAGACTGCAGACGTAGTACAGGTGATGGTCAGAGACTGCAGACATTGCACAAGAGACTGTCAGAGACTGCGGACATGGTCCAAGAGACTGTCAGAGACTGCGGACATGGTCCAAGAGACTGTCAGAGACTGCGGACATGGCACAAGAGACTGTGAGAGATGGCATACATGGCCCAATAGACTGTCAGAAACTGCATACATGTGGGGGGGGGGTGACAGAGAGAGACAGGGGGTGACAGAGAGAGGGGGTGAAAAAGAGAGAGAGGGGGTGACAGAGAGGGGTGATGGGGGTCATCACTCCTGATCCGATCCCTGATTCCAGGGGGGGAGGGCGCTTGCCCCCCCTTACCCCTACCTGCAGACGCCCATGGCTGGAAACAAGACCAGTCACCCTACCCAAGGAAAGAGCAGCACCAACTGGTCTTTATTACAGGAAGCTTCTACACAAAGAAAGGGTTTAACCTCCCTGGCGGTATGATTCTGTCCGGAATTTAGTGCTGAAAGCGGTACAATTTATTTTGCATGGAAATTTGGCGTTTTTATATTGTAGGCATGCAATTCTTATGAATAACTCACTTAAATCTGTCCGAACCAGAGTCTAGTAGACATCCCGGGTATGATAAAGTTTGAAACACAAAATAATAAATTATAATATAATAAAAATATATATAAAAATCATTCAATAATGTAATCAAATCAAAAACACTGAAATTTGCTCAGTTGCAGAATAGTCGCTGTCATTAAATTTATTGTTTGATGATAAATTGTGATTTAAATTTTTTAACGGTGTTTTCTAGCTGGTCTAAAACCACTTTTGACATAAAGGGACACTTTTTGGTTGCTATGGACAATCTCCAGTTTCCAGGTATTTTATTATATAAAATGACATGCAGGGCACTGGGCAGACCACTAGGGACAAAGGGGGTGTGTATTTTTTGTATACAGTATTGTAATCTGTAAGATTACAGTACTGTATGTGTACTGTGTTTTTAAACTTTTTAAAATTTGGCGCCGATCTCCGCTCCCGTGCGTCGGAACGTCGCAAGGAACGGAGACCGGCACTGTGTGAATCGAGCGAGCGGACGGCTCGCTCACACAGCGGGGAGACATCGCAGGATCCAGGGGAAAAGGTAAGTAACTTCCCCCTGCATCCTGCACGCAAGCCCGAGTCTGGCTCGGGGTTACCGCTCCCAGCAGAAAAAGCTGGACCCGAGCCAGGCTCGGGGTTACCGCTAGGGAGGTTAAGGGACATGGGACTTTTTTTTTTTTTGCATGTCTATTTAGGAGCACAGGATGTAAACCATGGAATTTATTTTAGAAAAGCAGCCTGCTTCTTCCACTATTATGGAAAACCTCCCTTCTGAGAGATTCTCTGCAGATTCATAAATTTGCCTATTGGACTAATGTGTGACTGTTTCCAGCAAAGCACCTCTGAATAACCTGCATTCATATGGACAATCTGACACACTGTGCTTTAATTATATGCAGTATGTATTACATTGTGTTTACTATTCAAGTCAGTTTTGGTCATGGGAATGTACACACATCCATTTATTCAAGCAGTTATCCACCTAGTCCTAGCTGATCATGTGGCAGCAGCACATTGCATACAATCATGCAGATACAGAGCTGTAGGCTGCATTCACATGGGCAATTAGTGCACACTGCAAATTCCTGCAGCCGGAATGACAGCTGTGTGCAAAGAGCTGTGTCCGTTCAGCCCATACAGTGCAATTACAGGCTGATGGCATCAGCAGCTATCCGTGACTGTTTACAGAGGCAGTGATTGAGGTTCAACACATTGGGGTTGATTTATTAAAGGCTAGGGATGAGCTCTGGCGTGTTCGCATGGTCCACATGCAGAGCCCGCCAGGAAGTCAATGCAGCACTGCGCTAATCACAGGCAGTGAGACATTGCCCGATCTCTGCAGCCGCGCATTGGGGCAATGTCTCATTGCCTATGTATGTGCATCGCTGCACCGACTTCCTGGTGGGCTCTGCACGTGGATCATGCAAACACGCCGGAGCTTATCCTTATTAAAGGCAAATCCACTTTGCACTACAAGAGCACTTGGAAGTGCACTCGCTTTAGATCTGAGGGGAAGATCTGAAATGAGGAGGAAGCTCTACTGATTTTATCATCCAATCATATACAAAAATGCTGTTTTTTATTTTATTATATATTTACTCAGGATGGTGTAAAAGCAAACTACAGCCAGTGAGTGGCAGTTCAGTTACAACCCTTACAAGTGTAGGTCTTTAAACCTTTATTCACACAGGCATTTCAGCAGTATGTACTGGAAATGACTGTTGGAGAACATTTGTAAAGCTTTTGGCAAGCTTACAGCATTTTTGTTAATGCTTAAAAAAATAAAAAAAAATAAAAAAAAGTATGGAGATGTTAAACATAGATCTCAATGGGGGTGATGTCACCATTAAAAAAAAGCAGCGAACAAGCTCATCCACATTATTCAATTTCTTAGAATTGTTTTTTTACATACTGTTTGTTACCAGAGCAAGTGCAGTGTCACCATGGTGACATTGTACTCCTATGGAAGTAACCATGTACAATGGCTGACTGCTCTGATATTGCTGTATGTCAGTGCCACCAGCAATTATCTCTGATAACTGTCACAGCAGTACAATGTCACCAGACCAATGCTGCCAGTCACACTGTCCCTAATCACCACCACTCCATTTACGGTGTTTTTAATAACTGCTGCACTAGTCACAGTGTCCCCGATAATCACCACACCAGTTCCCAGTGTCCATGATCACTGCCACACCAGTCATACGCCCCTTTCACATGGGGCGGATCCGCTCAGCGGGAGAATCGCTCCGTTGATTCCCGCTGAGCAGGCGGATGACAGGTCCGTCGCTGTGCAGGGACGGACCTGTCAGAGCTCCGCTGTTCTCTATGGGAAGATCTGATAAAAATGGACAGCATATCCATTTTCATCCGATCCGTATTGCCATCCGTGTGTTTTGAGTGGATCTTGTCGAATTGGATGACACATCTTGCGTGTTGCCTCCTCAATGCCTGCTTTAACCCCTTGGACCCCGAACAAGCATACAAGGGATATAATTCCTGCCACAGCCTTTAAAGCATTGCAGCATGTGTAAAACCACTTCTCAACTGCCACTACCCCAAACCTTGTGTGTAAATGAGCCCTAATATTGCAGCCAGTCACAGTAGTGGGGGAGGTTTACTAAAACTGGAGCATGCAAAATCTGGTTCAGCTGTGCATAGTAACTAATTAGCTTCAAACTTCAGCTTTTCAATTAAGCTTTGACAATAAGGCTGGGTTCACACTGGTACGACACGACAGTCGTACCACTTTGGATCCGACTTTTCCCTGCAACTTGAAGTCCAACATGTGTCCGACTTCAATGAACAGGGATCTGACTTTGATCCCTGACAATACCAGGCAATATATCTGGTATGAATCTTTAGGGGGGAAAATGCAAATTTAGAAAATATTCCTTGTGCCTACCTAGCTTTATTATAAGCTTACTTGCAGGTACAAGTGTACCAGCAGTGTTTAAAATTAAATCCAAAATTTTTAGATGGGGATATGGAATATACAATGGATACAAAAAGTCTACACACCCCTGCTAAAATGTCAGGTTTCTGTGATTAAAAAAATGAGACAAAGATAAATCATTTTTAGAACTTTTTCCACCTGTAATGTGACCTATAAACTGTACAACTCAATTGAAAAACAAACTGAAATCTTTTAGTGGGAGGGGAGTAATAAAAAATAAAAAAATAATGTGGTTGCATAAGTGTTCACACCTTCTTATAACTGGGGATGTAGCTATGTTCAAAATTAAGCAATCACATTCAAACTCATGTTAAATAGGAGTCAGCACACACCTGCCATCGTTAAAAGTGCCTCTGATTAACCCCAAATAAAGTTCAGCTGTTCTAGTAGGTCTTTCCTGACATTTTCTTAGTTGCATCCTACAGCAAAAGCCATGGTCTGCAGAGAGCTTTCAAAGCATCAGAGGGATCTCATTGTTAAAATGTATCAGTCAGGAGAATGGTACAAAATATAGATATTAGATATACCTTGAAACACAGTAAAGACAGTCATCATCAAGTGGAGAAAATATGACACAACAATGACATTACCAAGAACTGGATGTCCCTCCAAAATTGATGAAAAGCCAAGAAGAAAACCGGTCAGGTAGGCTGCCAAGAGGCCTACAGCAACATTAACCACTTGCCGACCAGTCGCCGCAGTTACACTGCAGCAAGATGGCTCGGCTGCGCGAATCGCTGCACTGGTACAGAGGTTCGTGCACTAGCTTCTGTGGGCATGCGCCGATTGGCCAGAGGGGGATCCAATCAGCGGGTCCAGCTGACTCGATGTTTGCAGAAAATAAAAAATATTGTTTTTTCTTTTCAAAATGTATGGTATTTTTTGTTTATAGCTAAAAAAAAAAAAAAGAAGCAGGAGGTGATTAAATACCACCAAAAGAAAGCTCTATTTGTGGGGAAAAAAGGACATCAATTTTATTTGGATACAATGTTGCACGACTGCGCAATTTTCAGCTAAAATAACGCAATGCCGTATCGCAAAAAATGGCGTGGTCATCAAGGGGGTAAAACCTTCTGGGGCTGAAGTGGTTAAAGGAGCTTCAGGAATATCTGGCAAGTACTGGCTGTGTGGTACATGTGACAACAATCTCCCATATTCTTCGTATGTCTGGGCTATGGGGTAGAGTGGCAAGACAGAACCATTTTCTTATGAAGAAAAGACATCCAAGCCTGGCTAATTTTTGCAAGAACACATCTGAAGTCTCCCAAAAGCATGTGGGAAAATGTGTTATGGTCTGATGAAACCAAGGTTGAAGTTTTTGGCCATAATTCCAAAAGATATGTTTGGCACAAAAACAACACTGCACATCACCAAAAGAACACCATACCCACAGCGAAGCATGGTGGTGGCAGCATCATGCTGTGGGGTGTTTTTTCTTCTGCTGGAACAGGGGCCTTAGTCAAGGTAAAGAAAATTATGAACAGTTCCAAATGCCAGTCAATATTGGCACAAAACTTTCAGGCTTCTACTAGAAAGCTGAACATGAAGAGGAACTTCGTCTTTCAGCATGACAACGACCCAAAGTATACATCCAAATCAACTAAAGAAATGGCTTCACCAGAAGAAGTTTAAAGTTTTGGAATGGCCCAGCCCGAGCTTAGACCTGAATCCGATTGAAAATCTGTGCGGTGATCTGAAGAGGGTTGTGAAATTGCCCTCGCAATCTAACAGATTTTGGAGTGTTTTTGTACGGAAGAGTGGGCAAATATTGACAAGTCAAGATGTACCATGCTGATAGACCCATACCCAAAAAGACTGAGTGCTGTAATAAAATCAAAAGGTGCTTCAACAAAGTATTAGTTTAAGGGTGTGCACACTTATGCAACCATATTATTTTATTTTTTTATTTTTACTTCCCTTCACCTAAAAGATTTCAGTTTGTTGTCAATTGAGTTGTACAGTTTATAGGTCACATTAAAAATGGAAAAAGTTCTGAAATTATTTATCTTTGTCTCATTTTTTTTTTACATCACAGAAACCTGACATTTTAACAGGGGTGTGTAGACTTTTTACATCCACTGTATGTGCCTTGTGATAGAAGCTTGTGTTACTTACTGATGGCTCCATCAATGCTGTGCACACTTATCTTCTGTTGACTCGCTGAATGTCTAAACCCCGTTTTTTCCTCCTGAGAAGTGGATAATTCTTTGACCCTGTTCTTCAATATCCTTCTGCAAGACATTAACACAATACCTTCTTTTCAAATACACATACATGTATGTTCACATTACGAACATCATACTCAAGCTCCCAGCATAAATGCAGTTATGCATATATGCAGCCCCACATGTAAGGACCCACTCCTGTGAGGCTGCATATATGTGTACAGTCAGCAGGGAAGGGGTTAATCTAGAATCTAATCAACCAATATTAAAGCATATCTAAACACAAAAACAAACATTTTGTATATTGCAGTTCATCAGTTCTTAGCTGTGGTGGCTGCATTTGTTTTCCTTTTCAGACTCTTTTCCCTTTATTTTAACTAGTGATCCTGCCAGTTACATACTTCCTGTCTTTTCACATCCACACTCACTTCTCCACTGTATCTATGAAAGGAACCATGGTTATCACACAGGCTAAACTTACAACATGTCTGCCATTGTTCATCTCCATGACATGGTAAATTAATGAGACTAGTAGTTTACACAGTGCTGCAAGTGCCGAGCCTATCGCTCCTAGTGTGTTCTCAAACTTAATAAATATTAACTATGTATATAAAGTTTATAAACCATCAAACAACAATTGAAATTATACATCCACAATGGAAATGATAACAATTATAATTTGCAATAACCAAATATAAATTAAACTGTGCATATCATACAAAAAAAAAGAAGTTCAATCTGAAGCAAAAAAAAAAATTATATTATCTCTTTGGGCTGCAACCACACTGAGATATTTATCATTATACCAAAACATTTATAAATGATTTGTTGCGCTACACATCATTTACTAATGTCTTGTAAATAAAATATCCAGTGCAAAACAGTCTCCAATTACGCCTCTATGTCCTCTACCAATTGTGTGAATTACTCGCCACTGTGCACACCCTAGATATGCACCCACCAGATGGTATTGACCACAGCTCTAAGTTTATCAAAATTTGCATTTTAACTGTATCCACTCTCGCTTTACTCCTTTTTTTTTCCTTTAATGTGCAGACTCTCACTCTTTCAGCAGTAACTCAGGAAAAAAACGGGAGAAAAGGCTTGCATGATGTTTAATCTTTCAAAACTGTTCTAAAAAGAACTCACATTTGCATGTACTATACAGCTTATTAGATAATGCTACCTCAGAAGGTGGGGTCACCGATATTATTCGGTTAACATGTTTAGTCAAAAAATGTATTTCTCACAAATGAGATCTGTCATCTAGGCAACGTTATATACAAAAATAAAGGCCTCCTTCTTCCTATCACAATAACCCCTCAGTCTTCCAACATAATTTGATACTTCTAATAAAAAAAACCTTACAATCGTTTGAAATATATCTTCTTTATATAAAAAATAATACACCTTCAACTATATTTATAAATATAAAAAAGTAAATAAAAAAATGACCTCTACTTTATGTGGATAATGTGGATAATACCCTGAGGATACTAAACCTATAAATCTTATGCCGCATACACACGGTCAGACTTTCCGGCGGCAAATGTGGGATCGGAGCTTGTTGTCGGAAATTCCGACCGTGTCTAGGCTCCATTGGACAGTTTCCATCGGAATTTCCGTCGCACAAAATTTGAGATCAACAACAAAATGCGTTCGCATAAATTCCATTCGTGTGTAGACAATTCCGACGCACAAAGTGCCACGCGTGCTCGGAATCAAGCAGAAGAGCAGCACTGGCTACTGAACTTCATTTTTCTTGGCTCATCATACGTGTTGTACGTCACTGTGTTCTTGACGTTTGAAATTTCCGACCAACTTTTTGCCACCGTGTGTATGCAAGACAAGTTTGAGCCAACATTCATCAGAAAAAAAACATGGGATTTTGTTGTCGGAATGTCGGATCGTGTGTACAGGGCATTAGGCTCCATTCACACCTAGGCGATTTGAATCGGTGCAATTCTGCCCGCAATTCTATAATTGTGGCAAAACGCAGGGCACATTTGTGATGGCATAATTTCCTAATGCCCCCCTAAACGCGGTGCAAGTTTGCCACACGCAAAGCTCGTCACTCAAAAAGGAGCAAGAACTTCTTTTGTGCGACAGCGTCGCGATTTGCTGCCATTGCAGGGCGATTTATCGCGACAACTGCAGCAAGATCGCACCGCGATTGGGGGGCCATTAAGAAGTAATAGCATCGCAAACACACCCTGCGGCCCTGTTCTCACTACCCAGCACAATGGGGCTCGATTGGCATTTCCCATTAAACAACAGAATTGGCAGGTCTGTCACTGGCATCCTGTGCTTTTCACAGATGAGAGCAGGTTCAACCTGAGCACATGTGGCAGACATGAAAGGGTCTGGAGAATCCGTGGAGAATGTTATGCTGCCTGTAACATCATTCCACATGACCGGTTTGGTGGTGGGTCAGCGATGGTCTGGGAAGACCACCACCATGAGCAAATTGGAGAAGATCGGTAGGCCCAGTAGAGGACCCTCAGGCCACCCTCATGAAGTCTGTTTTTGATTGTTTGGTTAGAGACATTCACACCAGTGGCCTGCCATTTTGTAGGGCTCTGGCAGTGCTTTTCCTGTTTCTTCTTGTACAAAGGAGCAGATACCTGTCTTGCTGATGGGTTAAGGACCTTCTACAGCCCTGTCCAGCTCTCCTTGAGTAAGGCCCCTTTCACACTGGGGCGGTTTTCAGGCGGTACAGCGCTAAAAATAGCGCCTGTACACCGCCTGAAAAAGACGGCCCCATTCACTCCAGTGTGAAAGCCGGCGGGCTTTCACACTGGAGCGGTGCGCTAGCAGGACGGCAAAAAAAGTCCTGCTAGCAGCATCTTTGGAGCGGGATAGGAGCGGTGTATTCACTGCTCCTATACCGCTCCTTCCCATTGATTTGAATGGGACACCGCGGTAATACCGCGGCAATACCGCCGCAAAGCGCCGCTACGGCGGCGCTCTGCGGGGGATTTTAACCCTTTTTTGGCTGCTCGCGGGGGGGTAAAACCGCACCGCGAGCGACCGAATCCCGCGGGCAAAACAACGGTAAAGCAGCGCTAAATATAGCGCTGCTTTACTGTCACAGCGGCTCCCGCCCCAGTGTGAAAGGGGCCTTACTGACTGTCTTCTGAAATCTCCTCTATATTCTTGAGACTGTGCTGGGAGACACAGCAAATCTTCTGGCAATGGCACATCGATGTGCTATCCTGGAGGAGTTGGACTGCCTGTGCAACCTCTATAGGGTCCAGGTATCACCTCATGCTACCAGTAGTGACACTGACCCTAGCCAAATGCAAAACTAGTGAAAAGAGTAGGAAAAAAATGTCAGTGGCCTCCACCTTTGAAACAATTCCTGTTTTGGAGGTCATCTCATTGTTGCCCATCTAGTGCACCTGCTGTTAATTTCATTAACATCAAAGCAGCTGAAACTGATTAACAACCCCCTCTGCTACTTAACAGACCAGATCACTATCCCAGGAGTTTAATTGACTTGATGCTATACTCTGATTAAAAAGTGTTCCTTCAATTTT
Organism: Lithobates sylvaticus; assembly: GCA_028564925.1. Lineage (NCBI taxonomy): Eukaryota > Metazoa > Chordata > Amphibia > Anura > Ranidae > Lithobates > Lithobates sylvaticus. The sequence continues at coordinate 206,951,601 of CM053027.1, read as the reverse complement.
TTTGAGCAGTGTATTTATATGTAGAGCATATTACCACTTGCGAATGTACATTTATTGGATAATTTTCATATCTTTTGGACACTTATTGCACTTTATGGACTATTTGGGACTACTATAAGGTCACATATTGCATTTATGAAATCCTGTTTTATATATGTGACGTTGGTACAAATAGTAAAACATAGTCAAAACATAGCCAGAGTTCCGTAATCAAAGGAGGTAGACAGTGCAAGCCAGTAAATCAGAAAGCCAGAGATCAGCATAGTCGGAGACAGCAAACAGGATCAAGAACCAGAAGGGACATCAGCCAGGCAAGTCTTTAACAGGAACACAGCAGAGAATCTTCAGATATGTTAACCAAGGCGAAGGAATGAACCAGGCAGTCTAATTAGCCAGTAGGGGCTGGCTGACGAGCAGGAAATGATTCCCAGGTGAGGCACTGTGTTACGATGAGTGCTGGCAATTAACCAACAGCTAAGCACTGAGAAGGTAGGGCTGAGCCCTCCTTGACGACCCCTCGAAGGGCCGCCAGGTTTGAGGGGAAAATGTCTATGGAAAGCACGGAGGAGGACAGAAGCATGTACGTCCAAGGATGATACCCAAGAGCGCTCCTGGTGAAGCGGTTGCACACAAATACATTAGAAATATGCAAGGTCTCAGTTCTCCACTCTTCTTTTTCAAAAAGAAGAAGCCAGCACCAGCAGGAGATGATGATTTGAGATTTGAAACCCAACATTGCCCTCCATGGCTTTATCCTCCGAGACCGACAAACGGTAAACCCGGCCACGACGAGGCATGGCACTAGACTGAAGATCAATTGTGCAATCATACGACCGGCGTGGAGGCAAACTACCAGCTTGACCTTTGTCAAAGACATTGCCAAATTCACGGTACTCATTTGGCAGGGAGGTGAGTGAAGAGGTACAAGACCCTGGCCAGTTTCCGAAAACATGTCTTACTGCATTGTGTTGACCAGGAAAGAACCTCAGCCCAAAGCCAATCAAAAGAGGGGTTGTGCCTCTGTAACCAAGGATAACTAATAACCACCCAGTAATGGGGTAAGGAAATAACTTGAAATTGGATTATCTCACGGTGAAGAGCCCCTATGGCCATGGTCAACGGAACAGTCTCATGAGTCACATGGGCAGGCTGTAGAGGTCTCCCATCAATAGCCTCAATGGCAAGTGGAGTGGCACGAAGCTGCAGCGGAATCGAGTGCTTAGACACAAAGGCATTATCTATGAACAGGCCTGCAGCCCCGGAGTCGATTAGAGTCTGTGTCTTAATGGATGACTTAGACCAAGAAAACAAAAGGCTTATCCTTCAGGATAACTGAGGACATTACGCCACCTAAGATCTATAAAGGCAATAAACAATAAAGGCACAATCTCTCCCTCCTCTTAAAGGCCCTCTCCTCCGCAGAGAGACCTGTGAAGCCCAACTGAAGTTCTACTTCACTGGTAGACTCGGTACCAGGAGGCATGGGAAGTGAGGGAGGTAAGGGTGGGACTGCAAAGCTCGGAGCCAAACATACAGGAGGCTTCCGCAAGCGCTCCTTAAAGGAAGGTCTCTCTCCGAGTCTGGAGTCAATCAGAATAGCAAACGTGACTGTGACGATGAGTCACTTTTGGGGGCCGAGTAACCAAGAAAAGAATGAACCCTGAGAATATGATTGGATTACTTCAAATGGGACAGTAATATTCATTAACAATATCTCTGAAGAAATATGAAGATTTTATCCCCTGTACACTGTGAGGTCTGTGGCCAGGAAGTATAACTCCTAATATGGGCATTCCAGGAAGTTCAATGTAAGAGACCGACCGTCTATTGCTTAACGATGTTGCTTTTGTCTGGATAAGTAAATTGTGTTAATCTTGTCTGAGGCAGTTTTCCCTTCACCTGTTATTAAGTGTGCTAATGAACTCACCTGTTGTCTGCTAGGGGAGGTATTGACACTCAGAATAATGTATCTTTATAAATGATATTGGGTCTGGGATCAAAAGTAACATTTCTGTCTTTGCAGATGACACCAAGCTATGCAGTGGAATAACGTCCTTACAGGAGGTCTCCAATTTACAAGCTGACATCAATGCTCTGTCTAATTGGGTGACTATGTGGCAGATGAGGTTTAATGTTGATAAATGTAAAGTTATGCACTTGGGGGCTAAGAATATGCATGCATCATACATGCTAGGGGGAGTACAACTGGGGGAATCCGTAGTGGAGAAGGATCTGGGGGTTTTGGTAGATCATAAGCTCAATAATAGCATGCAATGTCAAGCTGCGGTTTCCAAAGCAAGGAAAGTCCTTTCTTGTATTAAGAGAGGTATGGACTCCAGAGAGAGAGATATCATTTTGCCCCTGTTCAAATCATTAGTAAGACCTCATCTGGAATATGCAGTTCAGTTTTGGGCACCAGTTCTCAAAAAGGATATCGGGGAACTGGAGAAAGTGCAGAGAAGGGCAACCAAACTGATAAGAGGCATGGAGGAGCTCAGCTATGAGGAAAGATTAGAGGAACTGAATTTATTCACCCTTGAGAAGAGGAGAATAAGGGGGGATATGATCAACATGTACAAATATATAAGGGGTCCATATAGTGAACTTGGTGTTGAGTTATTCACTTTACGGTCAACACAGAGGACAAGGGGGCACTCTTTACGTCTAGAGGAAAAGAGATTTCATCTCCAAATACGTAAAGGTTTCTTCACAGTAAGAGCTGTGAAAATACGGAATAGACTCCCTCGAGAGGTGGTTCTGGCTAACTCAGTAGAGCTTTAAGAAAGGCCTGGATACTTTCCTAAATGTACATAATATAACTGGGTACTGACATTTATAGGTAAAGTTGATCCAGGGAAAATCTGATTGCCTTTAGGGGGATCAGGAAGGGATCAGGAAGGGATTTTTCCCCCTGCTGTAGCAGATTGGAGCATGCTCTGTTTTCTTTATTTTTTTGCCTTCCTCTGGATCAACTGTGGGTATAATATGAGGTTTATTGGATTGTACGATACATATTTTATTTTTATTTATTATTTCTTTTTTTTTATGGTTGAACTGGATGGACTTGTGTCTTTTTTCGGCCTAGCTAACTATGTAACTATGTAACTATGTATTGGGGTTTGTTATGTAACCATTGTGTGATCTTTATTGAAACAAATGCAGGCTCTTTTTATACATGTGAGAATACTGCAGGCCCCACAGGAACAATGACCCGGATTCAGGGTCATTGTTCCTGTGGGGCCTGCAGTAATCTCACATGTATAAAAAGAGCCTGCATTCGTTTCAATAAAGATTCATTCCTGTTTGAACCTCAATACAGAGCCTCGTCTCGTATTCGGGGGAGAATTATTCGTATGGGTTTCTTGTTTGGCTGAAAGAAGTGTTCGGTAGCTGCCTTGGTGTTCCGCAAGGGAATATCGGGAAGGGGGCTTTAACCCCTTTCATACTCAGGGTCGTTACAGTTATCGATTTCTCCAGACCTGTAGGTATGTCTCAGGCTGCTATCTCATCTTTGATGTTATCTGAGAGACCATTAGAAAAAGCAGTCACGAGGGCCTCATATTTTCAAGCGACCTCTGCTGCCAGAGTACGGAATTCAATTACGTAATCAGCAACAGTTCTCGTACTCTGTTTGATGGAAATCAGGCTCTTGAAAGCTGAAGTGGAGCAAGCAGGAACGTCAAATACCCTTTTAAAGGAAGCCACAGTAACTCAGGACAATGGGGTTTTGCGTCTCCCATAGAGGGTTTGCCCAAGCCAAGGCTCTATCAGAAAGCAAAGAAATGATTAAGCCTACTTTGCTTCTGTCCGTGGGTAATGCCTGGGGCAGCATCTCAAAGTATATCCTAACCTGGTTGAGAAACCCTCTGAATTGAGCTGGATCACCCCCAAATCGCTGGGTAAGTGGAGCGGAACCATACATACCCCTTACAGAGGTAATATTCAAGGCAGGTGCCTGCAAAGAGACTGGAGGGATGGCCTGCCCCACCTGTTGTACCGGAACAGCCAGAGTGGAAGGATCCCGGTGAGCAGTGTGAATCAGGAGCGTCTGTAACGCTATGGCAAACTGATCCATGCGGTTATCCTGCTCATTCAATGTGGAAAAAACACTACCACTAGGTGGATTGCCTGCACCTTTGGAATTCATGGCCTTCGCCTACTGCCAGGAACCGTGAACCAGACGGAGACAGAAAATGCAGTAAAAAAAAATCACACATTTTAATATAGTGGTAAAAATGGTACAAATAATAAAGCTAGTCAAAACATGCCAGGGTTCAGTAATCAAAGCGGGTAGTCAGTGCAAGCCAGTAAATCAGGAAGCCAGAGATCAGCATAGTCAGACAGCAAACAGGTTCGGGAACCAGAAGGGACATCAGACAGGCAAGTCTTTAACAGGAACATAGCAGAAATGGGAGAAATTAACCAGGCAGTATAAATAGCCAGAAGGGGCTGGCTGACGAGCAGGACATTATCACCAGATGAGGCACTATGGAACGATGAGTGCTGGCAATTAACCGACAGCTGAGCACTGAGAAAGGAGGGCTGAGCCCAGCCCTGACACCTTTGTTTATATATAGCACTTTATAAATTAATATATTTTAGCACTGCACTTTTTTATTACAAATTTACATTTAAGGTCAGTCACCTTTGTGCTAGCAGCATTACCTCTGAAGCGCTCACTGTGTTTGTATTTGTTTGAACAGGTACAATAGTACAATAGTACAATACACTGCTTTCAGATCCATAATTTATCCAGATCTGACCACAACACTATTCTATGCTATGGGCCCATTTACACAGCTCCATTTTAATCTGTAGCATTTAGCTGTGTAAACCAAATCAAGAAAGATTTGCTTTTGGGGTCCAGGCCATTTTTTAGGGCTGTACTCATGTAAACCTTTGTGCTACTGTTGACACGTGCACAGCATAAATGGACCCTATGTGCTACTACATAATGAATTCAGGGCTGAGATGTAAACATCAACAACATGACAGTACTGCTGAATTACCTTAGCCTTCAGTCATTCTGCATCTGCGCCGTTGTGGCTGAATATACACTACTGAAGTTAAGGGCTCATTCACACCACAATGCATCCATTAATGCATGCGCGTTGCATTGGAGTGCGTTGTGTTTTTTGTAATGCGTTGGGGTGCATTTTACATGTGTTGCATTTGTTTGTTTTTTTGCTTTGATTTGCCTTGCAGTGTGTTGCATTTATGTGTGCATTTGAGCCTGTTGCGCTGAAAAAAAGTACTACTTTTTTTCAGCCCTGGCAAAATGCAATGCAAGGTGTTGGCGTAAACGGCATTCATAGGGAACCATTATTCTTTGGTTGCAATGCACCGGGGATGTGCTCACAAATGCACCCCAGTGCATCTGGTGTAAATGAACCCTTTAAGTCCTCTCTCCCTATCTCCCTCTGAGGCTGGATTCACACCTATGCGAACTGGATGCGGGTCTCTCTGCATCCAATTTGCATGACAGGAGATTGTGACCGGCTCTCTATGGAGCCAGTTCATATCTCCAGGAACGCTGTGCGTCTTTGGCTCCGTTTCAGGGCCGAATTCAGGCAAAAATTTGTCCCCGATTTGTCCCTAAAATGGAGAACAGGTATGCACTGGACCCCTGCTGCGAGCCGCATCCGTGGAAGGTGCGAAGCCAGCCTAAAAGATTCATTTGTGCAGCAGCAGTGCAGGTGCAGAATGATCTCAGCCCGACAAGGCCCAGGTCATTCTGTCTTGCTGCCGCACATTAATGCTTCATTCAGGGGGTGAGATAAAGATCACTAGTGGGTAATCAGCAGCACATATGCAAGAGCAGAATGTGTGCAGGTCAACTCATATGGATGTAAGCAGGTGTATGTCTGCATAAGTTCAGATACAGTAAGGATGCAGTACAGACAACAGCTGTGAGCTCTAGTACAGCTTTAGCTTTGCTCTTTGCACTGCAAATGGAGTGTAGTGTCACTGTGTAGTGACAGGTGGCAGTGGCACCCTACTTAGGTGAAGCAGTAAAAAAAAGTAAGGGATTGTGTAAATTGACATTTGTTTTTGTTGTTTGGAATGCAGTGTTTAACATTATTTCAATGTTATAGAGCAGAGTTCATTTGCATTTATTGCAAAGGTGATCAGCTACGGCAGTCTCCATACTTCTCTCAGCTCAGATTTGCCTTAACCACTTGCTGCCCGCCATATAGCAGAATGACGGCAGCAAAGTGGTTTCAAAATCCTGACCTCACGTCATATGACCCCGGGGGCGCGCATCACGGCTATCGTTTTTGCGGTGTGTCAGTCTGACACCCCGCAACTACGATCTCGGTAAAGAGTCTCCGACGGAGACTCTTTACCACCTGATCAGCTGTGTCCAATCACGGCTGATCACAGTGTAATTAGGAAATGCCGTTGATCGGCTTTTCCTCACTCGCGTCTGTTAGACGTGAGTAGAGGAGAGGCGATCGGCTGCTCCTCTGACAGGGGGGGGTCTGTGTTGATCGATTATCAGCGCAGCCCCCACCAGGATGCCCACACTGGACCACCAGGGATGCCACCAGACCACCAGGTATGCCACCCTAGACCACCAGGGATGCCAGTCAGTACCCACAATGGATGCCAATCAGTGCCCACAATGGATGTCAGTCAGTGCCCACAATGGGCATCACTGATTGGCATCCATCAGTACAATACATTACACTACAATGCCGCCTATCAGTGCCCATCCGTGCCGCCTATCCATGCCCATCCGTGCTGCCTATCCATGCCAATCCTTGCCACCTATCAGTGCCAATTTGTGCCACCTATCAGTGCCCATCCGTTTCACCCATCAGCGCCACCTATCAGTGCCGCCTAGCAGTGCCACATATCAGTGGCCATCAATGCCACCTCATCAGTGCCACTTCATTGGTGCCACCTCATCGGTGCCCATCAGTGCCGCCTTATCAGTGCCCGTCAGTGCAGCCCCATCAGTGAAGGAGAAAACTTACTTATTTACAAAGTAACATATTTTTTTTTCAAATTTTTGGGTCTTTTTTTATTTGTTTAGCAGAAACTAAAAATCCCAGAGGCGATCAAAAACCACCAAAAGAAAGCTCTATTTGTGGGAGAAAAATGATAAAAATTTAGTTTGGGTACAGTGTTGTATGACTGCGCAATTGTCATTCAAAGTGCGACAGCGCTGAAAGCTAAAAATTGGTCTGGGCAGGAAGGTGTTTAAATGCCCAGTATTGAAGGGGTTAAAGCAGATCGAAACCCCCCAAAAATAAAAACAGCGCACAGTCTTTAGGTGTTTGTTTTCTTTTATCAGGCTTTTTTTCTTTATTTTTACTATTTTCACCTGGTAATTCTGCAGAATCGATGACATCCTCCTCCTTTGGGATGGCCAGGCTAGTGACCTTCAGTCATTTATACAGTCCTTAAATGTCAATTCTAGGGGCATAGAATTAAAATATGAAATGAGCCAGGATACTATTCAATTCTTGGATCTCAATATCCGAATAGATAATAATAAATTTAAGACCTCCACTCATTTCAAAGCCACAGACAGAAATTCATTTATACCCATAGGGAGCTGTCACCACTCACCATGGCTTATTTCGGTCCCTAAAAGTCAATTTATTAGACTTAAAAGGAACTGTACAGAACAGGATGAATTTTTGGCTCAATCAAATGTTCTCATTGAGAGGTTTGTTGAGAAAGGCTATAAATTAGAAGATCTGACTAAGATTCGGAATGATGTGAAAGAACTAGAAAGAAGAGACTTACTGGCAGATAAAGGCCCGAAACAAAGGGATCGTTTCAAAAATGGAGTCCCTTTTATTACCTCTTATTCATTACAGCACAGAGGTATCAAACAACTTGTCAATAAACATTGGCATATTGTCAAAAGTGACTCCACTTTGAAAGATCTAGTGCCTGATATACCTCAAGTGATTTTCAAAGGGGTACCTTCTCTAAGGAACCAAATTGCAGCTAACGTTGTAGATCCTCCGACCAGTACAAGGGGTTTTTTCGATCAACTTACGGGGTACTACAAATGTGGCAAATGCAGGGTCTGTTCCCTCAACAGGAATGTTGGGAGACGTACTACCTCGTTCGTGTGTACAGCTACAGGGAGGAACCACACCATCAAACCATGCATAACTTGTTCCTCCAAGGGGGTTGTTTATATGCTGCAGTGCCCTTGTGGGCTGCAGTATGTGGGCCGGACTAAACGTCCTCTCCATGTACGTTTGGGTGAACATATATCTAACATCATTAGTGGTTTCCCCAAACATTCAGTGTCCAAACACTACTTATTGGTACACGACAAGAACCCTTCTGGGACTTCATTTTTTGGGATTGATAAATTCAAACCCCATTGGCGGGGGAGTTCCCTAGTGAGGGAAATCTCCAAACTTGAAATGGCATGGATCCATCGCCTTAAATCTTACACCCCACATGGACTCAATATAGACACCGATATTAACGCCTTTGTGGATAATTCCTAAATATGCGGTTATTGATTTTTTCTCCCTAGGGGTGAATTATGCATTATTATCATTTTTCATTTGTATGTACTGCTATGTTTATACACAAAATGGTAACTTTTTAATCCAATTTAATTTCCCCTTTTTTTGATGTTTTTGCCATTTGTGTACACTCCTCCTGAGATGCATGTAGAGTGGGCGCATTGAATACATGCATGTTGTGCCATATCTCCTCAATTGGGTATGTGTACAGCATATATGTATTTTTATATCTTTTTAATTCTTAATTCTTATTAATTGAATTTTTTGAATTTTATTCACATATTTTTCACTTATTACCATAGGCACCTTAACATGGAGATTGGTAATTATTGGGTTTATTGGTATATTTAACATTTTTCTCACTGATTTCACTGAGTCTGGGCTCAGTTCACTGTATATACAGTTATTTGTATTCTAATTTTTGTCTGAGTCAATTCTTAACATCCATTCGTGGTCGTGACATATGTGTTCATTTGCCACCATGACACAGGGACATTTTAATTTCACTAAATATGTATTATTATATATTGCATATACGCAGTATAGTTTTTTTACACCTTCTCTTTTCCTTGATATGTCCACACTTGCACTTCCCATGTCATATCATTATTTTCTATTATGTTTTTTTTCACCATTAAAACACTCCTAACTCACATGGCGTGGTTTACATACACACATAGCGTTATGTCATCTAACTGATTACATCACGGCTATTTGCCTTCAACTTTTTATGATATCACTGCTAAATATATTCACCTTCGTCTTTAATTAGTTACGATCGTTTTTTTCCTTTTCTATTCAAATTTTTGCATAGCGCTGCATATTATTATTTGATATGGGCATTTTTTCCCATACTTAAGATGGCTGCGCTTGTCTGACCCCATGCAACTCAGGTGGAGGTTGGGCTATATATGGGTGGTGCGTTACTGCGTCGCCCGTTCCCCATTGACAACGTCATCTGTGACGAAACGACGTATGGGAAGGCACGCAGTGACGCTACCACGGAGATCGTGAACGGGGGACGGGTTTGCACTGACCGGCCGGCAGTGTGTTTATTGTGTTCGTTTTTCAACATATATGTGTAAGTGTTTTTAATCTTTTAAAATAAACAAGTGTCTATCAGTATTACGCTATGGGCGGTCCCTTGTTTTTATGTGCCTGAGATAACTAGTTGGATGTCCTTGAGCGGAGCGGAGGTTGTGGAGGTCCTTCTTTTTCTTTGGAGTGGTTGTCCTTGATCTGATCGGTCTCATCAGTTACCCCCCACCTGAGATGTTGCAGGCTTCATAGGCAGTGCCTTTTATTACTAGTTATCTGGTAAGCGCCAAATTCAAAAGGTGGATGGGATTGCACAGAACTCTTGCATGCTTGTCACAGCGGTGCTTTATATGCCACATAACCAACAGTCTGCCTACTATATACAATCAGGCTTATCACTAAGGAAGACACATAATCAGGACTAATGTGGTCCCCATTGGACTTTATTTACCATATTTTATGCATTCTTCTATAGTTATATTGTGTATGTAATTCATTTTTTGGCACATTATCATTTGGGTATTTGTGTCTTTTTCATTTATGTAAATTTTTTTTTTTGGCGCAGCTTTATCCATTTGTAAATTCTGCAGATACCACATGTTCTGTTGCTGGATGGCTATGCTCACTTTCCCACTATATCTATGAAGGGAGCCAAGGTTGTCACCGGGGGCTGGACTTTAAACATGTCTTTCTTTGTTGTTTATCTTCATTACGGATAAGTCGTTTACAGAAGGAAGATTAGATTGATTTATCCTTTTAGGTCAGCTCACATGAAGTGACAAGCACACTTGGCATTTCCAGAAAAATCAACAAGTATTTTCTGTATTTGGTAAAAATATGTTTTTAGCCTGAAAAACGAAAGCTAACACAGCCACCATGTCTAATTACTGGTAAGCTGCAACATATTACATTTTTTGTTCTTAGGTTCAATAATCCTTTAACTGCTATCAGAGCATGATAAATAGGTCCTCTGCATCAAACCGAGAATTTAGAGTTGAAACCTTTGCACAAGTATTGATTATTGGCAGTTTCTGTGGACAGATCTTCTTAGTTATCATTTTCAACTCACCCATGGTTGTCTGTGAATGTCTCCACCTGGAATAGCGTTTCATTGCGGTTCTTCAAGAGGCCTCCATGATGGTTGTACATGGACTTTAAATTGAAGTCTAAACTGTCAGCTGGAGACTATAAAACAGGAGTAAAACACATTACTTAAAATATTTTTTATGTATGTGGCTTGTTACAGCAATTATTTCATCATTTTCCTCAGTGGGAAGGTTGGAATAGCTCATGTCTTTGTGTTTTTATAATACATGGAATGTGGGCCTAACATCAAGTTTTAAAGTGAATCTATGGTCAAAATTTAAAAATCATATATCCATTTCCATATTGTATTTCAATTATATCTAGCCTATTACTATTAACCACTTTAATACAGGGCACTTATACACCTTCCTGCCCATACCAATTTTCAGCGCTATCACATTTTGAATAACAATTGTGCGGTCATGCTACGCTGAACTAAAACAATATTTGTATCATTTGTTTCCCACAAATAGAGCTTTCTTTTGGTGATATTTGATCACCACTGGGGTTTTTATTTTTTGCACTACAATAAGTTTTTCTTTGTTTCTGTTACAAAACTTCTCCTTCTCTGATGGGCACTGATGAGGCTGCACTGACAGGCACTGATGAGGCAGTACTGATTGGCACTGATGAGATGGCACTGATGGGCACGGATGATGAGGCACTTATATGCAGCAATGATGGGCACTGATAAGCAGCACTGACGGCACAGATAGGTGGCGCTGATATGCAGCACTAATGGACACTCATAGGCGGTACTGATGGGCACGGATAGGTGGCACTAGGCACTGATAGGTGGCACTGATGGGTGGCACTGTTCAGCGGCACTATTCAGGGGGCACTGGCAGGCATCACTGATGGGCACAGTGCCATCCCTATTAGGCACTGATTGGCATACCTTGTGGTCATGGGTAGGCATCCCTGGTGATCCTGGGTGGGCATCCTGGAGGGGGCTGCACTGATAATCAATCAGTGCAGACTCCCCTGTCAGGAGAGCAGCCAATCGGCTTTCCTCTACTCGCGCCTGTCAGGGTAAGTGGAGGAAAAGTCGATATGCGGCTCTTCCAGTTTACACTGTGATCAGCTGTGATTGGACACAGCTGATATCGTGGTAAAGAGTCTCTGTGAGAGGCTCTTTACCTCGATCGGAGATGCGGTGTGTCAGACTGACACACCACCGATCGCCGTGCTGCGCGCCCCCATGAGCTCATCCTACTGGATGTAATATGACGTTCAGTCAGGATAACTGAACCAATTTGCATATGTCATATTGCTATATGTTGGGCAGGAAGTGGTTAAACGGAACAATCTTGAATTTAGCTTACTTTGCAAAAATCCCCACACATTTACTTTCTTGTATTCTGTAACACAAATTCACTATGCCAGGGGTCTCCAAACATCCTAAAAAAGGGCCAGTTTACTATCCTACTGACTTTAGGGGGGCCGGACTAGGGCCAGTGGAAGTAGAAAATGTCTTGGTGTCCAGTGGGAGTAAACAATGCCCTATCTTTTGGTGTCATTGGGAGGAATAGTGCCCCATCGTTGGTGCCAATGGAAGGGATTCTGCCCCATCGTTGATGTCAATGGAAGGAATTCTGCCCCATCGTTGGTGTCAATGGAAGGAATTTTACCCCATCATTGTTGTCTGTGGGAGGAATAGTGCCCCATCATTGGTGTCAATGGATGGATTTCTGCTCCATCGTTGGTGTCAGTGGAAGGAATTCTGCTCCATTGTCGGTGTTAGTGGATGAAATAGTGCCCCAAGGGCTATATAATGGCAAGAAAAAAAGGCTGCCTATGGCCCCCGGGCTGCAGTTTGGATACTGCTGCACTATGCCCTGTCAGTAGGCACTGCTGTGTCACAGAGCCTGCCTTCTGAACTACAGAGCTGCTGAGAGGAGTGTCAGGAGGCAGAGTAAGTAAAAAACATGCAGATAATACAGGAAGTTGTGGGAAGACATGGTGGGAAATTGGCCGAATTCACCACATGTGAGGAGATTTTTCAGGTAAGCTTATATTGGATTTCCAGAAAAATACCTATTGTTTGTGTTATTCTTACAATGCTGATGTTATAAAATGTGTATGCTGTGATAATATGTGATCTTTTAATTGGGAATATATTTGTAAGTGTGGTATAGTACCCATGAATGTACTGTGAGAAGTGAAGGCCATTATGGTTGTGTCTACAGGGGTCTTAAATATTATTATTAAAGGCGCAATCTTTTTTGGTTTGGTAGTCATTATAGATTGCTTACCTCAGGATCATTGTAATAAGCAGACCGTCTTGCACTTGATAGGGTCGGAGTTGCATTAAGACGGTTCCAGGGATCTTCACGACTTGTTAAATTGAATGTTTTTTGGTAACTCTGAAATGTAAATATAAAACCACATAAAAAAATGTTCTCATGCTAAAGTAAAGCGTACTTTTAATATAACGTAAGTAAGGTTGCAATTTGCAAATTGAATGAAAAGCAAAAAGGGTGATGGTAAAAGGGGGGCTACTTCTGGGCAAAGGGTCCTATTTCTCTAGCCATCTTTTGGCCATCATTAATTACATGCATTTACTGTGCCATGACTACAGCACCACATTTTTTTGAATCTAGATCTTTTTTTTTGCTGCAGGCACTGTCCCTATATGCCAACTTATGCTTCAGTGGGAGACATTGTACAATGTTAATTAATTCAGCAGGTTCTGTCAAAAAAAAACAAAAATACTTTTAAAATACATTGAGATAGGGCCAAGGTACACACGAAATAGGGGATATTGGAAAACATCACCAGTATTTTACTTAAAGTGGTTGTAAACCTCAGACATGAAATATGAACAAAGCATATCCCTCTATAGTGTGTACTTGTCTCAATTAAGAGCACTAAGTGTCACTGTCTGCTGCCTGGTTCCTCTGCTATCAGCATGAATCACATCTGCCAAGTTTTTCTGACACCAAGAGAAAAAGGTGATGGTAGGGACCTCCAGCTGATTGACAACCTCGGCTCTGTTGCTTTGTTCTTGTGTGCTGTGTGAAGATGGGCGTGTCCCTTCCCTCCAATTAGCTGTCAGAGCTCTCCACACTGAGCTCTGCAGAGTGTAACTTCATTTTTCCACCCCCTTTTTTTTTTTAACAAAAATTGCTCCAGGACTAAGTAACTGAGGAAAGCTTCAATTTGAAAAGAATACCCAATCACGTGCAAGAAAAAAAACAAAAAAAGAAAACAGAGGTTTTGCTTGCACATGATTGGATGATGGAAGTTAGCAGAGCTTCTGCTCATTTACTAAGCTCTGGAGCAACTGCTCTTGCAGAGTACAACTGCACTTTCTATTTGCCTTTAGTAAATAAACCCTTATGTGTCCATGCACACAGGGGGGTTGATTTACTAAAGGCAAATATACTGTGCACTACAAGTGCAGTTGCTCTAGATCTGAGGGGGAAGCTCTGAAATGAGGGGAAGCTCTGATGATTTCTATCATCCAATCATGTGCAAGCAAAATTGCATTTTTTTTTATTTTCCTTGCATGTCCCCCTCCGATCTAGAGCAACTGCACTTGAAGTACACTTGTTTTGGCAGAAAAAAACACTTTATGCGCCTAAATGTCTATATGCGCTTAAGCTCTAGGCGTGTTTAGCACTTGAGCGTTAGTTTCAGGGCTCAAGTCCTGCGGGAACGCATGGGAACGGAGTTCCTGTACTTTTTCCACAACAGGAACTCAGTTCCCATTAGCAGCTGTGTCCTGCAAGACTTTGAAGTATGCGAGCTGTGTGGCAGGTGCTACACCAGCAGCTGCGGGCACAGCTCGCAATAGTAAGTGCCGCACACCTGTAGGAACATCAGTTTGGGGTGGTAAGCTGAGCACAGAACCTGGCAAAGTTTAATGCCAGGAGGACAGTTTATGTGGAAATATGTGAAGGGTTGGAATAGCAGCGAGTGTGTGTTGGAGCCCTGCAGAGTTTGCAGCCCCCCAAGCTAACATACATCTCCTAGGCAGGAACACATCACTATCTCCCCAAGCATTCTGTCCAGATAATGTGCAGTTAATTTATGACCTTTCCGTTTAACCCTATGTTATCCAAACTCTGTTCAATGAAAAGTGTAAACTCACCACATAAACACTCTATATACAAAATAAAATTCCCCAATAAAGATCAGAACATGATGTTCACATTTGCATGGAAGCACAATTGAATGAATGCTGATTATTCAGAGAATTACCGTATTTATGTTTATTGAGGATTGTTTTTTTTATGTACTAACAGTTAAGCTTCATGCACACAATACGAAAATTGGATGAAAAATACCACTTTTGAAGCGTTCGTGCATATGAGCGTATCATTTTTTATTTATTTTTTGGTGGGGGAGTGGATCTTGGGTGGGAGTTCCCACACTTTTTTCCCCAGGACTTGACCCCTGGTTAGTTTATTTCAATGGCCAGAATAAAGGATTATTTTGATCAATGAAATGAATTAATGCCCAAGTGTTTAACATGCCTAAAGGTGCCACACAAGTTTACCTACGTCAGGCATTTTTCCTGCCAGTAGGAAAGGAACCTAGGAGACGTACTGTGTAATAAACTTGCAAATTAGTACAAGGGATTTTTGTAATGTATCCCCCACATTGGTTTACAGCAAACAATAGCAGGTTTTCATATTATTTAATTTACATTAGTCAATAGCAAAAAACTAAAAAACTTCAGAGCAAATAGCAACAAAAACAATAGCATAATACAGGCTGCTAGTTTGTAGATAGATTTCCCCTGAGCATTCAGCACGAGCTACATGGAGGCGTCACTTTCAGCCAGATCTTTGCGAATACTCTTTTTTAGATGAGCTAGCAAGTGACAAAAATCATACCTGTGTTTCCTTTCCCCGGAAGGAGGTATCATTTTCATATCTGGGATATGGAAATGGGTCTCTTGTAGGTGGCATGATGTCAGGCAAGTCCTTGGTGCTGAGCAGTGACAGGATCTGTCAGTAGGAGACTTTACGCTGTTGTGGCGTTTGTTTAGACTGGTTGCTAGGTGACAGAGACAGAGGGGTAGCAGTTACTGAGCAGGAAGTGTGACAAGGCTTGCCATTGGCTCCTGAAAGTTTTTATAAAGTATACATGAACTCTATAACCAAACACAATTCTATTTGCGCTCTTGTAGTATGGCTTTGTCCTCTTTCTCTGCAGGTGTGGGTGGCTTTACCTATCTTGCAATCTGTGCATTGCTAAAGGCTAAAAAATACAAGTTGCTTTTATGTTTTACTTTTCTGTGTGTGTTACGTTAGGTTTGTAAATGGCTAGCTTAGTACAGACAGCTCTAGAAGTCGAAGGAGGAATAGGCTCCCTCCAGGCATACCTTCCCTTTATTTACAGTATATACAGCATACCTCCCAACTTTTTGAGATGGGAATGAGGGACACCTATTAGCAAAAGTATGTAAGCATAGGACACCCCCCCTGCCACGCCCCCTTAAAAGGAGACTTATACAAAAAACAATTAGTTAAACTTGCAAGTGCTTTTTTTTTCTACTATTCCTTTATACTGCCTTTTGACATTTACCAATGCAGCAATTTAGAAATCAGATGAAAGGTATAGCACTGGGAAACACTTTTTGAAAGATGAATAGTCCATTTTTTATACAACTATATACCGTATTTTTCGGCGTATAACACGCACTTTTTCCCCCTTAAAATCGGGGGAAAGTAGTGGGTGCGTGTTATACGCCGATACCCCCCCAAAAAAAATGACAAAAATTGGTTGCGGCGCCGAAAAATGGCGACCACGGCCGAAAAAGGCTAAGCGCGGCCGAAAAAACCCGAAGCCGGCTGTTCAGCTCCGCTCGTAGTCCCGCCTCCCTGCGCTCGCTCCCGAAACAGCAGGGAGGCGGGACTCAGAGAGGAGCCGAACAGTCGGCTCGGTCTTTTTCGGCCGCGGTTCGGTCTTTTTCGGCCGTGCATGCGCGGTTTGTCTCGCGGCGGGAAATTTAAACGTCGGGAAGGCTGCAAATGACGCTGGCTAACTGCAAATGATAGAGGGCAAGCTACAAATGACGCTGGAAAGCTGCAAATGACACTGGGCAAGCTACAAATGACGCTGGGCAGGCTGCAAATGACGCTGGGCAAGGCTGCAAATGACGCTGGGCAAGCTGCAAATGACGCTGGGCAAGCTGCAAATGATGCTGGGCAAGCTGCAAATGACGCTGGGCAAGCTGCAAATGACGCTGGGCAAGCTGCAAATGACGCTTAAATGTAAGTTTTTTTTTTTTTTTTCCCCTAAACTTCTCTCCTAAAACTTTTTTTCCTTAAAATTCCCTCCTAAACTTGGGGTGCGTGTTATACGCCGGTGCGTGTTATACGCCGATAAATACGGTAGATCCGAACAAAATGAGGGACAGAGGGATGTTGTTCCAAATGAGGGACAGTCCCTCAAAATCAGGGACTGTTGGGAGCTATGTATACAAAATTGCTATATATGCTCCAACATGGAGACTCTGGGATGTGGAAATGGGTCTCTTGTAGGTGGCATGATGTGAAGCAAGTCCTTGGTGCAGAGCGATGGCCGGATAAGTCAGTAGGAGACTTTACGCTTTTGTGAATTTAGGCTGGCCATTTACAGTATGGATTGTTTTTTTTCCTTTGATTGCTATTGTATTCTGACAGAGGCGGACTTATCTGCTGTCAGAATACACTGATCAGCACTGCAGCGCTGATCGAACAACAATATTCCAACATTCCTGTTTGAGAGAAGCCAATAATAGATCGCCTCCTGTATAGAATGGCCATAGATGGATCAAAATGTGTCTGGTCCCTGCTGAACTGGTCAAATTTTGACCCATCTAGGGCCAGCTTTATGACTGCAATAAACCTCTAGGTTTTTCACTTTAATGCATTCTATGCATTAAAGTAAAAAACCTTCTGTGCTGCAGCCCTCCCCCCCTTTTTCTTACTTGAGCCTGATCCGATTCAGCAATGTGCACAAGCATAGCAGCTTCAGTGAAACGGGAGTGGGGGGCAGGGCCGAGTCCCGCTGTCTATGTCAATGAACGCAGCAGCAGGACTCAGGAGCTGGCCTGCACGGGTGCCCCCAGGGAAAGCGGCTTTCCGTAAGGGCACCCGATGAAGAGGAGGGGCCTGGAACGCCGACGGGGAACCCCAGAAGAAGAGGATCGGGGCTGCTCTGTGTAAATTGATTGCACAGAGTGGGTAGGTATAGGCATGTTTGTTGTTTTTATTAAAAAAAATTAAAAAGGTTTACAACCCCTGTAACAAAGTTTTTGACAGTGTCATTTTGTTTTTTGCAGGCTGGCTGGTAAGTGTGCCGGGAAAACTTTTGCTTTGTTGGTGCTGTGCAAAGCCCTTCCATATTGACCTTACTTTAAGCCCCAGTTCACACTGATGAGATGCGGGAAACGCACAGAAATTAAGCATTTCCCGCATTGCATCACACCCCATAGCAATGGCACAGTGTTTATGCTATCACACTCCCATGAGCAGCTCGCATAAAGCAGTGCGTGTGTCGTGTTTTTACCGTGATTTTGACGCAATGTTTGCAGCGATTTGCGGTTTCTTTTTTTTTACACTGCATATAGCTGGTTGCTATGGAGGGGGGCAGGAAGCCAGCCGCCACCGTGTCCTTAACAACCGATGAGTCATCAGCTGTCAGTGGGCTTCCCCGCTGAATGTAAAAAAAAAAAAAAGAATTGCTGGCTAAAAAAAAAAATTGTGAAAAAAACAGCGTGGGGTCCACCCCGCCCAGGTCAATACCAGTCTAGTATGGATTTGGAGGGGACCCCCTCCCTGCCCAATTTTTTTTTTTAAATGGCGTGGCGTCCCCCCAAAATCCATACCTGACCCTTATCCGAGCATGCTGCCCGGCAGGTCAGGAAAGGGAGGGGACGAGCCCCCCACCCCAAAGCAGTTGGCCCCATGCGGGCGGGGGGCTTATCAGAAGCCCCCTTGGCCCCCCCATCCCGACCTTCCGCCCCTATGTAAATGAGTATCGGGTACATTGTACTCCTACCCATTCACCAAAAAAAAAAAGTAGTGCAGTGTGAAAAAATACAGTGGACAGTTTTTGACAAGTTTATTTAAAATATCTTTTTCTTCCCCTATTCTTCTCCCGCATCTTCCCCCTTTGGGCTTCTCCCGCTGCTTCTTCCGCTCTTCTTCTTTCTCCTGTCTTCTTTGTCCGGTGTTCTTCTTCCTCTGCCGCCGACCCTCTTCCGATGCTGTGTCCGGCTCCTGCCGACGACCCTCCTCCAATGCTGCGTCCCGCTGATCTGTCGGTGCAGATGTCAAGCATGTCTTAGATAATGATGGGGGCGTGGCCATCAGATGACACCATGGCCCCATGGCCCCCTTGTGATGCCATGGACCCATCATGCCCGGGCTGTGACCTCACAAGGGGGTGGGGCCTCTGGATGGTGTCATCTGATAGCCATGCCCCCATCGTTATCTAAGACATGCTTGACATCAGCACGAACAGATCAGCGGGGAGGCAGGATCTGAGGAGGGTCATTGGCTGCAGAGGAAGAACACTGGACAAAGAAGACAAGAGAAAGAAGAAGAGCAGAAGAAGAAGCGGGGGAAGGAGAAGCCCAGAGGAGGAAGATGCGGGAGAAAATGGAGGAAGACTGGAGGAAGGGAAGAAGAAGATATTTTTAATAAAGGACTTGTCAAAAACTGTCTACTGTATTTTTTAACACTACACTACTTTTTTTTGGTGTAGGGGTACAATGTACCCGATACTCATTCACATAGGGGGGGAGGCCAGGATTTGGGGGCTCCCTTGTTAAAGGGGAGCTTCCAGATTCCGATAAGCCCCCCCGCCGGCAGACCCCGACAACCACCGGGCAAGGGTTGTTGCGAAGAGGCCCATGTCCCCATGAACATAAGGGCAAGGTGCTTTGGGGCGAGGGGCGTAGAGCCCCCCGCCCCAAAGCACCCACCCCTCCCCACGTTGAGGGGATTTGGCCTGGTAGGGTTTAGGAGGGGGGGCACTCGCTCGTCCCCTCCCTTTCCTGACCTGCCGGGCCTGGTATGGACCTGGGGGGGCCACACTGTTTTTTTTTTTACATTCCCGCAGGGAGAAGCCTGCTGACAGCTGATGACTCATCGGTTGTTAAGGATGCGGCGGCCGTCTTCCTGGCCCTCTTCTTAGCTATATACAGTGTAGAAAAACACAAAATCGTGGTAAAAACACATGTCCAAAAACTCGGCAAGCACCGCAAAAAGCACTGCAGAAATGCTGAAAAGCAGCATGCATAGATGTCAACTGAGCCTAATCAGGATGGACAGGAAGCCCCCGCTCACTTCCTGCCCGTGCACGGCATGGGCTGTTTAACAGTTGTATTATTTTAACAGGCTAAATACCTGTCATGTGACAGAATTCTGGAAAGTTTAGTCAGTTGGTCAGGTGATCTGAAGAACCTATAAAGGAAAGAGAAGAAAGGAGTTAGTCGTTGGAGCAGCAGTGACAGAAGAAGACACATCCCTCCTTCTGCAGAAGGGGACAATATGTTTTTTTCATTATTAAAGAGGATTTCCACTGGTTGTTGCTTTGACAGCAATCACTGGTGGTCCATGTTATCACATAATAGAGCCAAGGAAGCTGCCATCTTTGTTTCTGTTTGATCTGCAGTGGCCACGATGCTGCACATGTGATCAGTTATGACACCATACATTTGATGGCTTGACAGTTCGGTTGAAAGTACAACACACATAGAATAACACTAGGAAATACCATTCCAGTACAAGAATACATTGTTTGCATACTGTGAACTGGTGATACTGGTCCCATGATTGGGAAAATGCATAAGGGAATTTGGATATCGCAAATACTAGCTGAATTCGTTTTGGAAAGAGGTGATTGATGTCAGCCTGTCCTGCGATGCTGCCACAGCACACATCCATTCATTGAAGTCCTTGATGTTGGAGTTACCGATAGAAAATAAACACGAGCACATAACAGGATCTTTCTGGTAAAGAGATTGGATTTGGCACTGTGGTGTGCTTTAATTTCACACTGAAACTGGTGCAGTGACCTCATCTCTTCTCTTCACCTAATAGACTTTTCAACATTTATTTTCAGCGTTGCACGTGGACTTTTTAATACAATACCAATAATAAAGGGCTGCGGCCATTTCATACCATTCGATTTGTCTAATAGCCTATTTATTCATACATGGATACAGTATTTGGATTTGGTCTTCAGTCCCATTCACTTGAAAAAAACAGGGGGTATAATGTATGTACAATCCTGAGCACTGCCTTTGCAGCTAAAGAGGGTAGCGGTTGGGAGATAGTAAAAGCTTGGCTTATCTGAGGATTTTGACCCCCACTAACCTAACATATGAATGAGCCCAAAAGTAATAGTAATGGAAACAATGTTTGTGGAGTAAACCAATAAATTTTTGCATAAGAATTCCTAATGGTCTGTGTAACTGCAGACATGGCCTTTTCCTACATACCTTTAGCTCAGAAAGCTGAGCGATATTGAAGTATGGAAGCTGCTGACTTTTTTGTACGGGTGGCAAGCACACAGGCTGCCATTCTTATCCTTGCTTTCCAACCTGGTATTTCATTAATGACATAACAAGTATGTGCATATCGGACCTCTGCCGGACTAGCCCCCCCATAATCAAAAATCTTATCCAGTTTTTTAGGTCTTTGTTAGATCAGGTTAGATCAACCATTGTTTGCGTTAGATCTCACAAAGAAGAAGCAATAGTAACAGTAATTTGCTGGGGGGGGGGCTAACCCATCATCAGCCCCCTCTTATCAAAAAATTTACCAGACAGTTAGCTATTTTGGAAGCTATTTGTTAGATCCGGTAAGATCAAGTGGTTTTAACGTTAGATCTCACATAATTAGAGACTTATTAAGTGATTAATGAGGGGGGCTGCCCTCCCCCCCATCACATTTTCTGGCCAAAAATCATTCAGGCTAATAGATATTCGTTAGATCTGGTAAGATAAAGTGGTTTTACCGTTAGATCTCACATAATTTCAGAGATATTCCACATAAAATTAGAGATATTAAGTTGTACATAAGGACGGGTTGGCTCCCCCTTATCAAATTTTTGGACCAAAAATCATTCAGGCTAATAGATATTCGTTAGATCCAGTAAGATCAAGTGGTTTTAACGTTAGATCTCACATAATTTCAGAGATATTTCACATATAAATAGAGATATTAGGTGGTACATAAGGATGGGTTGGCCCCCTCTTATCAAATTTTCTGGTCAAAAATCATTCAGGCTAATAGATATTCATTAGATCCAGTAAGATCAAGTAGTTTTAACGTTAGATCTCACATAATTTCAGAGAAATAGAGATATTAGGTGGTATATAAGGACGGGTTAGCCCCCCCACATGCAATTTTCGGACCAAAAATCATTCAGGCTAATTCATTAGATCAGGTAAGATCAAGTGGTTTTAACGTTAGATCTTACATAATTTCAGAGATATTCCACATAAAAAAAGAGATATTAGGTGGTACATAAGGACAGGTTAGCCCCCCCACATGCAATTTTCTGACCAAAAATCATTCAGGCTAATAGATATTAATTAGATCTGGTAAGATCAAGTGGTTTTAACATTAGATCTCACATAATTTCAGAGATATTCAACATAAAAATATAGAAATTAGGTGGTGCATAAGGACGGGTTGCCCCCACATGCAATTTTCTGGCCAAAAATAATCCAGGCTAATAGATATTTGTTAGATCCGGTAAGATCAAGTAGTTTTAACATTAGATCTCACATAATTTCAGAAATAGTCCACATAAAAATAGAAATATTAGGTGGTACATAAGGACGGGTTTCAACCCCCCCCCCCCCCATGCAATTTTCTGGCCAAAAATCATTCAGGCTAATAGATATTCATTAGATCAGGTAAGATCAGGTGATTTTAACATTAGAACTCACATAATTTCAGAGATATTACACATAAAAGATCCCGGCGAAAACAGCCTCAGTCCCAATGTGACTGAGGTGACTCTCAGAGCCAGAGGCTCCTGAGTTTGTACCTCAAAGTCCACCTTTTGAAGAGTTGGAAGACCCTCAATCTACCCTGCTGACAGCAGACCCTGAAGACTTCATTGGGGAGGAAGCTGAAGCTGATATGCAGGAAGTAGAAGAGACCAGTGTGCCTGTAACCCCAGAACCTAAAGAACAGGGAGAGGGTTATTCACCCGCCCAAAAGACTAACATATGATACTTTGGGTGAAAGCTTTGAGGAGGTAGTTCTCATTGCAAAAAGGACTGTTGAAGCAACTGACCCTTCCACCGCGGATTTGGTGGTGGACAATCCCAACTCATCCCCTGGCACATCTAGCTGGGCCATTACAGTTAAGGTGGCCTGTAAGCAAGACAACCTCCCCTCGTATGCTAATTGTTGGAATGTTCCTCTGCCAGGGTTTTATGCAGATGTAAATTATATGGTTTCCTGTGCACACTAACCTGTTTTTTTTTCCGTGTGTATATCAAAAGCATGTAACAGGTCATAGACGCTTTACCTCCTTTGGCGGACCAAAGGTTCTTTGGTGAGGGGAGTGTGCAGCAGGGGCTGCTCTGTCACCTGTGGTCCCGCACCTCCTGCCAGCGACTGACACAGGCACACACTGAGGGTGAGCTTGCCTGTCAGTCCCTGTGGGGGATTTCACCCTCTCCTCTTCCTTGAATGATGAGCGGTGCTCACTCACAGGCCTCTGCCCACTCAGCTCTCCTCTGTGTCCCTATTAGCAGGGAGAGGGAGCCAATCAAGCAGCAGCAGAGGACCACGGGACTTGAAGTCTCATCACAAAACGGCCCCATTCATTTCTACAGGGGGCAGAACTACCAAGCCCAACCTACTTTGCAAAAAGGGAGGACTAGCTAAAGACTTAAGCTTGTTGGTCTGAGGAGAGATCACCATGAGGCAGGGAGGTGAACAGAGGTGTGAGGAGAGACTACAGGCACCCGCTGAAGAACTATCCAGAGACCATCCAGAGACGGATGAAAATTGATGTACCTTCTGTACCACCTAATATCTCTCTTTGTATGTGGAATATCTCTGAAATTATGTGAGATCTAATGTTAAAACCACTTGATCTTACCGGATCTAACGAATATCTATTAGCATGAATGATTTTTGGTCCGAAAATTGCATGTGGGGGGCTAACCCATCCTTATGTACCACCTAATATCTCTATTTTTATGTGGAATATCTCTGAAATTATGTAAGATCTAACGGTAAAACCACTTGATCTTACCGTATCTAACAAATAGCTTCCAAAATAGCTAACTGTTTGGTCAATTTATTGATAGGGGGGGGCTGATGACGGGTTAGCCCCCCCAGCAAATAACTGTTAATATTGCTTCTTCTGTGTGAGATCTAACGCAAACAATGGTTGATCTAACCTGATCTAACAAAGATCTAGCAAATTGCATAAGATTTTTTCAACATTTTTGATATTCGGGGGCTAACCCGGCAAAGGTTCATAGTGATCTTCAACCAGGACAAAGCCAGGAAGGGATCACATGGCCCACATGGTAGGTTCATAGTGATCTCCAACCAGGACATAGCCAGGAAGAGATAACATGGCTCCTGTGAGAGGTTCATAGTGATTTACAACCAGGCCATAGCCAGGAAGGGATTACATGGCCCCAATGGTAGGCTCATAGTGATCTCCAACCAGGCCATAGCCAGGAAGTGATCACATGGCCCCATGGTAGGCTCATAGTGATCTCCAACCAGCCCATAGCCAGGAAGGGATCACATGGCCAGTGTTGGTCATCTTACTTTAAAAAAGTAATTAGTTAAGTTACAAATTACTTCTCCCAAAAAGTAATTGCGTTAGTAACTCAGTTACTACATTGGAAAAGTAATTAGTTACGCAGCAAAGTAACTGACTTTTTTTTTTTAACTCTGCAAGGGGCGTCTATCGTGTAACTAAGGGGCGGGTCTAGTATTACTGTAACCAAGGGGCGCATTTATTATTATTGTTATATATCGTGTAACCAAGGGGCTGCTCTATTATTACTCTAACCAAGGGGCAGATCTGTTATAGCGTGTAAGCAAGGGGCGGGTCTATTATTATTATATCGTGTAAGGGGCGGATTTCTACAGAAGAGGGCGAATGTTAAATTAATGGGCAGAGCTCGATATATAACAATAATAATAAATGCGCCCCTTGGTTACAGTAATACTAGACCCACCCCTTAGTTACACAATAGACGCCCCTTGCAGAGTAGCACGAGCATCAGGAGCGTGCGGCATCGCCTCGTACAATTACATGTTAACTGCGCCTGAGCGGTGTAGAGTTCACTCAGAGCTGTTTAGGTTCGGCAATTTTCGGAAGCTCCGTTGTCCTTTGTACTGCGCAAGCGCTGCGCCTGCGCAGTACAGGGGGTCCTTATCCGGCGGGGGGAACTTTTTCGGCAGGACACCGGAATTACACTACTGCCATCTAGTGGCGGTAGATGTAATTGGGGTAACTAAGCCAAAGTAATGGGAACTGAGTTACCATGAGGGGAAAAGTAATCAGTTAGATTACTCGTTACCCTCTAAAGTAACTGAGTTACGTAACTCAGTTTATTTTAACTCAGTTACTTACATCACTGCACATGGCCTCCATGATAGGTTCATAGTGATCTCCAACCAGGCCACAGCCAGGAATGGATCACATGGCCTTCATGGTAGGTTCATAGTGATCTCCAACCAGGACATAGCCAGGAAAGGATCACATGGCTCCTATGTGAGTGTCATAATGATCTCTGACCAGGACATAGACAGGAAGGGATCACATGGCTCCTGGGAGAGGTTCATAGTGATCTCCAACCAGGCCATAGCCAGGAAGGGATCACATGGCTCCTATGAGAGGTTCATAGTGTTACGAAGTTACGAATTATCTGAAATAACGAAAGTATCTAATCAAATCGAACGGAACTAATTAATAATAAAAAATAATAATAATAAAACGTTTTTATTGTTATTATTATTAATTTGTTACGTTCCATTCATTTAGAGTTACGACATTCATAACTTCGGATAAATTCGTATTAGTTACGTTCACTAACAGCCAAATTATTTCAGATTTTTAGAATTTGGGGTTTTCAGATTTTCGTTCTTTTGAATTTTCGCATTTTCATTTGTTCAAATGTTCTGAAAAATTTGGATATTTCTGAATTAACGAATTCGGAACTAAACAAATTGCACAAGTCCGTACTCCCTGTGAAGGATCGTCTACACCCACGCGGGATGCACAGGCGTTCCAGGCAGCCTGCTGAAATCAGTAACAGTTGGCCAGCTACACTGATCTCCAAGTGCATCCTGGAGTGTACATCCTTGTGGATCCAATTAAAAGATCGAAGTGCAGACTGCGTTCAGATCCATTCACTGGACCCACGTGGACGTACGCTCAGAAATGCACTTGGAGATCCGTCTGTTACTGATTTAACCATATAAGCCCTGGAAGGTTTTACCCCCCCCCCCCCCTTCATAATATTGATGTCCTTTTTTTTCCCCACAAATAGAGCTTTCTTTTGGTGGTATTTGAACACGTTTTTGTTTTTTATTTAAAAAAAAAAAAAAAGAGCAACAATTGTGGAATAGGAAAAAATCTATATTTTTTTACTTTCTGGTGTAAAACGTATCCAATACAAAAATTCAAAAAATCGAATTTCTTCATCAATTTAGGCCAATATGTATTCTGCTAAGTTTTTGGTAAAAAAAAAATCCCAATAAGTGTATATTGATTGGTTTGCGCAAAAGTTTGGGATATTTTTATGGAATTTTTATTGATTTTTTTTTTTTACTAGCGATATCAGCGACTTACAGTGGGACTGTCACATTGCGGCAGACAAAACGGACACCTAACTGACACTTTTAACACTTTATTTTGAAGATCAATGGCACCAATGCAGTCATCCGTGCTAAAAAAAATATGCACTGTCACTGTACTAATGACACTGGCTGGGAAGGGGTTAACATCAGGAGCGATCAAAGGGTTAAAGGGGTTGTAAAGGCAGAAAGTGCATTCTATGCATTAAGATAACAAACCGTCTGTGTGCAGCAGCCCCCTTAATACTTTCCTGAGCTCCCTCTCTCTCCAGCGATGTCCACGAGTGTCTTAGCCATCTGGAACTCAAAATCAGTAAGCCAATCAGGGGAGAGAGGGGGTGGGACCGAGTTGGCGCTCCGTGTCTGAATGGACACAGGGAGCTGTGACTTGGCTCGGGTGCCCCCACAGCAAGCTGCTTGCTGTGGGGGCACTCCACAGGAGGGAGGGGCCAAGAGCACCGAAGAGGAACCCGAGAAGAGGAGGATCGGTACCGCTCTGTGTAAATCCAACTGCACAAAGGAGATAAGTATAACATGTTTGATATTTAAAAAAATAAAAATAAATATACAAGACTTTACAATCACTTTAAGGCTGCATTCACACCTGAGCGTAGCGTTTTCAGGCAGAAAATCGTGCGAATTGTGGCGTTTTTTTACCACGATTTCGCAGCGTTTTTTACTGCGTTTTGCAGCGATTTTGTGCAGAGCAAAAGGTCACCAATGTAAAAAGAAGAAAAAGGCCCAAATCTGCTTGATTCGAGCGACAAAAAAGGGTCCCGAACTTGTTTGAACTTCAGGCGTTCGGCTTCAGGCGACATGGAGTGGAGATGTGAACCATCTCCATTGAGAATAATGGATTTTTTCCCCTCTAGCGTTTTGGAGCTTCAGGCTTCAAGCTACAAAACGCTCAGGTGTGAATGCAGCCTAAGGCTCCTTTCACACTGAGGCGTTGCAAAACCGCGGTAAAAACGATTAGCGTTATTATTTGGCGCGTTTTTGCCGCATTCACGGTAAAATTTGTAAAAAAGTGCATGCGTTTTAATCGCGTTTTTATAGCGTTAGCGTCAGCAAACAACCCAACCCTCTTACATCACATCCTGTACACTTCTTGTTTTCTTGTCAGAGAAGAAATAGAACAGGGAGAAGATGGAGTTCCATGAGCTGCTGTTGTTGTTTGTGAACATATACTCCAACAACAGAGACCACAACTACGCTTTTGAGTTCGTCCCATCACTCAAATGCACTCAGAGAGAGGACAATTTGTGCTGCTCTGGGAGAGAGCACCCTGATAAGTTCAGAAACTACACACGGGTGAGCATTGCAATGTAAGTATATCCTAGTTCACTAAACCCACTCCCGGTAGTCCCAAATTCCCTTATCCCATACTCAGTAGTCCAAAACCCCTAATGCCAGTCCCATAAGTCACTACCCCACCCCACATAGTTCCAAACCCCCAACCCTAACCCCAATCCCACCCCTCATAGTTCCAAACCCCTAACCCTAATCCTAATCCCACCTTTCCAAGTCCCAAACCCCTAACCCTAATCCCACCCCTCATAGTCCCAAACCCCCAACCCTAACCCCAATCCCACCCCTCATAGTTCCAAACCCCCAACCCTAACCCCAATCCCACCCCTCATAATCTCAAACACCTAACCCTAATCTTACCCCTCATAGTCCCAAACTCCTAACCCTAACCCGAATCCCACCCCTCATAGTCCCAAATGCCTAACCCTAATCCCAACTTTCCAAGTCCCTAACCCTAATCCCGCCCCTCATAGTTCCAAACCCCTAACCCCACCTTTCCAAGTCCCAAACCCCCAACCCTAACCCCAATCCCACCCCTCATAGTTCCAAACCCCCAACCCTAACCCCAATCCCACCCCTCATAGTCCCAAACACCTAACCCTAACCTCACCCCTCATAGTCCCAAACTCCTAACCCTAATCCTACCCCTCATAGTCCCAAACCCCTAACCCTAATCCCACCCCTCATAGTTCCAAACCCCCAACCCTAACCCCAATCCCACCCCTCATAGTCCTAAACACCTAACCCCAATCTCACTCCTCATAGTCCCAAACTCCTAACCCTAATCCCACCCCTCATAGTCCCAAACTCCTAACCCTAATCCCACCTTTCCAAGTCCCAAACCCCCAACCCTAATCCCACCCCTCATAGTCCCAAACCCCCAACCGTAACCCTAATCCCACCCCTCATAGTCCCAAACTCCTAAGACTAAGAGGATTTTTAGGCATGGAGGAGTGGGATTAGGGTTAGGGTTAGAAGTTTGGGACTATGAGTGGTGGGATTAGGGTTAGGGTTGGGGGTTTGGGACTATGAGGGGTTGGATTAGGGTTAGGAGTTTGGGACTATGAGGGGTGAGATTAGGGTTAGGGTTAGGAGTTTGGGACTATGAGGGGTCAGATTAGGGTTAGGGTTGGGCGTTTGGGACTATGAGGGTGGGGTTAGGAGTTTGGGACTATGAGGGGTGAGATTAGGGTTAGGAGTTTGGGACTATGAGGGCTGGGGTTAGGGTTAGGGGTTTGGGACTATGAGGGGTGGGGTTAGGGTTAGGAGTTTGGGACTTTGAGGGGTGGGATTAGGGTTAGGGTTGGGGGTTTGGGACTATGAGGGGTTGGATTAGGGTTAGGAGTTTGGGACTTTGAGGGGTGGGGTTAGGGTTAGGAGTTTGGGACTATGAGGGGTCAGATTATGGTTAGGGTTGGGGGTTTGGGACTATGAGGGGTGGGATTAGGGTTAGGAGTTTGGGACTATGAGGGGTGGGATTAGGGTTAGGGACTATGAGGGGTGGGATTAGGGTTAGGGTTAGGGGTTTGGGACTATGAGGGGTGGGATTAGGGTTAGGAGTTTGGGACTATGAGGGGTGGGATTAGGGTTAGGGTTGGAGGTTTGGGACTATGAGGGGTGGGATTAGGGTTAGGGTTAGGAGTTTGGGACTATGAGGGGTCGGATTAGGGTTAGGGTTTGGACCCAGTCATGTTTCTTGTCCCACAGTTCTGGGTGCCTCCTCATTGTCTCAATGAATTCCTCTGGATCTCCACTGCCAGAGGGTCTTTCTGCTCCAACTTCTGCAGCTGTAGGCTTCATCTCTACAGATTCCTCCATCATGTTATACTCTGTAAAAAAGTGGAAAACTGCGCTTAGTGTGAAGAAAGGAAAAAATTGTATATGGTTTCTATTTAAAAAAAAAACAAATAGTGATAGTGACCCTAAAAGAAGGGAAGAAAAAGAAGCTGCAACCTATTGTGAGATATACACAAAAAATAAACAATAAAAAGGAGAAGTTGCGCTAGTGTGAATGTTATTTCCAGTAAATTTTAAACTGAGTACTAATACCCGGTATGACCATTCAAGTGAAAAATAGATATTAATTCTAAAGTGACACACAGAAGTGACATACAAAAACTATATTAATTAGGTTATGTGAAATCTATTGGTGAATTATTAATCCCAATATGTTTTTTTAAGGGACTAAAAACAAAAAAACAAAAACAAAAGAAAAAAATATTTTTTAAAATAGTCCCATGTGATAGTCCACAATTAGAGAGCCTTCAAAGAATGTAAAAATCACAATCCATCCAAAGAGGTCGTAGACAGTGAAATTGGTTGTTTCCAAAATTGCGTATAAAGACAACACTTCTACCATCCAAATTGTATGCTTACCAGAAGATAAGCAAAATTGTGCAGTTGGCTTATACCCAGCCTGGGCCTTTTGATGAACCAGATTGCAGCAGCTTTGCGAATATTCGGTCCCCGCAAAAATGAAACTCCGTGTATGTGTTATAAAAAGAAAATCAAGGACATAGCATAATATTGTCACAACACTATACTTTTAAATAAAAAACAAAAAACAAAAATGTCACTCTAAAAATGAAAAAAATTTAAAAAAAGAAGAAAAAGTAAAAGCACCCAGTGACCAACTCTACGGCTACAGAGTGATCCAGCAGAAAACACCTCCACCTTCCAAGTAGTGGGCTTACCAGATAATGAGCCAAATATACACCAGTGATTGGAACAAACCGCTACTTGTGACCCCCAACCCTAACCCCAATCCCACCCCTCATAGTTCCAAACCCCTAACCCTAACCCTAATCCCACCTTTCCAAGTCCCAAACCCCTAACCCTAATCCCACCCCTCATAGTCCCAAACCCCCAACCCTAACCCCAATCCCACCCCTCATAGTTCCAAACCCCCAACCCTAACCCCAATCCCACCCCTCATAATCTCAAACACCTAACCCTAATCTCACCCCTCATAGTCCCAAACTCCTAACCCTAACCCTAATCCCACCCCTCATAGTCCCAAATGCCTAACGTCACCACGCCGTCGACGAGGACGGGAGTTTGTTCTATTTATCCGGCCGGCGCATAATTTCTATGCTTGATGTATCTGCATTTCTGTAAGTGCAATTTTTATTTTATTTAAATAAAACTGTTAGACGGTACCCCACCATGGTCTGCCACTTTCTCTCTTTTTGGGTATAAATGAACTGCTGTACTTAAGAGAAAAAGGATCGATCGCTGTCACAGACTGGGAACAAACAGTTTTTCATCTCTTATACAAACCATCTGCAGCTCTTATCCGGGAGTCAATATGCAATGATTGATTTATATCTGGTAAGAAGCCCCTCTGTGTGGTGTCGGGTCACAAGAAGCTTCATAGTTTCATAGTTAGTAAGGTTGAATAAAGACATCAGTCCATCCAGTTCAACCTGAGCGAGTGTCTACAATTGTCCCTATCCCTGTACATTGTACACTCACACCAGTCCCTACCCTCAAGGAGCCCACAATCCAAGGTCCCCATTCATATACTAGGGCCAATTTTTTTTTTGGACAGAAGCCAATTAACCTACCTGCATGTCTTTGGAAGCGGTTTGTTCCAATCACTGGTGTATATTTGGCTCATTATCTGGTAAGCCTACTACTTGGAAGGTGGAGGTGTTTTCTGCTGGATCACTCTGTAGCCGTAGAGTTGGTCACTGGGTGCTTTTACTTTTTCTTCTTTTTTTTCATTTTTTTCATTTTTAGAGCGACATTTTTGTTTTTTGTTTTTTATTTAAAAGTATAGTGTTGTGACAATATTACGCTATGTCCTTGATTTTCTTTTTATAACACATACACAGAGTTTCATTTTTGCGGGGACCGAATATTCGCAAAGCTGCTGCAATCTGGTTCATCAAAAGGCCCAGGCTGGGTATAAGCTAACTGCGCAATTTTGCTTATCTTCTGGTAAGCATACAATTTGGATTGTAGAAGTGTTGTCTTTATATGCAATTTTGGAAACAACCAATCTCACTGTCTACGACCTCTTTGGATGGATTGGGATTTTTGCATTCTTTGAAGGCTCTAATTGTGGACTATCACATGGGACTATTTTAAAAAATAATTTTTTCTTTTGTTTTTGTTTTTTTGTTTTTAGTCCCTTAAAAAAACATATTGGGATTAATAATTCACCAATAGATTTCACATAACCTATCTAATTAATATAGTTTTTGTATGTCACTTCTGTGTGTCACTTTAGAATTAATATCTATTTTTCACTTGAATGGTCATACCGGGTATTAGTACTCAGTTTAAAATTTACTGGGAATAACATTCACACTAGCGCAACTTCTCCTTTTTAATGTTATACTCTGTCTTGCTCTGTCTGATCTCCTCTCCACTTTTCAACAGGATTTCCTTGTATCCCAGCATCCTGCTCTTTACTGCGGTCATGTGACCTTCACAAAGCTTCTGGGCGTTTTTTTTACCGCGATTCCCATTCATTTAAATTGGGATGGGCGTTTTTACAGCGCTATTTTCAGCGCCCAAAATCTGCTCCCAAAAAGCTGTTTGCAGGATTTTTTCCAACGGACAGCCAGCACAATGCCTCAGTGTGAAAGGCTACACTGAGATACATGGGAGGCGTTTTTATTGCGGTATTTAGGCAGTAATTTTTGCCTTGTTTAAGCAGACCACCGTTCTGTCTGCCTCGGGAACAATTGGCGGGTCTTCCAGACCCGCTGATTTGATCTTGCTGTGTCCAATCACAGCGGGAGCAGGTCACCGGCAGTGCACGTGCGCGCCCCCAGACTCGGAAGGTAAAAAAAAATCACATGCAGGTACGTAATTTTGCGCTAAAAGGCCACCCTGCCACAGTATATGTACGTGGGGCGGTCCTTAAGCGGTTAAACAGGCAGCCTTCATGGAACACCTGTGCGTCCCGCATAGGTGAAGACGGCCCCTTCGCACAAATGTAAGGATTGGTACACCCATGTGAATGAGGCCTAATGCACACTGCGCTTCACTTATGTTCGGGTGCATTGAGTTTAACTGCTTGCCAACCCACCGCAGTACATTTACTGCGACAGGTCAGCTTGCACAGTCACGTACCTGTACGTCGCTACGTTCTTCCGGGACCCCCCCACGCATATGTGTTCGGCCCCCGAAGACGGCTGTCATTCGCTGCAGCACAAGCGATTATCGGGTCCCGGGCATTGATTTATGGCTGGGACCCTCTGATTGGATGAGCGAATACCAGAAGAGAGCTATGTGTTGGTAAACAGCACAGGGCCCTCTACAGACAGCAGCGATGTGCCGTTTTTTTTTTGTTTGTTTGTTTTGTAGCGGCCATAACCCCTAGGGGCGGCCTTGACTTTCTGGGCTTACCAATTACCTCCTCGTGGCTTGCCGGTTGTTGTCTAGGGGTTCCCAGGGTTAGTACCCAGTGACTTCAGATGCTGACACATAAAAGTCCTTTTCAAGGTTTTTATTTTGCAGGGGTAACATCCAACAATAACACAGGTGGGAATAGAGGGCACGGGTGATAAAACTCAGGCACTTTGAACCGCTGACATCCACAAATGTCTCTAATTAACCCAGAGAGTAGCCACTTGCAGCTGGGTGCTTCACTGCTGGATAAACCTCTAGCCAGAGATCTAGCAGCCAACAGGTGATCCGGAAGCTTTGTAAAGTCTCTGCCACAGACTAGATTGTAACTGAAGATAAGTAGGAACCTTTCTCACAGTACCTGGATCTTTCAACCTTCTTGGCGATACTGTGGAAAGTGTGGATTCTTTTTAGTGTCCATACAACTCAGCTCCCAGGCTCTTACTGAGCAGCCAGCTTGTTGGCCCTCCTCTGAAGAGTCCTCCCCTGGTTACTTGTACGAGTTGCCGTGTCCCTCCAATACCGAGACGCCTTTGAATCCTCCTTCAGTTACTGGGCCTTGAACTAGCCAGTCCTGAGGCTCGGGAATGGACGGATCCCCACCCCAGACCATGAGGGCCGCTGGGGCTGGTCAAGGCGACCATGCTTGCTGGGACGGCAGACACTCCTGGGCCCGGGACCCCTCACGGGGCTGCCCCGGACCGGAACCAGGAATCAAAGCCAGCAGCCGAACCCTAAACACATGACTTCAGCCTCTTAACCACTACAATACAGGGCACTTTCGCTCCCTTCCTTCCCAGCCCACTTTTCAGCTTTCAGAGCTCTCGCACTTTTAATGACAATTGGTCATGCTACCCTGTATCCAAATGAAATTAATATCATTTTGTTTGCACAAATAGAGCTTTATTTTGGTGGTATTTATTCACGACTCCAGTTTTTATTTTTTGCGATATAAGCGAAAAAATAGCGGAAATTTGGAAAAAAATACAATATTTTCTTCTTTCTATTTTAAAAGAAATCCAATTAAATCGAATTTTGTCATAAATTTAAGCCAAAATGTATTCTGCTACATGTTTTTGGTAAAAGAAATTCCGTTAAAGTGGGGTTGCGACCAAAAAAAAAAAATGTGGCTTAAAAATCATAAAAAAATAAATAAATAAATAATTGGAAAAAAAAAAATTGTTTTACTCACCTCTAAATGCCTGTTGCTAGGGGGTCCCTCGTAGTCTGCCACCTTCATTGCCCGGGCTAAACGTCACTTCCTGTAGGCGCCGCACAGTCATCTGGGACCTGTCATGTGTCCCAGATGAGTGAGCGTCGAATCACGGCACACGGCGCCGCTCGCGCATGCGCAGTGGGTGCCCGGCTGTGAAGCCACAGCCGGGTTCCCACATTAAGAATGCCGGCGCCGCGAGCGGAGCAGGGAACGAGGGGGGGGTCTCGTTCCCCTGCATCGCTGGACCACGGGACAGGTAAGTGTCCGATTATTAAAAGTCAGCAGCTGCAGTATTTGTAGCTGCTGACTTTTAATTATTTTTTTTTGTTGGCACTCCACTTTAAGTGTATAATAATTGGTTTGTGTCATCACGAACATATGTACGCAAATGATCATGTACAGATGTGTGCAGGTGATCATGGACATATGTGTGCAGATAATCATTGGGACATGTAATTTTAGTGGGACATATGTGGGGGACATGTTTTTTTATTATTTGGGGACATGTGTTTTTATTAAATGGGGACATGTGTTTTTATTATTTGGGGACATGTGTGTTTTGAGGACATGTGTGGGGACATGTATGTTTACAGTGTTTTACACTAGACTGGTGATCAGTGAGAAAAAAGCTGTAAAAAACAGCTAATACTAACTGATCACCAGCCGGATGCAGCGATCCGCTCTCCTCTCCTCAGCGATGACTTCCGTGTGAGGAGAGGAGAGCCGATTGCCTAGCAACCGGCTGTTTGTTTATATCACATGACGGCTGTGATTGGACACGGCCTTCATGTGATCAGGAGGGCCAATCACAGAGCCCTCCTGGTGACACGAGCGCATTGGGATCGCGCTGCTGCGCGGGCACGTGCGCGCGTGCAATCCCCCTACTTCTGAAGGACATTCGGGAACGTCCAGTCAGAAGTAGAAGGGTCCCACCCGGCCGTTTATGTGCAGTGGGCGGGTGGGAAGTAGTTAAATACCCCTTCCCAGACTACACAGCGGGGCCAGACGCGCCCGCTGATTGGCTCCGGGAAAGATTGGTCCCTAACACGTCCAACCAGGCTTGGTTCTCAGCCTGTCACAGGTGCCTCACTGCACCTATGACCAGGCGGAACCTCAGTACAGCCCAGCCAAGCTGAAGCCAAAGTAATCCTGTACAATTAACCCCCAGAACTCTGTTATAGTTCTGGGGAAAAACTAAATTTACATTGATAGCACACACTTAAATAAAGTGTGACCGCTACACTTTTTTTTTCTCCCTGTAAAAACATTTGATCCCATTGTTTAGTGAAAAACACTGCACAGTACACACATTACACATTGTTGGGCACACATTTAACCCCTTGATTGCCCCTAGATGTTAAAGCAGAGCTCCACCCAAAAGGGGAAGCGCCTCTTGCTGCTAACAAAGCAAACAGAATATTGGCATGCATTAAAAAGGGGATTAACTCCAGAGAGGTTGCTGTGTACAGGGGGGGTACAGAGGTGGCTGTGTACAGGGGGGTACAGAGGTTGCTGTGTACGAGGGTACAGAAGTTGCTCTTTACGGGGGAGAGTACAGAGGTGGCTGTGTACATGGGGTACAAAAGGTGGCTGTGTACGGGGGGGAGAGAGAGAGGTGGCTGGGTATGGGGGGGCTGTGTACAGGGGGGGTACAGAGGTGGCTGTGTACAGGGGGGGTGGGTACAGAGGTGGCTGTGTACAGGAAGGGTACAGAGGTGGCTGTGTATGGGGGGATAGAGGTGGCTGTGTATGGGGGGGACAGAGGCGGCTGTGTACGGGGGGGGACAGAGGCGGCTGTGTACAGGGGGAGGTACAGAGACAGCTGTGTACAGGGGGGTACAGAGGCGGATGTACAGGCGGGGGTACAGAGGTGGCTGTGTACAGGCGGGGGTACAGAGGTGGCTGTGTACAGGCGGGGGTACAGAGGTGGCTGTGTACAGGCGGGGGTACAGAGGTGGCTGTGTACAGGGGGGTACAGAGGTTGCTGTGTACAGGGGGGGGTACAGAGGTGGCTGTGGACTGTATTGCTATTATTCACTCTGTTTAAAAATATAATCTGCAAAAGTGTCTGTGTTATATAATAAAAATGCAGCTATATACCTCATTAAGAGCACCACTCGGGGCTCATGTAACCCGCCGCCTCTCCCTTCTCCTCGTCTGACAATTGCAGTGGGCAGGGCCGAGAATAATGTCAGTCAGGAGGAGAGGAGGGGAGGAGAGGAGGGGGGGAAGAGAGGAGGAGGGGAGGCAGCGGGTCACCTGAGCCCCGAGCAGCGCTCTGAGGTAAATAGCTGCATTTAACACAGACACTTTTGCAGATTATAATTAAACAGGCAACAACCCCTTGTCCACGGGCCGGAGATTTCGTCGGCGGGCTGCGGGTTATTTCCCCTGGTCTATCACATAAAATTCCAATAAAATACATTTACAAATTTCAAGGGGTATACATACTTTTTCAATGCAATGTATTACGTTTTTGATCTAGCAAAACCCCCAGATCCTTCTCCACTATGGCTCTCCCCATATAGCCAGGAAAGGATCACAGGGCCCCCATGGTAGGTTCATAGTGATCTCCAACCAGAACATAGCCAGGAAGGGATCACATGGCCCCCATGGTAGGTTCATAGTGATCTCCATCCAGGCCATAGCCAGAAAGGGATCACATGGCTCCTATGATAGGTTCATAGTGATCTCCAACCAGGACATAGCCAGGAAGGGATCACATGGCTCCCATGGTTCATAGTGATCTCCAACCAGGAAATAGCCAGGAAGGGATCACATGGCTCCTATGATAGGTTCATAGTGATCTCCAACCAGGACATAGTCAGGAAGGGATCCCATGGCCCCTATAATAGGTTCATAGTGATCTCCAACTAGGCCATAGCCAGGAAGGGGTCACATGGCCCCCATGGTAGGTTCATAGTGATCTCCAACTAGGACATAGCCAGGAAGGGATCACATGGCCCACATGGTAGGTTCATAGTGATCTCTGACCAGGCCATAGCCAGGAAGGGATCACATGGCTCCTGTGAGGGGTTCATAGTGGTCTACAACCAGGAAATAGCCAGGAAGGGATCACATGGCCCCCATGGTAGGTTCATAGTGATCTCCAACCAGGACATAGCCAGGAAGGGATCACATGGCCCCCATGGTAGGTTCATAGTGATCTCCAACCAGGCCATAGCCAGAAAGGGATCACATGGCTCCTATGATAGGTTCATAGTGATCTCCAACCAGGACATAGCCAGGAAAGGATCACAGGGCCCCCATGGTAGGTTCATAGTGATCTCCAACCAGGACATAGCCAGGAAGGGATCACATGGCCCCCATGGTAGGTTCATAGTGATCTCCATCCAGGCCATAGCCAGAAAGGGATCACATGGCTCCTATGATAGGTTCATAGTGATCTCCAACCAGGACATAGCCAGGAAGGGATCACATGGCCCCCATGGTTCATAGTGATCTCCAACCAGGAAATAGCCAGGAAGGGATCACATGGCTCCTATGATAGGTTCATAGTGATCTCCAACCAGGACATAGTCAGGAAGGGATCCCATGGCCCCTATAATAGGTTCATAGTGATCTCCAACTAGGCCATAGCCAGGAAGGGGTCACATGGCCCCCATGGTAGGTTCATAGTGATCTCCAACTAGGACATAGCCAGGAAGGGATCACATGGCCCACATGGTAGGTTCATAGTGATCTCTGACCAGGCCATAGCCAGGAAGGGATCACATGGCTCCTGTGAGAGAATCATAGTGGTCTACAACCAGGAAATAGCCAGTAAGGGATCACATGGCCCCCATGGTAGGTTCATACTGATCTCCAATCAGGACATAGCCAGGAAGGGATCACATGGCCCCCATGGTAGGTTCATAGTGATCTCCATCCAGGCCATAGCCAGAAAGGGATCACATGGCTCCTATGATAGGTTCATAGTGATCTCCAACCAGGACATAGCCAGGAAAGGATCACAGGGCCCCCATGGTAGGTTCATAGTGATCTCCAACCAGGACATAGCCAGGAAGGGATCACATGGCCCCCATGGTAGGTTCATAGTGATCTCCATCCAGGCCATAGCCAGAAAGGGATCACATGGCTCCTATGATAGGTTCATAGTGATCTCCAACCAGGACATAGCCAGGAAGGGATCACATGGCCCCCATGGTTCATATTGATCTCCAACCAGGAAATAGCCAGGAAGGGATCACATGGCTCCTATGATAGGTTCATAGTGATCTCCAACCAGGACATAGTCAGGAAGGGATCCCATGGCCCCTATAATAGGTTCATAGTGATCTCCAACTAGGCCATAGCCAGGAAGGGGTCACATGGCCCCCATGGTAGGTTCATAGTGATCTCCAACTAGGACATAGCCAGGAAGGGATCACATGGCCCACATGGTAGGTTCATAGTGATCTCTGACCAGGCCATAGCCAGGAAGGGATCACATGGCTCCTGTGAGAGGTTCATAGTGGTCTACAACCAGGAAATAGCCAGGAAGGGATCACATGGCCCCCATGGTAGGTTCATAGTGATCTCCAACCAGGACATAGCCAGGAAGGGATCACATGGCCCCCATGGTAGGTTCATAGTGATCTCCATCCAGGCCATAGCCAGAAAGGGATCACATGGCTCCTATGATAGGTTCATAGTGATCTCCAACCAGGACATAGCCAGGAAAGGATCACAGGGCCCCCATGGTAGGTTCATAGTGATCTCCAACCAGGACATAGCCAGGAAGGGATCACATGGCCCCCATGGTAGGTTCATAGTGATCTCC
Organism: Lithobates sylvaticus; assembly: GCA_028564925.1. Lineage (NCBI taxonomy): Eukaryota > Metazoa > Chordata > Amphibia > Anura > Ranidae > Lithobates > Lithobates sylvaticus. The sequence continues at coordinate 206,912,505 of CM053027.1, read as the reverse complement.
ATCCAGGCCATAGCCAGAAAGGGATCACATGGCTCCTATGATAGGTTCATAGTGATCTCCAACCAGGACATAGCCAGGAAGGGATCACATGGCCCCCATGGTTCATAGTGATCTCCAACCAGGAAATAGCCAGGAAGGGATCACATGGCTCCTATGATAGGTTCATAGTGATCTCCAACCAGGACATAGTCAGGAAGGGATCCCATGGCCCCTATAATAGGTTCATAGTGATCTCCAACTAGGCCATAGCCAGGAAGGGGTCACATGGCCCCCATGGTAGGTTCATAGTGATCTCCAACTAGGACATAGCCAGGAAGGGATCACATGGCCCACATGGTAGGTTCATAGTGATCTCTGACCAGGCCATAGCCAGGAAGGGATCACATGGCTCCTGTGAGAGGTTCATAGTGGTCTACAGCCAGGAAGGGATCACAGGGCCCCCATGGTAGGTTCATAGTGATCTCCAACCAGGACATAGCCAGGAAGGGATCACATGGCCCCCATGGTAGGTTCATAGTGATCTCCATCCAGGCCATAGCCAGAAAGGGATCACATGGCTCCTATGATAGGTTCATAGTGATCTCCAAACAGGACATAGCCAGGAAGGGATGACATGGCCCCCATGGTAGGTTCATAGTGATCTCCAACCAGGAAATAGCCAGGAAGGGATCACATGGCTCCTATGATAGGTTCATAGTGATCTCCAACCAGGACATAGTCAGGAAGGGATCCCATGGCACCTATAATAGGTTCATAGTGATCTCCAACTAGGCCATAGCCAGGAAGGGGTCACATGGCCCCCATGGTAGGTTCATAGTGATCTCCAACTAGGACATAGCCAGGAAGGGATCACATGGCCCACATGGTAGGTTCATAGTGATCTCTGACCAGGCCATAGCCAGGAAGGGATCACATGGCTCCTGTGAGAGGTTCATAGTGGTCTACAACCAGGAAATAGCCAGGAAGGGATCACATGGCCCCCATGGTAGGTTCATAGTGATCTCCAACCAGGACATAGCCAGGAAGGGATCACATGGCCCCCATGGTAGGTTCATAGTGATCTCCATCCAGGCCATAGCCAGAAAGGGATCACATGGCTCCTATGATAGGTTCATAGTGATCTCCAACCAGGACATAGCCAGGAAGGGATCACATGGCCCCCATGGTAGGTTCATAGTGATCTCCAACCAGGAAATAGCCAGGAAGGGATCACATGGCTCCTATGATAGATTCATAGTGATCTCCAAACAGGACATAGCCAGGAAGGGATCACATGGCCCCCATGGTAGGTTCATAGTGATCTCTAACCAGGAAATAGCCAGGAAGGGATCACATGGCTCCTATGATAGGTTCATAGTGATCTCCAACCAGGACATAGTCAGGAAGGGATCCCATGGCACCTATAATAGGTTCATAGTGATCTCCAACTAGGCCATAGCCAGGAAGGGGTCACATGGCCCCCATGGTAGGTTCGTAGGTTCATAGTGATCTCCAACCAGGACATAGCCAGGAAGGGATCACATGGCCCACATGGTAGGTTCATAGTGATCTCTGACCAGGCCATAGCCAGGAAGGGATCACATGGCTCCTGTGAGAGGTTCATAGTGGTCTACAACCAGGAAATAGCCAGGAAGGGATCACATGGCCCCCATGGTAGGTTCATAGTGATTTTCAACCAGGACATAGCCAGGAAGGGATCAAATGGCCCCCATGGTAGGTTCATAGTGATCTCTGACTAGGCCATAGCCAGGAAAGGATCACATGGCTCCTGTGAGAGGTTCATAGTGATCTCCAAACAGGAAATAGCCAGGAAGGGATCACATGGCCCCCCATGGTAGGCTTATCGTTTTTTTAACCAGGCCATAGCCAGGAAGGGATCACATAGCCCCCATGGTAGGTTCATAGGGATTTCCAACTAGGCCATAACCAGGAAGGGATCACATCATTCCATCCACCCTACTCATAAGCCGTCCATATTTTCCCTTCATTCTCATTGGGTTACGATATTCTTAAGTGACCTAGAGATGCAGATCCTTTTTGTAGAGTGTCCTGGAGCTACAGAGTCCTTCAGCTGTTGTAGGCCTCGGTGGCCTACAATATTGGTGATGTCCTTTGTGTGGAATGGAACAAATACATGTCCTCTGGTCTGTGTAGTGTCTCTACTCCATGGATAGGCTCTGTCTTGTGTAAGAGGACATGAGCTAGCCATGGGTGTGACCTGAAATTTAGACAGGCAGGGACAGGAGAACTCATTTGAATGTGGAAGCCTGGCTCTTCGTAGATGGTAGAGAGTCCATTCCCAGTAGGGTGGATTGGGCAACAAGAATGCCCTGATGGTCCATCATCATTGTCTGATTGTCTGTGGAACTACTACCAGCTCCACCTACCGTGCCCAGGTCTGCTGGCCAGCCTCTGCTGCTTTTATGGGCGCCTGAATGGTGGCCACTTGAATGGGGCACCAGCGCTACTTATTTGACACTCACCTAAAAGGTTTGGTATATTTGGTATAACTCCAACTTTATATCTGTTATGCCGCGTACACACGATCGGAATTCTCGTCGGAAAAAGCTCTGACGGTTTTCCTGACAGAATTCTCAAACTGTCTTGCCTACACACGGTCACACCAAATTCCGACCGCCAAGAACGCGGTGACGTACAACACTACAACGAGCTGAGTTCAATGCTTCCGAGCATGTGTCAAATTGTTTCCGAGCATGCATAGGAATGTTGCGCGTCAGAATTGCTACAGACGATCGGAATTTCCGATAGAAACCTTTTCCGTCTGAAAAATTTAGAACATGCTCTCAATTCTTTGCTGTCGGAAATTCGGCCAGCAAAATTCCAATAGAGCCTACACACGGTCGCATTTTCTGATGAAAAGCTCTCATCTGTCTTTTTCTGTCCGGAATTCCGATCGTGTGTACGCGGCATTACATGTTCTCATTCACAGAGTAGTTTAATAAAAAATGTGTGAAGTTTGCTGCTCACCTTTAACCACTTCAGCCCCGGGAGAATTTACCCCCTTCCTGACCAGAGCACTTTTTGCGATTCGGCACTGCGTCGCTTTAACTGACAATTGCCCGGTCGCACGACGTGGCTCCCAAACAAAATTGATGTATTTTTTTTTCCCCACAAATAGAGCTTTCCTTTGGTGGTATTTGATCACCCCTGCGGTTTTTATTTTTTGCGCTATAAACAAAAAACACAAATATTTTGAAAAAAAAAAACGCATTATTTTTTACTTATATTTTTTTCCTCAGTTTAGGCCGATACGTATTCTTCTACATATTTTTGGTAAAAAAATCACAATAAGCGATTATTGATTGGTTTGCGCAAAAGTTATAGTGTTTACAAAATAGGGGATAGTTTTATGGCATTTTTATTAATATTTTTTTTTTAAAATGGCGGCGATTAGCGATTTTTATCGTGACTGCGACATTATGGCGGACACATCAGAAATTTTTGACACATTTTTGGGACCATTGTCATTTATACAGCAAGCAGTGCTATACAAATGCACTGATTTCTGTGTAAATTACACTGGCAGTGAAGGGGTTAACCACTAGGTGGCAGTGTAGGGGTTAAGTGTGTCCTAGGAGCGTGTTTCTAACTGTGGGGGGCATGGCTGTTTGTGACATGTCACTAATCTCTGCTCCGATCACAGGGAGCAGAGATCAGTGACACTGTAACTAGGCAGAACGGGGAGATGCTTGTTTGTTTACATTAGCATCTCCCTGTTCTTCCTCCCCGTGAGGCGATCGCGCGCCCACCGGCCGCCTCTTAAAGGGCAACGTACAGGTACATGATTCTGCCTGTATGTGCCCTTCTGCCGCAGTATACCTGCGTGAGGCGGTCAAGAAGCGGTTAAAGAGGAAATCACGTGTGGAAAAAAAAAAAACATGGCTCCACAAATCTGATACCAGAACCCCAGCCGAGCATGCAGCTTGGCAGGCCAGGAAAGGGGGGGATGAGCGTGCACCCCCTCCACTCCTAAGCCATACCAGGCTACATGCCCTCGACATGGGGAGTGGCCCTTGCAAAGGGGAACCCCCCTTCCCTCTGACAAGGTATCTCCCCATGTTGAGAGCATGCGACCTGGTATGGGTGAGGAGAGGAGGGCGGTGCACTATAATAACACTGCACTACAATAACACTACACTACACTACACCATAGCGCTGGAGCACTATGAAAAGTAAAGATCCGGTTTAAGACTTCTGGCAGTCCTCCTTGGTTGGCCTGCGCTTCTTCACTAGCTGGAATAATTCCTGTAGGTGAAAACGGGTCTGATTATTACGAGTTTCGACATTTGGATCAACAGCCAGTGTTGCCCTTTGTTGACTAATGCTGGAATCCAATAGCATATTGATGTCATCAGTCACTGGTGACATAAGGAAACTCGGTAATGAGAGGATATCACCATTCTGTGGGATGATGTTGCTGTGATCCCTAGGAGGCGTGGCGCTGGGAATGGGAACGTCAGTCTTGTCCAAAGCCTTTATCACTTTTTTATGGGAAACATCCGGCAAAGCATACCTGTAAGGGCCACAACACCAGGGAAGACGCTGAGACCTTGACTGTGTGCAGGCCTGGACTGGCCATAGGGCATACCGGGCATTTGCCCGGTGGGCCACATGTTCTTAATTCGATTCCATGCCTCCACTCCTTTCCCTGCTGTCATCTTCTTCCAACTCCTGGGGGGGCGAGTCAATGCCGAGCGAGCGCCATTCAGCAACGGCCGTGGTTGCTCGGTGACAGCTGCAAGGCCCGCCCCCAGGGACAGACTGACTATTCAGACTCTTTGGCTGAGTGCCCAAGGGCTGGAGCCAGTAGAGGGACCTATGAGAGGCTCCCCACTTCCTACACCCCTCTCCCCCACCCCCCTCTCCCTCCCTCTCTCACTACCTCCTCTCTTCCTACACCCCCCTCTCTCACTACCCCCCACTTCTTACAACCCCCTTCTCTCACTACCCCCCTCCCCCACGTCCTACACCCCTCTTCCCCTCTCCTCCCTCCCCCTCTCCCCCCTCTCTCACTACCCCCCTCTTTCTACAGCCCTCTCCTTCTCCCTCCCCCTCTCCCACTACCCCCGACTTCCTACCCCCCACTTTCTACACCCCCTCCCCCTCTCTCACTTTATTTTAATTCACAGCAAGGATTCCCTTTTTTGGTAATACAGAGCGACTCAACGTTGGAAATTGTCCATAGCTATTTTCACATTTTTCCTACGACGTGCGGTGTTGGGATGGACAGTAAATGTACTCCATCATGGCCTAAGGCCGGATCCCATTGCTGGGGTCATGTATTTGGTTGGAAGGATCTCATCACTATCTCATCACTCCATGGCCTAGTGTTATTCCTGGTAGGTGCGACGCTGGGAATGGGAAAGTCAGTCTCCTCCATGGTGCTCTCCACATTTTCACTTGATGGTGTCCTCACTTGCTGGTAGAATGGAGTCACTTGGTGGGGTGATGTTCCTACTTGTTGGTCGGAACAGTCGACAGAATGGCTTGAAATATATTAGGAGCAGTACCACCAGCATCGCGATAAGCCCCAGAAAGCATTCTGACCGGTGCTCATTAGCAATATTTATAAGCAGGGATAACAGAGGCGTATCTAGTGAAAATGGCGCCTATGGCAAGCACTGAAACTGCGCCCCTGTCAAAACATTTGCGGCCTTACCAGCACCCATGAATGCGGCCTCACCAGCACCCATAAATGCAGTAACTTCAGCACCCATAAATGCCACCTTACCAGCACCTAAAAATGCAGTAACATCAGCACCCAAAAAAGCGGCCTCACCAGCACCCATACATGCAGTAACTTCAGCACCCATAAATGCCACCTTACCAGCACCTAAAAATGCAGTAACATCAGCACCCAAAAAAGCGGCCTCACCAGCACCCATAAATGCAGTAACATCAGCACCCATAAATGCGGCCTTACCAGCACCCATAAATGCAACCTTACCAGCACCTAAAAATGCAGTAACATCAGCACCCAAAAATGCGGCCTCACCAGCACCTATAAATAGAGTAACATCAGCACCCATAATTGCGGCCCTACCAGCACCCATAAATGCAGTAATATCAGCCCCCATAAATACGGTAACATCAGCCCCCATAAATACAGTAACATCAGCACCCATAAATACAGTAACATCAGCACCCATAATTGCGGCTCTACCAGCACCCATAAATGCGGTAACATCATCACCCATAAATACGGTAACATCAGCACCCATAAATATGGTAACATCAGCACCCAAAAATGCAATAACATCAGCACCCATAAATGCAGTAACATCAGCACCCATAAATGCGGTAACATCAGCAACCAAAAATGCTGCGCCATCGTCTCTGACACTGTACAGAGGTAGAGAGGGAGTAGGATCACCAGTGGCTGGGTGCCCTAGGTTGCCTAGTGGTAGCATCGGCCCAATCTGCTTGGCACACACGTAGAATCGCACATGATGACTTTAAAGACCCCTTTCACACTGGAGGCGTTTTTTCAGGCGCTACAGCGCTAAAAATAGCACCAGCATAGCGTCTGAAAAAAGCCTCAGCTGCAAACACAGTGTGAAAGCCCAAGTGCTTTCACACTGGGACGCTGCACTGGCAGTGCGTCACAAAAAGTTCTGCCAGCAGCTACTTGGCAGCGGTGGAGGAGCGGTGAATACACCACTCCTCCACCGCTCCTGCCCATTAAAAACAATGGGGCAGCGCCGCCATACCACCGGCAAAGCGCCGCTGCAGCGTCGTTTTGTGGGTGGATTTAACCCCTTTTTGGCCGAATAGCGCTGCTAAAATGACGGTAAAGTGGCGCTAAAAATAGCACGGCTTTACAGCTGATGCCCGGGGCGGCTCATTAAAGCGGGATTCCGCCGAAATAAGTTTTTTTTTTCCCCCAATCAGTGTAAAATACACACATACAAAACATGTCACTTACCTGCTGCAGTTCTTCTCACCGCCGATCGCCGATTCTGTCCGTTTGGATAACTTAGAAAAGATCTTGCTGGACGATTCCATCTTGCTTGTGGGCACAAGCATTTACTTCCGGGATGCGGTGAATGCTGCGCTCCCAGCATTCACCGCTCGATCCCGCGCATGCCGCATCCCGCGCATGCTCAGTTCGTAAAATTTCTGGTTGCCATCACAACGGCCGAAATCTCTCGAGATTTCGTGCTGACGGCGTCCCCCGTGGCTTCATGGGAGGAATGCAGAACAGCTCCCAGAAGTCATTGCGGAGCCGGGGGACAGCCGAAAACACGCCTACTCCCACGGGAGGACAGACCGGAAGCCAGAGGAAAAAGCTGTCAGGTAAGTTAAATAATTTTTTTTTTTTTTTTTAAATGGTCATTAGTGCATCAGCTTTACTAACTGCTTTTAATAAGCTAAAGAAGGTTTTTTGAGTACCAAACCGCTTTAAAGAGGTCTAAGTCATCATCATGTGCGATTGTGTGTGTGTGCCAGGCCCAAGCAGAAGCAAGTAGCCAATCAAATATCGTGCTCAATATGGATTAAATAAATATGCATAGCAATAGATATTATAAATAAAGTTTAATAAAAGTGATTTGTGCAACACTTGCACAAATCACTTTATTACACTTTATGATATCTATAGCTAAGCATATTTATTTAATCCAAATTGAGCACTATCTTTGATTACTTGCTTGGCGCTGGTTACTGGTACACTGTACACATGATGTGGACATGATGATGATCAAGACTGTGCTGCTGTACTAGTACCTGCTGCTGCTGCTTGGGGGGAGTTCCATTTGTTTTTCTTCTCTCGTCTAGTGTCTCTCTCTTCTCCTGGTCTCCAGCCTCCATTTTCTTCCTCACCGACCACGTCAGACAGACCCGGGAGACCCCCAGAAGAGAAACTGAAGCCGCTGCGCAGAGGAGGGTAGGCGGAGCCTCAGGCTCCGCCTCCCCTAGTTACTGTATGGCTAAGTAGATGACCTGTCGCTTCCCTCCTCACTCCCTAATTTAGTGTGCTGTGCCGGTGTTGTATCATTACCAGTCCCCCATCACGAAGTGTCCGAGGTGTACTGTGCATGGGCAGTACACAGGACACCCAGATTCCGGAAATTGCCGAGGATGAACGGCGCCTGCGCCGTGAGTCCACTTTCAAGCCCCACCATCCAAGTGGACATAGAGTTAGAATATAAAAGAGCCAAACGCAGCGAGGCCGTGCCCGAAGCGTGGCGAGCGAAGCGAGCCCGCGAGGGGCCCTCTAAAGCCCCATACACACGGTCGGACTTTTTCATCAATTTGGTCCGATCGGACAAGGTTGTTGAAAAATCAGACCGTGTGTATGCACCATCGGACAGTGTTCGTCGGTTTGTCCGTCGGACAAAGTCTTATCTCCTGCTGGAAAGATTTCCCATCAACCCGGTCCGATCACACCAAATCCGAGCGTGTGTACGCTTGTCCGACCGGACAAAGTGCTACGCATGCTCAGATCACATTACAAGACCAAAGCTATTGGCTACTAGCCTCTACGTAGTCCCGTCGTAGGCAACAAACGTCACCACGTTCAGAATGATCGGATTTTCCGACAACTTTGTCCGATCGTGTGTACGCAAAACCAACATCAGACAAAGTATGACGGACATGGTCCGACGGACCTGGTCCACGGATTGTCCGCGCGTGTGTATGGGGCTTTAGTTTGACTAACCCTATGTCCGCTTGGATGGTGGGGGCTTCTCCTCGACTCACGGCGCAGGCGCCGTTCATCTTCCGAAAATTTCCGTGCGCAGTACACTTCGGACACCTAGTGACAGCCGGACACTTGGTGATAGAACACCGGCGCTGCGCTCCAGCAGGCCAGTCGTAGCGCCGGGGACTAGATTATGGTGTGAGGCGGCCGCAAGAGGACGGTTGTAAAACAGACTTTATTTTTTGTGCAGCCCAGCATTTTTGCCGCCCCCCTCCCCATCGCGCCCATGGCACTTGCCATGGCTGCCATACCCTAGGTACGCCACTGAGGGATAAGACTGTGTTTTCTAGGCTATAGAACTCCTCCCCCACCTCTATAATAAACTATACACCCCCCAATCTTTATAATAAACTTTAGAACTCCTCCCTCACCTCTATATTAACTATACAGCCCCCCAATCTCTATAATAAACTATAGAACTCCTCTCTCCCATCTATAATAAATGACACGACACCCATCTCTATAATAAACTATAGAACACCTCCCTCACCTCTATAATAAACTATATGACCCCCCCCCTCAATCTCTATGATAAACTATAGAACTCCTCCCCCACCTCTATAATAAACTATAGCACTCCTCACTCACCTCTATAATAATCTATACAACCGCCCTAATCTCTATAATAAACTATAGAACTCCTCCCCCACTGCTATAATAAACTATAGAACTCCTCCCTCACCCCTATAATAAACTATAGAACTCCTCCCTCACCCCTATAATAAACTATAGAACTCCTCCCCTCACCTCTATAATAAACTATAGAACTCCTCCCTCACCTCTAATAAACTATAGAACTCCTCCCCCACCTCTATATTAAACTATAGAACTCCTCCCTCACCTCTATAATAAATTATAGAACTCCTCCCTCACCTATATAATAAACTAGGTGCAGCAGCTGAGCTCAGGAGTGAGCATTTACGAGTGCCCCCCCCCCTTTATTGGAAGTGGCTTCCCATGGGGAGAGGGGGCACTGGACAGAGGGGAGGAGCCAGGAGTACCAGTGGGAGGACCTGAAAAGAGGAGTTTGGCTGTTTATTGGATAGATAGGATAGATTGATAGCAGCGCAGCCATTGGCTCGCGCTGCTGTCAATCACATCGAATGACGCGGCCGCCGGGGGGCGGGACGAATCACACACTATGTGTCTATGGACGCAGCGTGTATGACAGGGAGTGCGCCCGCAAGCTAACCCCCTCGGTATAAAGCTTCCCAGAGGGGGTTAGCTATTGTGGGGAGGAGCCGAGACAGCCGCTGAGGAACCCCAGAGCAGGAGGATCGGGGCCGCTCTGTGCCAAACGAATTTCACAGTGGAAGTAAGTATAACATGTTTGTTATTTAAAAAAAAAAACCCATACAACCCTTTTAAGCTTGTTGGTCTGAGAAGAGATCACCATGAGGCAGGGAGGTGAACGGAGGTGTGAGGAGAGACTGCAGGCACCCGCTGAAGAACTATCCAAATACGATTCCAGAGACCATCCAGAGACGGCGGAAGATGGATGTACCTTCTGTACCACCTAATATCTCTACCTTTATGTGGAATATCTCTGAAATTATGTGAGATCTAACGTTAAAATCACTTGATCTTACTGGATCTAATGAATATCTATTAGCCTGAATGATTTTTGGCCAGAAAATTGCATGTGAGGGGGCAAACCTGTCCTTATGTACCACCTAATATCTCTATTTTAATGTGGAATATCTCTGAAATTATGTGAGATCTAACGTTAAAACCACTTGATCTTACCGTATTTAACAAATTTCTATTAGCCTGATTATTGGCCAGAAAATTTGATAAAGGAGGCCAGCCCCCCTAATTAATCACTTAATAAGTCTATAATTATGTGAAATGTAACATTAAAACCACTTGATCTTACCGGATCTAACAAATAGCTTCCGAAATAGCTTACTGTTTGGTACATTTTTTGATAAGGGGGGGCTGATGACGGGTTAGCCCCCCCCCCCCCCAGCAAATAACTGTTAGGGCTCTTTCACACGGGGCGGATCAGTGCAGATCCGCCCGTGGATAGCCGCTTGCTCAGCGGGGATCGCCGGAGCGATCTCCGCTGAGCAGAAGATGACAGGTCCGTCTCTGCACTCCGTGCAGGGACGGACCTGTCAGAGCGCCGCTCTCCCCTATGGGAGATCGGGTGACGACGGACCGTAGAGTCCGTCGTCACCAAATCAGCTCTGCATACGGATGAAAAAATGGGGTTTTCCTCCGTCTGCAGAAACGGAGCAGAGCGGGCACGGACGAGAGCGGGTGTCAGTGGATGCTCATCCGCTGACACCCGCTATCCCATAGGGATACCTGTATGTCAGTTTTTCATCCAAAAACGGAAGGATGAAAAACGGACATACGGTCCGTCCGTGTGAAAGAGCCCTTAATATTGCTTCTTCTGTGTGAGATCTAACGCAAACAACAGTTGATCTAACAAAGATCTAACAAATTGCATAAGATTTTTTTTTAAATGTTGATATGGGGGCAGATAAAACCCGGCAGAGGTCATATCAGATGTCTTGCCACTTCGATCACAGCAATATTCTTGTTTTACTTGTTTGGGGTTAAAACCTCACACAGTAGTGAAACAAGAATGTCTGGCCCACAGGAACAACTAGAAAAGTGGCCCCATTGGATTGTAACCCTTGACACCCCTCTCTATTTATTTACTTTATACAGAGACATCAACCCAGGGAGAAGTTTACAAGGGTGGGTAAAGTGAAGCCAAACCACGCTTGAATGCCCCCCTCTTCCACTCCACCATTCTTAAAAAATGTGTGCGTAGATGTGCTGCCAGTTGATTCCAGGTATTTGGGTGCTGGTAGAGACTGGTAGTGCATATGTCCAAGTGAGGTGGGTTCACACGCAGGCGCACAAGTGCTGCCAGCTTCCAGTAGTTGAGTACTATAGTGCTTAGTGGCATTTGTTTTCATAGACAGAAATCAGCCATGTGTGCACAGATGTGTTGCAGCTCAATAACACACTGCCTTGTGGGACAGCTGTGATGTAGCAATTTCTAGGAGACAGCGGGGCACAAAAACAAACATCAGACTGGGCCCACACCTAATACGGATGCGGCTCACAGCAGGGGGTCCGGTACGTCCCTGTTCTCTGTTTCAGGGACGAATCAAGCCCAAATAATTGCCTAAATTCAGACCTGAAACGGAGCCAAAGACGCACAGGACCCCTGTGCAATCCGCTCAGCGGCCGCCACGGAGATGTGTGAACTGGCTCCATTGAGAATCGGTCACAATCTCCTGTCATGCGAATTGGATGCGTGAAACCTGCATCCAATTCGCATATGTTTGAACCCAGCCTAAAGGTTAAAATGTTAATAATGTTTATAGCATTTGTGCCGAAGGGAGGAACAAAAGAACAAAATCTTATTTAAGTGAGTTAAGTTAAGCTTTAAGTAGTGGCAGGTGAAGTGTGGGTGTGACCAATTCATATAAATGGTGTAGCTAATTTGATTAAGAGGCATGGTCTTCTAGCAGACTCGCTTCACCATTAGAGTTGCCACCTCATCCCTTTAAAACCGAACACCTTTGAATTACACAGGTTCTGAGGCTAATTAAATGCAGATAAGGCACCAAGTGAGTTTAATTACCACCTTAATCAGCACAGAACCTGTGTAATTAATATGTGTTCGGGTTTAAAAGGGATGAGGTGGCAACCATATTCACCATATAGACAATTCAAAATACGAGTTAATTTGGTGTTGTAGGGCATCCATTAGCAGTGGGGACATTGGGGTTTATTTAATAAAGCTGGAGAGTGCAAAATCAGTCTCACTTCTGCAGAGAAACCAATTACCTTCTAACCTCAGCTTGTTCAGTTAAGCTTTGGCAATAAAACCTGGAAGCTGATTGGTTTCTCTGCAGGAGTGAGACTGATTTTGCACTCTCCCACTTTTGTGAATAACCCCAATTATCTATTGTAGGGACCATTCAAGGGTACTAATTATAAATTAATGCATGTGACGGATCTCATTCAGCATAACAGGACAATTATTTTTCAACTATTAACTAGTGGCAGGATTAAGGAGAATGGTTTGAGTACCTTATGCTTAAATGGAAGATGAGAAAGTTTGCCACCTTTGTCTGGGTTCATTGGACCGCCACACCTATGAATGCCATCAATGGATTTTATAACCAATGTAATGACTGTGCTATTCCAATAATCAGCCCCCTTACTTCTTCTGGATTGTTGGTCTAAAGCAGTGTTTCTCAACTCCAGTCCTCAAGGCGCCCCAACAGGTCATGTTTTCAGGCTTCCCATTATTTTGCACAGGTGATTTGATCAGTTTCACTGCCTTAGTAATTATCACAGCCGTTTCATCTGAGTGAAATCCTGAAAACATGACCTGTTAGGGCGCCTTGAGGACTGGAGTTGAGAAACACTGGTCTAAAGCTGGACATACACTGGTAGAATTTTGTTCAACATTTTTTGTTGTAAAATCATTTGTTCTTTTTTCTAATCATTAGTGTGGTGAAATTGACATTTGTTTTTCTAATCTTTAGTGGGGTGAAGTTGACATTCGTATTTCTAATCCATTAGTGGTGTTAAATCGACGTTCATTTTCAACTGCAGCAACAAGAAAATCAGAAAGAACAGGATGGAAATTTTTTCTTGAATATACAAATTTGGAACAGTGTATGTGGTTTTCATTCAGTAAAGTCCATTCATTCCAAAATTCAATATTAAAAGCAAACAAAATCTTGAACCACTTTTAATTGACATTCAAATGTACTAAAATATTTTGTACCCGTTTTCCTTGGAATTTTCATATGATTTTTCATGTATACCCATCCCTTAAGCCTCGTACACACAGTACGATTGTTGGCCAACCGAGCGTCTGATTTTGTTAAAAGGGCATGTGCCAGGATCTTGTCTTGCATACTAGGGATGAGCCGAACACCCCCCGGTTCGGTTCGCACCAGAACCTGCGAACGGACCAAAAGTTTGCGTGAATATTCAAACCCTATTAGTTACAATGGACGCGAACGTTCGAAATCTAAAGTGCTAATTATAACGGCCAATATGCATGTTAATGTCATAAAACAGGTTTGGGGACCCGGGTCCTGCCCCAGGGGACATGTATCAATGCAAAAAGAAGTTTTAAAAACTGACGTTTTTTCGGGGGCAGTCATTTTAATGATGCATAAAGTGAAAAAAAAAAAGTAAAATTCCTTTAAATATGAAACCTGTGGGGTGTCTAAAGTATGCCTGTGAAGTGGCATGTGTTTCCCGTGTTTAGAACTGTCCCTGCAAAAAATGACATTTGTAAAGGAAAAAAAGAAGCCATTTAAAACTGCTTGCGGCTTTAATGTCATGTCTTGTCCTGGCAATATGGATGAAAATCTTTGAGAAAAATGGCATGGCTACCCCATTACCCCCACCCCAGCCCCTTTGGGTCTTGTATGGACACCCAAAATAAAACCCTATACCTACAACCCTATATACTCTGAACAGCAGTATACAGGCGGTGCAAACAAGACAGGGACTGTAGGTTTGTTCTTATCTTAAGGATAATCTGTTTGTAATTTTGAACAGGTAAATTTTTAAGTAGCTCCATCCAAAAAAATCTATTTTTAAGCTTTTTGGAGAACATAGGGAAGGGTTATCATCCCTGTAACATTTGTTTTGCTGTCTGTGCACCTGTTCAGAACATTTCACCTCACTTTCCGTCAGGGGTCAAGTCCTGGGGAAAAAAGTGTGGGAACTCCCACCCAAGATCCACTCCCCCACCAAAAAATAAATAAAAAATGATACGCTCATATGCACGAACGCTTCAAAAGTGGTATTTTTCATCCAATTTTCGTATTGTGTGCATGAAGCTTAACTGTTAGTACATAAAAAAAACAATCCTCAATAAACATAAATACGGTAATTCTCTGAATAATCAGCATTCATTCAATTGTGCTTCCATGCAAATGTGAACATCATGTTCTGATCTTTATTGGGGAATTTTATTTTGTATATAGAGTGTTTATGTGGTGAGTTTACACTTTTCATTGAACAGAGTTTGGATAACATAGGGTTAAACGGAAAGGTCATAAATTAACTGCACATTATCTGGACAGAATGCTTGGGGAGATAGTGATGTGTTCCTGCCTAGGAGATGTATGTTAGCTTGGGGGGCTGCAAACTCTGCAGGGCTCCAACACACACTCGCTGCTATTCCAACCCTTCACATATTTCCACATAAACTGTCCTCCTGGCATTAAACTTTGCCAGGTTCTGTGCTCAGCTTACCACCCCAAACTGATGTTCCTACAGGTGTGCGGCACTTACTATTGCGAGCTGTGCCCGCAGCTGCTGGTGTAGCACCTGCCACACAGCTCGCATACTTCAAAGTCTTGCAGGACACAGCTGCTAATGGGAACTGAGTTCCTGTTGTGGAAAAAGTACAGGAACTCCGTTCCCATGCGTTCCCGCAGGACTTGAGCCCTGCTTTCCGTCCCAATGACAAATGTTTTTGGAAAAGTGGGGTTTTTATTGAAACAAGGATTGGTGATAAAGCATCAGTAGAGAGGAGATACCTTTTTCCCAAATTAAATCTAACAGGATAGAATTTCCCTTCCTAGGGGTAGATATCCTCTCACTTCCTGTTTCCTGTTGTCGTTTGTAAGTGGGATGTTTGAAAGTAGGGGCCTGCCGTATATACTCTGTAGAAATTTGCCCCATTAGATGTTGGTGTTGCCACAACACTGTAAGCCCTCACAGTTACTCTTGGTGGGCACAGGAATGGGCCCTGCTGTGAATTATTAGATCAAAATTTGTAATTGCATGCACCTGTTGAACAGGGCAGAAAAATTGGGCCTTTGGTGGTGGTGGTGGACGGTGTTGACACAACACTGTTAAACAGGGGCTGAAAAATTGTGCCTTAGGGACTGGTGCTGGTGCCACAACACTGCAACCCCTCACAGATACTGTACTTGGAGCACAGAAGTCAGACCTGTTGCGAAGCATTGCTTAAAAAATTGTAATTACACCCCTGTTAAATAGGGGCTGAAAAATTGGGCCTTAGGCACTGGTGCTGGTGCCACAACACTGCAACCCCTCACAGATACTGTACTCTGAGCACAGCAATGAGACCTGTTGCAAAGCATTGCATAAAAAATTGTAATTACACGCCCCTGTTAAACAGGGGCTGAAAAAATGGGCCTTAGGCACTGGTGCTGGTGCCACAACACTGCAACCCCTCACAGATACTGTACTCTGAGCACAGCAATGAGACCTGTTGCAAAGCATTGCATAAAAAATTGTAATTACACACCCCTGTTAAACAGGGGCTGAAAAATTGGGCCTTAGGCACTGGTGCTGGTGCCACAACAGACAACACTGCAACCCCTCACAGATACTGTACTTGGAGCACAGCAGTCAGACCTGTTGCGAAGCATTGCTTAAAAAATTGTAATTACACGCCCCTGTTAAACAGGGGCTGAAAAATTGGGCCTTAGCCACTGGTGGTGGCACCCAGAAACAAAAATGTTCTTCCAAGCTATCATCAGGATCATTGAGGAGGAAGAGGATAGTCAGTCAACATAACAGGACAGTCACTCAGCATCAGCATAGGCAGTCTTAAAGGGATGTGACATTATAAATTATTCAGTTATATCAGCTTCGGGTGCCTGGTAGCTGGTGGTGATCCAAGACTGATTCATCTTTATGAAGGTCAGTCGATCAACCGAGTCGATGGACAGGCGCACCCTGTGATCGGTGACAAAGCCTCCAGCAGCACTGAATGTGCGTTTGGAAAGAACGCTGGATGCAGGACAGGCCAGTAGCTCAATTGCATACTGTGCAAGCTCTGGCCAGTGATCCATCCTCAAGACCCAGTAAGCCAGAGGATTTTCGGTGGGAAAGGTGTCCAAGTCTGACCTTGCCCCTAGGTTTTCCTGCACCATGTATATCAGATGCTGGCGATGGTTGCTGGAACCGATCATACCTTGGGGCAACGGACTAAAAAATTGTCTGAATGCATTGGTCAGACGTCCACCTTCCCCACCGCTCCTTCTGCTACTGACCGAAGCCTCAGCAACTCGTCGTCCAGGACCAGGAGTTTGTAACCTCCCAGTCTCTGGGAACGCGTTGCACAGACCTTTCTGCAAGGCCTCCCAGAGATGTCTCATCCTCTGCTCCCTCTGCGACGGCAAGATAAGGTCCGCAACCTTACCCTTGTACCGTGGATCAAGAGAGAGTGGCCAGCCAGTAATGGTCCCTCTCCTTGATCCAAAGAATTACGAGGATCCATCCGCAGGCTTTGCAGGATCAGGGAGGCCATGCAACGTAGGTTAGCTGAGGCATTCGGTCCTGAGTCTTCTGGGTCACTGAGGACGACATGATCGGCAGCCACCTCCTCCCAGCCACGTACAAGTCCACTGGTTTGTTGGGACTGTGCTGCTGCTGATGCTGAGTGCCAGGCTCCACCTCCATGCTGACACAATCCTCCTCCTCCTCCTCCTCATCCTGTGTGATGGGTGGTGAAAGGAAATAAATCAAGATTAGGGGTTACTCTCTCTGCTTTGGTATGCTGTGCAATTTCGAAACCAGATCTGTGAGATTTGCCCTTTGAGATAAAGAAAAGTATACACAGCCAGGTTCTCTCCGAGCAAATCTAAATCTTTATTCTTAGGTGTGAATATAAGAGGGGCTTTCAGAAAGTACCGCCCTTTAACAGATTATCCAATCATATACAGAGACACATAAGTACAGTCTGACGCCCACAGTGAAACTAATTATTTCTAAAATATCACGTGCTTTACAAGAAATAAAACTCAACAGAAGATTACAGTATTATGGAAAAACGAAACTAGATTAGCAAGACTTGAGCATATTTCACAAAATGGATGTTAGAGACACACAAAATGGAAGCTGACTATAATACAAAGAAGTAGTTAAACTAAATATCCCTTCAATCCCCTCTTAGATCATATAAGATGATCTCTACATTCTATGTTGTGCTTTAATACTTCTTTGGGGCTGTGGCATAGATTGCCTGATGACTCTTCATGTATGTCATGTGAGATAGAACCTTATCATCAGGAGATCGAAGGTGCGCAATTATGTAAGTGCAACATTTAAAACAGAGGTAAAGAATCAGAGCAAGGATAAATACCATAACAAGGACAATGTCTTTTAACCATAAAAATATACCTCCAAGCCCAAATCCTGGATTGGCAAATGGGCTCCATGTTTTAGCAATGTCCCTAACTTCCTGCTGGAGCTGGCCTCTAGTGGATGTCCCCTTTTATAATCCCCTACCATTCCCATGACAGATAACAAGGATGCAAGGTAACACCATCCCTTAACATGGAGGAGCACCCAGGGATAACACACTTTCCTACAACATACATGGATACTTTGTCCCAGTGCAAAAGGTCTCTTAGCGACAAACTCATGAGTGCACTTGTCCTGTGTTGCAATTATAAATTACTGTAATATTTCACCTATATTTTTTAGAGAAAAAGAAAAGTTATGCAAAGTACAGTTTAACCCTGGGTCAATTACTTGAAACAGTGAGCAGGCAGGGGCAGAGACTCCAGATTCGCACATGGAGATATTAAATATTGACCTGCTGCAGAAAGAGGGGTTAGTCTGTGTCTCATTCCCTAAATTAAAACACCAAACAGGGGAATGACTTCTACCTGCTATTGGAAAGGTAACAATGTTGTTTTTGTACAGAGTGGATATGTTAGTCAAGAATACAGGAGGAGTCTCATTGAGAAAGGAGGAAACATTTAAAGGTACAGCCAAAAGGGCAATTCGGGCAGTGCTAGGATGTAATATGCTACATATCCAACATTCTTCATACCCTGATTTTTTTTAGCATAAGCATACTTAAATTTTAGCAAAAGCATCTTATCAGTAAAACTATCTCCAATCTCTCTCTTGGTTCTAGCTTGTGTCAATATAATGTTCTTGTGTGTGTGTGTGTGTGTGTGTGTGTTTGTGTTCCCACCGATACTTTTAATTGCACCCAAATCTTCAGGGTGGTCGATACAGTTAGTGGTGATCCAGGTGGGTAGGAACACTGTTAGAGAGATCAGGGTCAGTGGGCAGAATGCCTTGTCAGAAGTCTGTGGTGAAGTAAGCGAGGTCATCTTCTCTGGCCGGACCTGCTTTTCCAGGAACTCCTTCGTCTGCTTGGACTTCTGCTTGAGGGCCTCCTGTATCCAAGATCTCCTTCCTGCTCTTGGGGCTTTGGGCAACCTTTTTTCACTCTGTTGGCATGGATCCAGGACTGGCAATTTTTCCACTAGGATGGCTGTTCTGGCCACTGCAACCACTGTGGTAGGAGGTCCAAAGGGACACTCTTGCTTCTTATTTCTGTTCAGCTGTTGGACCACCACGGTGTCTCCCAATTTGAAGGGGTGAGTAGTTACCTGTGAAGAAAAAGAAAAGGTGCGAGCAACATTTCTCTCAACTGTTTACAATGTTTCAACCAATTACCTTACATATTCTTCCTGTAATAAGTCTAAATCTCCCTTTTCTATCATTAAATGTGCTCTGGCCATGGGGTGGGGAAAGGTCGACCCATCAAGACATGAAAAGGTGAATACACTGTTGTCTTGGAAGGGTCATTCTTATTTCTGCCAGGACTGCTGGGAGGACCTTCTTCCAGTTGGCAAAGGTTCCTCCTGTGGCCTTTCTTATTTTGTCTTTTTATTGTTCTGTTTATTCTTTCTACTATCCCTGAGCTTTGAGGGTGTTAGGGAATGTGAAACTTCCGTTCTATCTTGAGAGTTTTTACCCAGTCCTGGCAGACCCTTGATACAAATGTAGGTCCATTGTCTGTCTGAGTTTATAAGAAGTGGGCATCCCCATCGAGGAATGATTTCCTGAACGAGGATCCTCACTACTGTTTGTGCATCTTCTTTTGTGGTGACAAAAAGTTCAACTCAACTTGAGAACTTGTCCACAATTTCCAAAAAATATTCCTGTCTTTTGCCTAGTTTGGGCATGTGTGTGAAGTCAATCTGCAAATGTGTAAAAGGAGTGGTTGGATATGTCAGGTGTTCATGTTCGGCCTTGTGTGGGTTGTTCCTGATACATGTGATGCATCTTGCTACATAAAATCGGCCAGGAAAGTTCTGTAATGTAAAAGTCTTTCTCCAATAGTTCACAAGTGGCTTTCCAGCCTCTGTGACCTATTCCATGGAAATGGGAAATAAAAATGATGCATAAAAAGTGATGCACTAGCTACTGGTATACATGGCTTCCCCTCTTTGCAGAGAAGTCCAGTCTTTGGATCTTTCTGCACACCTATTTTGTCCCAACCTCTGAGATCAGCTTCTTTTGCACATCCCTGCAAATCTGAAAGAACCTGATCAAAAAACAAAAAACAAAAACAAAACAACAATTCTGGTGCTAGCATGGGCATTTGGATCTGTGCATTTTGTGAAGTAGCAGCTTATTTAGCAGCTAATCAGCCAGAGCATTTCCCTTGGCTATCTGTTTGTTGGCCTGTGTATGCTCTGCAGTGTTGTGGAAGATACATCAGACCTGGGTGATGTGTCTTGGTGAATGAGGTCTATGCAATCATGTTGTGGCACAACCTCATTCTGCTCTCCTTTTAATCCTAAAAGGGCATTTGGATTTGGTGCTGGTCCTGAAGTGGGAGAAGCATATTTGATGTGCAATTTTTGGATTGGACATCAAGATCAACTCATAGCCGCCCAACCTTTTGAGCAGACATGTGCTGCGTATGTACATTTTTCATACATTGTGGGTGGTGTGAAGTGTAGTGTCGTGCCCCAGAGTGAAAGAAGTGGCCATCTCAAAACCATCATCGAATAGGATGCCTCTGAGACACACAGGCATGCCTTGAACCTGCACCGGAACCATCTTTGAAAAAAATAGGGCGCAACTTGCCTCCATGCTCCTGAGCGAGGACACCTGACACGTCCTTACAATTTTCCCTTGCAAACAAATGAAACATTTTTCCTGCAAACAAATTAAACATTTTTCCTAGTTAGGGAGGCCGAGCCCTGGAGCCATTACCATAGCATTTTTCAAATACACAAAAGCATTGCACATTTCATTTGACCATTTTATACAATCTGGCATGTGTAAACCTGTGGCTTGTCTCAGGAGATTGTAGTAGGAACAGTCAGGTATCCATTGGCCACAGTAACCAATCGTACCAAGAAAGGTGAACATGTCTTTCCTAGCAAGTGGGCGGGGCAGACCCACAAGAGCCATAGCTCTTCTGTGATTGACTTTCCTTTCTCCTTTTGAGAGTACAAAACAAGATATTCAACCGTTTCCTGACACCATTGCAATTTTTTCTTTGACACTTTGTGACCACTTTCAAAAAGACATTTCAAAAGATCCCTCCCATCCTCCAGGGCGGCCACCCGAGTAGAACTGCAGATGAGGAGTTCATCCACATACTGCAGCAGGGATGAACAATGTCCTGGTATCCAAGCTCTGAGAGTAGTTTGGAGGACAATGGAATAGACTGCAGGGGAGTCTATATAGCCCTGGGGCATTCTACACCATGTTAGTTGGCGTTTTTTTTAAAACAGAAAGCAAAGATTGGCTGTGTCTCCTCATCCTCAGGGACGGAAATAAAAATGCGTTCAATAAATCAATCACAATAAAATACTCTGCATCGTAATGTATGGCGGTAAATATTGATGGCACATCAGGCACTTATTGGGGCAATCGGTACCACTAGGCTATTGATGGCCCTTAGGTCTTGTACAAACCTATAGTCACAATTGCCTTCTTTACTTTTCTTACCTTCTCTTTTGTTAATATAGAACAAGATAATTTCCCTTTAAGATCCCTTTATATAAAGAAATCTTCAACTATTGGCTGTAAGCCATCCTCTTTTTAAGGTGTCTGCCCTGGTGTTTCAAACTCATTCTGCTATTTTCTGTGTCCTTGTGTCTGTGCAGCTGTTATCTGGTTGTGGAATGTAAGGGGGAAGAGGCGGGGCGCATGATACAGGCATGGAGAAGGTTAATTTAACCTCTAAATTCACCATCCCATGACTCTGCTAAACCTATCGTGGGCAACTTTTGGGCTAGGATGCCATAGGGAGCCCCGGTCCAGCCGGAGATCTCCTACAGCATCTTCTTTTGTCTTTCTTTGTAAACATTCTGATTTTTTTTTTCTTGGCAAAATGCCAATAAGCACTCCTTAGACAAGCAAGCCTCATACATTATTACTTTTCTTATTATTTACAACCAAACTATTTTTTTTTTTTATTTATTTCAAATTTATTTTTTTATTTTTGGCAGAGTGCCAACAGGTTCAAACAGTACTTGCAACTTCTGTAATACCAATGCCGCAAACAATTCTTCACAATATCTATTACGTTTAGCGAGATATAAGTACTTGAACCATGTTGGCAAAAAGCCAACCCAAATTTGAACCTGACTTCCCTGCATAGCAGTAAAAAAGGAATCATTACCTTAAGAAAATGTTACTAACACTGCTATTATGCTAACTCTCTAGTCAAAACATTCATACATAAATCGTTAAGAATAAACATCAATACATCACCGGATACTGTAGCATTACTCTGCGTTTCGATCGGGAACTTCCATCAATCACAAAAAGAACCCGGGGGTTCACAGGAAGACACATCTGTCGCCCTTAAATCTAAGTCCTATGATAACACGGAGCAGTGGAAGGCGTTGTCTTACCTTACAAACGCTGACAAATTTCCACACAGACAGTTTACAAATTATCTTATCAACTACGCAACAGATAAAGAAAGCAAAGAGATCGGTTTTGTCCAGCACACCTTAGCAGACTTTTTTCTTATAATTACAGTACTGTAATAACTCATCATTGACCTACGGACTTCACAGAGTCCTGGGACCTACCGAGGTCCTCCTTAACGACTGTTCACCCCCGAACAGACGGCTGCCGCAGACTTATAAAGAGGACTACACAGAATCCTCACTGTTCACACCGAACAGCTGCTTTTTTTCTAAAGCATATGCTATTACACAGAATAGCTCTTATCTAATGGGCTTCCCAAAGCCCATCCAGCCCCCCCCCCCAGGGCTGTCGCTGTTATCTCAACAGCGCTTGACTTTTTTCAAAGTCTAAAAACTATTTCTACATAAATCACAGGTCCCGTTAAAGAAACGATTTCTAAATAGAGGTCGCGGTGAGAGAAGATATATTTCTACTCACCAGACAGACATATCATAATCGATCCCTGGACCGAGCCCCCAGCTGAAAGGAAATAAATCAAGATTAGGGGTTACTCTCTCTGCTTTGGTATGCTGTGCAATTCCGAAACCAGATCTGTGAGATTTGCCCTTTGAGATAAAGAAAAGTATACACAGCCAGGTTCTCTCCGAGCAAATCTAAATCTTTATTCTTGGGTGTGAATATAAGAGGGGCTTTCAGAAAGTACCGCCCTTTAACAGATTATCCAATCATATACAGAGACACATAAGTACAGTCTGACGCCCACAGTGAAACTAATTATTTCTAAAATATCACGTGCTTTACAAGAAATAAAACTCAACAGAAGATTACAGTATTATGGAAAAACGAAACTAGATTAGCAAGACTTGAGCATATTTCACAAAATGGATGTTAGAGACACACAAAATGGAAGCTGACTATAATACAAAGAAGTAGTTAAACTAAATATCCCTTCAGGTGGGAGAGAAGGAACACTGTCTGGATAAAGGGGGACTTGAGAGGCAAGGAAGTCCTCCTCTTCCTGCCTCTGTTCTGCCTCAAGTGCCCTGTCTATTATCCCACGCAGCGTATGCTCCAACAGGTGGACAAGAGGTACAGTGTCAGTGATGCATGCACTGTCACTGCTCACCATCCTCGTGGCCTCCTCAAATGGTGACAAATCCGAGCTCCCCCGACCCTGTCCTGGTGCCGTAGTCGCACAGGTACTCATTGATGGCCCTCTGCTGCGTGTGCAGTCGCTGCAGCATGGCCAACGTTGAGTTCCACCTGGTGGGCATGTCACATATAAGGCGGTTCTTGGGCAGGTTCAACTCCTTTTGCAGCTCAGCCAGCAGAGCACTGGCATTATATGATCGGCGGAAATGCACACAGACTTTCCTGGCCTGCCTCAGGACATCCTGTAAGCCTGGGTACCTGCCCAAGAACCGCTGCACCACCAAATTAAGGACGTGAGCCATACAGGGCACATGGGTCAGCTGTCCCTGTCGCAGGGCAGAGAGGAGGTTGGTGCCATTGTCACACACCACCATTCCTGGCTTAAGCTGGCGTGGCGTCAACCACCTCTCGGCCTGCCCCTGCAGAACCTCTGCCCCAGTGTGGCTCCTGTCCCCCAAACATACCAGCGCAAGCACGGCATGGCATCTTTTTGCCTGCGTACTTGCGTAGCCCCTTGGATGCCTACGGAGCACCACTGGTTCCGAGGACAGAGCACTCAAAGAGGCCATGGAGGAAGAAGAAGAGGAGGGGGTGGAGGAGAGAGGTGTGTCACAACCAGTAGTAGCATTTTGGAGGCGTGGTGGCGGAACAACCTCCAACACTACTGAACCTTGTCCTGCATCCTTCCCAGCTGCCAAAAGAGTGACCCAATGGGCCGTGAAAGACAGGTAACGTCCCTGTCCATGCCTGCTGGACCATGAGTCAGCGGTAATATGCACCTTACCGCTGACCGCCCTGTCCAGCGAGGCATGGACATTGCCTTCCACATGCCGGTAGAGAGCCGGAATCGCCTTCCGTGAGAAAAAGTGGCGTTTGGGAACCTGCCACTGAGGAACCGCACATTGAACAAACTCACGGAAGGGGGCCGAGTCTACCAACTGAAAAGGCAGCAGTTGAAGTGCTAGCAATTTAGCCAAGCTAGCATTCAACCGCTGGGCATGTGGTTGGCTGGGAGTAAACTTCTTTCGACGGTCCAGCAGCTGGGGCAGGGAAATTTGCCTGGTAGAATCGGACGTCGGTGTACTGCTAACAGAGTGCCCGCAAGTACTTGGCTGTGACACACCTAATTCTACACCTTCATTCCTCTCAGTGCAGCTTTCAGAAAGGACTGAAGGTATAGTGGGGTTGGAGATCCCAGCTGATGAGGAGCAAGGAGAGGCCTGCTTTGGTTCTTTGGTGTGGGTCTTTAATGTGCTGCATGGCAGGTCGACATATGTCTGGTCATGCTTGTGGTGCCCAAGCGGCTGATGTTTTGGCCATGCGAGATACGCTTGAGACATATGTTGCAAATAGCAGTGGTGCGATCTGATGCACTCGTCTCAAAAAAGGCCCACACCAAAGAACTTTTGTAATAACGCGGAGAGGCAGCGCCCTGCACAGGCGGAGCTCTGCGGTGTGATTCAGTTGGTGTGCTGGCCTCAAGCTGGCCCCGGAGGGCATCCTGCCTCGTTGGACATGTTCCGCCTCCTCCTCCTCCTCTCTCCCTTCAGGCACCCACGTGGAGTCAGTGATCTCATCATACCCTCCCTCTTCACCACTGGAGCAAATCTGGCAGTAAGCTGCAGCTGGTGGAACATGACTGCCAGATTGCTGTCCTTGAGCATCCCCTTTCTCTGCGCTCACGCTACTGCCTTCCTCTAGCTGGGTATCATCATCCGAGCCTTCAAAACGCTGGGCATCCTCCTGGAGCATGTACCCAACACTGTGCTCAAACAGTTCGGGGGACTCCTCAGGAGGACATGGTGGGTCTAGGGAAGGGGTGCCTGATGATGCCATTGAGTACGCATTGGCAGCTGATTTTCCAGTACCCTGAGCCTGGGTAAGAGAGGATGAGGAGGATGAGGAGGGCTTGGTCATCCACTCTACCGAGCCTTCGGCATGATGCGGCTCAACATGTCCAGCTGCCGAAAAGAAGGACAAGCGTGTCCCATGGCCACGTGCTGATGGCGATGCACCACGTCCACGACCAGCACTGTTGTCTCTAGACACAGAGCCTGCTTGCCCTGTTTTCTTGTCTCGGGACTGTCTGCCTCTCCTTGTCGGTCTTCCAGGCATTGTAGTGGGTAGTGTATATTGTGCTGGAGTCACACAGCACACACACTAACTCCTGCAGATGGCTGCCTTAGATGACAACAACAGGGCCTTAGGGCAGATAGAGGCTGAGGTGGTGGCTGCCTTAGATGACAACAACAGGGCCTTAGGGCAGATAGAGGCTGAGGTGGTGGCTGCCTTAGATGACAACAACAGGGCCTTAGGGCAGATAGAGGCTGAGGTGGTTTATTGTGTGCTGTGCTCTACTCACACAGCACACACACACATGCTAGCTCCTGCAAATGCCTGGCTGCCTTAGATGACAACAACAGGGCCTTATGGCAGATAGAGGCTGAGGTGGTTTATTGTGTGCTGTGCTCTACTCACACAGCACACACACACACACGCTAGCTCCTGCAAATGCCTGGCTGCCTTAGATGACAACAACAGGGCCTTACGACAGATAGAGGCTGAGGTGGTTTTTGTGTGCTGTGCTGTGCTGTACTCACACAGCACACACGCTAGCTCCTGCAAATGCCTGGCTGCCTTAGATGACAACAACAGGGCCTTACGGCAGATAGAGGCTGAGGTGGTTTATTGCGTGCTGTGCTCTACTCACACAGCACACACACACATGCTAGCTCCTGCAAATGCCTGGCTCCCTTAGATGACAACAACAGGGCCTTACAGCAGATAGAGGCTGAGGTGGTGGCTGCCTTATATGACAACAACAGAGCCTTAATGCAGATAGAGGCTGAGGTGGTGGTTGCCTTAGATGACAACAGGGCCTTAGGGCAGATAGAGGCTGAGGTGGTGGCTGCCTTAGATGACAACAACAGGGCCTTAGGGCAGATAGAGGCTGAGGTGGTTTATTGTGTGCTGTGCTCTACTCACACAGCACACACACACATGCTAGCTCCTGCAAATGCCTGGCTTAGATGACAACAACAGGGCCTTACGGCAGATAGAGGCTGAGGTGGTTTATTGTGTGCTGTGCTCTACTCACACAGCACACACACACGCTAGCTCCTGCAAATGCCTGGCTGCCTTAGATGACAACAACAGGGCCTACGGCAGATAGAGGCTGAGGTGGTTTATTGTGTGCTGTGCTGTACTCACACAGCACACACACACACGCTAGCTCCTGCAAATGCCTGGGGCCTTAGATGACAACAACAGGGCCTTACGGCAGATAGAGGCTGAGGTGGTTTATTGCGTGCTGTGCTCTACTCACACAGCACACACACACACGCTAGCTCCTGCAAATGCTTGGCTCCCTTAGATGACAACAACAGGGCCTTACAGCAGATAGAGGCTGAGGTGGTGGCTGCCTTAGATGACAACAACAGAGCCTTAATGCAGATAGAGGCTGAGGTGGTGGTTGCCTTAGATGACAACAACAGGGCCTTAGGGCAGATAGAGGCTGAGGTGGTTTATTGTGTGCTGTGCTCTACTCACAAAGCACACACACACGCTAGCTCCTGCAAATGCCTGGCTGCCTTAGATGACAACAACAGGGCCTTACGGCAGATAGAGGCTGAGGTGGTTTGTGGTGTGCTGTGTTCTACTCACACAGCACACACACACACGCTAGCTCCTGCAAATGCCTGGCTGCCTGCCTTAGATGACAACAACAGGGCCTTACGGCAGATAGAGGCTGAGGTGGTTTATTGTGTGCTGTGCTCTACTCACACAGCACACACACACACGCTAGCTCCTGCAAATGCCTGGCTGCCTTAGATGACAACAGGGCCTTACGGCAGATAGAGGCTGAGGTGGTTTATTGTGTGCTGTGCTCTACTCAAACAGCACACACACACACGCTAGCTCCTGCAAATGCCTGGCTGGCTGCCTTAGATGACAACAGGCCAGAAGGGTAAAGGTGATACTGCAATGCTGTACTAACAGCACGCACACACTAGACTAATCCCCAGAATCACAGCAGATATAGTCAGACTCAGCACTCAACAGATAATGTCACCACTCAGCAGTCAGCACAGCAGAATGTATAACACAGCAGATACTGTCAGCAGCATTGCACTCAACAGAATGAATACAGCAGATGCTCAGCAATGCAGAATGAATCACAGCAGCTAATGTGACTGACACAGTCACTCACTAACGCCGGAACACACTACACTAGGCCGCCAGAGTGGCGGCCTTTTATAGTGTGGGGCGTGTGCTAAACCCCCTGAGCTATAATTGGCCACAGGCATCCTGCCTGTGGCCAATTATTGCTCTCCTCGCCGCTGGCTCTATGATTGGCCAAGCATGCGGAGTCACAGTGCATGCTTGGTCAATCATCAGCCAGCAATGCACTGCGACTGGCGCAGTGCATTGTGGGCCGTTTGCATCACAGGAATTTGATGCGAACGGCCCAAATAGTTCTTGCCTCGCCGAGCAGTCGAACGCCTGATGTTCGATTCGAACGTGGGTTTGAATCGAACACCGGGCCCATCCCTATGGCATACCAACGGTACACAATGTCTCACTGCCTGTGATTAGCGCAGTGCCAACTTCCTGGCGGGCTCTGCCCGTGGGCTGTGCGAACACGCCAGAGCGCATCCTTACTAGTGACGTACTACAAGGAATTTCAACTCTTGAGCACCACCCTTTGGGCCCCTTCTGCTAATTTCGTGTTTGGTGAGCACTGATTCCGAGCATGCGTGTTTGTACTTTCGACTTTTGTATGACAGATTTGTGTACTGAACCCTACGAAATTCTGATGTCAAACCGTTGTCTGATGAAAATTTATTAGCCTGTCATCCAACATGTGTTGGCCGAAAGTTGGACAACAGTTGTCAAAAGGCGCGTACTAACAGTAAGATTTTAGGACAACAGTCTGTCAACAGACAATCCCCTGCCAATCATACCGTGTGTAGGAGGCTTAAGGC
The DNA here is from genome assembly GCA_028564925.1 of Lithobates sylvaticus. NCBI lineage: Eukaryota > Metazoa > Chordata > Amphibia > Anura > Ranidae > Lithobates > Lithobates sylvaticus. The sequence goes on along the minus strand of CM053027.1, from coordinate 206,883,963 downwards.
TATAGTCACATGGGAGTTTGTGTGCAGCCAGGGGTGGCAGTAGATTCTTGCCTGCTGTTGTAAACGCTGTTGCATACACTGTTTGCGAACAGCTGCAGGTGTCAGCGGTGGCTGTCAGATTTGTACTGTGTACAAAACAATGGCAGGTACTGCTGCTGAATACCGACCCTGGATGCAGACAGTGTTTTGTGGTGGTTTTGGATGCACACAAACTGGCCGCAAATAATCAGCCAGTTTGTGTGTAGCCATAGCACAGGAATATTGCTACATTCAGTGTTTAGCCACCTCTGAATGCAGCAAATTACCTGCACAGACACACTTTTAGATTTTCTGCAGATTTTTGTCTTCAGATTTCTCAAAACCATATAATATTAGGTCAAACCTTAAGGTTAGGTTTCCACTAGTGTGACTTTTCATGCGATTTGGGACTGAAAAGTCCCATGACAAGTCGTACCCCATGATTTCCAAAGAGTACCCTTCATATCTGTGCAACTTCAAGACGCAGCAACGTCAAAGTAGTCCCTGCACTACTTTGGTCCCACTTTGATGCGACTGGAGGTCCATAGACCTCAAGAATACACAGGCATTGCTTCAAGTCGCAGCAAAAAATCATGGCAAAATCGCGCAACTTTGGGGACGCAATAGTGGAAACATAGCCTAAGAGTTTCAATTTATATGCAATCAGGCAGGCCCTTGCACTACAAGGTTTTGGTAAATCTGAAGACAAAAATCTGCAGAAAATCTAATAGTGTGTATGGGGTCTAAAGCCTCGCACACACAGTACGATTGTTGGACAACCGAGCGTCTGATTTTTGTCAAAAGGGGCGTGGGCCAGGATCTTGTCTTGCATACTAACGGTACACAATTGTCATGCCACAAACATGAACGTAGTGACACACTACAAGGAATTTCAGCTCTTGAGCGCCACCCTTTGGGCCCCTTTTGCTAATTTCGTGTTTGGTGAGCATTGATTCCGAGCATGCGTGTTTGTACTTTCGACTTTTGTGTGACGGATTTGTGTACTGACCATCCGAAAATCTGATATGGAGCTGTTGTTTGACAAAAATTTACTAGCCTGCCATCCAACATTTGTTGGCCGTAAATTGGAAAACAATTGTTTACAAGAGCGTACTAAAGGTAAGAGCTTCGGATAACAGCCTGTCAAACGACAATTCCCTTCTGATTTTCATACTGTGTGTACGAGGCTTAAGACACACTCAGAACTGCACTGATACCTACAGAAGTCTGCATTTTGACAGCTGCTCCTGCTGTGTAATACATGGCATACGTTGGATTTTTAGCAGCCACCAGATATCTCCCACAGAAGGATGTAAACTAAAAAGAAAAAAGAGGTGCTTCCAAGGCTCCATTCACATGGGGTGTTTTAATCCATGCTCTGTACACGGCTTTCACTAGCACATGGATGCACAAGTGTTGCGTGCATCCCCATGCCTGCAGTCCCATTGCTGTCAATTGGGACACAGCAGCTGCATGGATACAGCCACCGCTTCCAATGTGACATCAGTGCAGGTGTATGGCCTTGAACACACCCAGTGTACGCTCTGAGCCATGCGCCTGCACAGTAAACATGGCCCTGCATGGGGCACAGATTAAAAGGCCCTGTGTAAGCAAGGCCTAAGAGTACCCGCTGATCCAGAAATCAAATTTACAGAATAAATAGTGCTCACCTTTTAAGGTGACCAAGAAAACACAATGTCGTATAACAATGAATTTGACTTTGAACGAATTGTTGGCTCCAAGAATGGACTTCACTTGCTAAAAAGTGATCTTTGACTGCTGGTAAGTGAAGAAGAATCGCATCTAATGCAGCAATATCTAAGGCTACTTTCACACTGGGGCGTTGCGGGCGCTGGCGGTAAAGCGGCTTTATATTTATCGGCGCTTTACTGTCATTTTAGCGGTGCTATTCGGCCGCTAGCGGGGCGGTTTGCAACGCTGCTCCATTGTTTTCAATGGGAATGGGCGCTTTAGGAGCGGTAAATACACTGCTCCTACAGCGCTCCGAAGATGCGGCTTGCAGGAATTTTTTGACCGTCCTGCAAGCGCACCGCTACAGTGTGAAAGCCTTTCACACTGGAGACACAGCAGCGGCTGTTTCAGGGCGCTTTGCAGGTGCTATTTTTAGCGCTGTAGCACCTACAAAGTTCCCCAGTGTGAAATGGGCCTAATGCTTGGAATACACTCGCATGAAAAGACTCTTTCAAGGTGTAGTCTGCCTCAGATATAGCACTAGCTCCTTGTATGTCAACAAAGTGTAGAATGTCCCAAAAAAAACCCCTTGCGATTAAAAAACTCCAATTTAGTAAAATTGATCAATGTGTTTTGGAGCAAACATTGTTACTTCAGGAGTAATGTAATCATAGAAGCATAGTTCAGTGCCATAAGCTCTGCTACAGAAATAAAATTATATTGCAGTTTACCAACTCCTAGATGTGGTGGCTGCATTCATTTTCTTTTCTAAGGGCTGTACACACGGGCCGAATATTAGGTGGCCTCCGCCGATTCAATAGAAACCGGATAACATTTGGCATATGTCTACAACAGGCAGTCCGGCAGAAACAGTCGACGGTGCATGACAGAAAAAGGTCTGCTGATCGGCTGACCGCTGTGTTCTGACAGGGTGGGGCGTCCCCCTGTCAAAACACAATAGCTCAGCGGGGAAAGTTTGCTGTACTAACAAAGCATAGTTAGTACAGTGGCTCCTCACACAGGAGAGGGGATGGACATGCTGACGTAGTACGCAGGCACGGAGGGAGGGGTCAGCCCGCAGGTGGACGCCAGCAGATGCGAGGCGGAGGAGTACGCAGGGACACCACGGAGCGTGAGAGGCTCCGGGAGAAAGCAGGCTAGCCCCCTGCCAGGAACTACCCTGACCGCCTCAGCGCCACTGGATGATTGATCACGGCAAGCGGTGGGACTCCGCCGAATGGCCAACTACGGAGATTTAATCACACCTACCTTGCCACGGCGGTCTCCCACGGCGTTCTCATCTCCCCGCGCCCTTCCTCCCCCCCCTTGCCCCACTCTCCTTCACCGTTCCTTTACGGAAGTTGGCATGCTGTAGGAGCTTACACAGCACTCATCACAGGAGGCAGAGATCCTGCAGAGAGATAGCAGTCATACACCTATTTGTGAGTATATACCCTGCATTAGCCCGGACCCGTTAAACAACAAACAGGAGGTAAGCCAAGATTTTGTGATATATTTGTTGCTGGAAGGAGATAATTGCCTATAAAAATATCCGCAAAAGTGACTGCCAAAATGCTATACCACCATCGCTAGCATAGGTGAGAAAATTGGGGCTTCAAACCCCCTCCCTGTACAGTAATTGTTACGCACTGGATGTTTCCTTTAATGTTATCTTCACAGAGGACCCCAAACCCTTGATGCTGCCCTGGGGAGCTGGATAGGCCTAATCCCTGCAATTCCCAGTAAAGTTGTTGCCTGGCAGACAATATACTTGAATATAAACTCAACCGAAAGGGGTGAAGCGGTCTATAGAGCTAATAGAACTACCAGCAGGACTTTTTCTGCCTCTGAGTGGGTTAAGCCCATTCAGGCTTTAAACATTGAAAGCTGACCCACCTCAAGGTCCAGGGGGCTCCCTTAGGTGAGCTAGGCATCGGGGTGAGCAGGCCCAGTGTGAGCTGGACCGTGCCGAGAGGGTGTCCACCTAGACCAGGACAGGAGGCTCTGTTTGGGGTACGGGGTAGAGGTGGCCTCGATATTTCCAGGCTGGTCTCCCCCTCCTCCGCGTTTCCCCCCGCCGGGGGAACAAACCGTATGCCCCCTCCTCAGGCTCCGGCTTATATTGGCCTAAACTTGCATAAAGGTTTCTGGAGGGCAGGAACCTAAAAAAAAAAAAAAATTTCAGAGGGGTCAACCTATGCGGAGGAATGGTAGAGACTCTGCGGGACCGGGACAGCAAAAAGCACTAAGAAAATTCCCCCTCCTCTCTTTCTTCGAGGGGGTCCCCCGCCTCTCTTTATCGTCCCTCTGTTTTATTCTTTTCCTCTCCTGGTTTTTTCCATTCTCGGTGCCCCTTCCTTTGCCCATTTCCATTGGCTGCCCAGCTTGAGAGAATGCTGAGATAAAAATAAAAGGGAAGAAAAAGATAATAATAATACCTCACTGGCACACAGATCTGCAGGGGAGGGGAAGGCGAGTTTAAGCTGGGGAGGAGAATAAGAGGGGTGAAGAAGGAAAATATGAGTAAAACCACAAATAAAGCGACCAAAAAAGGGGCCCAAAAACCCAGACAGGAGACACAAGCACTATCCAACAGTACCTAAAACAAGGAGCCACCCCAAAAACTCCTGAGAGCAGTCTTCAGCCAAAAGTCAACATGGAGAAGAACAAAGGAACAACCAGGAAAATCGATCCGACACACGATCAATCCAGAGCCGATTGTACAATAGAAAGCGAGGTTGAGACTAGTAGTGTTGAAGATCAGCATTTGGGGTCCCAACTACCAACAAAAAGGGAAATGGAGGAGATGCTATTAAAAGTAGAAAATGTAATAAAAATGGAAATTAATATTCTAAGGGAGGATTTGGGCCATCTGTTGACTAGAGTGGAGGCGGTGGAGGAGAGAGCAGATAAGATGGACCATGAAATCCACAACCTAAAGACTCAACTTAAAATGTGTCAACTAAACCAGAGAGAAATGATATACAAAATGGAAGATCAAGAGAACAGAGACAGGAGACAAAATATACGAATCCGTGCGATCCCAGAACACAAGGGGGAAGATGTGGAAAAAATAGTTAGAATGCTTTTCGGTCCAATTATTGGGCAAGAGGAGGGGCAGTTTCCGGCGATTGAAAGAGCACACCGCACTGGAAGGCCAGATCGCTCAGAACACGGCAGAGTGCGGGATATAATAGTCAGATTCTGGTATTATAAGGATAAAGAAAATATTTGGCTGAAAATCCGGGGCAATTCCCCACTTAGGTACGAAGGTACTGCAATCCAAATATATGCTGATCTATCGGCACGAACACTGGAAAGAAGATGACATCAAAGACCACTCCTGGAAACGTTGCGCAAAGAAAATATAAAATATAAATGGGGGTTCCCAGCGTGCCTCATAGGTTTAAAAGACGGTAGATCAGCCAGACTCAGATTTCCAGAAGAGCTGCAGGACTTCTGTAACAAACTCGACATCCCTATACCCGACCTACCGGGATGGACTGAAGCGTGGGGAAATGAATCTACACCTCGGGGGGGGCAGGGCTCGGGGGAGCTAACTTGAGAAAATAACTAAGTGGCCTACATAATTCCACCTACCCTGTCCACTATATCCCGATGCTACCTGGGAGGCAGATAGTGGGAGGGGGCGGGGAAAGAACCCCACCTCACCTTAGATCTAGAATTTCAAAGGGGGGCCTCACGAATGGGACCCCCACCGAATCAGAGACCCGAGTTGGGGTCAGAGAGGGAGGAAGGGGGAAGGGAGGGAGGGAGAGGAGAGGGGAAGGGGGGAGGATTTGGGAGGGGGGGCGACAGGGGGGGGGGGTTGGGAGGTGGGGAGAAGGAGAGGGTTCAGGGAGGGAGATCCCCATCGCTACCTTTTAAACCTAGAAACCCTCGCTCTAAATTAGGTGAATGACTCCCGCACTGAAATTCTTAACCTATAACGTAAAAGGATTGAACACCTTAAGTAAGCGCCAAATAATTCTTGACGAGATTGGGAGATATGGGGCCAGTGTGGTTTTCCTTCAAGAGACACATCTCTCTTATTCTACAAACGTGAAACTGTTTTCAAAAACATACCCCACATGGTTTTATGCTGATACCACTTCAAGTAGATCGAGAGGGGTAGCTATTGGTTTTGCGGGGGATACACATTTTAAGTTGGAAGACAGGAGGGCGGACCCAGAGGGGAGGTTTTTGTTCTTGAGGGGAACCTTGTATGGAACAACATATACGTTGGCAAATGTGTATGCACCAAATATAAACCCTACCAAATTCCTGGAGAAGATATTATGTAAGCTGGGGGCTTTCAGGAGGGGTTTTTTAATCCTTATGGGAGATCTTAACTTCATTATGGATCATGGGGCAGACAGTACGTCCGGTGCACAGGGGACAAGGAACGCACAATTAATATCTATAAAAAACAAACTGCGCCACAAGCAATTGGTGGATGTTTGGAGGACTCAACATCCTCAAACGAGGGACTATACGTTCTTCTCCCCTGTCCACGGGACGTACTCCAGACTTGACTATGTATTCCTAGACCATGGAATCCTGGACAGAGTATTACAAACTAAAATAGAGACAATCACACTCTCTGACCACGCCCCCGTCTCAATGACACTTGCAGTTCCAGAACATAAACCTCCATCATGTGGGTGGAAACTTAACGAAGAGTTATTTTACGGGACGGGGAAGTGGTGGAGTTTGTGAAAAAATAATTAGAAGGTTTTTTTTCTAATAACGACAATGGGGAAGTCAACGGAGCCAACCTTTGGGAGGTACACAAAGCATTTATTAGAGGGATCCTGATAGGGAAGGCTTCATGGAAAAAAAAAGAGAGGACGAGGAAAGTGCAGGAATTGACGACCGAATTAAATAGCCTCGAACAAAAACATAAAGCTTCTTCGGCCCAAAATAGGGAAATTTACCAAGAGTTGGTGGCAAAGAGAGAGGAACTAAAAGATTGTGTTGATTATAAAGCAAAACAGATATTTAATAGGACTGCGAAAGAACGCTATATCTGGGGAGATAAATCTAGTAAGCATTTGGCGAGAATTTTACAAAAACAAAAAACAAAAAATTACATAGAAAAAATTCAAGCCAAAAATGGAGAGCTCAAATATATATCCCAAGATATTGCTTCATCCTTCAGGGAATACTATGAAGAGCTTTATTCAGCAGAGGCCAAAGCTGGTAAAAAAGGGAACCGGAGAGGAAAAATAGATGACTTTCTGAGCAGAGCAGGGTTGGAGACTCTAGGTCAGGAGGAAAGAGAGGCGCTGGAACAGCCTATCTCTGAGAATGAAATACGGAGGGCCCTGATGAATTCCTCCCTAGGAAAGAGCCCGGGCCCAGATGGTTTCTCCATTCTTTATTATAAAACTTTTAAGGAGATTCTGATCCCTAGACTGCATCAATATATGAATGGGTTGGGAATAGAGTACGCAATGGGTGAGGCTTCCCTGTCGGCAACTATTACTGTCTTGCCGAAAGACGGTAAGGATGGATCAGTGTGTTCCAGCTATAGGCCCATTTCGTTGCTAAACTCGGATACTAAGCTGTACGCCAAAATTCTAGCTGAGAGAATAAAGGGGTACCTGGGGGCACTGATCCATCCGGACCAAGTGGGCTTCATTCCCGGAAGGGAAGGGAGGGACAATGGGGTTCGGACTCTGTTGATTCTTCAGAAAATGAGGGACTCACGGGCCCCCGGTCTGCTCTTGTCAATAGATGCAGAAAAAGCGTTTGACAGAGTAGACTGGGGGTTCATGTTTAGTACTTTGGAACATATGGGGTTTGGCCCGACTTTTATTCGACATATTAAAGCTCTATATGGCCACCCGAAAGCTAATGTCAAAGTAAACGGAGTCTTATCCTCTCTCTTTGAAATGAGAAATGGAACGAGACAGGGCTGTCCCCTGTCCCCTCTCCTTTTTATTTTGACCCTAGAGCCTTTACTGTCCTCGATAAGAGGAAACTCAGAAATTAAAGGATGTAGGGTGGATGGGGAGACCCATAAACTAGCTGCCTTTGCCGACGACATTTTGTTTTATATAAGACAGCCCCAGAAGTCGATGCCTATTCTCTTGGAGACCCTACTTTCCTATGGAGCCTTATCAAACTTCCGAGTCAACTTATCAAAATCCCATATGCTAAATATTAACTTAAATAAGACGGAGCAGCAGGTAATACAGAGAGATTATAAATTTGTATGGAAGAAACAAATAAAATATCTGGGTATAAACCTTTCTAATTCAATTGAAAAACTGTATAAAATCAATTACCTCCCTTTATTAGATGAAGTAAAAAAAAAGTGTCAAGAATATATAAATAGGCCCCTATCTTTGATTGGACGCATAAACACTGTAAAAATGATGATACTCCCAGTAATAACCTACAAGTTTCAAATGCTTCCTCTCCCTCTACCCCACCAATATCTAAGGAAGCTAAAATCAATACTGCTGAATTTTGTTTGGAAAAACAAGAAACACTGCACGTCTCTGCAAATCCTAAAACAGGGTAAAAGTCAGGGGGGATTAGCTGTCCCCGATATCATCAGCTATTATCATGCAATTGCATTAATAAGAATACCAGAGTGGGGGAAAACGAACACAAATAAAAGATGGGTGCACCTAGAAATGGCACTGAGTAAAGTTCACTTGGGAAAGATTATCTGGAATCCTCCAGGATACAGAGCACTAGGAGAACACACACACATTATCACACGGCACTCGTTTAAAATATAGGACAAAATTTATAAACAGCTAAACGGCAACTTTAACTCACCTTTAGTGGCACTTAAGGAGAATGATTATTTCCCACCCGGGAAAAAAGAAATAGGAGGGGATTGGATAATCAATGAGAATACACAACTGGGGGATGTTTTATTTAAGGGACAACCACTGGCACTTCATGAATTACAAAAAAAAGTGGATATGTTTAGAATTGATGAGTGGCGGTACCTCCAGATATGCCATTTTGTTAAAAAGCTACCACATCCGATCAGGGAAGCTGGAGACTTGACGAAACTGGAGCAAATATGCACGGCAGAAAACACCAAAAATATGAGGACCGCCGAAATGAATTACAAATGTTTAATAAGGTGGTACGCGACCCCTGACATAACAAGCAAATTTCAGGAGGGGAGATCCCCCAACTGTTGGAGAGGATGCAAACAAAGAGGAACCATGGGCCACTTATGGTGGGACTGCCAGAAAATTCAAAAATATTGGGAGAATGTTCTGAGGTACATTAAAGAAATAACTCAAATTGAAGTGAAAAAAGACCCTTGGGCGGTCCTGATGCATGCAACAGAGGAGGGAGTGTGGCAATACGGGAATACACTGGTCCCACATCTCCTTAATGCTGCAAAAAGATTAATTCCCAGAAGGTGGCAAGAGCTTGAAAGTCCTTCCATAGGGGAATGGATAGATGAAGTAGAAGTGACCTATAAGTTGGAAAGCTTGAAAGATAACTATGATGATGAGAAAGTTCAACACAAGGGGAAGTGGGAATGTTGGAAAAAATTCAAAGGAACTTGGAGTTATGCTGAGGTCCTACGGATCTAGAGAGAGATGGGGGAAAAAAAAAAAAAAAGGTAGCGATGGGGAAGGGGAGGTGGGGAAAGGGGGAGGGGGGAGGGAGAGGGAGAGGGGGTGGGGGAGGGGGGGAGAAAAAAAAATTGGGATATTAGAAACGGAAGTGATCAGAAGTATGGACAGGGGTGAGGACGAAAAAGGGGGACCCTCCCGGCCTGGAATGTTTTTAGGTTACTTACTCAAGTTTGTACACAACTAAAGGGGTATGTTTTTTGTTAATTTACTAATCGAGCACAATAAAAATTGTATGCGGGAACCGAGAGGGCATTTAAATAATCTAATGGCTAGGCCACTATGATGTTAAGATTGTGATGGGACAGAGGAAAAGGCCTCGCTGACATAGTCCTATATTAGAGATCTTCTGAGATGGCAAAAAAAATAAAAAAAATAAAAAAAAAAAAAGTACAGTGGCTCCTCCCAAGCTCTTCTGTTTTTTTTTTTTTTGTTCAGCCCGCTGGGTTGAACTACAAAGAAAATAATAGTGTGTACTAGGCTTAAGGCTTTTTTTCTTTTGTTTTCACCTGGTGATCTGGCCAGTAAGTCTGTTGTTTTTCAACAGAACAAGCTGTCCTGCAAATATATAAGTTAAAAGTGTTGAGACAAACCATTTACCACTGACAGGGGTGCTTACAATGATCAGCCTGTATTTATGTAAAACCTTTATCACAAAAAAAAAAAACTTTTGTGTAACTGAAGTGTGGGGTTTGGCTTCAATATGTTAGTGGGGGCACTCGAATACAGGAGGTGTGTTACTGGCCAGATCACCAGATGAAAACAGAGAAAAATAAAATGCATCCAAAAAGTAATAAAAACCTGTCTCTGGCCTTACTCCACTAACTGAGATAAGATAAATACTTTATTGTCATTGCAACGCAAATTACAATAAAATTCTATAAAAGCTCCACACATATGTAAACATATAACATCCAATTCCTCAACATACACACATGTAAACAGTTTGCCCCCATATAAAAATTCTAAAAAAAGAACCCCGCCACCGCAGCAAAGCCAGGTCGCCTGTAGTTAAATAATATTATTCAAAATTACCATTTAGGGCCTTGATATCCCTTGGAAAGAAACTTTCCTTAACCACTTGCTTACTGGGCACTTAAACACCCTTCCTGCCCAGACCAATTTTCAGCTTTCGGTGCTCTCACACTTTGACTGACAATTACTCAGTCATGCAACACTGTACCCAAATGAATTTTTTGTCCTTTTTTTCCCACAAATAGAGCTTTCTTTTGGTGGTATTTGATCACCTCTGGGGTTTTTTTTGCGCTATAAATGAAAAAAGACCGAAAATTTTGAAAAAAAACGTTTTTTTCTTTGTTTCCGTGATAAAATTTAGCAAATTATTAATTTTTCTTCATAAATTTTGGCCACAATTTGTACTGCCACATATCTTTGGTAAAAATAACCCAAATTAGTGGAAATTTTTTGGTCTTTGTGAAAGTTACAGACTCTACAAACTGTGGTGTGAATCATACAAAATTTATCACATCTGATGCACTGGTGGCCTATCTCATTTCTTGTGACCCGAACAAGCCAGGAAAGTACAAATACCCCTCAAATGACCCCTTTTTGAAAGTAGACATTCCAAGGTATTTAGTAAGAGGCATGGTGAGGTTTTTGATGTTGTAATTTTTTCCCACAATTCTTTGCAAAATGAATTATTTTTTTATTTTTTATTTTTTTCCACAAAATTGTCATTATAATAGGTTATTTCTCTCATGTGGCATGTGTATACCACAACTGACACCCCAAAATAAATTCTGCTACTCCTCCTGAGTATTACAATACCACATATGTGGGACTTTTACACAGCCTGGCCACTTAAAGAGGCCCAATATGCAGGGAGCGCCATCATGTGTTCTAGGAGCATAAATGACACATCCAACTTGTTGACTACCTATTACACTTTTGAAGGCCCTGGAGCACCAGGACATTGACATGTGACACTGATGACAGGTGTTACTGATACATGGCACTGATGACGCGTGACACTGATGTGGCACTGATGACAGATGGCACTAATAGGGGGCACTGATGACACGTGACACTGATGACAGTTGGCACTAATATGTGGCACTGGTGACAGATGGCACTGATGTGGCACTGATGACAGATGGCACTGATGACACGTGACACTGATGAGAGATGGCACTAATACGGGGCACTGATGACACGTGACAATGATGAGAGATGGTACTAATATGTGGCACTGGTGACAGATGGCACTTATACGTGGCACTGCTATCATGTGGCACTAATACGTGGCACTGATGAGAGATGGCACTAATACGTGGCACTGATGACAGATGGCACTGATGACAGATGGCACTGATACGTGGCATTGATGACACGTGACACTGATAACAGATGGCACGTGACACTGACAGGTGGCACTGATGACAGATGGCACTGATGACAGATGGCACTAATATGTGGCACTGATGACACGTGACACTGATATGGCACTGATGACAGATGGCACTGACGTGGCACTGATGACACATGGCACTAATGACACATGGCACTGATGACAGATGGCACTTATACATGGCACTGGGGACAGGTGGCACTGTGGACAAGTGGCACTGGGGACAAATGGCACTGGGGACAGGTGGCAGCGGGGACAGATGGCAGCGGGGACAGTTGGCAGCGGGGATAGATTGCACTTTATTTTTTTATTTTTATTTTTTTACTCACGGCGCCGCTGCAGCCGTTCATCTCTCCCTCCTCACACGCTGTCTCTGTGTGAGGAGGGAGAGCGGCGCTGAGAGATGATCTCATATGTTACATATGAGATCATCTGTCATTGGACACGCCGATCGAGCTGTAAACGGCCGCTGTGATTGTCCGTTTACAGCAATCTGTGACTGGCTGTGTCCGACGGACACGGCCAGCACAGAACTTCCCTGATGCGCGCTCTCAGGAGCGCGCATTAGGGAAGTAAGCAGGAGGGCATCCAGGGACGTCCTCCCTGCAGGGAGTGTCCACGCTGCAGCCGTCTTTCAGCTATAGCGCGGGCGTGAAGTGGTTAAATCAGTTTGTCCTCACCTATATATTTCAGAACCTTCTGCCAGATGGCAGGAGTTCAAAAAGATAGTTTCCAGGGTGGGACGGGTCACTCACTATTTTGCCTGCCCTACTGACACAATGGGACTTGTACATTTTGTTTATAGAAATTAAACTACAGCCCACAACCTTCTGAGCAGCATTTATTATTTTTTGAAGGGAAGCTTAAACATTATACATTTTTTTTTTAACACCCTAGAGAATAAAATGGTGATAGTTTCTGTCACACTGTATTTGCGCAGCGGTCTTACAAGAGCACTTTTTTTGGAAAAAAAAAACTTTTTTGAATTAAAAATTTTCTATATTGTGAAAGATAATGTTACGCAGAGTAAATTGCGCCCGCTTGTGGAGTAGCGACAAACTTTTACCCTTAAAAATCACCATAGGCGACGTTTAAAACAATTCTACAGGTTGCATGTTTTGAGTTAAAGAGGAGGTCTGGGGCTAGAATTATTGCTCTAGCTCTACCGATCGCGGCAATACCTCACATGTGTGGTTTGAACCCTGTTTTCATATGCGGGCCTTTAAGAGCTATGGGCAGAAGTGACGTTTTGACGTTGCTTCCACCCTGCAATGGTATGGAGATTGGTGGGCCATCTTCCCCTCACTCGTCACCATACCCAGGAAGGACAGGCATCCAATTGCCTCCGCCGCTACCGATAAGCGGCGGAGGGCAGCGGGGGCCCTCTCCCACCACTGATAAAAGTGATCTTGTGGTGAATCCGCAGCAGAGACCACTATTATCGGAAACCGGACCGCCAGCCGAAGAGGAGGATACCAAGGTTATGGCAGCTAGCTGCTGCCTTAACAAAGATATCCCTCTTCAAAGTTAGGACGTATATCGGCGTGCGGCGGTCCGGAAGTGGTTAAGGACAAGTTGTTTGCCTCACTACTAGACTAGCCACCTCTTCCCTATAATGCATCTCATCTCCTCTTGTGATGCAACCTATTCGTCTTTGGGTATCGGGGAAATAATAGTAGATTTTAAGCAGGTTGGAACTGTGGCCAATAATAATAATGATCGATTAACTATATTAGTAAAAACCCCTGCAAGTTGGTGGGCACAGGCCTTAACAAACCCTTTCTGGGACCCCATCTGGACCCGCTGATTTCTTAACATTAACAGACTTAAATGCTGACGCACCGAGTGTTCCTGCACCACAGGTGCAGCATCTCCTGTACGCAAAATTCCACATCAAAATCTCTATAGCAATACAACACCATTTATCTCACCGGATACATAAGTGGATGTCACAAGAACCACTTTTTGTCAGATAATCCACTGGGGATCTTCAATCACCCTGGGCAACCACTGGGATTGTTTTTATCATTGTTTTGTTTTGTGTTGTCTTATTTTTGGAAGGTTTGGGAATATACACATGGATGTTATTCCATATAGTTTTTAATCAATTTTTCATACTACACTGCCTGGTCTTGTTTTACCTGCTTTATACAGTCTGCACTTTACAGCAGTTTTTTCTTTAATTTAGTTCTTTGTTTGGGCATAGACCACACCCAACAGGTGAGTCAGTGAGTAATCAACCTCTCCCAATCAGGGTGATATTCACCCATCTTTCCGTAGTTTATAACACATAGCACTTCAAAAATCTGGAGTCCAGCTGTGACCCAGAGGCTAATGTCCGCCTGATGCAGCCAGCTTGACCGGCAAAACCAGTTAGGCGTTCTCCTTCACTCACCTGCTTACTCAAGCTCTCTTGAGACTGATATCTTGACATTTTTAAAAACTTAGGCCATAGCTGGACTCCATCATTTGAACTGCTATGTTTTCTTTGCCATGAGGTGCCATGTTGAACTTCCAGTGACCAGTATGAGAGAGTGAGAGCAATAACACCAAATTTAACACACCTGCTCCCCATTCACACCTGAAGCCTTGTAACACTAACTAGTCACATGACACCGGGGCAAGAAAATGGCTAATTGGGCCCAATTTGGACATTTTCACTTAGGGGTGTACTCACTTTTGTTGCCAGTGGTTTAGACATTAATGGCTGTGTGTTGAGTTATTTTGAGGGAATAGCAAATTTACACTGTTATACAAGCTGTACACTCACTACTTTACATTGTAGCAAAGTGTCATTTCTTTTGTGTTGTCACATGAAAAGATATAATAAAATATTTACAAAAATGGGTGTACTCAATTTTGTGAGATACTGTATGTGTGAAGAGGTTGTAAATGAGTTGAACTTTAGAACCAACATTCACTCCTTAGCACACAATGTAGTACATGAACTAGCTATATATAAATAATATGGAAGCAATATCTCCGCAATCACTTTAGGCCGGGTCTACATATGTGCGGCCGCAGTTCACAGCATGGGGTCCGGTGCATCCCTGTTCACCGGTTCAGGTATGATTCATTGCACCTGAACTGGACCCAAAGACGCACAGGACCCTTCTGCAATCTGGATCGCGGCTCCCCGCCGGACCTGTGTGAATCGGCTTTATTGAGAGCCGGTCACAATTGCCTGTCATGTGAATTGGATGCGAGAAAAGCCACATCCAATTCGCATATATATGTGAAGCAGAAGGAATGAAGGTGAAAGTGTCCAGCCTGCTGATGGATGTTTTGGGATGCCACCAGCTAGCTGTTGCAGTTATAGTACTGAGTTAATGAAGTGCTATAACTAGAGTCTGGAGTCATAAAAATTCAAGCCAAAGTTTGACTAAAAACTATTAAAGGATTTGAGTGGATAAACATCACATTCTCCCTCCTCAAATCACAGAACACCTTGCATTCTGTGAAAAGAATGCAAGTCTTTTTCTGAATAGAGAAGGTACCCGTACTCCAACAGGAACTACAGGTCTCAGGGCTTTTTTGGCTTTTGGCTCTGACACGAGACTGTGGGTTGAATAAAAAAGACATTGAACAAACACTTCAGCAGCTAAAGTTGAAACCCTTTAATTAGAGGTAATTTATTTTTACTGTGCAAATGTACAGAAATCGTTTTTGGCCATACATCAGCTTTATGTCTAGTCAAGAGTAATGAACTACATATTTGCACCTTGTCATTGACGTACTACGTAATGAATCAAGCAAGAAGATGACTGTGTTGGATTTGCATTTTAAAAGTGTACATCATGTGTAGCGGAGACACTTTTTACAAGGTGTCCGCTATGTAAAAATTTAGTTTTTCTCCTCAGAATAGTAATAGGGGTTCTGAGGGTTAATTGTGCAGGTTTAACTTTGGCATCAGTTTGGCTGGGCTGTGCTGGGATTCTGCATGGTCATGGGTACAGTGAGGTACACATGACAGGCTCAGAATCAGGCCTGGTTGGACGGTTTTGGTATCAACATTCCCCAGAGCCAATCAGTGGGTGCGTTTGGCCCCGCTGGGGAGTCTGGGGAAGGGTACTTAAGGTGCTGAAGTCATGTGTTTGGGGTTCGGCCGTAGCTGCCTGTTCCTGAATCTGGACCGGGGTAGCCCCGCGAGGGGTCCTGGGCCCAGGAAGTGTCTGCTGTCCCGCAACATGGTAATTCTAACTAACCCCACAGAGCCGATTAGTCTGGGGCAAGGATCCATCTGTTCCCGAGTCTCGGAACCAGCTGGTCCAAGGCGCAGTAACTGAGGGAGGATTCAAGGCGTCTGGGTGCGCTCTCAACTTGGAGGGGCATCGCAGCTCGTGTAAGCAACCGGGGGAGGACTCTTCGGAGGAGGGCCAACAAGCTGGCATCCCAAGAAGTGCCTGGTTGCTGGGTTGTCAATGACACTAAAGATTCCACAGTTTCACAGTGCTGCCAAGGAGACAGAAACCATTTCAGGTACTGAGAAAAGGTTCCTATTTCATTCTCGGTTGAGACGTTATTCAAGGTCAGAGACTTCGGGTGGCACAGTGGTGTAGTGGTTAGCACTCCCACCTAGCAGTAAGAAGGGTCACTGGTTCGAATCCCAACCACGACACTACCTGCCTGGAGTTTGCATGTTCTCCCTGTGCCTGCGTGGGTTTCCTCTGGGTACTCCGGTTTCCTCCCACAATCCAAAGACATGCAGGTAGGTTAATTGGCTTCAGTCCAAAAAAAAAAAAAATTGGCCCTAGTATATGAATGGGGACCTTGGATTGTGGGCTCCTTGAGGGTAGGGACCGATGTGGGTGTGCAATGTACAGGGATAGGGACAGTTGTAGACACTCGCTCAGGTTGAACTGGATGGACTGGTGTCTTTATTCAACCTTGCTAACTATGAAACTATAACTATGAAACTTTACAAGTTTCCGGATCAAGTGCTGACTGCCATAATCTCTGGCTAGAGATTTGTTTAGCTTTGAAGTGCCCAGCTGCGAGTGGCTACTCTCTGGGTTTGTGTTAGAGATTTTTCAATTGTCAGCAGTTCAAGGTGCCTGAGTTTCTACACCCTTGCCCTCTGTTCCCATACGAGACTGTGTTTGTTGGATGTTACCCCTGCAAATAAAAACCTTTCTAAAGGACTTTTATGGTGTCAGCGTCCAAGGTTGTTGGGTACTAACCCTGGGAACCCCTAGACATGGAAGAACAAGCCAAGCGGAGGTAACCGGTAAGCCCAAAAGTCAAGGCCGCCCCACCGAAGGTTATGGCCGCTACACGTGGGGGCTCGCAGTCCGGGATTTACAGTTACCTCGCAGGGACTTGGAACAGAGGGTGAAGTATTTTTGAACTGCGCCATAAAAGATCAGCACCATTTTGGAGAGACTTTCACTGAGGTGCGTAAGCGTGGGAGGAGCCTGTACTGAAAAGCCCACAAAATTACACAGGAGCCAGCGCCCAGTGGGAGGAGTTTATGCTGATCTTTCTCGCACAAGGCACTGCGTGAGAGTGTGTTGCGGAAGGAGAAGAGGTGTGTGGTTGACTTCTCGGACTGGAGAAAGAAATACCGCTACCTTCTCAGAAAAATGCACCGGTTCCCGAACATGCAGCAAATACCTGGACCCAGGATGCCTACAGTGAGGATTCCAGCAAGTGTGCAAATGCCTGGTACTGCGATTACAGACACGGACATTCGTTTGCTGCCGCATGGGTGGTTCATCTTGTGCACCATCGGAGAAATGGAGGACCTGGGAGTGTTGTGCAGAAAATGTGATGGGTTGGTTGCAAACCATCAGCCGTTTGCCAAGTGCCGAAGGTGTGGTGAGTACACCTTCAAAGTGGAGCAACCCACCGAACTGCCTCGGGTTTTCCACATGGATTGGGCCACAGGCATGGCCACTGAGGAACACATCACTTATGTTCCAGCTAAAGGGCCTAAGATCCGGGTTTCGTCCACTATTGCCGGTACTCCCAACAAGGACATTGTTGCTTCACGGGCTGGAGAGTCGATCCCAGAGGTGATGGACACAGCCTCGTCCACCCTCACGGATTTCACAACTATGCCTGCCTTGGAGGATGTGGAGTCCCTGCAGCTTCTGCCCAGTCTAAAGAAGGTTTTACAGTCCTCTCCGGGAACAACTCGTCGGGCGAAAGTCATTGCCCTGGAGGGGCCACCGCAGTTCACGGGAGAGAGTACAGAGGGAACCTTGAATACAAAAACCCTAAAAAATATTTGTATCTCTGGACTCTGACACAGAATCCTTCTGCCAGAAGCCGAAGAGGCTGAGGAGCTGTTTGAGGCCTTGTCTGACGAGTTGTTATGGTTGTGTGGGGATGATGTGGCTGCAGCTTGCGGTGATGTTGAGGGTTGGATGGCCCTTGCTGGGGGGGACAAGGTGTCACATGAAGAGACCCCCTCAGTCCGAAACACCTCAATGCCCAAGCTTGAAAACCTGCCCGTGATTTTGAGAAATGCAACGGGATTGGTGAAGAGATCCCCCTACTCTTGCATACCCCCTGGGGATGGAGTCACCCGAAATTTACCGAGACTAGGCAGGTCTCAAAGGTTGTTGCACAAACGGGTGGCAACAGAGTATGGACTTGAATTCCCTTGCGTGCCAAGGGAAGTCATGGACACTGTGGAGGCGAATCGGAAGAAGTGGTATGCGGAGGATGTCTGGGACTACCTTAAGGTCCCAAAGCCCCTGCGGAAGAAATCTTTCTCCCGGGAAATGTTTGACCAATTCCAGGGATGTCTGTTGCATTGAAGCTATGGTTGGCATATATATTGTGATAAAGTTGTGATCTGCAGACCAGACAAGGATAGTGCTGTTTACTACATTACCGCTTATGATGCTCAAGCGGGTAGAGATGTCGTTTTGCCAGATCCACGGTTTTATTGGTGAACTGTTCCAGAAATCAAGCTTTTGAATTTTTGCAAAAATAACTTCTCCTGTGTCTTTATCTGTTTGTGATTTTTTTCCTGCAAGTTGCAAGGACTGTGGGGTAGATAGGCAGGTGGTTGCTACAGGAAACTACATGTCAAGGTCTACAGGTTCTTTTCTTTTTCAGCCGTTTGAAATGTTAGGGAAAAGAATTCTTATGTGTTTTTAAGGAAGGAAATTTCACTGAAGCAGCGGTGAAATTTCGCTCTTTAAAACATAGTGTATAGTGTATAATGTTACCTTGCATGTTTGTTTTATTTTCAGGACGCACCGTAGATCGACTGTCAAGCTCATCGGAGATTGGGTGGGTTAGTCAGTTAGTCTGGGTGGTACATGTACAGTATGTTGAACAAAAAGTAAATGTTGTTGTGAAGATGTAAAAACATTTTAAATGTGTTTCCTTCCTTACCTTTCCAAACACCCATTTAAAACTCAGGCACCGCATAGGGTTTTTTTTTTTTCCTTTTTGTAAATAGGTTAGGATTTTTGCTCCGTTTGTTGCCTAGACGATGGGGACATCGTCTAAATGACTGGGGGGATGTTTAGCGGCGACACTTTTTACAAGGTGTCCGCTATGTGAAAATTTAGTTTTTCTCTTCAGAATAGTAATGGGGTTCTGAGGGTTAATTGTGCAGGTTTAACTTTGGCATCAGTTTGGCTGGGCTGTGCTGGGATTCTGCCTGGTCATGGGTACAGTGAGGTACACATGACAGGCTCAGAATCAGGCCTGGTTGGACGGTTTGGGTATCAACATTCCCCGGAGCCAATCAGTGGGTGCGTTTGGCCCCTGCTGGGGAGTCTGGAGAAGGGTACTTAAGGTGCTAAAGTCACGTGTTCGGGGTTCGGCTGTAGCTGCCTGTTCCTGAATCTGGACCGGGGTAGCCCTGCGAGGGGTCCCAGGCCCGGAAGCGTATGCTGTCCCGCAACATGGTAATTCTAACTAGCCCCACAAACCCGATTGGTCTGGGGCAAGGATCCATCTGTTCCCGAGTCTTGGAACCGGCTGGTCCAAGGCGCAGTAACTAAGGGAGGATTCAAGGTGCCCTCTCAACTTGGAGGGGCATCTCAGCTCGTGTAAGCAACTGGGGGAGGACTCTTCGGAGGACGGCCAACAAGCTGGCATCCCAAGAAGTGCCTGGTTGCTGGGTTGTCAAGAACACTAAAGAATCCACAGTTTCCCAGTGCTGCCGAGGAGACAGAAACCGTTTCAGGTACTGAGAAAAGGTTCCTATTTCATTCTCGATTGAGATGTTATTCAAGGTCAGAGACTTTACAAGTTTCCGGATCAAAGTGCTGACTGCCATAATCTCTGGCTAGAGATTTGTTCAGCTTTGAAGCGCCCAGCTGCGAGTGGCTACTCTCTGGGTCTGTGTTAGAGACTTTTCAATTGTCAGCAGTTCAAGGTGCCTGAGTTTCTACACCCTTGCCCTCTGTTCCCATACGAGACTGTGTTTGTTGGATGTTACCCCTGCAAATAAAAACCTTTCTAAAGGACTTTTATGGTGTCAGCGTCCAAGGTTGTTGGGTACTAACCCTGGGAACCCCTAGACATGGAAGAACAAGCCAAGCAGAGGTAACCGGTAAGCCCAAAAGTCAAGGCTGCCCCACCGAGGGTTATGGCCGCTACACGTGTCCAAATGTTTTTTTTTTTTTTTGGTTTTGGGTGAAGAGGAGAAGGATTAGAACTCCTGTAGGGTTTTTATTGCTATCTAGAGCTCTGTTAAAGAGATTTACATTTACTTCCTGTTATGCCGAAGACGGTTTCACCATACAGGAAGTAAGGGGAAATCTATAACAGGGACACCAACAGACATAAAAAACGGACAATGGGGTTGATTTACTAAAGGCAAATCCACTGAAAGTGCACTTGGAAGTGCAATCGCTGAAGATCTGAAATGAGGGGAAGCTCTGCTGATTTTATCATCCAATCATGTACAAGCTAAAATGCAGATTTTTTATTTTGCTTGCATGCCCCCCTCAGATCTACAGCGACTGCACTTCTAAGTGCACTTGTAGTGCAGAGTGGATTTGCCTTTAGTAAATAACCCCCAATGTTTCTACATTTCTCCTTCTCTACTAAAGAAGAGCATGTTTACTTCTGTCTGTATTGCATTTAGGATAACATATGTCTACCAATATCTGTCATCATCACTCAGTCTTTTCCTTAATATCTTTATTTGTCTATGTCTTTATGTCACTACCATGCCCATCAATTATAGCCTGTCTGTCCATACCAAGGTGTACATAAACAGTGCAAATACGTCTGCCCATCAATGTCTATCTATATATGCCCATCTGTTTAAATCTGCAAATAAACAGAGAACAGACAGTTGTGCATGCACTACCTCGGGGCAGCTTCTTGCTCTGTTAATATGTATGCTCACCTCAGCAACTCCTTTAATTTACAAGGGTGGGGTGATGTGAAATATGGGTGTTGGCTTTTCAGAGGGGTATCATTAGCAATCAAGCAGGTTTTCTAAAATACATTTCCTCCTAACAATGGCCAATCCACAAATATTAGGTAACTGCTAGATGAGCCTAAAAATCTCATCTTCATTATCAATGCAAATCACTTTGTCCATCAGTGTCTGCTTTGGTTGGTTCCTTTGTGGCACTTTATTCATGTTGTTACTGTCCATGTCCTGTGTCAATACGGGTTTATTCATTAATGTTAGTCTGGGCATCATTACCAATCAGCTCACAGCTTTGTCTATTCTATGAATCAGCAGTCAATCAGTACTAATTAGACTTCATTCGCATAATCATTTAGCCAGGCTGCGAATCCCAGCGGAAAAAATCTACCTACAGTGAGGGAAAAAAGTATTTGATCCCCTGCAGATTTTGTACGTTTGCCCACTGATAAAGAAATGATCAGTCTATAATTTTAATGGTAGGTTTATTTTAACAGTGAGAGATCGAATAACAAAAATATTCCGAAAAAATAATTTCAAAAAAGTTATGAATTGATTTGCATTTGGTGGCAAACCCTTGTTGGCCGTGTGTTTTGGGTCATTGTCATGCTGGAATACCCATCCATGACCCATTTTCAATGCCCTGGCTGAGGGAAGGAGGTTCTCACCCAAGATTTGACGATACATGGCCCTGTCCATCATCCCTTTGATGCAGTGAAGTTGTCTTGTCCTCTTAGCAGAAAAATACCCCCAAAGAATAATGTTTCCACCTCCATGTTTGACGGTGGGGATGGTGTTCTTGGGGTCATAGGCAGCTTTCCTCCTCCTCCTCCTCCTCCTCCTCCTCCAAACACAGTGGGTTGAGTTGATGCCAAAGAGCTCGATTTTGGTCTCCTCTGACCACAACACTTTCACCAGTTCTCCTCTGAATCATTCAGATGTTCATTAGCAAACTTTAGACAGGCCTGTACATGTGCTTTCTTGAGCATGGGGACCATGCAGGATTTAAGTCCTTAATGGCGTAGTGTGTTACCAATTGTTTTCTTGGTGACTATGGTCCCAGCTGCCTTGAGATCATTGACAAGATTCTCCCGTGTAGTTCTGGGCCTTTCTTATGATCATTGAAACTCCACGGGTGAGATCTTGCATGAAGCTCCAGACCAAGGGAGATTGACAGTTATTTTGCGTTTCTTCTATTTGCGAATAATCGCACCAACTGTTGTCACCCTCTCACTAAGCTGCTTGGCGATTGTCTTGTAGCCCATTCAAGCCTTGTGTAGGTCTACAATCCTTGAACAGCTCTTTGGTCTTGGCCATGGTGGAGAGATTGGAATCTGATTGATTGCTTCTGTGGACAGGTGTCTTTTATACAGGTAACAAGCTAAGATTAGGAGCACTCTCCCTTTAGGAGAGTGCTCCTAATCTCAGCTTGTTACCTGTATATAAGACACCAGGGAGCCAGAAATCTTTCTGACTGATAGGGGATTAAATAGTTATTTCACTCATTAAAATGCAAATCATTGAAATGCGTTTTTCTGGATATTTTTGTTATTTGTTGTTTGTTATTTTTGTTTGGTCTCTCATGTAAATATAAACCTACTATTAAAATTATAGACTGATAATTTCTTTGTCAGTGGGCAAATGTACGAAATCAGCAGGGGATCAAATACTTTTTTTTACCTCACTGTACTCCTGCTGACTGAGATTGATAGCTGTGTGGACACAAAGTGCTTCCAGCCAGGATCATCACCTGTTCACACTGGCTGTGAGCAAACACGAATAGGTGCGGTTGCTGACAGTCTGTCATTGCAGTGTATGGGCTCGGTGGCTGCAGCTATCTGCACACAACTGTCAGGACCACATGGGCGTTTCCAAATCACCCCAAATTCAGTGCGATTTTACCGTGATTGTCGTGCGACAACACGCACAAAGGAGTGTAAAATTGCTCCTGAGGAGTGATAAAATTTGGTCCCTAAGCTTCTTTGAAACTACCATCGCGCATAGGGCAGCCTATTCAAGAGAAAAAGCTGCTCTATGCGTGACATGCGTTTCCACATGAAAATTGTGCTAACAAAAATGGCAGCGGGAACGTAAGTTATCAATTTTGTTGTATAGCAAGCTAATGCTAAACAGGAGCAGTGAGGCAGATATACAGTATCTCACAAAAGTGAGATACTGTATATTTTATTCTATCTTTTCATGTGACAACACTGAAGAAACAACACTTTGCTACAATGTAAAGTAGTGAGTGTACAGCTTGTATAACAGTGTAAATTTGCTGTCCCCTCAAAATAACTCAACACACAGCCATTAATGTCTAAACCGCTGGCAACAAAAGTGAGTACAATCCTAAGTGAAAATGTCCAAATTGGACCCAATTAGCCATTTACCTCCCCGGTGTCATGTGACTCATTAGCGTTACAAGAACTCAGGTGTGAATGGGGAGCAGGTGTGTTAAATTTGGTGTTATCGCTCTCACTCTCTCATTCTGGTCACTGAAAGTTCAACATGGCACGTCATGGCAAAGAACTCTCGGAGGATCTAAAAAAAAGAATTGTTGCTCTACATAAAGATGGCCTAGGCCAGGGATATGCAATTAGCGGACCTCCAGCTGTTGCAAAACTACAAGTCCCATCATGCCTCTGCTTCTGGGTGTCATGCTTGTGGCTGTCAGAGTCTTGCTATGCCTCATGGAATTTGTAGTTCTGCAACAGCTGGAGGTCCGCTAATTACATATCCCTGGCCTAGGCTATAAGAAGATTGCAAAGACCCTGAAACTGAGCTGCAGCACAGTGGCCAAGACCACACAGCGGTTTAACAAGACAGGTTCCACTCAGAACAGGCTTGCCATGGTCGACCAAAGAAGTTAAATGCATGTGCTCAGCATCATATACAGAGATAGAAAAATAGGAAATAGACGTATGAGTGCTGCCAGCAGTGCTGAAGAGGTTGAGGGGGGGGTCAGCCTGTCAGTGCTCAGACCATATGCCGCACGCTGCATCAAATTGGTCTGCATGGCTGTCATCCCAGAAAGAAGCCTCTTCTAAAGATGATGCACAAGAAAGCCTGCAGTTTGCTGAAGACAAGCAGACTAAGGACATGGATTACTGGAATAATGGTCTGTTTGGTTCAGATGGTGTCAAGCGTGTGTGGTGGCAACCAGGGGAGGAGTACAAATACAAGTGTGTCTTGCCTACAGTCAAGCACGGTGGTGGGAGTGTCATGGTCTGGGGCTGCATGAGTGCTGCCGGTGTTGTATCATTATCCGTCCCCCATCACCAAGTGTCCGAGGTGTACTGCGCATGCGCAGTACACAGGACGCCCATATTCCGAAAATTGCCGAGGATGAACGGCGCCTGCGCCGTGAGTCCACTTTCAAGCCCCACCATCCCAGTGGACATAGTTAGAATATAAAAGTGCCGAGCGCAGCGAGGCCGTGCCCGATGCGTGGCGAGCGAAGCGAGCCCGCGAGGGGCCCTCTCAATTTGACTAACCCTATGTCCGCTTGGATGGTGGGGGCTTCTCCTCGACTCACGGCGCAGGCGCCGCTCATCTTCCGACAATTTCCGAAAATCTTCTGGATCCAGACTGCGCATGCGCTGCGCATGCGCAGTAGACTTCGGACACCTAGTGACAGCCGGACACTTGGTGATAGAACACCGGCACTGGGGAGCTACAGTTCATTGAGGGAACCATGAATGCCAACATGTACTGTGACATACTGAAGCAGAGCATCAGAGACTGGGCCGCAGGGCAGTATTCCAACATGGCAGGGCAGTATTCCAACATGATAACGACCCCAAACAAATCTTCAAGACAACCACTGCCTTGCTAAAGAAGTTGAGGGTAAAGGTGATGGACTGGCCAAGCATGTCTCCAGTCCTAAACCCTACTAAGCATCTGTGGGGCATCCTCAAACGGTAGGTGGCGGAACACAAGGTCTCTAACATCCACCAGCTCTGTGATGTAATCATGGAGTAGTGGAAGAGGACTCCAGTGGCAACCTGTGAAGCTCTGGTGAACTCCATGCCAAAAAGGGTTAAGGCAGTGCTGGAAAATAATGGTGGCCACACAAAATAATGACACCTTGGGCCCAATTTAGACATTCTCACTTAGGGGTGTACTCACGTTTGTTGCCAGCGGTTTAGACATTAATGGCTGTGTGTTTAGTTATTTTGAGGGGACAGCAAGCAAATTTACACTGTTATACAAGCTGTATAACAGTGAAATTTCTTCAATGTTGTCACATGAAAAGTTATAATAAAATATTTACAAAAATGTGAGGGGTGTACTCACTTTTGTGAGATACTGTAATTCGGCATCTTCATTCTTAAATTCTTCCTCAGATGCTCTAAAGTAGCTCGGCGACAGAATAAAACATGCCCCTGACCGATTCTTAATTTCTGCATCGGTTTTTATGAGTGATAAATCCATCTTCAGTAATAAATCTGTTGCAGACCTTTGCTAATCTCAGCCAGCTGAGGGCCTGAGATTACAGGCACATGCATCGCAAATACACATAAAAACTATTGCATACATAGACTTTGCTAACTGACAGTCATCCTGATTTGCTTCATTAATATTCCCTCACTGTGCGCATACAGTTTGTAAAATATTTTAAGGTGTATGCATAGCTAAAACAACATTTTTAATAGAGTAGGAAAGGGACAGAACCCCATGTCAGGTGTGTCATTGCTGTATTGGACCCCACTAGGTAGATTAACTCCCCTCTCTGTCTTGTTGACAAACGCCATCAAGACCAAAAATGATTGGGAATCCAAAATGTTGCAGTTGTCACCTGAAGAGGTAGTGATTGGAAATCTTTTAATAGGGACACTTGACAAGTGTCTCACTATGTAGAGATTTCTTCTAAGGCCTCATTCACATGGGAGGCATCACTGCGTACCCCAGGTGAGGGCTGTGTTAACCCCTTCCCATAATGTACAGGTGTTCCAAGCCTTCCTGTGCAGGCAGTCACATTAATGTCTATTGAGACACAGTGGCTGCACTGACATCAATATGGGTGTGTGCTCCCAGTGTGAGTTTGGGAACATGCACCCACACGTATGTCATAATGGCATACAACAGCTGTGTCCCAATTTACATCAATGGGACTGCTAGCAAGGGGATGCACAGAACACCTGTGGGTAAACATTGATGAACCCAGTGTCAACAAGGCCTAACTGAGACAGGCATCAAAACATAAGATGACAGGGCAAAGAGGAAAGGATAGCCAAAAAGCAAAATGCACACTGTTGTTTGCGGGTCCTACTATGGGTACAAACAACAAAAAATATACACATACTGTATGTTGTATCACCACAAACATGAGGAGTAGGAACATTTCTTTCAGGGTTGTTTTTGGTGGTGGTTCAAGGTAACGGCAATAGACGTAAAAGAAAAATTGTAAAAAAAAAAAAGATTTATTTTATTTTACTATTTTGGGCCAGTTTTCCTTTGATAAAGGAAAAAGCAGGATATATCCATGGCCATATATCATCAAATGGAGGCCCAATTTGTCCTGAAAACAACAGTACTATACTACAGTTTTACTAACACATACCAAAGTTAGAAAACTGGGCTCCGGCATTAAGAATTGTCTTACCTTGAGGCATTAAGGTTTAATGAAAGAAAAGAAAGTAATGAGCGTCACGCAATGGGGTTGATTTACTAAAACTTGACAGTGCAAAATCTGGCGCAGCTGTGCATGGTAGCCAATCAGCTTCTAACTTCAGCTTGTTCAATTAAGGCCCCTTTCACACATGCGGACCGTATGTCCGTTTTTCATCCATCCGTTTTTGGATGAAAAACGGACATACATGCACCCCTATGGGATAGCGGGTGTCAGCGGATGAGCATCCGCTGACACCCACTATTGTCCGCCTCCGCTATTGTCCGATTCTGCAGACGGAGGAAAACCCTATTTTTCCATCCGTCTGCAGAGCGGATCGGATGAACACGGACAGACGGTCCGTGTTCATCCGATCCCCCATAGGGGAGAGCGGGGATCTGACAGGGCGGTCCCTGCACAGCGTGCAGGGACCGCCCTGTCATCAGCCGGCTCAGCGGGGAACAGCTGAGCGATCCCCGCTGAGCAGCGGATCTTCACGGGGCGGATCAATACGGATCCGCCCCGTGTGAAAAGGGCCTAAAGGAGAAGTATATCCAAAGCCATTTTGGATCACAGGAGTGCAGTTCATTCTGCACTCCTGTGAACCGTTCTCAGTGGACGTCACAAAGCCGGTCCAGACTCTGAAAAGATCCTGACCATATGGTCAGGATCCAACCAGAAGCCTGGACCTGCATCTGGCTTAAGCCTGGTACACACTAATATTTTTATTTCATTCAACCCATCTGTCGGACCGGCTGACATACACATGGCTCGAATGTCGTCAGTTTTATTTTGAACCGGTCGATGTCTCCTGACATTTGGCCCATGAGTAGAGGGCTTTAGCTTCTCAACAATCCCCTGAGACGCTGAGCCAGCCCTTCCCCAGCCCAGCACTTCAGTGAGCAGCAGAGCAGAGAGCTGGAGACTGACAGTCCTGGCTCTCTTCCACAGAACGAAGAGGGAGAACTGAGCAATCAGCAGCATTTGATCACTCGGTTCTCACTACAGAGTCGGCAGGGGAAAGATGCAGCATCTGAACGGTGAGTATGATAGTTGTTTTTTTTTTTTTTAAAGCCATACTTCTCTTTTAAAGGATAGGTTCACCTTTACAAGAACAATAATAAATGCACATTTTTTTTGCAGGTAACAAAATATGCATTTTTTTATTTTTTTTTGTGTGTGTAATGGACCTGTAAAGCATTGCACTCATGATGAGCAGATCCTGCAGACTGTCTCAACGTACCTCTGATATGGCCAGGCAGTTACAGTGATAGTTGTGATAGGAAGCCTTAATGAACTACCACTGCGTTCAACAGCATCGTGGTAGTTCATTGAGTTTTCCAATTCACAGAACACTTTGCATGGAAAACAGGGGGGGTCCCCTGCTCCCTATCAGATCTGGGGGAGGGGGGCCAGTGCATCTGTAACATGTTACACCCTGAATATGGGTATAACATGTAACATATTACAAAAGGTGAACTTATCCTTTAGCTTTGACAAAAAAAACTGGAAGCTGGTTTCTATGTAGAGCTGCACCAGATTTTGCATGGGCTAACATTCCGGAGTCATTACCATAGAAAAAACACAAACACAACTCAATACTTTATAACCACAACTTTATTGTTGGATTTTTATGGCCCTGGGGTCGGTCAAGGGGTAACCTTTAAATTAAATATCATTTTAGCCAACTCGGCTATAACCCAACAAAATTTAATTTCGTTTTCTTACACGCTGTCCATCCAGACAAAGCTGGACGACTAATCCCCACTGACCGAAAACAGGGGCGACGCTCCTGATTGAGGTCCCCCCACCACCATGGCACTCTCAATTAAGGCCTGCAGGCCCATGTTAAAAATATCCAGACCTATCGTAGACAAATGGACCTGGTCCTGCCTGAATAGTCCTGGGAAAAAACCTTCCAGCTCAAAATGGCGGAATGACACACCGCCTAAAGAAATTATTAAATTATTTATGGTTCTATTTAGCCGTCTCCTAATTTTATCCATGTAGAATAGGTTACCACACGGGGACCACAGGAGCCGCGGGATCATTTACGAAAATGGCAAGGTAGCACCTGGGAACAGCAGCTTAAAGTCGTATATATCCTTCTTGATCTCGCACAATAGTTCCCAAGTTCTAACCCTGCCAACATCGTTCGCCCCCAAATGAATAACCAGAATCTTAGGAGGCGGCCAGATAGAAGCCAAATAGATCAGATGTCCTCTAAGATTATGCCATCTTAGACCCCGAATGCCCGACCAAAAAACTGTAAAAATATTATCATCCAATCCTAAATTACTGGAGTAAATCCTAGAAGAAGCCTGCTTACCAGCCCAGAAAATGTAGGAGTGGCCTACGATCCAAATTGCCTCAGTAGCTGGATCTGAAACAAAATCATACAATTAATAGTTCTGGGCGAACATAAGTTTTATACCTATCACTAGCCCATCTACCAACCCTTTTCTGACTTTCTGGAGGGAAACCCAACAGATTGGCCGCTGTGGCGGCCCCAACCCTAAATGAGTGGGATGAAAATTTAAAACCTGCAAGATTGAGCCGTCTAAGGCAAGAAGCGAGGACAGATGAAAACTGAAATCTGGTTAACGGGGACATGTCCTGGTGGATAAAAAAGGAACCCTCACATGAGGGGCGCACTTCCAAAAATTTTGATACGAGCATAACTGGACAAATCCTCTGATCCGGTGATCTCTCTAGAGGCACCCATTGGCCGTTACCCAGGCCAAAAGTCTTTGATCTACATATAAATACCCGAAGGCTATCGGGCCCCATGACTATATGCTTAAACAATAGAAAAGAAGATGATGACCTATTACGAGCCGTACATTCACCGATCCTCAAAGCACCAAAGAAAGTGACAGAGAATGCTGCCCTGAAAAGCAACACTTCGAAATTGGAAGTACAAACCACCTCTAGAACGGATAACAGTTTAAGCAATAATTCCATCCTTAGAAGGGGCCGATTTACGGAATCCTTTAACCTCCCTGGCGGTATGATTCTGGCTGGAATTTTGTGCTGAAAGCGGTACAATTATTTTGCATGGAAATTTGACGTTTTTATATTGTAGGCATGCAATTCTTATGAATAACTCACTTAAATCTGTCCGAACCAGAGTCTAGTAGACATCCCGGGTATGATAAAGTTTGAAACACAAAATCATAAATTATAATATAATAAAAATATATATAAAAATGATTCAATAATGTAATCAAATCAAAAACACTGAAATTTGCTCAGTTGCAGAATAGTCGCTGTCATTAAATTTATTGTTTGATGATAAATTGTGATTCTAATTTTTTATCAGTGTTTTCTAGCTGGTCTAAAACCACTTTTGACATAAAGGGACACTTTTTGGTTGCTATGGACAATCTCCAGTTTCCAGGCAGAAAAAAAAAACTTTTTATTATATAAAATGACATGCAGGGCACTGGGCAGACCACTAGGGACAAAGGGGGTGTGTATTTTTTGTATACAGTACTGTAATCTGTAAGATTACAGTACTGTATGTGTGTTATGTTTTTACACTTTTTTGAATTTGGCGCCGATCTCCGCTCCCGTGCGTCGGAACGTCGCAGGGAACGGAGATCAGCGGCACTCGGGCACTGTGTGAATCGAGCGAGCGGACGGCTCGCTCACACAGCGGGGAGACATCGCAGGATCCAGGGGAAAAGGTAAGTAACTTCCCCCTGTATCCTGCAATGCAGCCCGAGTCTGGCTCGGGGTTACCGCTCCTAGCGAGGTTAAGAATTTGCCTGACCTGAAAAAATGAAGTAAGCGCTGGTCTGTCGGAAAATTTTAGAAAGAAGGAAACTCCAGCCACTATCTTGCTAACCGAGCCAGGACTCATACCCGCCTCCATCATGGAAGATACGAAAGCCAATGCGACATAACCATTCACCTCCAGTACCTCGACACCTTTACGGGAGCAGAAAGAACACCATCTGGACCATGCCAAACCATACTCCTGCCAAGTCTTTGGTGCCAGTGAGTTCCGAAGGTGATCAGTCATCAGTCCCAAATCAAGCCCCAGAGGAAATCTGGGCATGGGGTGCCCGTTGGATCCGCCGCAGGTGCCAACTCCCGAAAACGCTGGAACTGAGAACGAGATAAAGCGTCAGCTATATCATTTTCTAGACCAGGTAAGTAACTTGCCTTCAGCCAGATATTAAAACGAAAACAATGTAATACCACAAACCGCAGTAGTTTAACCACCATTTCCGACTTAGATGACAGCATATTTCTAGCAAATAGAACGCCTTTGCTATCAGTATGCACTAGCACCCTCCTGTTCCTGAAAAACTCCTTCCATACTACGATGGAAACCACTACAGGAAAAAGCTCCAGGAGGACTATATTTCGCAGCACCTCTTCCTGGAGCCAGCTGGAGTGCCATTGTGAAGCACACCAACGGCCGTCCAAAAAGGCTCCAAAACCTGATGAACCAGCTGCATCTGTAAAGAAATTCAATTGAAAATTGTCCGTAAGAGATTGTTGCCACACCGTGGCACCATTGAAATTAGCTAGGAAGGAATCCCAAACCCTTAAGTCCTCCTTTATATTCGATGACAAGTGAACATGCGAATATGGAGACTTTAATCCACTTGTGGCCAAGGCAAAGCGCCTTGAAAAAATCCTGGCAATTGGAATTACCCTGGCTGCGAATGCAAAAAGCCCCAATAGGGATTGAGCTTCCTTCAATAATACTTTACGTTTAGATAAAAATACAGAAATCAACAATCTCATACGGCCCAATTTTCCTTCTGGTAGTCTGAACTCCATTCGCTCTGAGTCAATCGTGATGCCCAAGAAATCAATCGTAGAAGACGGGAGCACCGTTTTCTCATGGGCGATAGGGATACCGAAAGAGTCACACGTCAGAAAAAAGGTATTCAGTGACTTGGAACACAACTGGGAGTCCACTGGACCCACGAACAAAAAATCATCCAGGTAGTGCAATAGACCCCCTTCTGGTAGGGACTGCGATACTACCCAATGTAAGAAAGTGGAAAAGGCTTCAAAATAAAAACATGACAAAGAAAAGCCCATAGGCAGGCATTTATCAAAATAAAACTGGTCCAGAAAATGAAAACCCAGGGAATTAAAACCCTGCGGATGCACGGGAAGCAGCCGGAAGGCAGACTTGATATCTGCCTTTGCCAACAAAGCCCCCTGCCCAAATTTTCGCAATAGTGCTTCGTCAAATGATGCATAAGACACAGGGGCCAAGACCCCTGAAACTTCATCATTCAGTGAACTATCTGTTGGGTAGGACAAATGATGGATGAGTCGGAAACTCCCCTGCTCCTTCTTGGGAACAATACCCAAGGGGGAGAGGCGAAAATTCTTAAAAGGCGGTAGCTCAAAAGGGCCTGCTACTCTGCCTTCAGCGACTTCTTTATTAACTAGCAGAACACAGATTCTCAACCAGGATGCACCCAGAACCTGTAAAGGAAGGGACCATAAAACCTTCAGAAAAACCCTCAGTTAGCAGCCTGGCCATCATGCGGTCTGGGTATCGTTCTAGCCAGGGGTGCATGTTTGCTAGATCCACTGGCGTCTTGGCCCTTTTCTCCCGTTTCCCTAGAGACTGCTGCAGAGGTAGACGCTGCTGACTTCCGAAAACATCTGTTTGCAGGATAGGCACCATTGCAGTAAGAGCACTCGTGCCTATACCTGCAATTTGCAAAAAATTTACATTGCCCTTCATTGAAGGCGAAACAGCATCCTTTGCGAAAACTATTCTGTGGGGGCATCGCCCTAGGAGCGAACTGTGGCTTCTGCGGTAGCATTAGGTTTAGCCACAGACCCACATCCTTGCAACCCCACTGCAATGTTGGGTGGACAGCCAACTTTTGCCTAAAATTTTCATCGTACGTGAACCACGCTATACCCCCAAAGTGGCGAAAAGCTTCCGCGATTATATCTACATGCTGAAAAATCCCTGAACACTTTTCAGGAGAACGTTCCCCCAGCACGGCCGCATAAATGCAAAAGGCCTGCAGCCAATTTCGAAAAGTTTTTGGAACAGATTTTTTACGCTCCTCCTCAGATCTCTCTTCTGAACGCTTATCAATTTTAGCCAAAAATTATTTGGAAGCAGGCAATAATGACATTAGATCAATAAAGTCCCCCTTCCAAATCCTTTCTTTGACATTATCTGATAAATGAAAACCCAGCGGGGAAATGTCGCAAGGCATAGGTAACCTAAAAGATGACTCCGCTGCCCGCGGAGAAACAACCGTCTGATGTATGTGCCTGCCTGCATGAGGCAGCACCCCACCAGCTGATACCTTTGCAGCCTCCGCTTGTGCGTCCGACAATTGTCGCCATACCGGGCTAACCACATCCACGCGCACGCCATCACTGGCTGGCTGAATAGCACCACTTAAGTGTGCCCTCTTAGAAACACCGTTATCACTGTTGTCCTGAAAAGCACCATGATACTGTGCGTCATTAGTTTCTTTAAAACTACCAAACGCAGTGTTCTGCAACATAGCACCAGACCGCTGTGCCCCTTTAAACTTATTGTCAATCTCAGAGAAAGGGAAAGCACCAGACATGTGTGCACCTGCATTAATATCCATATCAGCACCAATTGTGTGCAAACCCTGGAATTTTCTAGCATATAAATCCTTTACATCAGTACCACCCGTGTGTACCCCTTTAACCACTAGCTGACCGCCCACTGTCAAATGACGGCGGGACGGTTCAGCTACTGTGGCGGGACGCCGTCATATGACGTCGTCTACAATTTGGCCACTGGGGGGCGCGCGCGCGCCCGCCGCGTAGCTGGGGCCTCGGTGCGCGTGCCCGGCGGTCGCGATGACCGCCAGGCACCCGCGATTGCCCGGTAATCGAGCAGGACGTGGATCGGTGTGTGTAAACACACAGATCCACGTCCTGTCAGAGGAGAGGAGACCGATGGTGTGTCCCTTGTACATAGGGACACCGATCGGTCTCCTCCCCCAGTCAGTCCCCTCCCCCCACAGTAAGAATCACCAAGATAGGGTACACATTAACCCCTGCAGCGCCCCCTAGCGTTAACCCCTTCCCTGCCAGTCACATTTATACAGTAATCAATGCATTTTTATAGCACGGATCGCTGTATAAATGTGAATGGTCCCAAAAATGAGTCAAAAGTGTCCGAAGTGTCCGCCGCAATGTCGCAGTCACGATAAAAATCGCAAATCGCCGCCATTACTAGTAAAAAAAAAAAATAATAATAAAAATGCTATAAATCTATCCCCTATTTTGTAGACGCTATAACTTTTGCGCAAACCAATCAATATACGCTTATTGCGATTTTTTTTACCAAAAATATGTAGAAGAATACGTATTGGCCTAAACTGAGGAAAAAATTTGTTTAAAAAAAAAAAAAAAAATTGGATATTTATTATAATAAATAGTAAAAAATATTATGTTTTTTCAAACTTGTCCCTCTTCTTTTGTTTATAGCGCAAGAAATAAAAACCGCAGAGGTGATCAAATACCACCAAAATAAAGCTCTATCTGTGGGGAAAAAATGATAAAAATTTTATTTGGGTACAGCGTTGCATGACCGCGCATTTGTCATTCAAAATGCGACAGCGCTGAAAGCTGAAAAATGGCTTGGTCAGTAAGGAGGTGTTCGTGGCTGGTAGGCAAGTAGTTAAAGTGGAAGTAAAGTTAAAAAAAATAACTTTTACCTACAGGTAAGCCTATAATAAGGCTTACCTGTAGGTAAAAAAAAATATCTCCTAAACCTGTACGGTTTAGGAGATATTCCCCGTGCAATGCGCCGCTGACTGCAGCGGCGCATGCGCACGGGGGATTCTCGGCTGAAGGGCCGGCAGAATCCGAACCCTGCCGGGAAGAAGTCTCCCGTGCGCATGCGCGGGAGTGACGACATCGCGGCTCCAGCCACTCACAGCGCTGGAGTCGCGATACCCGGAAGACACGCCGAGGCAACATGTCAGCGACCTCGGCGTGGACCAGGTGAGTTACCGACGCCTCGTTCTAAGGTAAGTATTTCATAATGAGCTAGTATGCGGTGCATACAAGCTCATTATGCCTTTTCCTTTATAGGTGTTAAAAAAAAAAAAAAGTTCAGCGGCTTTACTACCGCTTTAAGTTCATTTACAAGGCTGGACAAGGATGACATTAACACATGCAGATTATCAACAGGGATGTTATAGCAAGTCTCACCACTAGGCGAACTCCCCTCCTTCAGGCTGCTGGAAGCTGCTGACAGACCGCACTTCTCCTGGCTCGAGGTGGCATCACTGGGAGGGATGCTGCCGGCTCTCTCCTTCTTCCGAGGGACAGGGGAAGCAGAGGATTTTGCCTTCTTTTTCCCTCTAGGCTGGCGCGGACTGCGCATGGCGGCTGCGGGCTCCTCCATCTTTGCCTCGGGGATAACGACGGCCATTACAGGGGGCGGATCAGGCGGGGCAATGTTCGGGCCGGCCTCCAGGCATTTCTGCAGCCACTCCTCTCCTCCCAAGCCTTCAGCTTTCTCAATTAGGCGGCGTAGCAGCGATTCGCGCTCCCTGGACGCATCTTGTTCCATCCTGTCGGCTCTGCAGGGGTCCCGGTCTTGCTTCCAAGAGAAGGTAATGGCCGGACTGTTCCTTCTTAAATGTCCCTGAATTTGCGGGCTTTTAGCGCGCCCCCCGCCATCCACCAACCAGGCGCTGTTGCTAGCCTGTTGTATCCTCCAATAGCAACCTGTGGATTACAGTTAGCGTTCCCCTCATGCTCCCCCATGTTTGCCCTGCATATAGCAGGGCTTGCCATTCTCCAGTTTTAGTAAATCAGTCCCAATGTTTCATTCGAATCCCCTTTCTTCTAACTCAGTTTGGAGTTTAGCCTATTTTTTTGCCACAGAAGGGAATTAGATTGTAAACTTCTTGTAAACTTCCCGAGGCCTCTTCACTGAAGGTAGGCCCAGGAGTTCTGGGGCCTACTAGTCCAGGGGTGGTCCTGTGCTGTCTTGCCTGCGGGGAGAAGCCGAGCAATTGGAGAAACCAGGGGAGGACTTTTCTCAGAGAGGACCGAGCAACAAGGCTGGTATCTCAAGAAGAGCCTGGAGACTCAATTGGAGGACGCATCCCGGGTCATCTACCTCACAGTATTGCCGGCTTGGCTGAAAGAAACTGGTACTGTGACTGTACTTTGATTTTGTGGCAGAGGATTGTGCAACGATTCTACTGTACTCTTCAAGTCTGTGGTAGAGACTATGACCGAGCATTACACTGGCTGCTAGGTCAGTGAGAGAGGCCTATCCGGTGGTTGTTAGATCCAGTTTATGGAAGTTGTCTGTCCTCTGGATCAAAGAAGTACCCGTCATCCGCAATTCAAGGTACCTGAATCTCCCCTAACCCTCCATCCCTCTACCTGATTTTGTTAATAAAAGCATTGGAAAAGAAACAGACTAAGTGTGGAGCTGACATCTGTGAACAACTTTTCAATGGGACCCCTATGACGGACATGGTGGAACAGTGAGGTAACGATAGACCCAAAAGAAATAATATCAGCAGCTCCTTCCAGGATCAGTGCTACAAATAAATAATATGTCTTTATCTTGACACGCTTCACCACTCAGTTATAACTGGCTATGCCTGATCCAGCTGCAAATATTGTATAGTGTAAGGCAGGGGTATCCATGAAGATTTTGGGCTCATTCACACTTGTGAGTTGTGGAAACAAGTGCATATTTTACTGCACATTCCTGTAATGCCCAGCAAAACACTGCCCTATGTGTGGTGCGTTGCAGTACCATTCGTTGTGAATGGCATTCTAATGCAATGTACAAAAGCAACCAACACACGGTTCACCTCAAGCACAATGCACATACTGGCATTGTGAAAAAGGGTCATGTGGGTTTTATTGTTGTCTGTTGCAGTGCATTGCCAGGCCATTCATAACAAATAGGCTGCCTTAATGCAAGGCACATTAACATGTGATGTAACGCACATTAATTCACCTCATCTCAGACGAAGTCACACAATTTCAAAGTCGCATGTCAGTGCCACTTGGAAGACAACTGTACAGCTTCATGCACAGATGTCTATGCAAGTCACACCCAAGATCACCAAAAGTAGTGTTTGATGAAACTTGATGCGGCACCACAGAGTTGGCGTTGCACCAATTTGAACAGCCCAATTGCCAGCAACAGGATGAGAATTGTCAGGCGATTTGACCCGTCAGACATGTTGCTCCAATGTGAACGAGGGCTAAATCTGACCTAAATCCAAGAAAGCATGCACAATTATATCTGTTTGTTTTTAATAAGTTTATCTACTCCTTGACAATAGTCCCTTTAACAGCATGTTGTTCTCAGTATGCTGCTAGTTAAGACCTTACTATAAAATGCAAGATCTTCTCATAATGTCCAGGTCCCCTCCCCCTGTGTAATATCCTGGGTGATATTTTCAAAATGTACCTATAAAGAAAAAAGTAAAATTTCTTAAATACCTTTCCCAGTATTCCACACGTGGTGCCTAGGCCAGGCATATACCGCATTTATTTCATCAGAATCCTGGAAATAAAGAGCTGCTTACATCTTACAACATGATACTCTTGCACTAAGCTAGAGTATCTTTCCGTGAGATTTGGCCTACCCATCTTTCCCCAGGAATCTTCCCAGAAGTATAGTGACACCACACTAAAGTATAGTGACACCCCATGCAGCTTTGGCTGCCAAAGCCACCCAGGACTTCTTCTAGATTGGTGGTGATTGTATTAGAAAGAACTTTTGTCATTTGCAAAGGATGTTTAAATAACAGATATGCAAGTGCTAACCTTATACCAGATTTGGCAACAGCACATTTTTTTTTTTCAAACAGCTAATTATTAATTTAAGCATCAATTTGTTTGTGGATTCAGCCTTCTGTATATTAAGAAATACTAGAACTATGGTGTGTGACAGGTGTATGATGCTGTACAGAGCTGTGTGATATACATAACACTCCCTACCATTTGGAAGGCAACCACTAAATACCTTTTCAATTTTCTTTATATTTAGATGTAATAAAAAAAAAAAAAGTCCACTTTTTTGCTGTCTTAATGATTAACCTGATTTGCTTTGCATGTTTATGGACTGGCCCCCATAATTTCTAAACAGATGGCAGCCCTGCTGCCCATTTGGTGGACATTGGAAGTGATTATTCAAGAGCTACATACATTTGCTAAACAGTTGCAGAAATGTAATATCCTGGCA
Organism: Lithobates sylvaticus; assembly: GCA_028564925.1. Taxonomy (NCBI): domain Eukaryota; kingdom Metazoa; phylum Chordata; class Amphibia; order Anura; family Ranidae; genus Lithobates; species Lithobates sylvaticus. The sequence goes on along the minus strand of CM053027.1, from coordinate 206,846,085 downwards.
GATATCCTATAGTCTTGGCAATCAGCAGTTTCCCATACATGAGCTGGTTATCAGCAGTAAAGCTCTCCAGTGACCTTTCTCTGCACATAATCTGTGCATGTATAGACATGTTACATGTACGGATACTATAGTAGTTAATACAGAGGAGGAAGGGAAAAAAATTAGGTAGTGTCGTTGCTATTACAATAGCGGGGACTTCTTTCACTCGTTTTCTACCCTGTCTTAGTTATAGTAATCACTGTTAGGTATGTTGTCACAGATGTTAAGGCCCGTACACACGATACGAAAATCAGAAGTAAAATTTCATCCAACGAACGCTCTGACAATTTTTGGATCGTTAGTATGGTGCTTTCGACAGCCAATTCCGTTTTTTCGTCCGACAAAAGCTGGATGGGCAGACTATAAAATTTTTGTCATATGTAAACTCAATGTCCAATTTTCATTCAATTAGTACGGTTTTCGTCTGAAAAAAAATCATAAGAGCAAGACTACGCATGCTCAGAAACGAAAGAATACATACAAAATTATTCAACACATGACGTCACCTTTGAAGTTGTATTCTGTCGTAAGAGAATTTTAGTATGGTGAGTAACCTCTTCACTTTCGACATGAGACAAGCATGCAACAAAAAACGGACGAATGGTCATCCAAAAATCTGATCGTGTGTACGAGGCTAAAGACGTATATATGAGCATCCAGCTTAAGGCTGGGCTCACACTTTTCCAGGTACAATGCTTTGCTTTAAGGCAGCCTATTGAAATGAATGGGATGGCAATGGATTAAAACATACAAAGAAAACAGACAAGTGTAACAGAGTGCACCACACTAATAAGGGAAATTGCCCAGCATGCTCGCCTTGGGGCAATAAGCCTGGTGCCACTGTATTCTTTTTGCATAGGGCTCCCCAGAGTTCCCTATTCTTTAATGCAGCGTACACACGGTCGGAATTCTCGTCGGAAAAAGCTCTGATGGTTTTCCCGTCGGAATCCCGACGGAATTTCGCTCAAACTGTCTTGCCTACACACGGTCACACCAAATTCCGACGGTCAATAACACCACGCCTTAAAAAACATTCGACTGCACTATAAAAGGGAAGTTTAATGCTTCTGAGCATGCGTCGAATTGTTTCCGAGCATGCGTCGGAATTTTGCGTGTCAGAATTGCATACACACGATCGGAAAATCCGATAGAAAGGTTTTCCGTCAGAAAAATTAAGAACAGGTTCTCAATCCAAAGTCCGTCGGAAATTCCGACAGAAAAAGACCAATGGGCATACACACGGTCGGAAAATCCGATGAAAAGCTCCCATCGGACTGTTTCCATCGGAAATTCCGACCGTGTGTACGCGGCATAAGAGTAGAACAGCAAGATGACATTACACCATTGGGAACTCCCAGATTGGCAGAAAAAAATATTACAGCCTAACTATCAAAAAATATTTCAACCCCACACTCTTTGCCAGCATTTTTTTTTTTTTTTAATAAATCCTTTTTATCAAAGTTGCATAGTAAAAATTACAAAACAGAGCCCCTGGACATTGCCCTGCTTGGAACACAATAGAAAAAAAAGGGTGATAAAGAGAAAGGTGACCAATGACACCAGCGGCTAAAGGATAGTTAGTAGAGTTTATGAATTGGGAAGGGAATCAGAAAATCTAAATACATGAATCAAATATTACAGCAGGACCCTCGTATTCCTAAATACTTAGAAGAATACAAAATAGATAACCATCAATTGAGAAGCAAGGATGTGCCAAACATTCTCTCTGATAGACTACAGCCGTGGACCATCAAAATATTCCCCTAATCACAGGGTCAGGGCTAGCATCAGTTGTGGACGATGCTCCTAGTCAAATATCTCATATCTTGTGGAACTTTTGCAGACACCCTCTAGAAATACTGTATAGGTCAATTTATAAAGTAGGACAACTGAATTCATTAAAGCTTTCCAGTAATTGAGGGATGGTGGATTGTCTGACTCCCACTGCAAGACTATGGCTTTCCTGGCATTAAAGAGCAGTAAACCAGTATTCTAGTTGCTCTAGTAAATGAATGCCCGTGCTTGTACTAAACCCAAGAGGCACACAGCCACCATTTGAGGAATGACAATGGTAGTCATTGACTGAATAAAACACAAGTAATGTCGGACCTAAACACACTAATACGGGGACAGGGCCAAAATACATGGAAGAAATCAGCAGGAGTACCAGCACAGCGCCAAACACTGGGGAGAAACTGTAGGGCAAATTCTGTGTAATATATGTGGCGTTAAATAAGCTACATGAAGAATATTAATCTATATCTTGTGAAACCAGTTGTAAAAGGGGGTAATCAGCATCTCTCCCTTTGGCAAACAGGCTTGTGATCAAGTGAAATCACCTACTGACGGTATAATGACAGTCCAGGTCAGAATTGCCTATTAACAAGGCTTTATTGTACATTACCAATAACATAACTTCCAACATCTACAGAGGTATCCGTTACTACTAAGTTAATTCCATGCCATACACTCCTGGTAAAGTTCCAAATGATTAAGCTCCTCTGGAAAGACCCATGAAAAGGTGCCCGTGTCTGTCTCTGTCAGAAATGTACACAACAAACAAACAAAGAGGACCTTGTTGATGTTGATAAAGAGCCTGATGGTGCTGAGACATTAAGGGTGGAGATGCATTTGGGTGTGCATACGTCAATGATAATTATTGGAGTTTGTTACAGGCCCCCTAGTGTTAATGAAGAGGTGGAGACTCAGATCTGTACACAGACATAAAGGGCTGCAAGGGCTGGGACAGTGATACTAATGGGACATTTTAACTTCCTCCGAAACTGAATGGCACTGCTGGAACACTGAAAGGGCGGAAATTTAAAAGCCTATTACAAGACAATTTTATGGTACATTTTATAAACCCCAAATAGAAGTGATTCTCTGTTGGACCTGCTAATCTCAAACATTGTGGAGCTTATTACTTATGTAGCACCCTGAGCAATAGTTGCCTTGGCCAATTGTTAGGAAATCAATTGATTTCCCCCTAATTCTGCAATTGCTGCACTTCTCTCCTCTGTCATTAGGTGGCATGGTAGCTGTTGACATTGGGTAAGACAAGGGCATAGCAAGGACATATTATGAATGAATGGGTTGCCTCAGCCAATTGGCAGGGGTTTCTTTAAGTCCCTTGGCCTGCTGGGAGAGCCTATTTATTTGGGTGGAGTCAGGTGATTGGGGTTCTGTGCCACCTGGACGGCCGTCTGGGTGGACATGTGTTGTACTGCCCCAGGCTGCTAGGCTGGAAGTCTGAGGCCTATCCCAGGGGCATCTGGCTGCTAGTCTGTCTGAGGCCTATCCAGAAGCAGGAGAGCAGCGTAGGGTTGGGACTGCTGGCCTGCAGTCCAACCAGAAGTAACGGTTCTGCCCGACGAGGAACCAGCTGTGGTTGGAGGTGAAAGGGGAAGCTGTCGCCACTAAGGGACCATCCACCTTGTTACCGGAGACCACTGTGAATAATCTGAAGTTAGTACCTGAGCAGTCTTCTCATCAGCCAGGGACGGTGAGGAAGTGGGAAAGCTTCAGTGAGTGCCAAGCCAGGGACCCAGCGGGACAGCAGAGGTGACGCTTGCAGAGCATCAGTGGGTACTGAAAGCATATCTGCTCTAACCGGTGCCAAGCCAGGGACCTAGCGGTCAGCAGGGGTGACGCTTGAAGAATATCTGTGAGTGCCAAGCCAGGGACCCAGCAGGGCAGCAGGGGTGACGCTCGAGGAAGATACTGAGTGCTAACAGTGAAAGAGTTCAGGGGATCCTTGAGCGAAGATCCACAGTGAGTGATTGTGGAATAAACAGAGAACTGTTTGTGTTGTCAATAGTTGAATATACTACCGTTAGTAACTACTACAAGACTGTTGTCATAAGAGACAGCGGCCCTACCTATGTAGTGGTGTCCGGCTGGAGGCCTTCACCTGTATAGCAGTCTTTCTATAGAAGTCTCTGAGTCTGCTAATTATCATTGCATCTGATTATGGGTGTTCTGCCCCTAACCCTCTCTCCCCCAGTTCTGTTCAAGAGACAATAAATCTTTTTTTTGCATTCTAAAAGTGTCTGGCGCCCACCATTTCATCTTGCATTACACCCACCATGCCTTGTAACCCACTCTACACAGAAGGATGTCAGTTATCCCTAACTCTGGAGGTCACCATTAGGCCTAAGGGGCACCGGGACTTTGCTAAATTAAATAATAAGGAATATCTGGCTGGTAGTGACCATAAAATGATCTAATTTAATGTTAGCTGTAAACAACAAGCACATACTGGTGTAGCCCCTTGTTCCTAAAATATGGGGCTATATTGTAAATTTAGTCTTGCTGAGCTGTAACCAGCTCAGATTAATTGTACATAGTTTATTGGATCTGTTCTAATCTTGACCGTGTTGTGCATTTCCCACGGTTGCCAGTAGGTGTCACTGGTACCACAGGACAGTGTGAGAATAACAACAAGGTTGAGCTTGGTTGAGCTGTGATACATATTCTTTTCCAGAAACAGCCCAGTAGGAGGTTCCTGCCGCTGTGCATTCTGGAAGGGGGTATTTATTGGACAGATGCCATGTGCTAAGGGCAGTCCTGACCTTGTGGCCCTCCAGGCCTGGAGGCTACGCTGCTGCAAGCTGTGCAAGTAGGCCCAGAAGCCTGTCTGGGGCCTACTACTTCAGAGGTGGTCCTTAGGCTGTCTTGCCTGTTTGGGAGAAGCTGAGCCAAGCTGAGGAGATCCAGGGGAGGACCCTTGCTGGAGAGAGCCAGGATGAAGGCTGGTCTCTCAGAAGGGCCTGATAACTTACTTGGAGGACGCACCTACACCTAACCTACCCTCATAGTACCGCCGGATGGCTTAAAGGTTCTGGTACTGTGAAGAAGCTGTTCTACATCTAAACTATCCTTACAGTACTGCCGGATGGCTTAAAGGTTCTGGTACTGGAAGCTGTTCTACAATTCATTCAAGGTAACTAACTGTCTGGCTGCTAAGTTTGTGAGAGACACTTATGCAGAAATATGCTGATTTGAGAGCAGTGATCACTGTCCTGTGTGTTGAAGCCCAGCCCCCTCACAGTTAGAATCACTCCCTAGGACACACTTAACCCCTTCACCGCCCCCTAATTTTTAACCCCTTCACTGCCAGTGTCATTTACACAGTAATCAATGCATTTTTATAGCACTGATCGCTGTATAAATGACAATGGTCCCAAAATAGTGTCAAAAGTGTCCGATCTGTCTGCCATAATTTCGCAGTCTCGTTAAAAATCGCAGCTCGCCGCCATTACTAATAAAAATGAGGATGCCATAAAATTATCCCCTATTTTGTAGACGCTATACATTTTGCGCAAACCAATCAATATATGCCTATTGCGATTTTTTTTTAACAAAAATATGTAGAAGAATACATATCGGCCTAAACTGAGGAAAAAAATGTTTTTTGATATATTTTTGGGGGATATTTATTATAGCAAAAGGTAAAAAATATAGTTTTTTTTTCAAAATTCTCGCTCTTTTTTTCTTTATAGCCCAAAAAATAAAAACTGCAGAGGCGATCAAATACTACCAAAAGAAAGCTCTATTTGTGGGAAAAAAAGGACGTCAATTTTGTCTGGGTACAACGGTGCACGACCGCGCAATTGTCAGTAAAAGCAACGCAGTGCCGAATCGCGAAAAGTGCTCTGGTCAGGAAGGGGGGTAAAATCTTCCGGGGCTGAAGTGGTTAATAATGGCATGCAATGCCAAGTTGCAACTTCTAAAGCTAGCAAAATACTTTCTTGTATTAAAAGAGGTATGAACTCCAGAGAGAGGCATCATTTTTACAAATCATTAGTAAGACCTCATCTGAAATATGCAGTTCAGTTTTGGGCACCAGTTCACAAAAAGGGAGCTGGAGAAAGTGCAGAGAAGGGCAACCAAATGTATAAGTGGCATGGAGGAGCTCGGATATGAGGAGATATTAGAGGAACTGAATTTAAACTAAATCCTAGTACACACAATCAGAAAATTGGATGAAAAATACTGCTTTCTAAGCGATCATACAATAATCGACTACTGCAACTCCCTTCTCATTGGCTTACCTCTACATAGTCTATCACCTCTGCAATCCATCATGAATGCTGCTGCCAGACTCATCCACCTTACCAATCACTTTGTGTCTGCCACTCCTCTCTGTCAATCCCTCCACTGGCTTCCACTCGGCCAAAGAATTTAATTCAAAATACTAACAACTACGTACAAAGCCATCCACAATTTCGCCCCCAGCTACATCACTAGCCTAGTCTCTAAATACCAACCTACTCGTTCTCTTCGTTCCTCTCAAGACCTCCTGCTCTCTAGCTCCCTCATATCCTCCTCCCATGCTCGCCTCCAGGACTTTTCTAGAGCCTCTCCAATCCTATGGAATGCCTTACCCCAATCTGTCCGCCTATCTCCTACTTTATTAGCTTTTAGACGATCCCTGAAAACCCTTCTCTTCAGAGAAGCCTATCCGGCCCCCACCTAACAACAACCATATTTTAATTTTCTCCATCAGCTCATCCCCCACAGTATTACCTTTTGTTCCAATTGACCCCCCCCCCCCCCTTCTAGATTGTAAGCTCCAACGAGCAGGGCCCTCTGATCCCTCCTATATTGATTTGTATTGTAATTGTACTGTCTGCCCTCATGTTGTAAAGCGCTGCGCAAACTGTCGGCGCTATATAAATCCTGTATAATAATAATAATAATCTGATCGTTTGCACACAGCTTTCGAGAGCCGATCGCGACAATTCATCCGAAAGTATCCAAATAGACAAACACGAAGATTTTTCTCATAGCATACCAGATTGTATGATTTTTGTTTAATCTGTACAGTTTTTGTCCGAAAAAAATCGAATGAGCAGGGCTACACATGCTTGGAAATGAAAGAATACATTACAATACATCACGTCCAAAGTGGTATTCTGTTGTAGGAGAATTTTCATAAATTTAGTGACCTCTTCAATTCCATGTGAGAATAGTATGCAAAAAAAAAAAAGATGATCATTTGTCTGATATTCTCATTGTGTGTATGAGGCTTTTCAGAACCCTCCCCCCCTCCGGTGTCACATTTGGCACCTTTCAGGGGGAGGGGGGGTGCAGATACCTGTCTAAGTCTATGCCTCTTCCCGTCCCCCCGCGCTGTCTACTGGGACACACACGGGTCCCAGGAGATAGCGGGGACCAGTTAGGACGCGCAGCGCAGCGCGAGTCGCGCATGCGCAGTAGGGAACCGGGAAGTGAAGCCGCAATGCTTCACTTCCTGATTCCCCCACCAAGGATGGCGGCGGCAGCTGCCGAGAGCCGAGCGATTTATCGGCTTTGGCTGCTGACATCGCTGGACCCCGGGACAGGTAAGTGTCCATTTATTAAAAGTCAGCAGCTGCAGTATTTGTAGCTGCTGGCTTTTAATATTTTTTTTTTAGGTGGACCTCCTCTTTAAGATGTTTAGTTTTGTACCTTTTACTGAGAAGTTTGATGTGCTGTATTGTACCTTTTCTGCAAATTGCAATAAAAAGAATTTGTTAAAAATTACCTGGCAGCATTTCATCTACACTGCAATTAATTGGTAAAGGGGGATGAGGTAGAATCACCAGGAGAACTGGATTTCAACCTCATTCACACTGGGCATTTAGACCCCTTTCACGCTGGGACAGTTTTCAGGCATTTTAGCGCTAGAAATAGCACCTGAAAACTGCCACCCCAGTGTGAAAGCCCGAGTGCTTACACACTGGGGTGGTGCGTTTGCAGGACATTAGTCCTGCAAGCAGCATCTTTGGAGCGGTGTATACACCACTCCCAGACCGCACTGCCCATTGGAATGAATGGGCAGCGCTTCTGAAGCAGCTGAATACCGCTTTAGAAGAGCCGCAATACGGGCGCTTTTAACCCCTTTTTAACCCCCTTCTTGGTTAAAAGCACCCCGCTATCGCCCGAATAGTGGCACCAAAGTGTCGCTATAACATCGGTAAAGCCCCACTAAAACGAGCGGTGCTTTACCACTAACACTCAGGCGGCTGCAGTGTGAAAGCAGTCTAATGCCCCGTACACATGATCTGAAAATCGGACGACAGATCGTCCGACTTTTTTCTCTTACTAGTCTCAAGTAGAAATTGAATAGGTTACTAAAGTCACGAAAATACTCGTACAACAGAAGAAAAAAAAAATCGGAAATTATGTCATATGTTGTAGTGTATTTGTATTGTATTTTCGGACGACAACTGTACTGACTAAACGTAAATCGTATGAGGAAAATTTTCATGGTTGTCTGATCACGATAGTTTATCCGATATTTTTCGATCAGCTCTCGAAAGCTCTGTACTAACGATCCGAATATCGTACGATCGCGTCGTATTTTCGGATCGTGTGTACGATTTTCTGATTGTGTGTACGGGCCATTAGCCCCAGTGCACTAGATGCTGGTATTTAGCTGCAGGTGGAGGGCACAGATGCACTTTTCAACTTAGGGCTCTTTCACACGGACGTGTCCGTGTACGGAGCCTGCTCTGCACAGCGGGGTATCGCTCCGTCGATCCCCCGCTGAGCAGGAAGATGACAGGTCTGTCTCTGCACTCTGTGCAGGGATGGACCTGTCAGAGCGCCGCTCTCCCCTATGGGGGATCAGATGACGACGGACCGCAGAGTCCGTCGTCACCCGATCCGATCCGCAGACGGATGTAAAAATGGGGTTTTCCTCCGTCACACTTTTTCGGATCGGATGTCAGCGGACATGTCACCGCTGACTCTCCATAGAGGTCTATGGAGCGTCCGTTCAGGTCCGCCTAAAAAACTGACAGGCGGACCTGAACGGACCGTCCGTGTAAAAGGGGCCTTATACTTATACTTTCAGCCAAACTCTATAGCTGGATTCACACCTATGCAGTTTTAGTCCTTTTTGCATTTTGCAGATTTGCACTACAGTCCATTTAACATGGTTTCCTATGGAACACGTTCTGTAGTGCAAATCTGCAAAATGCAAAAAGCACTAAAACCCCATAGGTGTGAATCCAGCCTATGAGAGACTGACAGCTGCTGGAGCTGGACGGTGCACCTAGCGGTGCTTATGTTTAGGGTAGTATGCGCCCAGGAATGAATGCTTGGATTACAGACTGCTTGCCTTCCGAGCATACGTTCCTGGGCACGTACTGCACTAAACATAAGTACCACTAGTCAGCATTACAGCCAGGCAATCAGCATTTTCAGAAAAAGGTTGGCAAAGTTACTGTCTGTATTTTTATAATGTATACAACATATATTACAACAGAGTGTTCAGATAGGATAGGGTCTATAAACCTGACCAAATATCAAACATTTCCTGTAAAATATTATATTGCGGAAATCATCAAGACAGAATATATTTCACTAAACTAGACAGATTTCGTTATTTTTTGCTTTGTTATAAAACGTTGCCCTTTTTGTGGCGGATCTAAACAGCAGTGTTGGAGATTTTCATTTTACAAAGTGCAAAAAAAGTGACAGTGAATAAGCTATAATCTAATGAGGCTAACAGGGCAGGGCTGATCCAGGGGAGTAGGTGTGACCCAGTGAGTGCTAAATCCTCCCCTCTCCTTGATAACACATGAGAGCTGGAAGCACCTGTTCTTTACTGTACTACACCTCTCCCTCTTTCCTTACTTCTCCGGCAGACAGGTGTTGGCAGGTGGGAGCAAACCATGCTTAAACTAACCATTTTTTCACCATACCATGTCTTGGCCCATGGACACCTTCTCACCTGTGTGCTTCTGGCTCTAAACTTCAACCATCTCCAGGGACAGATGCTTCATGCTTGCAAAGAGGTAAGAATTTCAAAGACAATACTTTAGATTAAAAAAGTCAAATTTTGGTGCTTTTGTTATTTTTTTATGGATTACGTTTTGTTCTGTAGAATCCTGGTCTAAGACAGATGGGAAAGAGTTAACAAGCCTTGTTCGGCAAGCCTTAGATAAATAAGGGATGCAGAAGGTTGTGCAAAGCCCATGGATACCTGACAGCTGTTACAGGTCACATTGTCTTGAGTGGTTTGCAGGCTGTTCTCTGTTGATTAATATGTTCATGAGCTACCTAGTATGGATCAGGTTACTGCCTTCCATGCAGCTCTTTGCAAGCTGAATTTTGATTTTAACCATTTTAACCCCCCCACCTTCCTGACCAGAGCACTTTTTGCGATATGGCACTGCGTCGCTTTAATTGACAACTGCGTGGTCGTGCGACCTTGCACCCAAACAAAATTGACGTCCTTTTTTTTTTTTTTTTGCCCACAAATAGAGCTTTCTTTTGGTGGTATTTGATCACCTCTGCGGTTTTTATTTTTTGCGCTATAAACAAAAAAAAAGCGACAATTTTTAAAAAGCAATATTTTTTTGCTATAATAAATATCCCCCAAAAAATATATATAAAAAAAATAATTTCTTTTTCAGTTTAGTCCGATATGTGTTCTACATATTTTTGGTTAAAAAAAAAAGAAAAAAAAAAAATATTGCAACAAGCGTATATTGATTGGTTTGCGCGAAAGTTATAGTGCCTTCAAAATAGGGGATAGATTTATGGCATTTTTATTATACATTTTTTTCTTTTTTTTTTTATTGGTATGCGATTTTTTTTTTTTTTTTTTTTTTATAATGACTGCAACATTATGGCAGACACTTCGGACACTTTTGACACTATTTGTCTATTAGCTTTAAAAATGCACTGATTACTGTGTAAATGACACTGGCAGGGAAGGGGTTAAACACTAGGGGGCGATCAGTGTGTTAAGTGTGTCCTAGGGAGTGATTCTAACTGTGGGGGGATTCCCTTTATTAGAACATGACAGAGATCACTTCTCCCGATGACAGGGAGCAGTAGATCTCTGTCATGTTGCTAGGCAGAACAGGGAAATGCCTTGTTTACAAAGGCATCTCCCCATTCTGCCACTCTGTGACACGATCACAGGCCCTCCAAGCGGACATCGAGCCCGCGGGCATGGTCGTGCAGGCCCACAATGCCACAATTCAAAGGGGACGTACCTGTACGCCATTTGCCCAGGCATGCCATTGTGCCAACGTATATCGTGGTGCGCTGGTCAGCATGTGGTTAAAATTGCAAATTGAAGTAACTTGCAATGAAATATGACAATAAATGTGATACATACCTTCCCTCTTAGTAAAATGGTAACTTTGATTAATAGCCAGCAATCAGCACTTTTCATTAATTTTATCTAAGGCCAAACTCCGATTGGCTGTTACGGGTTCATGTGTTATGCACCTTACCATTGTTTTCACGCTACTTTTAATACATGAGTATAATAAAAACATAGTGACAAAGTGTATATCTACAGGTAAAAACAATCAACATAAGGTGCTTTAAGCTATATGTTGCATTATTGGTAGAATGCTGATGCTGTATAATTTTATATTAATTGTTGGTTGTACCTACACCACCCTATGTTTGGGGAGTTTGTAGCTGGAAATCTATCTAGCTGTCTATAGTCTACTGAATATGCACACTTGTTGAGATTTGAATCCTGTCTACAACAGGTTGAGCAATATCCTGGTTTGTGATGCAAACTGAAATTATTATTATTATTACAGGTACTTGCATAGCACCATCAATTTATGCAACGTGTATGTATATTCACATCAGATCCTGCCCTCAAGGAGCTTGCAATCTAAGCTCTATAACCCCTGTTCATATATACTCTTACTAGAGCCAATTTGCCTACCAGCATGTTTTTGGAATGTGGGTGAAAATCCACACAGGGAGAACATGCAAACTATGTACAGGTAAAAATAATGCAGAATTTGCTGAATAATCATCAGTGGAAAATTAGCATGCTGTTTATTTGTGCCCTGGATGTTGCAGAGAATTATTCAACATGGTTGTACCCAGACTGGAATTTTGTATTGCATTAAAGAAACGCTACACTTACTTTTTCAGCATTGTTGTGTGACAGTCTCTGGGGGTCTTTATTGGCTGGCATGAGATGATGCCACTCCTGTGCATGCGTAGGAGTCAGTCATCCCAGCACACAGGGACCATACCGGAGACGTAAGCTGAGCTGCGCATGAGCAGGTCCGTTTACGTGCCTAGGAAAACAACAAACCGGGATTATGTTGTATTTTATTGCAAAAGAGACCTTGTATGTGTAGCCAAGCCCCGGACTTCCCCAGGCCTAATGATGACCTCCAGAGTTAGGGACAGCTGACATCCTTCTTTATAGAGTGGGTTACGAAGCATGGTGGGTGTAATGTAAGGTAGATTAATGGGTGCCAGACACTTCTTGAATGCAAAGAGATTTATTTTCTTTTAGGGCTCTGTCACGTGGACGTGCCCGTGTGCGGAGCTCGCTCTGCTCAGCAGGGGATCGCTCCGTCGATCCCCGCTGAGCAGGCAGATGACAGGTCCGTCTGCACTCTGTGCAGGGACGGACCTGTCAGAGCGCCGCTCTCCTCTATGGGGGATCGGATGAGGACGTCATCATCCGATCCGCAGACGGATGGAAAAGTAGGTTTTTCCTCCGTCACACTTTTTTAGATCGGAGCGGGTCGAATGTAAGTGGACATGTCACTGCTGACATCCGTCCCTCCATTGAGGTCTATGGAGTATCTGTTCAGGTCCGCCTAAAAAACTGACAGGCGGACCTGAACGAATCCTCTGCGTGACAGAGGCCTTAAACAGAACTGTTGGAGAGAGGGTTGGGGCCAGGACACCTTTTAGTAGTTGCAAGGTTGATTAGCAGACTCAGAGACTTCTATAGGTAGACAGCCATGCAGGGAAAGGCACCCAGCCGGGCACCACATCTGCATGTGTAGATACGCTGTCTCCTATGGCAACAATCTTGAACAGTTTCTAACAAAGGTTGCAATGAACTTTCACTTCCTCCACAATCTCCTTTTTTAGATCTTCACTCCACTGAGCTCCCAGTCTATCACCTAGACTGGCTGATCCACTGCTACTGGATCTCCTGAGCTCTTCCAATCTTCTCACTGAGTATCTTCCTTAAGCGTCACCCCTGCGTACCTGCTGGGTCCCTGGCTTGGCACTCGCATATACTCAAGCATCACCCACCCGCTGGCCTGTTCGGTCCCTGGCTTGGCACACAAGACTGCTCTGCAAGCGTCCCCTCCGTTTGCTCCCCGGTTGGTGAGAATACTGCTCTGGTACTTGCTTCAGCTACTCGCAGTGGTCCCTGGTAATAAGGTGGATGGTCCCTTAGTGGCGACAGCTTCCCTTCTACCTCCAACCATGACAGGTTCTGCAGCCGGCAGAACCGTTACATTTGGTTGGACTGCAAGCACAATCCCAACCGTACGCTGATCTTACTTCTGGATAGGCCCTCAGACAGCCTAGTGTCCAGATGTCCCCAGGATAGGCCTTAGTCTCTGGCCTAGCAGCCCGGGGCAGCACAACACACGTCCACCCAAACAGCCATCCCGGTGACCTCACCCAAATAAAAAGGCTCTCCCAGCAGGCCAAGGAAATCCCTGCCCATTGGCTGAGATCTATTCCTAATCTGTCCTTGCAATGCCCTTGTCTTATCTAATGCCACCAGATATAGAGCTGGGGAAAAAATCGATTAAATCTTGAATCGAGGTGAGATTTTTTTTATTTTTATTTTTTTTCGCCAGGACCGGCGCTGACACCGCACCGGGCCTGAAGTGCTGCGGGCAGGAGTTTTTAGGCGAGGCCGCAGCTTCGGCCTAGTCCGCAAAACCGGCCTGGCGGACTACACCGAAGCCCCGGCCTCGCCTAAACACTCCTGCCCGCAGCACATCAGGCCTGGCGTGGTGTCCATAAAAAAAAAAAACTCGATTCGAATCGTGAATCGAGTTTCTTTTTAAGAAACCGCAGATTTTTTTTTGTAGAAAATCTCCCAGCTTTATCCAGATACCCATCCATCTAGAGACAGAAGAGAAAAGTGCAGCAATTCCAGAATTATGGTAGAATCAATTGATCTATCAATTGGCCAAGGCAACTATCACTTGGCAGATAAATGTACTAGCAACCCTGCCTAAACATCAGGGTGCTTCATATGTCTCTTCTACAATAAATGATTGGTGCCCTGCCACATAAAAATATTGGGGCTGATTTTGTTGATTTGTTTTTGGGGCTGTTTCCCTTATCAGTGCCTTATCACTTTGAGGGTCCCTGACTGGCATGCATTGCGCCCTGACATTTGTGCTTTAAAAATTGATGACCTTTTCTCATTTATAATAAAATACATACATCTTTTTTAACTATAAGACATAGCTGCCATCTGTGTCTGGTTGAAGTTTTAGGCCTTGTTCACACAGACGTACTTAACACCTTCCCACTTGGCCTATAGCAGAATGACAGCCGGTGGTGGCTTTCCTATCCTAACTGAATGTCCTATGAGGTCCTGTCAGAAAGCGGCGCTCGATCTGTCACCGGCTGTGCCCACGAGACACAGACGATATCTGATCAGTGTACCGTCTCACTGCCGGTACCATGTGACCAATCACAGCAGGTCATATGACAGTTGTACACAATGGATGACTTCCTTTCATGCCATCCATTGTGTTCAATTGAGTTGCTAGCTGTGATGAGTCAATTTGATCACATGGTACAGACAGGGCCAAGCACAGCCTATCTATACCATGTGATTAGCTTTGACCAATCGCAGCTAATCACAACAAAATGAATGAATCATTTTTCATTTAGCTTCACACTGAAGCGTTTTTCAGGCACTACAGCACTAAAAATAGTGCCTGTATAGCGCCTGAAAAAAGCTGGTCCTTTAACTCCAGTGTGGGCTGGAGCCGGAGGGCTTTCACACTGGAGTGGTGCGCTAGCAGGATGGTAAAAAAAAAGTCCTGCTAGCAGTATCTTTGGTGCGGTGAAGGTGTATTCACCGCTCCTATACCGCTCCTACCCATTGAGATCAATGGGACACCGCGGCAATACCGCCAGCAAAGCGTCGCTGCAACGGTGCTTTGCGGGGGGTTTTAACCCTTTCTCGGCCGCTGGCGGGGGTTAAAACCACCCCGCTAGCGGCCGAATACTGCTGCTAAAACGACGGTAAAGCAGCGCTAAATATAGCGCTGCTTTACCGCCGACGCCCGCACCGCCCCAGTGTGAAAGGGGCCTTATAGCAATGTAATTCACTGCTATAAGCAAACATAATGTGTAAACATATAAATAAATAAAATCCTGATCACTTCCCCAGATCAATACAATGTTACTACTAGATTGCTCTGGTCACAGTGTGTTAAAAAAAATAATTAAAACTTTTTTTATTTTTTTTTATTTTTTTACAGTATGTAAAAAAAAAAAAAAGAAAAACATTTTGTGAAAAAACCTTTTCTACTACCTGGCAATTGTACTGTCCTGGTATTTTAGGGCCTTAAGAAATGATAGGCCATCAGTACATCAGGATTGATCAAATTTCAGATACAGTATATACCATAGTTTGTGGACTGGATAACTTTCTTACAGACTAAATAATTGAGACTGAAGGCCACACTCACCTCAATCAACCTTTTCCCCAGATACCATCCATTAAATAAAACAAACGATACTGAATTTGGCAAAATATTGGCCGCGGCAACTTTATTGGTTTACATAATACCATATATAAATATTTTATTTCAAATAATAAATTTCAACATCACTTTGATACAAACAAACCACATTAACTGCCCAGTTATTAGAACTCGAGCAGTAAGGCATCAACATTGTACCATCTACAAAAATGTCCCTCCTTGAAATCCAGGGTGACCCAACCACATAAAGAGTGCCAGCGACTGGGGAGGGAGGGAGCTCTTGTGCTGCTGCTCTGGTCCAGGGGGAAAAGGAATAAGCCTCTGCGGCAGAAGTCCTTAAATAACCTCTCCTAGCTTTTCCAGAACATTCCAAGCATTCCCACTGGATCCGGGAATCCTGCAGCTCAACTCTTAAAGGGACAGTATCCCTAATTAACTAGCTTATATACTGACTAGCATTATTTAAACTATAAGAGGTGCGTGGCCACTGTCTCAAGTCAGTGGGCCCCTAATTATGCCCCCCCCCCCTTTACAATACTGTACACTGATTTTGGTTATTTTCACAAAAGTAATATAGCAGAATACATTTTGGGCTAAATTTATAAAAGAACATTTATTTGGAAAATAAAATAAACGAAGAAACCCTTCTTTTTTTTTTTTCTTTTCTTTTTTTTTTTTTAAAGTGCAAGCTTAATATCACCCAAATTAGCGTTGTGCATTTTGCTGCGATTTGGATTCATGAGCAGAAACGCAGTAATTCTGCTTGTCATTCCAAATTGCCTAATGTCAACAGGGCCTAACATTTTACATGTTTTTATATTTATAAGGAGTACTGGAAATATAAAGACATGATGTCTTTAAAAACTAAGACTGTAGCTAGATATAGATTATATATATATATATATATATATATATATATATATATATATATATATATTTCTTATTATCTATATATGTGATCTATATCTAGCTACAGTCTTAGTTTTTAAAGACATCATGTCTTTATATTTCCAGATTAAATCCCAACCATGGCACTACATGCCTGGAGTTTGCATGTTCTTTCTGTGCCTGTGTGGGTTTCCTCCAGGTACTCTGGTCTCCTCCCACTTTCCAAAAACACGCTGATAGGTTAATTGACTCCCGTCTAAACTGCCCATAATATGTGTATGTATGAATGTGAGTTAGGGACCTTAGATTGTTAGTTCCTTGAGGGCAGGGGCTGATGTGAATGTACAAATTATGTGAAGAGCTGCATAACATGTCAGTGCTATATAAGTACCTGTAATAATTATTTATAAATGAATTGTTCACAGGGAGTGGATTCCATTCCAATCAGCAAGAGATCAGCTCACAGATCCCCTGCTGATTAGAGCAGAGTGGGTGGATGACACACGCGTGTCTGCTCAGTTTATACAGAGTGGACATGGACAGAGACCTCTCTGCTATATGGACGGCCGGGAGTGAGCTAAATCTGCTGTCTGTTTACACCCAACTACCCATATATCCACTCCGCCTAAATAGACTAGGATTTATCTCCTTCAGTTTTTTTTTTTTTCTTTTAGACCTGACCTGATTGAACACAGAGGTAGGTGGCTGTAAATGGACATTTTTCACCCACCTGTCCAAAGGGATGAATGGACCTGATGATCAGGTCGACCTGGAAAAACTGACAGGTGGACCTTATCAAATGGCCATGTGAAAGGGGCCTAAGAAGAATTGAGTGGAAACCAATTAGTAGCTACTACCTTTGTGGTAATTGGCCTACCATTCAGAATGTATATAAAGTAGATACAGCAGGCTTCCATTAAATTAGATTATAATTAAAGGTAAAAAAAAAAATCACTAATTTTGAGTTGTAACTGGAACAATGGAAGCACTAGTTCTGGTGACACTGCTTCTTGTTGTGGCCGTGAAACAGGCAGTGAAAGGGAATCTCCCCAATGAGACACAAATGCACAAATGACACTGAATAAAAAATAAGGGTTATAACCTTTCCCTACTCTAAACTAAAATATAATAAAATGTTTCTGCTTTCGTTCTCGTTCTTAAAAAAAATAAAAATAAAAAAAAAGCTCAGCATAACTAAAGCAGTTGCATGCCGTGTGTGTGTGTTTGTAATAACAATACAAACTATAGTTATAGCAACATTCCAATATACGCTTATATGAAAAATCTCCATTAAGGATGTGTGTTCTGTGTCTGCTAGTCATCTTTCTACAACTTCCTGGATTCGCTGCATGCTTTGCAGCTTTTATTTTCACTATCTAAGGACTACATGCCCCATGGTACCTTGCTGCCTGCAAGCAGTGATTCCTGTATTGACCTCACCTTCTCTCAGCTACTTATGTAGTTTAAAAGGCAGGTGTTCTATCAGATTAGCGAACCCATCAGATAATGTAACGGAAGTGACGTTCCATCAGCTATGCATTTGTTCCACCACTACCAGGTTTGCTAATCTGACAGAACACCTGCAGTCAGAAGAAGGCGATAGACTTGGACGAGAGACGGGCAGATCCAAATCTCTAGATTGATAGAGGGGGGCTCGTAGTACCACTCACCACTTTAAGGGAACGATATGGCAGCTTCCCTTTTGACTTCTGGAGACACCGCCAACTAGAAACCTTCATGGCCAAAGGTCACAAGCTGACGCAATACAGGACCACTCTGACGGAATATGAAAATCTGTGGGCGACATCAGAGCCACTTACCCACCTGATCTCGACTTTGTATGGCCTGCTAGAATCCGCTACACCCAACCCCAAACCCCTGTTTGTCAGGGAATGGGAGAGAGACCTCCAACATGTCCTGACGGAAAACCAACTTCACTCAGTATACTACCTAACCCATAAGAGCTCCATAGACTCGAAGACTCAAGAGAATAATTACAAAATTTTATCACGGTGGTACAGAGTACCCACCACATTGGCTAGGATATTCCCCACCGCCTCAGACATGTGTTGGAGGGGATGCGGAATGAGAGGCACATTCCTCCACATCTGGTGGGATTGCCCGGTTCTAAAGCCATTTTGGGACATGGTCAGTAAACACATAACAGATAGTTTGGGGATAGACATCCCAGCTCTGCCACAGCATTTTCTACTACACATACCCCCCATACCAGTATCAAGGTATAGGAAAAGTGCCCTCCCCCACCTCCTCAACGCAGCTAAACGTTTAATACCAGTGTATTGGAAGAGCTTGCGGATACCCAGCGAGCAGGAATGGTTGGGGAAGGTGGGGGAGATCATGGAAGCAGAAAGTTCGCTAGCTACCTGCCGGGACACCAGGGAAAAAATTGAATCCACATGAGCTTCATGGAAATCCCACATACAGGACACAACAATGCTATCGTCTAGTCTAGATATAGCACTACTTGCCCTAGCGGACCCATCCTTCAAGAAACTCGTCCAGGCGAACCTCCCCTCAACGTCTCAACGTCTGCAGGACCTGCCTAAGGTAGGCACACAGTGAATCCGATGAGGCCTTTCAATATGACCTTCCTCCCCCCGTCCTAACTCTCTATAAAAGCCTCTTTTTTTTTTCTCTATCCTTCCTTTCATCACTCCCCGTCCAGTATTGTTTAAAGGATTCTTAGTCCGACCCTTACAGTGCTAATATGGTGAACCAAAGGGATGTTTTATCTGGACCACAGAGCTGGACCGCTAGTTTTTACTTATTTTTATCTATTTTGCGTTCCTTTTCGTGGCCACCTTTATGAGCCTCAGTGTTCGATGGTTATAAAAAATTTGGGGAAAACACTGACACAGCACCTTTTAACCAAACAGAGATAAGCCCCCACCCCCCCCTGGCCTTATGGGCTGGAGGGGGGGGGGCCTGTCCAGGTGGACCGAATGTCTGGGACAGGAGGGGTGCCACTACAGGCGAATTAAATGCAGTGCCCCCTTATGTTATTTATGTTACGGATGTACGTTTATACCTTGACCAAGTCATGAGTACACCATTGTGCCTTTGATCCCCTCTCCCTATGCCCCTCCCTACCCCCCCCCCCCCCTACCCCTCCTGTGATGCTATGTTAATGTATTTGTATTGAAAATGGAAAATAAAAAATTTATACAAAAAAATAAAAAAAAATAAAAAGAAGGCGATAGTGGATATCTTACTGCACCCAGCTACGAGTAATTTTAGCAATAAAGTGAGCATATATAAATAAATATAGTATATTGACATCTGTGATGCTGTTTGGATGTTTCATTTTGAAAGCCTAAAGTTTAGCGCAGAGCAGTGCGGGGTGTACCAACATGGCCTCCACCACCTTTCTACCGTTGGCGTCCAGCTTCTTTCGAAATGTAACCTCAAAACAGCATCACAGATGTCAACATACTTCACCCCCCCCCCCCCAATGGAATTCATGCACCAGGTGTCCTGCAAGGGGCCAGACACATGGGGGGGGGGGGGGGAGGGCGTTGCCTGTACACCCTTAATGGATGGGCTGCCCTTGGTGGCAATGAATATATGATTTTATATTTTGACCATACATGTTGTATTTACATTTTGCCTGGAATTATACTGTACTAAATGGATTGAAATCCCATGGTATCATGTGGAAAATGACTTTGTGTCCAAGTTAGAATACATTAAGATGGAATAAGATTTGTAAAATAAAGAACTGTCTTTTTTGGGCCATAGCCTAAATATTGCAAAGTTTTTAAGAAAGTTCAGTTTGTCCAATTAAAGATGTCATTGTTTTGTAAGGACGGATACTGGCCCAGGGCCATGTACTGCACGAACACACAGGTATATTTCCTGTATTTGCACACTATCCCAGTGTTTGGAAGTGCTAGGCATTCAGGCACCCTAGGAAGTTTAAAAGAATGAAAAGCCTTGCCACCTAAACTACGAAATGCAGATTTTATGTGATCCATAATCAATAAAACTGAATTGCCCCATAAGACCCCTTTACTCTTTTCAGGTGTTTTAGTGCTAGAAATAGCACCTGAAAGCTGCCTCACATTCATTTCAGTGTGACTTTTAACACTGGGGCGGTGTGCTTTCAGGACGTCAGGAAAAGTCCTGCAAGCAGCATCGTTGGGGCGGTTTGCGAGCGTTGTATACAGCGCTCCCAAAATGCCCTGCTGATTAAGAAAAAAAAAAAAGGGCAGCGCTTCCAAAGTGCCTGAAAAGCGATTTGGAAGCGCAGCAACACAGGCGTTTTTAACTCCTTCTTTAGGGTTAAAAGTGCCCTGCTGACGGCCGAAAAGCGCCGCTAAAACAAGGGGAGAGGAAGAGGGAGATTGAATCTAGCTCGAGCTAGATATCTATTAGTCCCACAATCTTGCATCTGACTTCCTGTTTAAATATCTCTGTAGACGTTAGCACAACCTGGAAGAACAGTACACATGACAGCATGCCTGCCAGCTGTGGACCTGCCACTATGTTATCATGTGACGCAAACCCTTTTATAAACGCATATATGCTTGAGAATAAGGTATGAAATTATAAGCAGCAAAATTTACCCAAAAACTGTATTCTACCGTATTTATCGGAGTATAACACGCACCCCAAGTTTAGGAGGGCATTTCAAGGAAAAAAAGTTTCAGGAGGGAAGTTTAGGGAAAAAAAAAAACTTGCATTTAAGCGTCATTTGCAGCCTTGCCCGCGTTTAAACTTCCCGCTGCCGAGACAGACCGCGCGAGCGCCGCCGAAAAAGACCGAGCGCCACCGCATTCGGCTCTGTCTTTTTTGGCGGTGCTCGCTATTTTTCGGTGCCACTCGTGTTTTTTTTTTTTTTTTGGGGATCGGCGTATAACATGCACGTTTTCACCCTTAAAATCGGGGGAAAGTCGTGGGTGCATGTTATACGCCGATAAATACGGTATATATCTATAGACTCTCACAATGTGCATTTTTTTGATGAGACTAGCCAATGCAAATCAGGACTTTATACACTGATTTGACTAGATCAGGAAAGTTGTTGGACTCAAAAGGGTCCATAAAGACATGGATGAGCGAGTTTGGGGTGGAGGAACTTGAATGGCCTGCACAGAGTTCTGATTTCAACCTGATAGAATACCTTTGGGATGAATTAATGCGGAGACTGCGAGACAGGCCTTCTTGTCCAACATCAGTGCCTGACCTCACAAATATGCTTCTGGAAAAATGGTCAAACATTCCCATAGATACACTCCTAAACCTTGTGGACAACCTTCCCAGAAGAGTTGAAGCTGTTATAGCTGCAAAGGGTGGGCCAACTCAATATTGAACCCTAAATTCATGTGCGTGTAAAGGTAGGCGTCACAATACTTTTGTGAACCCCTCCACCATCCAAAATTCCACATGACTGCTCTGGAATCTTAGCACAAGCTTGGGACCCTGTGAATCGGGACCATGTTCTGGGGTCGAGTGCCAGAACACTTGTTCCTGAACCTGGCTCTAACTCCTTGCACAAGCACAAACGGTCTGGCGTGTTGGCATGGGAGACACTATCCTCAACAATCAAAGTGCATAAGCCAAAAAGTTCACTCAGTGTTTGTAACAAAGGACAACATCAACAAATCCACCCAAACCTAGCATGATTCTTACGGTGCCCCACTCTTACGGTGCCCTCTATGTGGCACCACTGCCTCACCCTACTCCTCCATGGGGCCCAACCCCCACCCGAGTACCAATGTCTCATTCTCCCCCTACTAGCAGGGCAATGCACTTTTACTTTCCTCTGCAGCTTTGCCTTGTTTGTCCATTGTTCATGCTCTAGCATTTCCCCCCACTATCTACATTCTATGTTGCCTTTTCTAATTCACCCAGTTCTCATTTACACTATGTTTTTTGGCAGCTCTTACTGCAGTGTTCTGGCAGTTCTCCCCTATCTGTTTACAGTAGCTTCTCTTGCATGTATTCCCTCGACTTTCTGCACTTTAAATGTAGACCAATGTCAAACACAAGGCCCGCTGGCCGAATTCGGACCGCCAGACCATTTCATGTGGCCCTTGCACCACTCCTCCAACTGCATTGCCCCCACCTTGTCTCAGCAGTTGGCAGCAGAGAGGAGGACAGAACTCCTCCTCCAGACGGCTGGTATCAATAAGAGTAGATACAGTCCTATATCTTACAGATGCATCCGGCCCTTTGAGGGCAACCATAATGTGGGCCGCAATGAAATTGAGTTTGACACCCCCAATGTATGGTATCAGATCTAGCCAGACATGCAAATGGATGTTTCGTGCCTGAATTAAAAAAATGTAATTCTTACAGGAATCAAGTGAAATGGTCATGTCAATCCACATGTGATTTTTGTACTTAACCATTTGCTGACCGGGCCATAGCCGAATGACGCGTACAGTGCAGTCAGATAAAACTGGGAGGGCACACTATGACGTCCTTCCAGAATCGCACCCGGGAATGTCCGCTACTGTCGGGTCTCCCAGACCCGGTGTTCTGTCAAATTAGCAACTCGTCAAACTTTAACCACCTGGTTTCTTTTAAACCATCAGTAATTGGAGATTTCAACAAATTGTTGTTTGAACACAACCCTGGCAATCGAATACAGTCCAGTACAGGAAGATTTTTCACATAGCAAGGCCCCTTTCACATGGACGTCATCCATTCAGTAACATTTTTTTCAAAGAAAAAATCGACTCAGTTTAGATCTGTTTGCACATCCTTCTTTCGTTCAGTTTACTTTTGGATTATATCGGTTTACACTTCAGTTCAGTTTACATCAATTAGAGACCGATTCATGGTAGCAGAGTGAACCCGGCCTAATTGCTGTTGATCTGCAAACAGTAACCCTAGGTTCACACCTAATGCTTTTTTTTTTTTTTTTTTTTTTTTTTTGTTTTGCAGTTTGCAGAAATGCACAACAGAACATTTAACATGGTTTCCTACGGTACAAGTTCACATCTATGTGTTTTGCGGCCGGTGCGTTTTTGGAAAGGGTCAGGGACTTTTTTTCGCGATTTGCGGGTAATGGACTTCAACGGAACCAACGCAAGTGTTGTGTTTTTGATGCGATTTTTGATGTGTTTTGCTTCTTTTTTATTTTAAGAAAATTAATAAATAAAAGCTGACCATTTTGCGCACCCTGAACCGCAGCTCCGTGTCTGAATGGACACACGCATCTTTGGCTCGGGTGCCACCATAGCAAGCTGCTTGTTCTCAGCAGGAGGAAGGAGCCAGGAGCACCGAAGTGGGACCCCAGAAGAGGCGGATCTGGGCTTCTCTGTGCAAAACCATTTCACATAGGAGGTAAGTATAACCTGTTTGTTTGTTAAGAGAAAAAAAAAAAAACTTGACTTTAATATCACTTTTATCTTTTATCTACTTTTATTTAGTACATAGACTTGTGTGTTAGGGTTATTGTCTTGTTGCATGTCCCACTTTCTCTTGAGCTTTGGTTCACAGCTGGATAAACTGAAATTTTTTTCTGTAGAATTTACTGGTTCCCTTTTTAGAATTCAAAGTTCGATCAACAATAGCAAGCAGTCTTGTTTAAGCAGGCCCAAACCATGATATTGTCACCACCATATTTAGTAGATAGTATAAGGTATTTGCAGGAATGAAGTGTTTGTCTTTCACTATACTCAATGCATCAGTTGAGCCAAAAAGTTCTCCACATATCCTTCTTCCATTAGCCTTCTGATTAGAGATGGGATTGGGCATGTTCAAAACCCCACGTGCCCGATTCTGCCAGGAAGCCGACACTGCACAGGGCTAATCGCAGGCAGTGAGACATTTCCTGGCCCACAGCACAGATCGGGAAATGCCTCACTGCCTGTGATTAGCCATGGAGTTTCGAACATGCCCAAGCCCATCTCTACTTCTGATGGTATTTAGAAAACTGCAGACTGGTGGTTATTTTATTTATTGATACTAATGTTTTTCCTTGCAACCCAGCCATGCACACCAGTATTATTTATGTTTCTCCTGATTCAACACTTGACTTCACTTGAATTCTCCAACATCCCTGGACGTTAGAGAACTCCAGGCTATCTTCTGCAGTATTACTTTTTTGTTCTAATGCCTCGTACACACAGTACGATTGTTTGTTTGCAGGGGATTGTCTGTTGACAGACTGTTGTCCTAAAATCTTACCGTTAGTACGCTCCTTTTGACAATTGTCCAATTTTCCGCCAACAAATGTTAGAAGACAGGCTAGTAAATTTTCGGCGGACAATGGTTTGATGTCAGATTTTCGTATGGTCCGTACACAAATCCGTCACACAAAAGTCGACAGTACAAATGCGCATGCTCGGAATAAATGCTCACCAAACACGAAATTAGCAGAAGGGGCCCAAAGGGTGGTGCTCAAGAGCTGAAATTCCTCGTAGTACGTCATTACTATCAGACTCCTGCGTACCTGACTGATGAGTCTGCTTGGGCAGAGAGTGGTCTCCCTTACGTGTCTGACTCGCGGCCCCTGGTAGAGAGGACAGAGGGCGCGGGAGTACGGAGTGGTATGAGAGCCTGGTAATTGGTATCCTGATGCTGGAAGGTAGGTGATCTTCAGACAGCAGGTAGCGGAACAGGTATGCAGGCAACAGATGCTAAGCCGGATCAGAGCAGGCAAGTCCGGGTACAGGCTGGGTTCAGCAACGGGCAGGCAGCGAAGTACAGAGGAGCAGGCAGAAGTGAAGTCAAAACAGGCAGAGGTCAGGGAATCCGAGAAGCAAGCCGAGTCGTCAGGAGATCAGGAACACAGATACGGGTACAGGAACAAGGGCACAGGTAGTTGATGATCAGGCAGCACCGAGCAGAATGTGCTGCAGACCTAAATAGGCCGATTGGCTCCAAACGACACGCATGTGTGTGTGCGCCAACACGCACAGGCGCCCAGACACCGGCGCGCACACCAGGGACAACCGGAGCATGCACGGCAGTGCCCACGGGAGCGCGTACACCAGCGAACACAAAAATACGTGCACCGGCGCCCACCAGAGCGGCCAGCACATCGTGGGACCAGGTAACCTTTCTGACAATTACATTTGTGTTTGTGGCACAACAATTGTGTACCGTTAGTATGCAAGACAAGATCCTGGCACACACCCTTTTGACAAAAATCAGACGCTCGGTTGGCCAACAATCATACCGTGTGTACGAGGCTTTAGTTTGACTTTTGTTGGTTGACCACTCCTAGGGGGATACAGTGAGGTGGAATTGCCACCATTTGTACATTATCTTCCTGACAGTGGATTGGTGAAGTACAAACACTTTCAAAATAGGTAAGACTTGGACAATAAAGACTCAGATAAATCGGGGCCCCCCACACTCTATCATCCCATCGACTAAAACAGCTTTCGCAAATTTTTCAGACAAATTAACTAAGAATCCTAGAGATTTATATACTTTTTGGCACATACAAATGTGTAACTGTGGATCATTTTCCTCTATAAATAAGTGAACATGTTTACTGTATTTTACTTCTTGTTTAAATAGGCTCTCTTTTTCAAGTTTTAGGACTTACATGAATAATGGCTAATGCCTTGGGTATTATTTATGAAGATACATTGAAAATTTAAACGGGTTCACAAGCACCATTGTATATGTAAATTTTCTTGCATCCTACTTTATGAAGAGACACAAGTGGTGAATATCAGCATGCAGAGGTTAAATTGTGCCTTTTATTCCCTAGTATGTACTTCTAATGTACAAGTGTTAGTATTGTATAAATAATTGCAAGATTGTTAAAATGTAACTAGGTCCCCACCCATCTGTGTGACAGGAAAAGGAATATGCAGGACAAGATTAATGTGAATTTTGTCTGGCTGTGTTTCTACATGCACTTGGTAAGCTTGCTTTTCCAAGTGTTTCTTGCAACGTGTGTGTGTGTGTGTGTGTGTGTGTGTGTGTGTGTGTGTGTGTGTGTGTGTTGTGTGTGTGTGTGTTTTTCCTTGCAGTTTGATCGTTTCATCATTTCTGGTTGGATGACTTCAAATTCCTATCCGTGAGACATTGTACTTTTAAAGTGCTCAAGAGAATATATTTCAGTTTACCCAAAAATGTATATTTTTGTTAAATGTGAATATTCTAATTCTGATATCTCCTTGCCACAATCTTGAACATAATCCAGTCCATCCAGGAGTATCTACCACTCACCTTTTCCAAGTTCCTGCTCCTCTTTAGCATAAAATAAAAAATCCAACCAGGTGATTGGGGCAGGAGCAGTGCAGGTTTATCAAATAGGCAGATTAGGCATCGGTCTATGGGCCCACACTGTTTATGGCCCCCTGCAGCAATTGGTAAAAAAATATTGATTTGAGCTTGAAAGAAAATTACAATGAAATGTTCTTAAAATGTTTACAAAAGATAGAAGAAAAATGAATCAACTCAAAGAAACAAACTTTACATTAAAGACTATACTGTATTAATGTAATGTACCCAATAACAACTTAACCACTTGCCGACTGCTGTCGGCACATATAAGTCGGCAGAATGGCACGGCTGGGCAAAGTAATGTACCCGTACGTTACTTTGAAATTCCCGCCGTGCGCACCTGCCGCGAGCCCCGTGACCATGGGGTACCCGCGATCATGTCGCGGAGCTCAAGAACGGGGAGATGCCGATGTAAACAGCATCTCCCCATTCTGCCTAATGACAGCACACTGATCGTCTGCTCCCTGTCATCGGGAGCAGCGATCAGTGTCCACGTCACACAAGCCCATCCCCCAGACAGTTAGAAACACTCCCCTAGGACATACTTAACCCCTCCCCGCCCCTAGTGGTTAACCCCTTCACTGCCAGTGACATTTTTACAGTAATCAATGCAATTTTATAGCATCGATCGCTGTATTAATGCCAATGGTCCCAAAAATGGGTTAAAATTGTCCGATGTGTCTGCCATAATGTCGCAGTCACGATAAAAATTGCTGATCGCCGCCATTATTAGTAAAAAAAAAAATTATTAATAAAAATGCCATAAAAGTATCCCCTATTTTTGTAGACGCTATAACTTTTGCGCAAACCAATCAATAAACGCTTATTGCAATTTTTTTTTTTTTTTTTTTTTTTTACCAAAAATATGTAAAAGAATACGTATCGGCCTAAACTGAGGAAAAAATTTATTTTTGGGGGATATTTATTATAGCAAAAAGTAATGCTTTTTTTTTTTTTTTTTTTAAATTGTCGCTATTTTTTTGTTTATAGCGCAAAAAATAAAAACCGTAGGGGTGATCAAATACCACCAAAAGTAAGCTCTATTTGTGGGGAAAAAAAAGGATGCCAATTTTGTTTGGGAGCCACGTTGCACGACCGCACAATTGTCAGTTAAAGCGACAGTGCCGAATTGCAAAAAGTGCCCTGGTCAGGAAGGGGGTAAAGCCTTCCGGGGCTGAAGTGGTTAAAGTACATAAACCATAGATATCAGGTTTACATTAGTTTGTCGCTTAACCACTTGACCTCCAAAAGATTTACCCCCCCTCCTTTCTGATCAGGCCATTTTTTTGCTATATGGCACTGCGTTACTTAACTGAAAATTGCACAGACGCTGTACCCAAATCAAATGAATGTCTTTTTTTTTTTTCCCCACAAATAGAGCTTTCTTTTGGTGAACACATATTTTTGGTAACAAAAATCCCAGTAAGTGTATATAGATTGGTTTGCGATTTTAAAATTTTAGCGACTACAAACTATGGGATTTTTTATTTTTTTTTATTACTAGTAATGGTGGCCATCAGCAACTTATAGCGGGACTGTGATACTGTGGTGGACAATTTGGACACTGACACTTTTTGGGGATCAGTGACATTATTACAGTGATCAGTGCTAAAAATATGCACGGCCACTGAACTAATGTCACTGGCTGGAAAGGGTTTAACATCAAGGGCGATCAAAGGGTTAAACGTGTGTCTAGCCTGTGTTTCTCTAAACTGTGGGAGGTGCTTTTACTAGGGGAAAGCATGGATCCCTGTCAATGCTTTGCAGGAACACAGGATCCATACCTTCCCTACTGACGGAACGGTGATCTGCCGTGTTTACATAGGCAAATCACTGTTCTGCCTGTGTACTGAACAATCAGCGGGTGCCGGCGGACATCGAGGTCTGTAGTACCCACAGCTGGGCTCCCGCTGTGTTTGATCATAGCGGGAGAGAGCTGCCGGTGGCGCGCACGCCCTACTCGGAAGAGATGGATCATGTGTATATATACTTGAGACCGAGCATAGGTGCCGCCCAGTAGCACTAAAACTGCTATGGGGCGGACCTAAAGCTATTAAAAGCTCCTTCTTCTTTCAGCTGTCAGTTTGTAATAAAATTTGGTTCAACCTACGTATGTGTAATGTATAGTCATACTAGCGTCCATCTAGTGGCCAACATGAACACTACTTGGTTCAATTTTTATCCCACTAAAGCACATGCACAAGAAACCTCCAGAAACATGCAAGGGGGCAAGGTTTTTACTGCACAGAGTTTAATTGCTGACCGACTCAAGCCGATATACGTCGGCAGAAGTACAGGCAGATTAACATACCTTTACGTTGCCCTTTTAGAAGCGGTTTGCAGGTGCATGCGCATGACCTCCGTGGTTGTGATCGTGGGTCCCGTGGACTCTATGTCCGCGGGGATACCCGCGATTGTCTCACGGAGAGGAAGAACGGGGAAATGCTGATGTAAACAAGCATTTCCCCGTTCTGCCTAGTGACACTGACATTGATTACAGCTCCCTGTAATCGAGAGCGGTGATCAGTGTCGTGTCAAACATAACCCCTCCCCCCCACAGTTAGAATCATTCCCTAGGACACACTTAACCCTTGCTGCGCCCCCTAGTGGTTAACCCCTTTACTGCCAGTCACATTTACACAGTAATCGATTCATTTTGAATCGCACTGATCGCTGTATAAATGTGAATGGTCTCAAAATAGTGCCAAAAGTGTCCGATCTGTCTGCCATAATGTCGCAGTCACGATAAAAATTGCTGATTGCCGCCATTACTATTAAAAAAATAAAAATAAATTATTAATAAAAATGCCATAACTATCCCTTATTTTGTAGATGCTTTAACTTTTGCGCAAACCAATCAATAAATGCTTATTGCAATTTTATTTTTTACCAAAAATATGTAGAATACGTATCGACCTAAACTGATGGAAAAAATATATATTTTTTTTGGGGGGAAATTTATTATAGCAAAAAGTACAAAAGAATGCATTTTTTTTTATTTTTATTTCAAAATTGCCGCTATTTTTTTGTAGGGAACATGCTGTCGAGCGGATGTACTTTTTTATGCTATACTATCCAGTAACCAGCTCGTAATAATATATATCTTTTTTTATATTATTATTATTATTATTATTATTATTATTATTATTATTATTATTTTTTTTTTTTTTTTTTTTTTTCTGTGCTCGGGTTTGTAAGCATAATTGTAATTTTTATTACATTCCTAGTTTTAATATTATATATAATAGTTGTAATAGTTTTAGAATTATAATATAGTTTTAACACTTCCTTTTTTATTTTTTTATTTTTTTTCCTTTTATACACTCTCCATCTCTAAATTGTGTCTGTTTAACTTGTGAGAAAAATACTGGTTCTGCCTTAAGGTATGCTTTACATCCTGGATCCGGCTCACTCTCCTATTTGTTTGTTGTACACTTTACACCTTTAATTGTTTTAGTATGTGCTAAAGCAAATAGAAACACAGGGTCCCAAAAGAACAGGTTCATTTTCAGAAACCTGAACCAAAGATGTATTTAGTACTTTATTTCATATAATGTATATAGTTGTATAATATGTAACCTGTATTAAAACATTGCACCTAATAATAATGTTCCAATGTCCATTTATATTTCATTTAAAGTTGACTTAAGGCAACTTTTTATTTTTATTTTTTTTTTAGTTTTAGATAGATTAGGGTAGAATTCAACCCTTTGTCAAGTTTTTATAGCTGTAACTCCCCCCCCCCCCCCCCAAAGGGGAGATTCACCCCTCCTAGTTGTCACGAAGCCCAGAAATTTAGGGGAAATCCAACTTTTCTGAGTTGTCATCTAAGCAAGAGAGTTGATAGAAAATTCTCCAAAGTGGACACCTGTTACTTTGACCAACCACTGATGGGAATTTTAGTTATTTGGATAAATGTTTTTCTAATCTCCTCTACATCTCATCTCCAGGGAAGGATGTGAGGAGAAATCTCCCCAGTAAGACACACAACAAAGAAAAAAAAAAAAAAAAGTTTTAATATTAACCACTTCAGCCCCGGAAGAATTTACCCCCTTCCTGACAAAAGCGTTTTTTGCGATTCGGAACTGTGTCACTTTAACTGACAATTGCGTGGTCGTGCGACGTGGCTTCCAAACAAAATTGACGTCCTTTTTTTTCCCCCACAAATAGAGCTTTATTTTGATGGTATTTGATTACCTCTGCGGTTTTTATTTTTTGCGCTATAAACAAAAAGAGTGCCAATTTTGAAAAAAAAAAACGAATTATTTTTTACTTTTTGCTATAATAAATATCCCCCAAAAATATATATAAAAAATAATAATTTTTCTCAGTTTAGGCCGATAAGTATTCTTCATATTTTTGGTAAAAAAAATCGCAATAAGCGTTTATTGATTGGTTTGCGCAAAAGTTATAGCATCTACAAAATAGGGGATAGTTTTATGGCATTTTTTTTTTTTACTAGTAATGGCGATCAGCTTATTTTTTTTTTTTTTTTTTTTTTCGTGACTGCAACATTATGGCGGACACATCACACAATTTTGACACATTTTTGGGACCACTGGCATTAATACAGCGATCGATGCTATAAAATTGCATTGATAACTGTAAAAATGTCACTGGCAGTGAAGGGGTTAACCACTAGGGGAGGGGTTATGTGTATCCTAGGGGCGTGTTTCTAACTGTCTGGGGACGTTGCTGTGTTTGACACCACACTGATCGCTGCTCCCGATGAGAGGGAGCAGACGATCAGTGTGCTGTCATTAGGCAGAAGGGAGAGATGCTGTTTACATCGACATTTCCCCGTTCTTGAGATCCATGAGACGATCGCGGGTATCCACCGCGGCAATCGAGTCTGCGGGACCCGTGGGCACGGTCAGAGCTCGCGGCAAGCGGAAAATTCAAAGTAAGGTACGGGTATGTTACTTTGCCCAGCCGTGCCATTCTACCGACGTATATGTGCCAACAACGGTCGGCAAGTGGTTAACGAAAAGCAGAGCATATTCCAATGTCCTAGCTAGAACATCATTCAGTATTCACAGAACAAGAGGAGGGGCTTTCAGGGACAAAGAAGAAATGTTTGCTCAGTCACTGCCCTAGTGCAGGGGTCTCCAAACTTTCTAAACAAAGGGCGGTTTACTGTCCTTCAGTAGGGCCAGATCGTGGCCAGCGGGAGTGGAAATTGTTCTGCCATCAGTAGGAGTAAACCTCACCACATTTGGTATTAGGTTAGAGGAAAAGTGCCCCATCATTGGTATCATAAGGAGGAATAGTGCCCTATTAGTACCAGTGGAAGAAATGGTGCTCCATTGTTGGTGTTCGATGGCAGAATAGTGTCCCGTATCAGTGGGACGATTAGTGCCCCAAGGGACGGATAAAGGCAAGCAAAGGGCCGCAGTTTGGAGACCCCCTGCCTTAGTGCATAGTCAGATTTTCAAGTGACAGCTGTTTTATTCTTTGCATACCCCATTCTTCTCATGGTGGCCATTTCTACTAAGGGTAGATGAATACAGCTCCCTTTTATTTCCTGGAACATGTGACATGAATTTAGCAGGATGCATCTGTGAGGGCATGGGTTACATCACCAGGGCCTCATTCAACCAGCAAGTCTAAATACAGTAATTTTAAATAAAAGCAAAAAGGTTTGTTGAACTAATGAAGGTTGATGATCTCATATCCGCATGCAGAGCTGTCTGCTGATGTGATTTTAGTGAAAGGGGGTAAAGGTCTGGTTTACGTCTAGGAGTGTTTACTTTTGCCTTTGCATATCTGTCTGAAGTAGGTATACCTAATATTCCTACAATAGTCGTACCAAATGTTCTTATGTTTTTGGTATAATGTAGTCCTCTCAATCCTTTTAAAGCTGAAAACAATCCTACTGTATATCCTATTTTTAGAAAGAAAGGGTCTGAAAAATGTACAAAATATTCTAATTGGAGGTTGCCTGACAAGAACGTTTGAAGGTATATTACTATGGGAGGAATGTGTTCAGATCCAGTGTGTGTGTATAATCTTGTGTATGTGACAATTTTTTTTTCTTATTATTTTGCAGTCAGAGTACCACTATGAATACACTGAATGTGACAGCAAAGGCACCAGATGGCGTGTGGCAGTGCCTCATACTCCAGGACTGTGTACAGGACTTCCAGATCCAGTCAAAGGCAAAGAATGCTGTAAGTGCATTTGACAGGGATACCCCACATGCTTGTGACTTATTTGGTGTTCTTTCTTGTGAGTTACGAAAAAAATATCCAATGATTTGTTCTTAGTGGGCTTATAAGAAATTTTGAAATATATGTTTATTGTGAGTCTTAAACGTGTGTGTGTTTTTTTTTTTTTTTTTTTTTTTTTGTACATGTACAAATGTTTTTTATTTTTGGGATATTTAAAATGGGAGAATAGACAAAATATAATATATATGGCCTGGTCATTAAGGGGGCAAATCCTTTGGGGCTGAAGTGGTTAATTGAAGAAAATTGTGGGCCATTCAAGTTTTTTTTTTTTTTTTTTTTTATATCAAAAATACAGTTAGGAGAGAAGCAGCCAAAGTAGAATCCTGGTTTAGTGTGGATGTACAGTATATCTGAGTGTCATCAGCATAGAAGTGATAATTGAGCCCATGTGATATACAGTAAGCAGTTGGTCAAGTGGAAACATGTAATTGCTAAAACGTAAGGGACCTAAGGTTGAGCCCTTAGTCAAAAGACAATAAAAGCATATAGATGATGCCAATAACAGAAGAAATCCAATGGTATGGATTTTCTGAGGTTGCAGAAAGGAACCAGGTTACTTTCAACATTTCCATTTCTGGATCCTGGAATCTATCAAGGTAATGATTACATTGTAGCACGGAAATCAGGAGCTCTACATGAGAACAACACATATGATGTACTTTTGCAGAACTCTGTTTAAATCCCTGATGTTCCTGCCATAGCTTGAACAGTTTTGTATATAGCTTAAAGTGGATGTCAACCCAATGTCATCCTTTCTAAACTACTGCCATAGGGGTTATCTATAAGGATATACATGCCTCCTGCATGTATCTTTACCTGTCAAATGTCTCCCCTCTGTCTGTTATAAGACCCGAAAAAGGGTGGGTTTATTGTCTGGAGCTCGGTGGGTGGAGTCATGATGTCAGTAGACTCCCCGCCCACCTCTACACTCCCCTTATACAGCAGAAAATGCATATTGATATTTCTTACACTGAACTTCTGCTATGATCTCTAACATCCAGTGAAAACGCAGGACAGTAATAACATGACTTCAGCATGCCCAATTATGCTGAGGTGTGGAACATCCAATCCTGGCAGAGCAGCAGAAGAAAGGAGTGGGAGGGAATTAAAAAAATAATGCATGTCTCTTAGGCTAGTGCACAAGATATGTAATTCACCTGTCAATCACAGCAAGGGGGAGGATTTGACAAAGTTTTTCTCTGTTTGTCAAGATTTATCTCACTGAACAATAAGAGGATTGCTCAGAGCTGGATTGACTCTTTGTGGCAAGACTGGGCTCAAATGATAGGAAATCCTATACTCTACATTATGACATAAAAAAAAATTGGGTTTACATCCACTTTAATGTGTGGAGTAACTAGAGACTGCAGGATATGCCTAGTGTCCTGTTTATGTGTGACCAAAGAAGACTCCGTTGATTTACTAAGACTGGAGAGTGCAAAATCTGGTGCAGTTGTGCATGGGTGCCAATCAGCTTCTAGCTTCAGCTTGTTTAATTAAGCTTTAACAAAATAACTGGACGCTGATTGGTTTCTATGCAGAGGTGCACCAGATTTTGCACTCTCCTGTTTTAGAAAATCAACCCCATATTATCTGCCTTGTAGTTCCATTAAGTGCGTTGTGTGGATTATTTTCTGGTCTGGTGAGCACTTATCAGTTTTTAACCATTCCCCAGTCATTAATCTAAGCAGAGGAATTATTTATATGATTCCATATTAAATTATTTATATTATATTATATTTATATGATTCCTTATTAAAACTTAGATTAAAAGGAGAAATGCCATGTTACTGAAATTCAAAAATGTAGTAGGAACACACAAAAAATCTGACCGGAGATTTGAATGTGGGTGGGGGGCAGCTCACTTGCACATGGCCGTCACATACAGGTGGACTCTGTCTCAGAAAATGCATTTTACGGGGCTGCACCAACTGTACAGCCCATCAAAAAACTGTCCCATGTACAGATGGTGGCTGGAGGCCTACACTTCCTAGCCCTGTATGGTCAACCCCCCTCTCCCCCAGGAGTACTCACACAATTGGTCAAAGCACACATTGAAATACTCCTCTCCTCTTACCTTCAAGGCATGGCTGTGAAAATAGGCACTTCTCTCTAAGTATTCACATGGAGGCCATATCTTGCAATAAACTTCTTTACTGTTTTTTCCATATAATGGCATAGGATAGTAGCTGTCCAAATATTGGCTGAGGTATTAAATGATTATTTTATCTTTTTGGATGTGCTTGTATCTCCTGGAGGGAATGTGGGGGACCCCTCCACAGTCCATCCCCCCAAATGTTTAAATATCCCTACGAAAATAAATATATAATATATATATATATATATATATATATATATATATATATATATATATATATATATATATATATATATATGTGTGTGTGTGTGTGTGTGCTGAATAAAGCTTATTTTAATTTTGGGTATTGCCATTTACAAATTAAACTGTTCCTTTTGTGACCTAGCTTTTTCCTGCTCTGCTGGGCAATACCTGGAAATGGCATCACAAGAATGTACGTCTTGTACAAAGGGAACATACTCTCTGGGTACCGGTGTGCGTTTTGATGAGTGGACAGAACTTCCACCTGGTTTCTCCAGCGTTTCCAACACTATATATGGATCAACTGGCAATTGCACTACGTGAGTAATAACTTAGTCACAGCTATTTGTTTTATTTTGTCTTGTTATTTTTTTTTCCACATATTTGTCATGCTCATTGCCCAGTTTTGTCATTTTCTGAACACCATCCATAGGTAGCGGTAGATTAGTTGCTGTACTTTCAAGAGCAAAAAGGGGGTGAGCTTGAGTTTGTTTTGCTGTTTAAAGCGGGGCTCCACTGCCCCTAACGTTTATTTATTATTTTTTTTTTTTTTTTTTAAAAGCCCTTAATAAACATTATATATTGGCATTTAATTACTCGCTAGTCCGGGTCGCAGGAGTAGTGCCTTTCGTTTTTTCTTTGAAAATATGACATTTGAAAGAACCTGTTGCGGTTCTCCATCTTGGCTGTGGGCGAGTGAAATCTCTTCCTGGATTTCACTGACGCCCATTCATTGAAATCTCGCACATGCGCAGTACAAGGTTCATAGGAGCGCTGTCAGCAGCGTCGTGATGACGTCACGTTTGGTTTGAAGTCTCGCGCATTCACGGGCCAGGCAGCCGCACTGACTCCTGGGAGCTATGACACAAGCTCCCAGGAGACAGTGCGGGCTAGGGGATATTACGTAATAGCCGTAATATCCCCGCCCATATCCGAGGGACCAAGAACCAGGAAGCGATGGATGCCAAGAAGAAGAACAGCTAAAGGTAAGTTTAAAAAAAAAAAAAAAACTGCCGTTTCGAATCGAGGAAGGTGAGTACTTTTTTTTATTTTTTTTATACGGTTTAAAAACGGGTGGCGCTCTGCTTTAATGTGGAGCAACTCTTTCTTACAATTCTATGTAATTCTATATATGATCCAGTGCAAGAAAAGTGGCAATAATAAAATGTCTTTCTGTCCATATTGGTCAGGACTCAGGATATTTATTTTTCCCCTGCACTGCAGAAATCCTATTTAAAAGGAGGATTCATTGTTATGCCCCATAAAAAAAAAAAAAAATTTCATGTATGAAAGAGTGTTTGTTTCTTTCTGCCAGTAGCAGAACCAGTTTCCAATTGTCATTTTTCCAGGGCAGAGTTAAATATGTGGAACAAAGAATTTGGATTTGCTAATATATTTTTCATCTCTAAACGTTTAGACCAGAGAATGAACCATGATGCTAGAGACTGCAGTTTTTAGACTGCCACTATTCTGGAGACAGTAAAATTCTGTAAGAAACATTAAATAAGCCAGAAGTGAGCCTTTACATAAGACACATGTACTAATTTTTCATCAGTTGGGTAAAAGAACTGCAGTGAAGTAGTTGAAGTAAATTGCAAAATCACAAGTATTGCTTTGCTAAACATGTTGAATGTGTTTGCTTGCTTTATCATACATACAATGCCATATTGTGGGGATGAAAATCATGCCTCAAAAAGGTTTTTTTTGCAAACTGTTATGTAAGCAATGAAACCGGTGTCACCATCATTGGTAGGTAGGGGTCTACCCCTTGTTCTAGTGACCGCTACCAATTAACTATTGTCTTGGCAGTATTGGTCATCTGGAGAAACTGAGAGTTTGTCTACCCAGTGGGGACAAAGACAGCAGTAACAATTTGACTGGTGTGCTTTTCCTTCTCTACTTTATCCAAAACAAAAAAAGTTCTGGCTGTATGGCTATAGATGCGCTTGAGGGCTAGTTTGTGATAGTTTTGTACATACTCTAATGTGTACACACGATCGGAATTTCCAATGGGAAATGTTCGATGTGAGCTTGTTGTCGGAAAGTCTGACCGCGTGTATGCTCCATTGAACATTTGCTGTCGGAATTTCCGCACACAAATGTTTGAGAGCAGGTTCTCAAATTTTCCGACAACTTCACTTTGTTGTCGGAAATTCTGATCGTGTGTAGCACATTCGTTACGCAGCAAATTTTTTAATCTTTCAATGCAGCACATTTTCTTCTTCTTTATAATGCTAGAATAATGAAGTTGCTTTGCTGATATTCACACAGAGTTCTGACAAACTGATTTTTTATTATTTCTTGTGATCTCATGAATAATCTTTGTTTTTGTTGTTGTTTTTTTTTCTTTTTCTTAATCCAAGAACTCCAGAAAAACTTTCTTCTTTCTTCTTCTTCGAAATTAATTTTTTTTTCTAGTGATCGCCATAATATTTTTTGGTCGATTTGTGTGTCAAGTTACCACAACACCATTATTATCTTGTATTTTTTTTTTTTACCTCAAATAGGTTGGTATGTGTTGGTGTCCCTTGTTAATTTGACATTGTATTTTTGAAATGTACCTGCCTACTCGCAAACCTTTTTGAAGTAAAACGCATAGCCAAGTATTTGTCCAAACCAAAAATTTTAATTTATTAGTCCTAACAAAATAAAGAGGAAGGCAACGCTGGAGAAACAGCTGGAATTGGTGAAGCCTTTGTACCCCAGGGCAGACATCAATTATTTGATAGGCCAAATTGGTAATCATTTAATAGGGAGCACAATCTGGTCCAGGACTCCAAGAGATCGGGAGCAGCAGCAGATAACCTATATGTCCCCAGGCTGTGGTCTTACAACAGCCTGTGTCTTTTGCCAGGCCATCACTCTCAACACTTCCTTCCATGCTTCCTTCCAGGCTGCTGTTGTGGGTTGGGTGGCTGTTTTGTTGGAGGTGGTGGAGGAGTATTATGGTCCAACTCAAACAGGTGGATTTTAGTTGTGAGATGGCCTCTCATACCCTTGTTTAGGGCCTGAATTATTATCTCCTCACACATGAAATGTTGGTCCACCTCTATTTCTTCAAGTTCACTGGCTGTCAGACAGCCATAGGACTCGGGGCCACCAGGGGTTGTTGTGAGGACCGCAGTAGCCTGCCGAATCAAAACAGTCGCTGACTCCTCCAGGTTCTTCGCCTTCCTGGTTCTTTTTGTTGGAAGGCGGAGGGGAGGAACCTAGGATTCGGTCAGGGTGCTGGGCATGGCAACTGCCTAGCTGCCACTTTCCACGGCCTCCTACTGGCTGCCCCTTTCCACGGCCTCCTACTGGCTGCCGCTTTCCACGGCCTCCTACTGGCTGCCGCTTTCCACGGCCTCCTCCTGGCTGCCGCTTTCCACGGCCTCCTCCTGGCTGCCGCTTTCCACGGCCTCCTCCTGGCTGCCGCTTTCCACGGCCTCCTCCTGGCTGCCGCTTTCCACGGCCTCCTCCTGGCTGCCGCTTTCCACGGCCTCCTCCTGGCTGCCGCTTTCCACGGCCTCCTCCTGGCTGCCGCTTTCCACGGCCTCCTCCTGGCTGCCGCTTTCCACGGCCTCCTCCTGGCTGCCGCTTTC
The DNA here is from genome assembly GCA_028564925.1 of Lithobates sylvaticus. Taxonomy (NCBI): domain Eukaryota; kingdom Metazoa; phylum Chordata; class Amphibia; order Anura; family Ranidae; genus Lithobates; species Lithobates sylvaticus. The sequence goes on along the minus strand of CM053027.1, from coordinate 206,807,315 downwards.
CACGGCCTCCTCCTGGGGCCGCTTTCCACGGCCTCCTCCTGGCTGCCGCTTTCCACGGCCTCCACCTGGCTGCCCCTTTCCACGGCCTCCACCTGGCTGCCCCTTTCCACGGCCTCCTCCTGGCTGCCACTTCCCTGTGTATGAAAATGGTACATAGTTTTAGTTTTTTGGTCATCAATCGCACACAATTTTGAGCTCATGACTGTTGCAAATTGAATGTTGACAAATAGAAAAGACTATCATTCTGACCACAGCATTTTTCGTTCTTGTCCCAATCATTTTTGACTACTATTGTCTATTGATATGTAAACCACTTTTTGTTAAATCCGAAATTAGTGATCAATAATAACATCTAGTTAACATCCATTACATTTTTGACTAGAAATATGTTGAACAATGCTATACCTGGCTCAAGCTGGGCTCCTCCACATCTTCTTCTTCCTGGGTGGAAGGCCCAGGTGGGACTTCTGAAGCCCCACCTGATGTGGAAGGAAGTATGGACGGAAGTGTAGATAGTGATGGCCTCGGTTCACTATGGTCTGACAAAAAAATGCAGTCTGTCGTAGTACCACAGCCTGAGGACATATGTCATCTGCTGCTGCTCCTGATCTCATGGAATCCTGGACATTTTTGCGCTCCCTATTATATATGCTCCTCAGGCCACCAATTTTGGCCTTCAAATAGGTGATTTCTGAGTCTGCCGCTGGATACACAGGCTTCACCAATTGCAACAGTTGCTCCAGCGCTGCCTTCCTCTTTAGCTTGTTGGAGTATTCTCGGTGTTTGACTTGCCACAGACAGGCAGCTCCCTGTACATGTCTATGAAGTTTGGCAGGAAGTCTGGGTCAGTAAATTTATCCTTCTTTTTTTTTTTTTTTTTTTTTTTCTGAAAGACACAACCCAAGACAAACCCGAATGTCAGGCTCAACTCTCCTAATCTTGTCCCAATATAGGCCACTAACCACAGATGCCCCAAGTTAAAATTGTACCTTTTTGTTTGCACGATCGGCGCTTACGCTACTCTGTCCTCCGCTCACAGATCATACATACGATGCACGCGTGTTATGCTTTTATATACACTGCACATGCGTGAAACTCCGCCCCTGACCTTCTTTCTAGTGTATTCCCTGCCCCTTCTATCTGGCGCAGTGGGAGAGCGCATGGCGGAGAGACAGCAGGTGCGTGATAATGGCAGCAATGAGGAGGACGACTAAAGCTCGGAGCAAGGCAGTTCCCTATCCAGGAGGAGATATAAGGCTTCAAATATGTCCTTTGTAGAAATGGTGGAGATGGTGGACATCTTGAAGAGGTCCAACCTATGATGGGAAGTATGGACCGTACAGCAACCCAAATGTGAGACAGGCCAAGATCATGACTAAAGTTGTGAGAAGTCTGCACAGGAATTTTGGGGTACAAGGAAACAAGGAGCAATTGAGGAAACGCTGGTCAGACCTTAAATTGAGGGAGCAAGATCATTACAGAAGGATCAAGAGTGCTGCAAAAAAGGAAGCATTTGTTATTACTTTAGTGCTGCTCCCATGTGCTTTTCTTTACTGTTGTACAGTTTACAATGGCAAGTTTCAAGTTTGTGGGCACAGTCATTTTTCGTAGTAAACATCGTTCGTTCGCCTAACTAATACGATGTTTTTGGCAGATGCAGGTTAACTACATTTGTTCATGCCTATTTGTATTAAAATAAGTTCAGTACATTGTTGTCTAGATGGGTTTGTAACTAGAAGCAGTTTGATGCATTTCACCGTACTATTCTGTGGTATGCTTATTGATCTTTAAATAAGTGTGTGTAGCTATTTGGCTGATTTTAATTAAATATACCATTCATTGCATCTTGTGCTGCACTTAGTTTTTGCCGCACCTTGCTTTTCTCCTATTGTTCTTCCAGAGACTGCTTCGCTTTCAAGGGAGTTGCCACTAATGCTGCATATGTATACTTCCTGGACTTTATACACCTTTAGTTGTTTTATCAGTGTGTTTCAGTACCCTCTTGTGCACCATACTGTTTTTGTCTTGTTATTCTCACAGAGCTGACAGCAGGAGGCAGGGCAGCTCCGGATGGAGGGCAGGGCTGCCAAGTCAACAAGCAGGTGTTTGGTTACTAGGATACAGGGCGGTCCTAGCAACCAAGCACTAGCTTGCAGCTCCCTCAGTCAAGACCTGCTGTGCCTCCCACCCTCCACCCAAGGGGAGACGATGTGAAGAGGGGGGCTCAGTTCAGATTTGTTCATGCGTTTTTCTTGCGCGCATTTCCCGGGTAGGGCAGCCCATTCATTTTAATGAGCTGCCCTACCCACGACAAATGCAGGAAAAGAAGTCCCGGCCCTTTCTTTACTGCAGCACCATGTGCTATGACATGTGCAAAAATGTGTGGGGATCCCATCAAGAACTATAATGGCAACACTGCGCATCTGCTAAAGTGCGGCACGTTTTTTTTTTTTTTTTTTTTTTGTGGGTCAAGAACGCATGCAATTTTGTGCATGTTTACCAGCCAGAGATGAGGGGAGGGGGGGCTGTGATGTGAAAGATCTGAGTCATCACACAAACGTGATTCAGTATATTTTACTGACTGGACCTTCGTGAATTTTAATTCAATAACCCTGATCTACACAATGGTTAACGCAACTATTTATAATACACAGGCCTATAGTACACCCATCAAGCCGTTCTTGTGGTTGTGGTGGCAGGATGCAGCAAATTGTCCTTTCAGCTGACTTCATACACATGATCTAGCGATGCCCCAATTATTCATTACTGACAATCGGTTATAACCATCATAAATTGTACCTTTTAAACAAATATCAACTTAGATCCTGTTATGTCTTCTGGGAGTGTTAGAAGAAGAGGCCTTATCACCAGATGTCTTAGCTCCAATTGGCAGACTTCTCTTTCTTACCACCTACTCAGGGGGGATACAGTAAATTAATAATACACTTCCTAGAGAAAAGTTAACCTTTCAAAATAGAGACTGTCCCAATAAATATAGTAAACTCTGGGATCCTTGGTTGTCAGTAGCGGGGACTAGCCCCAGTGTCATTAGTTCTCCAGAGGCTGTTTTAGTGTGGTCTGGACAGCACCCCTTACTGTCAACTTTAGGTTTGTGCATTATTATAATCCTGGGAGCTCACACTAGGCAATTGTAAAATAACTTGTAATGCTTAGTAATTCTCTTCCCTTCCATGAAGCTACATTTGCTGAATAGTAGGAAGCACACAAGGTTTGTGTGTGTTTTTTATTTTATTTTTTTTATTTTTTTTGTAAACCCAGTGATAATGATGTAGAAGAGGTCTGTACAAACATATTCTGATGGATAATCACGATAGTTTATCATGAGATGACTACTGGTATAACTGCATTCCAACTGTGCTTGCTTATCGTCTGTATTTTTTCAGAACTTTCATTGGTATTGTAATGTGTTAACACAAGGTCATACAAATGTTTGTTTGATTTTGTGTTAGTCATTTTTATTTGATTTATTTTTAATGTACAAGAAAAATGCAAATAAACACAATTTCCCCCAAAAAACAATGAATTGTGTGTTTTTACACTATGGAAGATCTTCGTTTAAGTATGGTCTTCCTGTGCTTTGCAAAACATATGAACTTTAAAAATGCAATACTGCACATATAAGTATGCTCACATAAAATGGTGTCTGTTAAAACTCCAGGCTGCTCCTATAGATTTGAACCTTTTTGTCCAAACGGCCCAAGGGCAATATACAGCTTTTTGGTACTTGTGCAGCCCTCGGCCACAGCATTCTTTAGTGGGAGTGGACATGATGTATAAAGGTCCGACAGTATATCAGTAATCTCTACTAGCCTTGTGTAACAACATTTCCCAAGTCTCTCAATCTCTTCTGCAGCCTGTCTAAAGGCACTAACCACATCTGTAGCATCTCTGTAGTCTTTGACTACAGTGCCTTGCAAAAGTATTCACCCCCTTGGCTTTTTTCGAGTTTTGTTGCCTTACAACCTGGAATTAATATGGATTGTTTGAGGATTTGCATCGTTTATTTTACAGAACATTCCCACAACTTTGAAGCTTTTTTTTATTTTTTATTGTGAAGCTAACAACAAATGGGACAAAATAACAGAAAAAGTTGAAGTGCATAACTATTCACCCCCCTAAAGTCAATACTTTGTAGAGCCACCTTTTGTGGCTATCATAGCTCCAAGTCACTTTGAATAAGTCTCTAATGAGCTTGCCACATCTTACCACTGGGATTTTTGCCCATTTCCTCCTTGCAAAACTGCTCCAGCTCCTTCAAGTTGGATGTTTTGCGCTTGTGAACAGCAATCTTTAAGTCTGACCACAGATTTTCTATTGGATTGAGGTCTGGGCTTTGACTTGGCCATTTCAACACATTTACATGTTTCCCCTTAAACCACTGAAGTGTTGCTTTAGCTGTGAGTTTGGGGTCATTGTCCTGCTGGAAGGTGAACCTCTGTCCTTGCCTCAAATCACACACAGAGTGGTACAGGTTTTTCTCAAAAATATCCCTGTATTTAGCACCATCCATCTTTTCCTCAACTCTCAGCAGTTTCCCAGTCCCGACTGCTGAAAAACATCTCCACAGCATGATGCTGCCACCACCATGTTTCACTGTGGGGATGGTGTTCTTTGGGTGATGTGATGTGTTGGGTTTGTGCCAGACATGGCACAGGCGTTTTCTTTGCTGGCCAAAATTGTTAAATTTTAGTCTCCTCAGACCAGAGCACCTTCCTTCATACATTTTGGGAGTCTCCCACATGCCTTTTCGCAAACTCAACTTGCCATTTTGTTTTTTGCTGGAAGTAATGGCTTTCTTCTGGCCACTCTACCATAAAGCCCAACTCTCTGGAGCGTACGGCTTATTGTCGTCCTATGTACAGATACTCCAGTCTCTGCTGTGGAGCTCTGCAGCTCCTCCATGGTTACCTTAGGTCTCTGTGCTGCCTCTCTGATTTAATGCCCTCCTTGCCCGGTTCGTGAGTTTTGGTGTGTGGTCGTCTCTTGGCAGGTTTGCTGTTGTGCCATGTTCTTTCCAGTTGGTTATGATAGATTTGATGGTGCTCCTGGGATCATGAAAGATTTTGGATATTTTTTTTTTTTTTATAACCTAACCCTGACTTGTACTTCTCAACAACATTGTCCCTTACTTGTTTGGAGAGTTCCTTGGTGTTCATGGCAGTGTTTGGTTAGTGGTGCCTCTTGCTTAGGTGTTGCAGCCTCTGGGGCCTTTCAAAAAGGTTTGTATACGTAATGACAGATCATGTGACACAGGTTGACATAATTTCACTAATTATGTGACTTCTGAAGGTAATTGGTTGCACCAGAGCTTTTTATGGGCTTCATAACAAAGGGGGTGAATACATACGCACATGCCAATTATAGTTTTTTTTTTTTTTTTTTTTTTTTTTTTTTTTTCTGAAAAATAGTTTTAATGTATATATTTTTTTTCTAATTTTACTTCACCAACTTAGACTATTGTGTTCTGATCCATCATATATAATTCAGATTAAAAAAACATTGAAATGGCTGTAATGTAACAAAATAGGTAAAAAGCCAAGGGGGGTGAATACATTTGCAAGGCACTATATATAGTATGGCAATCCTCCCTGGTATTTTATATACTGATAATTATATGCAGCTCTTTGGTGATGTCAGGAGCCACAGTTGAGCCCCCCTAGACCTTGCATATTGACAACCACCTTATTAGTGTAGCACATCATGGGACAGTGGTGGCTGAACAAGTAGTAGTGAGCAGCTTGGTTGGAAAACAAGGTGCTTTAACCACTTCAATACCGGGCCTATTCTGGCACTTCTCTCCTTCATGTAAAATTCATCATTTTTTTTTTTTTTTTTGCTAGAAAATTACTCGAACCCCCAAACATTGTGTGTGTGTTTTTGTTTGTTTTTTGTTTTTTTAGCAGACACCCTAGGGAATAAAATGGTGGTCATTGCAACTTTTTATCTCACACGGTATTTGCGCAATAATTTTTCAAATGCCTTTTTTTTTTTTTTTTTGGTAAAAAAAAAGTTTTCACAAATTAAAAAAAATAACAAAACAGTAAAGTTAGCCCAACTTTTTTATATAATGTGAAAGATGATGTTACACCGAGTAAATAAATAGCTAACATGTCACGCTTTAAAATTGCGCACAATCATGGAATGGCGCCAAACTTCGGTACTTAAAAATCTCCTCCATAGGTGGTTCGAGCGGCGTTTACATATGTGGACGGGACTTATGTGTGCGTTTGCTTCTGAGCGCGAGCTACTGGAGATGAGGGCCATTTAAAAAAAAAAAAATAATTATTATTTTTTTTATTTTTTACCCTTTTTTTTTTTTTTTTGGATCACTTTTTATTCCTATTACAAAAAATGTAAACATCACTTGTAATAGGAATCTATGTGACAGGTCCTCTTTATGGAGAGATATGGGGTCAATAAGACCCCACATCTCTCCTCCAGGCTGGAAAGCATGAGATTGGGGGAAAAAAAAATTCACAATCTCATGCTGACAGCCGCGATCGCAGCTTTATTTACTTCTGGGTACCCGGGCCTGACGTCATAACGTCGCGCCCGGGCCTCCGATGGTCATAGAGATGTCTCTATGCTTGTCATCCGGCGGCTGGCGATTCTTTCTCTGGGCCCCCGATGGCACGGGAGAGCCCGGAGAAGCACCAGATGGCGGCGGGAGGGGGGGGACGTCCCTTCCCGTTTGTCTATAAGAACGATCAAGCGGCCACTATGATCGTTCTTATCGTGCATAGAATCGCCGGCCGGAAAGATTGATATCTGAATGGTGCCTGTAGTTATAGGCATCATTCAGATGTGACTGCACAAACCAGAGGATGTCATTTTACTATGGCCGGGTATTGAAGTGTAACGACATATGTTTTTGCTTCACCTTTAACATACATGATTTGTCAATTCTAAAAAGAGTCATAAAAATTGAACTTTGCCTGTTTTTCTAAATTGCATGATTTTCAACAGATCTAATTGGCATTATTTCGAAAAAATAGAAATTGGTCGTTTTCCTTATTTGTTCATTCGCTTGTGGCAATGTGGCTTCCATATATTTTTCTATGTTGGCAAAAAATGTTATACTGAGACCATTGCTCTTATAGGTAGGCTGTTGTTGGAGGAATTCTGTGTGTATGTGTGTTTATGTATGTGTGTATGTATATATATATATATATATATATATATATATATATATATATATATATATATATATATATATATATATATATATTTTTGTACTTTAGTAGTTTTGCCCTTCCATTGTACAACTCTCTTGCTGACTGTGTGATAGTGGTTGCCATTTTTTTTCTTTTTTCTCCTCCCTTTTTTTTACTTCAATTTTCCTGTTGTCTTTTTATGTTGGGAAACATTGATTTCCTCAGTACTCTTCATATATTCTTGGTCTGATACATGTTGCTTTCCATTTCTCATTTGTGAATTTTATTTATTTACTTCTTTTTTTTTTTTTTTTTTTTTCAAGGTCACAGTGGGAAGCCCGTGGTGAATACGTAGCATCAAATACTGATGAATGTTCTGCCACTTTAATGTATTCAATCAACCTGAAACAGGAAGGAACACTTACCTTTGAATATTTATATCCGGACAATAGTATTACATTTGAGTTCTTTGTGAGTATGCATCCATGCAAAAAGCAGGCACGCACAATAACCAGCATAGTAATTTCAATGTATTCAGCACAAAATTCTGTTTCTATGGAGGGCCTCGTTAAATACCAATACCGTTTTATGAAAAAGTTACACAACTGCACCAAAATTCTTTAAAAACACAGCTTTGTCTGGTTTTAGTTTGGGGAAAAAAACATACATTGGGATCTATTCAGACAAAAAGTATTGCTTTGGTGCATTCTCAGCTGAACTTGCCCATTATTTTCCAGATAAAGTATACTGTAGTTGTATAGTGGCAAGCTACAGACTGAAAAGCTAGAAAAATGCTAAAGTGCCCTTTTTGAAAGTTTTTGAAACAAGGGGAGAAACGGCACAAATCATTTTTAAATTATGAATTGAAAGCGAGAGATGTTTGCAGTAAACTTTTCTTCTGGTTTTTAAAGTGACATACTAATCATGTCATTCTCAAATTTCCAATTTTAAATTAGTAAAATAAGAAGCATTAAAATATTGTAAAAGGTTGTGGTGAACTAATAAATGAGAATGGTGAACAAGCCCCTCAGACATAAATAAAAATTACTTTGAAATGATGAAAAATTTACAAAAATAAGATAAATGAGCTGCTTTGGACTTTCAAAAATGGGTCCCAATATTATTGTTCAAAGTGACATTCTTTGAAATCCGTTCTTGGGTGGCCAAGATTAAATAATCATTTTTTTTTTTTTTTTTTATCACACACTCCCCCCCCCCCCCCCCCCCCCCCAGCTGATTAGAAGAGGAAAGATGTCTGTCCATTTGGGCACTTTAGTTACAATTTGCTGTTTGCCTTTTTTTTTTTGTTCTATTCATAAGATCTATTTTCCGTGCCAACATTTAAAAAAAAATATCAGTGTTGTAACCTCTTAACTGGCTCAATTAACAGTAGTATTACTCACTGTGCAGGTTCTGGAGTAATGACTCGGGGAGGTCTCCACTGCCTTGTCAACACTTATTGCCTATGCAGGCTCCCACAAGATGATTTGCATAACTCCTTTTAGGAGCCAGCGCACTGCTTGCATCAGGTTTAAGGACTTTTGAGAGTTCTGAGGCAGGGTGCTTTGATGTTTTCAATTAAGTTACTGTAAAGCACTATGCTGATCACCCCCCTCCCCCCCCCCCCCCCCCCCACTAGCCACGCTTTGCCTGGATTAGAAGCACAGAGACCCAGTGGTGATGTCACTGGGTCTAATGTAAGGTATTTGTTTGAAAATGGCAAGATTTAAAAAAAAATATTCAAATATTTTATTATCGCACTGACAAGGATGGGAGGGGGTGTTTTTAAGGGACCATACAAGGGAAAATTACAGTATATTCAGAATAAATCTCAGTGGTAATTACAACTTTTCCACATAATGTTAAGCAAAATGTAGTTAAGTAGTGTTTAGTGTAGTGTTTAAATTTAGTGTAGTTAAAAAATGGGGGGAAAAAAAACCTGGGTATCCGTGCAGGACCCAATAGCGGGTCCTGCTCCTTCTCAATCTGAAGAAAGTGCTCACAGAAACAATTTTTCTGCTTTTGTCTTCAATACAGGTCTGCTATAGTTAGAACAATTTATACATCCTGTGGTAGAAGACCTGTTCACACAAACATTGTGTTCTAAGGGAAGTGATGTCCGTGACACCTAAGGCAATAGATTACAAAATGTGCTGCATTTCATTTACGAAATATGACATGGCACATAGCTTCCAACTGCCCTTGATTTCGAGGGACTGTCCCTGATTTGAAATAAAGTCCCTCTGTCCTTCTTTCCTCCTCATTTTGTCCCTCAAAAAGCACTTTTTTGTCTTTCAAAAAGGTGTTTCCAAGTGCTAAACCGTTCATCCAATTTCTAAATTGCCACATTTATAAATTTCAAAAGTCTGTATAAAGGAATAGTAGTGGTAAAAAAGCACTTATGGGTTTAACTAATCATTTTTTGTATAATTCTCCTTTTAACCACTTCAGCCCCGGACCATTTGGCAGCCAAAGGACCAGAGGTCTTTTTTCAATTTCGCACTGCACTACTTTAACTGGTAATTGCGCGGTCATGCAATTTTGTAACCAAACGAAATTTGCGTCCTTTTCTTCCCACAAATAGAGCTTTCTTTTGATGGTATTTGATTGCCTCTGTGATTTTTATTTTTTGCGATATAAACGGAAAAAGAGCGAAAATTTTGAAAAAAAAAGAGATTTTCTACTTTTTGTTATAAAAAAAATCTAATAAACTCAATTTTAGTCAAACATTTGGGCCAAAATGTATTCAGCCACATGTCTTTAGTAAAAAAAATGCCAATAAGCGTATATTTATTGGTTTGCGCAAAAGTTATAGCGTCTACAAACTAGAGTACATTTTCTGGAATTTACACCGCTTTTAATTTATGACTGCCTATTTCATTTCTTGAGGTGCTAAAATGGCAGAGAAGTACAAAACCCCCCCAAATGACCCCATTTTGGAAAGTAGACACCCCAAGCTATTTGCTGAGAGGCATGTTGAGCCCATTGAATATTTTTTTTTTTTTAGTCCCAAGTGATTGAATAAAGACAAAAATAAAAAAGATTTTTTTTTTTTTTAAAAAAGTTGTCACTAAATGATATATTGCTCACACATGCCATAGTTATATGTGGAATTGCACCCCAAAATACATTTTGCTGCTTCTCCTGAGTATGGGGATACCACATGTGTGGGACTTTTTGGGAGCCTAGCCGCGTACGGGCCCCGAAACCCAAGCACCGCCTTCAGGATTTCTAAGGGTGCAAATTTTTGATTTCACTCCTCACTACCTATCACCGTTTCGAAGGCCATAAAATGCCAAAATAGCACAAAACCCCCCCAAATGACCCCATTTTGGAAAGTAGACACCCCAAGCTATTTGTTGAGAGGCATGGTGAGTATTTTACAGCTCTCATTTGTTTTTGAAAATGAAGAAAGTAAAGTAAAAAAAAAATTTTTTTTTTTTTTTTTTTTCAATTTTCAAAACTTTGTGACAAAAAGCGAGATCTGCAAAATACTCACCATACCTCTCAGCAAATAGCTTGGGGTGTCTACTTTCCAAAATGGGGTAATTTTGGGGGGTTTTATGCCATCTGGGCATTCCATGGACTCCGAAACTGTGATTGGCAGTGAGAAGTGAAATAAAAAAATTACACCCTTAGAAAGCCTGAAGGCGGTGATTGGTTTTTGGGGTTCCGTACGCAGCTAGGCTCCCAAAAAGTCCCACACATGTGGTATCCCCGTACTCAGGAGAAGCAACAGAATGTATTTTGGGGTGTATTTCCACATATGCCCATGACATGTTTGAGCAATATATCATTTAGTGACAACTTTTTGTAAAAAAAAATATATATATTTTTTTTTTTTCATTATTCAATCTCTTGGGACAAAAAAAAAAAATATTTAATGGGCTCAACATTGCTCTCATCAAATAGCTTGGGGTGTCTACTTTCCAAAATGGGGTCATTTGGGGGGGGTTTGAACTGTCCTGGCATTTTATGCACAACATTTAGAAGCCTATGTCACACGTCACCCACTCTTCTAACCACTTGTAGACAAAGCCCTTTCTAACACTTTTTGTTTACATGAAAACATATTTTTTTTTTGCAAGAAAATTACGTTGAACCCCCAAACACTATATATAATGTTAAAGCAAAGGCCCTACAGATTAAAATGGTGGGTGTTGCATTTTTTTTTTCCACACAGTATTTGCGCAGCGATTTTTCAAACGCATTTTTTGTGGAAAAAATACACTTTTTTTTTATTTTAATGCACTAAAACACACTATATTGCTCAAATTTTTGATGAAATAAAAAATATGATCTTAGGCCGAGTACATGGATACCAAACACGACATGCTTTAAAATTGCGCACAAACACGCAGTGGCGACAAACTACATACATTTTTAAAAGCCTTTAAAAGCCTTTACATGATACCACATTAGATTCACGGAGGAGGTCTACTGCTAAAATTACTGCCCTCGATCTGACCTTCGCGGTGATACCTCACATGCATGGTGCAATTGCTGTTTACATATGACGCCAGACCAACGCTTGTGTACGCCTTTGCGCAAGAGAAGGGGGGGCAGGGGTGCTTTTTTTTTTTTTTTTTTTTTTTTTTATTTATTTCGCTTTTTTATTTTATTTTTTAAACTGTTCCTTCCATTTTTTTTTCTTTGTTATGATTTTTATTGTTATCTCAGGGAATGTAAATATCCCCTATGATAGCAATAGGCAGTGACAGGTACTCTTTTTTTGAAAAAATTGGGGTCTATTAGACCCTAGATCTTTCCTCTGCCCTCAAAGCATCTGACCACACCAAGATTGGTGTGATAAAATGCTTTCCCAATTTCCCAATGGCGCGGTTTATATCCGGGAGGGGGGACATTCCCTCCCACTGCTTGTAAAAGCAGTCTAGAGGCTAATTACCCGCTAGAATTGCTTTTACATGAAAGCCGATCACTGGCTGAAAAGAATGATACCAAGATGATACCTAAACCTGCAGGCATCATTCTGGTATAACCATTCAAAGTCCAGCAACATACTGGACATATATTGTAATCTTTTTTTTTTCATGCAGCCTCTTGGCTGAACGAAAAAAAAAAAAGAGATTGATTGGTGGGTATGCCCACCATTAGAATACCTCCCTTCATCCACCCACTTCTAATGATGGGCATACATGCACCATTTATATATGCCGATGCATGGGGGCATCCTCCCGCAAAAGTTATGCCGTGTACACACGGTCGGAATTTCGACCGTATGTACGTGGCATTAGGAGCCAATCGCTCCCCCCCCCCCCTGCTGCCCCCATGCTTCGGCATATATGCTCTTTTTTTTAACTGTGGTGGTGAAATCACCTCCTACAGCGTTGGAGTCGCGGCTTTATGTATCGTGGGAGCAAACGCTGTTGCTGTCAAGATAAATAAATCCGCGTTGCAACTGAATGGCGCACCTGAAAACAAAAAAATGCTTAACACTAAAACACAGTAAACAAAATTACATACCTGAAAAGCAAGCATGATAAAACATGATAAAACATAATAAAACATTGCAGAATAGAATGGAGTAAAAAAAAGAGCAACAATAGAGAGAGAGAGAATAGAGTGAGAGAGAGAACAATAAAACGACAACTATTTTTATTTTTTTTATTTTTTTGAGATTCACAGGTAAAAAAGCTCCTGACTGAAGCGACTGAATCAAAACGCTACCACAAAAAAAATGTTAGCGATCGCAGGGATCAGGCCTGACTCTGCGAACGCTGCAGTTATGTGTGCTTAGTGTTTTGTAAGTGACAGTGATCGATCGATACTGCACTTGGGTGGGCTGGGCTGGGCGGAGAGGGAAAACGCAGGTGCTAGCAGGTATCTGGGCTGATCCCGCTAACAATGCGTTTTTTTTTTTTGGAACCCTAAACTGCTGGGACGCTAGTATAGATCTGATCAGATCAGATATTGATCTGTTCAGATACTGTACCACTAAGGGAGGTGTATGCTTTGCGCGTGGGTGTTTGCGGTACTGGCACTAACCTGGGGCGACGCAGACCTTATTTGACCCTAAAACCTAATTGATATCACCCGCCGGGCGATCAGGGGGTTAAACCGTTATTGGGTAATAAATGGCGGGTGCCCTGACAGTATAAAAAATAAAGCTAACTAACCAGCGTCACCCGTAACAGTAATACAAAAAAAAACTGGTTACCTAGCGACACTAATGCAGCGATCAGAAAAACGATCGCTTAGTGACACTGGCAAAAGGGGGTGAAAGGGTTAACTAGGGGCAATCAGGGGGTTAAAACCTTTATTAGGTAATATATGGGGGTACCTGACGCTATATAAAAACCTGACGGGGAACCTAAATAACGAAATAACTAACTGGCTAACCAGCGTCACCAGTGACAGTTATACAGTGATCACTGGTGAAAGGGTTAACTCTAGGGGCAATCAGGGGGTTAAAACCTTTATTTAGGTTGTAATATGGGGGTACCTGACCTATAAACCTATTTATGAACCTATATAAACATGGCGGTTACCTAAAAAAAAAAAAATGGTTACCTAGCGACACTAATGCAGCGATCAGAAAAACGATCGCTTAGTGACACTGGCAAAAGGGGGTGAAAGGGTTAACTAGGGGCAATCAGGGGGTTAAAACCTTTATTAGGTAATATATGGGGGTACCTGACGCTATATAAAAACCTGACGGGGAACCTAAATAACGAAATAACTAACTGGCTAACCAGCGTCACCAGTGACAGTTATACAGTGATCACTGGTGAAAGGGTTAACTCTAGGGGCAATCAAGGGGGTTAAAACCTTTATTTAGGTTGTAATATGGGGGTACCTGACCTATAAACCTATTTATGAACCTATATAAACATGGCGGTTACCTAAAAAAAAAAAATGGTTACCTAGCGACAGCAGTGACACTAATACAGCGATCAGAAAAAACGATCGCTTAGTGACACTGGCAAAAGGGGGTGAAAGGGTTACCTGGGGGGCAATCAAGGGGTTAAACTTTATTAGGGGGGGGTAGGGGGCTACCTTGGACCTAAAACTAACTGCACTGACAGTTATTACAGTCACACTGACACTAAATGCAGTGATCAGTAAAAAAATGATCACTGCAATTAGTGACACTGTGACTGGGGGGGGAGGGGGTGATCTGGGGGGTGATCTGGGGGTGACAGGGGGGTGTTTTGTGTGCCTATGTGTACTGGTGTCAGTGTACTGTTGGTGCACTAACCTTTAGACGTTCACAGCTCGGCGTTCCGGTCACATAGACCGGCGCACCGAGCGTGACATCACTTCCTCTGCCTGTGTTTTGATTGACACAGACAGAGGAAGCATCTGATTGGCCAGGAGCGATCGCGAGGGGGTGGCCAGAAACCACTGGCCGTCCCCTCATCCCGGATCGCTCCTGAAGCGATCCCGACCGTCCCCGCCGGCCGGGGGGGGTCCGATCGGACCCCCCACCCGCCGGAAGAATGGCACGTACAGGTACGTGGTTCTGCCTGTACGTGCCATTCTGCCGACGTATATATACAGGGGGCGGTCGGCAAGTGGTTAAAGGGGATGTAGCAGGGGGTGTGTTCTATGCCTACATACTTTTGCTAATAGGTGTCCCTTGTTCAAATCTCAAAAAGTTGGGAGGTATGCATAGCATGACAAAACGCACACATATGCACTTCCAAGCTCATGTGGTGTAATGCTGCTTCTCTGAATTGTGATGGGAGTTTCCTTTTTTTTTTTTTTTCATTGAATGGGCATGTATGATACCTCCCCATTTTAATATGGTAAAAGCAAAATTTTCTTAACGTGTTCCTAACAGTTCTATATGTGTGTGTGTGTGTGTGTGTGTATATATATATATATATATGTGTGTGTGTGTGTGTATATATATATATATATATATATATATATATATATATATATATATATATATATATATATATATATATATATATATATATATATATATATATAATTAGTACTTGAAACTCCACAGTATCATTTTATAGGTGTATGTTTTACAGGACCAATTACAATTCTACATTTTTAGTAATTGTTAATTGTGTGTTTTTTAGGTTCATAATGATCAATGTCAGCCGAGAGAAGAGGGATCTGGAGGGATGAGGACCACTGAGAATGGCTGGGCTGTTCATCCTGTAAATCCTCTATTATGCGTTTGCCTCTATACATTATATAAATAACTAAATTGAAACCCCCATCATTCTAATCTAGACCAATATTTATAAAGTAGTCTTACTTGGGTCAAGCAAGTTATCAAGCCTTGCATCAGAGAAAGTGTGACTTGACCACATATAGACATATGCATAGCAGTAGTAGAGTGATAGCCAGAGGCGGCTCTCTAATTAGGCAAATTAGGCGATGGCCTAAGGCCTCGCCCTCTCAGGGGCCTCCCATGGCCAGCTAGTTTACCTAATTAGAGAGCTGCCTCTTCCAGCAGCATAGTCCCAAGTCCTCTCACTGCTACAGGGAGAGACAGGCTGCAAATGAAAGTTACCTTGTGATCGGAGCTCACTTACAGCTCCGGATCACAGACAGGGAGAGCCGCTCAGCTCTTTCTTTCCTTCCTTGCCTTTCTTTCTCTTTCTGTGACAGCCTGTACTGTACTGTGTCCACTTACCTGCCCCCTGTACTGTCCACTCCCCTATACTGTACCCTCCTACTACAGTTAATTTTCGCTCCTTGAATTATTTTTCCCATTATGGGAGTGAGTGGGGCCTCATGTCTAAGTTTTGCCTAATGCCTCACAAAGTCTAGAGCCGCCTCTGGTGATGGCCATCAATGAATGCAAAAATTTGGAGTATAGATGATACCCTTAACTGAGTAGTTATTAAAAGATTGGCTTGGCTAGTTATTAAAGATGTAAGCTTTCCAGCTTATACATTTCAGAAACTTCTAACGCCTGCTAAAGGGATCTAATGCATCCCAAAAACTCGCATCTTAATAACTTAAGTAGGCCAATAAAGGTTATCACTTAAATTCTATTCTTTCAGACATATGCATACAATTAGGCCCTTTAGATATATATGACATTTAAAACTAAATTATCCCAAAGTGCAAAAAACATATAGCCTCTCCTGGTGAATCCCCAGGTACACAACAAGCATGCCTGCACATTTTTTTGTTTTTGTTTAGATTTTTATTACCAAAAAAAATCTGTTGCAACCTTGGCATTATGCACGCAAGCAGCAGACTGTAAACTATTTCCAAAGTTATTATAATCAAAGGAAAGAGCTATATTGTGGATTGCATACTGAGTATAGGGCATATTATTATTTATTATTATTATTTTTTTTATTTTTTTTGTTTGTTTCACCGGCCCCTTGATAGATTCGTATTTGGAATTTGTGGAGATAGTCCGTTTGGAGAATAAAGTTTTTGTCTTTCAGGGCCAAAATTGTGGTGAATGTAAGTTTCATATACTGAAGGCACACAGGCTGTTTGCAAGGACATTTTCCATTAGCTTAGCTTGTGGTGAAAATGAACTGTGCAAAAAAATACCCAATCACATGTAATGAAAATTTAAAAAAAGTATAATTTTGCTTGTGCATGTATTGATGTTGAAAATCATCAGAGCTTCACCTCATTAGCTAAGCTAAGGTAAAATTCCTCGAAGTTAACATCTTATTTGTCCATAGTGAATCAACCACATTCTCTCTAACAAACCATATAAGGCACTCAACAGCCAATAAACCCTTGGCTCCACTACAACCAAAAAAAATTTTTTTTTTTTCAAGTAGTAATTCATTAAAATAAATAACTTTATAGTTAAAAGTACACACACCATATGCCCCTGAGGGTTCATATCTGTCACCCTTGGCGCATACCTGTGGCTGTAAAAATCAAACTGATAGGTTTGTTTAGTTTAGCCTATTGGAACAAATGAGCTGTGCATCTGTGGTTGGCTTTAACAATTTTGTCCAAAAAACGATTGCAGCGCTAAACCGTATGAGAAAGTGAATTTAATTAAACCTCAAAGTGTCCATAAATCAGAAAATGAACAGTTCTTTTACTGTGTCACATTCAAATGTGCATATCCCTTGTGCATCCAGTGAACCTATTGTATATCATTTGAACTTTCATCGTATATAGAAACACCCTCTGTGTCTTTCCTCCACCTTATGGAAAGATTCATACTCTTTCTCATTCTCTCTTTCTCTTTCTCTTTCTCATTCTCTCTCATGAATGTTATGCTTCTCAAGTCCACCAGGGGTCAGCACAAGGAACCACCCAATACAAAGAAGACACTCCTATGTGTACTGTAGTATTTAATGGTGAGCCACTGTGCATAAACAAGTTAAAAACATTGTTAAAAAAAAAAAAAAAGCCAAATAAAAGATGCTGTTTGGTACACTTACATAAGCTAGCCTAGCAAGTAGTGGGGGCAGGACCTCAAGCACTACTGCTCAATGCCGTTTTGCTGGTCCGTGTGTCATCTGGAGTCTCTATTATCTGTGTACAGCAGCCATATTTATGTAGCCCATAGTCTGAACTAAATTGCATAATTTTGGGTATCCACGCCATTTTGTTTTGATCGAGACCAATCCATATAAAGACCAGAAACAGATGACATAACTTCTGCCTTGGTGCCATTTTTGCTGTAGTCAAAAGACATACAAACAAATGGACCTGCTATTAAATTGACCAAATTAAAAAAAAAAAAAAAAAAAAATACTTTCTGTATACATCACCTTGTTTTGTGGCTCAAAGTCGAATCCCAGGAAGATAAATCATGTACACAATTTATCTCGAACATCTGATGAACATATGAAATTGACCAAATAAACTTGCGTTCTGAATGGGCTACATATGACCATTTAAAAAACTAAAACTAAATATATATAATATAATGTGTGTGTGTATATATATGTATGTGTATATATATATATATATATATATATATATATATATATATATATATATTATAGTTTTGAACATTATTGCACATATAATGTTATGAACTATGGAAAATGATTGTCCATAAGGCTGGTAACTAAATATCAAGTTCTAACTAGTATCTATGAAACCATTTATATCCCAGTCCACGTTAAGCCCATATGAAGAATATGATTTTAATTCCTATAACCACTTAATTTCCACCTGACAATTTTGTGCTGATATCCACACATGGCTTACTTAGATAAGACCCCCTCAGACATGCATATGTGCTATTTAGACAGCATTATGGGTTTACTAATTCAAAAAATTAACTGTGTCTTCAGGTAAAGCTTACTCAAGGAACTAATGTACTGTACTGGAAAACTACAGCCTTTTATTTTGGAGATTCCAGCCCTAAACCAGTGTTATTGAGAAACATTTTCATCACAGGTATTTTTACACTTTTTGCATTTACTTTTTTCTTTTTTTTTTTAATCCTGATAGTATAGGAGAAACGCATTGTGTATCTTTTCATAGGTGCAGCATATACGTCGGAATGTTTCCAATGCAAGCCTGGAACATTTGCACCCACAGACGGAGCACCATCCTGTCAGATCTGCCCAAGAAACACTTACTCATTACGTGGAGCTTTCTCCTGTATACAGTGTGAAGCTGACAAGTACTCTGGTGAGTTGAAATTTGGCTTCTTGCCAAAGGATTTGTATTTTTGCTCAGTTGGGGCCCCTGACCTCCACTGCAGCTGCACTGCATCTTGGTGAAAACCCACCCTTGGAGCTAGTTTACACTTGTGTTAGCCATCTGCTCACTGACTGGTTTAACCCTAAAATTCAGTTGACTGGGTCATGCTGAGCAGGCTTTACTACAATCAGTATTGCAAAGGGGGAGATCATCTTTGCCATGTCATGATGCAAGGCATAGTGATAGTGGCATGTGTACACCCCTGTTCTGTCTTTGGAGGGGGGGTGCATTAAAATTGCAGCTCAACCACAGGTGTAAACAGGGCCTTGCTGACTTGAAGAATGGACAATGCAACAATGGCAGCAGCACATTTTATGAGGCCACCCTTTGGTCACTAGTGCAGATTCAAATACGCTAGCTGCAAAAACTGTATTCCAATTTTTTTTTTTTTTTTTTTTTGTAGATAGGGGGGTCAAACTTTTTTTTCTATCAGTTTTTTTATTTTTTCCTGTGTGCTACTGAGGATATTTATTTTACCTTCCTGTTCTGCAGCAGCAACCAGAAATTGGATAATCTTTCGAAAGTGAATGGAATTTCAACCTCTGTTTTCAGAGGAGCCGGTTCCTTTATTTGAGGATTTTCCTTTTACTCTTTGCTCTGGGAAAAAAACGAGAAGAGGGCGCACTAATCTTTGCACATTACCCAAGTAATGTTTTACTTGGTATCAGCCTATTGCAGTCTTCTGTACAACAGAGCTCTGAGGAAGGAGGCAAAAACAGCACAGCAGTAAGTCAGATTTGCTGTAGTGAAAAAATGCATGTGGGTAGGAGGATAGAAGGACAGAGAGGAGCTTTTCATTGTGTTGCTTCTTGTATACTGCATAGTCACGGGGTAGGAGTGGGGAGGAGATCTGTAGGTAGAACCAAAAATGCACAAGAGTATAAACCGGTCCCATATTTGCCAGGCAGGACTATGCTATGTAGCAAGTCTTCGAACTGGATTTACAGAAATACATATTCTTTGGCAGAAAAAAAAAGTTACTTTTTAATTGTAGTTGGCTGCCCATGACAGTTGTAAAAACCTAGAATCTATGTAACTTTATTTGTTTGCACCATGCTGTTACAATAGTTGGTGCTGTGCTACAAGAGAGGTGCCAGTTTATACGCCCACAGCATACACCAAGTGTGAAAGGACTCCAAGGTGCAGGAGGTGCATCCTAGGTCCTTTTTTTTAATAGGCTACAATAAAAAAGATATATATATATTTTTTTTTTTTATGTTTTTTTTTAATTCTGAGTTCAGTTATAACTGCTATTTTGTGGTTCACCTCTTCTTCTTGATAGATGAGCATGGTTCACAGATGATAAAGGCAAAAGACCTTTGGTAAAAAAAAATAAAAATAATAATCTTTCTGCATGTAATGTTTTCTCTTCAGTTCCTGGATCTGGATCTTGTCTTCCTCGCCCACCATGCACAGACAAAGATTATTTCTATACACACACACCATGTGATGCCAATAGAGAGGTAAATTGTAGAAGGTTACTTTTCCCCACAATTAAATTTGCAGAAATGGGAAAACTGTTAACCAGTATTGTCTATTTGTGTGTAGACTCAACTCATGTATAAATGGATCGAACCCAAGATATGCAGTAACAGTTTGGAAGGAGCGAAAGGTCTGCCAGTATCGGGTGTTAAGACGAAGTGCCCACCATGCAATCCAGGATTCTATGTGACAAATACGAGTTCTTGCGAGCCTTGTCCCAAATATACTTTTTCAAACGGGACCAGTAAGTCCTGCATATTATTTGTATATGAAATTGATTAACATAATCTCTGTGAATACACAACGAAAAGGCCCATTCATATTTTATGCATTTTGGTATTGCATGGCAACAGTAGTTATGTTTGCTGTTTTGTGGGACCATTCATTTTAAATGGCACCACAACACACCAAGGCTGCGCATATGAGTCCCCAGCAGATCACATGCACTGTGTTACAATTTTTGTGGTACCTCAGATTTTTTAGATGGCCCCCTTCACAACACCTATTTACAGAAACGCATGTAATGTGCTGGTGAAATGCATTGTGGGATATGGTGCCATCCATTTGGAATGGAACCCTAAGGCACCTTCCAACAGAGATTGTGTCAAGCCCCATACACACGGTCGGATTTTCCGATGGATTCTGTCCTATCGGACAATGTTGTCGGAAATTCCGACCGTGTGTAGGCACCATCGGACAGTTTCCATCGGATTGTCCGACGGACAAAGTTCTATCTCCTGCTGGATAGATTTTCCGACAACAAAGTCCGATCCTACCAATTCCGATCGTGTGTAGCGAATTCCGACGGACAAAGTGCCACGCATGCTCATATCACATTACAAGACCAAAGCTATTGGCTACTAGCCTCTACGTAGTCCCGTCGTAGGCAACAAACGTCACCACGTTCAGAATGATCGGATTTTCCGACAACTTTGTCCGACCGTGTGTATGCAACACCAGTGTCGGACTAAATCCGTCGGACCAAATCCGATGGATTTGGTGGTCGGATTCTCCGACCGTGTGTATGGGGCTTTACAATGATTCTATTATGAAATGAAAGCACAGTATACAAATGCATTGCACAAGCGTTGCGATGTAAAGCACAGTAACGCATGTTGTTACTGCAACAAGTTGGTGTAACAAGGCCCTCGATGAGCTGCCTCAAAGGATAACTAAAGGCAAAACTTTTTTTAGTTTTGGACAGAGTGGAGGGGGGATGAGAACACCTGTCAGTTTTTATTGCTGTCTGTGAACCCATTGAGAAGATCTACCCTCTCTATTTGTCCTGTTTATTATTATCATTGAAAGTAAAAGAAAATCCCAAATTTTGGGTTGTCCACAGAAAAGTATTAGAGAGGAAATCTTCCAATGGGGACACTAGTTCTGGTGACCTGGAGGTCCCCAAGGAATTATTTTTCAGTTTGCAGGGATTTCCTCTCACTTCCTGTTTGGCTATGGGACAGGAAGTGAAGGGATATCTATGCAATAAGATGGCGAAAAAAAAAAAAAATCGGACGGGTTATAATACTCCCATGCTATATCCAAAAAAAAAAAAAAAAAGTTTTGCCTATAGTTCTTCTTTGACATGCAACGTAATGTGCATTAACGCACCACACAAATGGAAATTAAGCCTTACAGAAAACCTCTCATAACATAAACATAGAAACTGCTATCTCTGATGTCTCCTATGTTTGTTGCCTGGCTGCTGTTTGTTTCTCCTATTTCAGTTCTTTTGAGTCACTAAACTGGAGCAAAGATGCAGATAAAGACTTCTAAATTGCTTATCTGCATACTTGTTCAAGGTCAGTGGCTTTTGATGGTCTTAAACGCAGCGGGGCAGTAGGAGTAGAAGGCAGACGCTGGAGATCAGCAATGGACACCCCAGGTTTATGTTAATGATAATTTGTATAAATACCATTACCAGCTAGTGTCTTTAAGTGTGTTTTTGTTTTATTTTTTTTTATTGGTTATAGTTCATTTTTCAGGGATACATTATTTGTCAATAAAACACTTCCTGTTTGACTATGGGACTGGAAGTGAATGAAAATCTCTGCAATGGAACACAGATGGCAAAAAAACTCTGACAGGGGTTTAAGCCCTCACTAATGCCGCGTACACACGAGCGGCATACACACGGTCACAGAAAAGTTTGACGAGCCGAGAAAATGAAGTTCAATGCTTCCGAGAATGCGTCGAATTGTTTCCGAGCATGCGTAGGAATTTTGCCTGTCGGAATTGGTACAGACGATCAGAATTTCCAATCAAAACTTTTTCCGACTGAAAAATTGAGAACCTGCTCTCAATCTTTTGCTGGCGGGAATTCAGCCAGCAAAAGTCAGATGGAGCATACACGCGGTAGCATTTTCCGACCAAAAGCTCTCATCTGTCTTTTGCTGGCCGAATTTCTGATCGTGTGTACGGGGCATTACTCTATCCAAAATGGGGGGGGGGGGGGGTTGCCTATAGTTGAGGGGAAAATCTTCCTGCTTTTACCCAAAACTAATTTGCCTGGAGTTTCACTTTCATTTCTGATTTGCCACAAATCCTTTGTTTTTAAAGGATTAACAAGTTTTGGCAATGTGAATAAATTAAATTGGATAAGCTGGTTTCTCTAAAGAATTTTAACATCGATGTGTTTAATTAACATTTCATTAGGGATGAGCTTGAGTTGAATATTATGGGGCATTCGCAGGAAATTCGAGCGCCGTGGAATGCCCCATAATGCACTGTGAGGTCGCAGGGAGTGCCCCCCCCTCCTGATTCATACCAAGCCGCTTGCCTTCAACATGGGGTCCCCCCCAAAGCACCTTGTCCCCATGTTCATGGGGACAAGGGCCTCATCCCCACAACCCTTGCTCGGTGGTTGTGGGGGTCTGCGGGCGGGGGGCTTATCAGAATCTGGAAGCCCCCTTTAACAAGATCCTGCCCCCCCCCCATGTGAATATGAATATGAAGCCGTTCACCAAAAAAAGTGTAAAAAAAGTAAAAACGACAGACGGGGACCTCATTTGACGTCAGATGGGGGCCGGGTCACCCTTTTACATCACCAGGTGGCCCCGCCCTTGCCTATATAACAGCTGTCCCAACCAAGAGACAGCAGTCTGCAGGACACCTCCCATCGAGATGGACGCCTCCCATGAGGATGGATGGACATTACGGGGAAAAAAGTGTCCCGTGATGTCCATCCATCTTCAATCACGGCGCTGACTGACCTGTGAGGTCACGGTCTCCTGTAGTTTTTACTTTTTTGATACTTTTTTTTGGTGAATGGGTAGGGGTACTCCTATCCATTCACATAAAGGGGGGGGGTGGGATCTGGGGGCACCGGGCAAGGGTTGCAGGGATGAGGCCCTTGTCACCATCAACATGTTGAGTGGAAAGCGGCCTGGTATGGTTCAGGAGGGGGGGCACTCACTCATTTTCCCTCGAAATAAGGGTCTGGTATGGATTTTGGGGGGCACGCCTTTTTTTTTTTTTTTGGCATGAAGTTCCCCTTAATATCCATACCAGACCCGAAAGGGAGGGGGGGGATCCATCTATATTGCCGGGAGCTGACAATACATTACAACCGTGAGCAATTTTAAATGAAATTTCTTCCTTTTTAGAAATTTAATTTTGCTGTGGTACTGTAAAACACATGAAAGATGTACCACTTTACAGGCAGACTAAGGGGAACCCCAGGCATGATATTTAAAGGAATTTTTCATTTTTATTGTTTTACTTTAGGCATTATTAAAATCGTTGCTCCTGAAAATACTGCTGTTTTAAAAACTTTTTTTACATTGATACATGTCCCCTGGGACAGTACCTGGGTCCCCATACTTTTTATGGCAATAACTTGCATATAAGCCTTTAAACTGAGCACTTTTGATTTTTCATGTTCGTGTCGTGTCGTGTAGATGTTCACACAAATTTTTTTGCATGTTCCAGTGCGAACCGAACCGTTTCACTAATGTATGATATATATTTTGATGATGGGTAAATAGCTGTATAACGCTGCGATCTTACTGTACCTTGAATGTTTGCTATTCTATTTGTCTAACCCCTAATTCTGTGATTCTTTCTCATAGCTTGCAATCCCTGCCCAGCTGGTACAGAAGCTATGCTTGGATATGAGTACAAATGGTGGAATACACTACCTGACAACATGCAAAGTTTGGTCATGAGTGGGCTAACCTTTGAATATGACAATATGCCAGGTAAATGCCAGTCAACTGCCAGAAGTGTGTGTGTGTGTGTGTGTGTGTGTGTGTGTGTGTTTTTCATGGAATATGCTATATACATGCAGTACATATATTCAGTAAATATGCCAATAAATTGTATAGCCTTTTTTGTGTTTTTAGGTATAGACTTTAACTACTTCAGCCCCGGAAGTATTTACCCCCTTTTTTGCGATATGGCACTGCGTCGCTTTAACTGACAATTGCACAGTTGTGTAAAGTTGTACCCAAAAAAAATTGACGCTATAAACTAAAAAAGAACAAACATTTTGGAAATCGCAATAAGCGTAAATTGACTGGTTTGCGCAAAAGTTATCGCGTCTACAAAATAGGGGATAGATTTATAGCAGTTTTATTATTAATTTAATTTTTTTGTAGTAATGTCCGCGATCTGCGATTTTTTTTTTTTTTTTTTTTTTTTTTTTAAGCCCCGGACCATTTTGCTGGCCAAAGACCAGAGCACTTTTTGCGATTCGGCACTGCGTCGCTTTAACAGACAATTGCGTGGTCGTGCGACATGACTCCCAAACAAAATTGACGGCCTTCCCCCCCCCCCCCCCCCCCCACAAATAGAGCTGTCTTTTGGTAGTATTTGATCACCTCTGTGGTTTTTTATTTTTTAGAGCGACAATGTTGAAAAAACACATTATTTTTTACTTTTTGCTGTAATAAATATCCCCAAAAAATATATTTAAAAAAAAATTTTTTTTTTTCCTCAGTTTACGCCGATACGTATTCTTCTACATATTTTTGGTAAAAATCGCAATAAGCATTTATTGATTGGTTTGCGCAAAAGTTATAGGCGGCGCGCACGTGACCACATGGCGGCAAATTCAATGCGGCGGTCGGCAAGTGGTTAAAAGCAAATGATTTTTAATGACATTCCTCTTGTCATTGAATGTAGTCCATGAGAAATGTTGTTGTATGACCACCTTTACCATTTATGCCACAATTTTATCACTGCAGGCTATTCTAATAGCACCTTTCTACAAATATTTCACTAAAAAACACTTTAAAAGTCTTGTTTCTATTTCCATTTACCTGTTTTCTAGGGTGGGAAGTTGCTGGAGAATATATTTACACTTCTGCTTCATCTTCAGATTATGATTACATGGTACTTAGATTGAACATACCTGGCTTCAGGTAATAATCCTAGCAACGTGTAAACATAGCAGCCTAATTGTTAATTGACTAAATGTCTAATTGCTTTCCCTTTTTTGTACAGCTCTCCCAACATTGCAAGAGATGCCAGTAATAATGAAGTGGCCCATATTTCATTTGTGTTTGATCTTAAATGTATTAGCAGTTGCCAGCTATTTTTCATGATGGTAAGTATTGGCATATTTAGTCACAATCACAAACTAAGGGTATAATATCCTCTTTATTATCTGTATGTAATATTTGGTCTGCTTTTTTAACTAATTGTAAAAAATGTTTTCACAATTTAAACTTTTAATACACTGATGAGACAGAATTCACAGAAAATGATGCATTTGCAGTGAGATTACAGCAAAAGCTGTTTACTTTCAGACTGTTGCTCTTTAGAGGTAGCTATCTGAGTCCCTTGGACTCGCCCTCTGAACATTACTACTGTCCCATGTGAGTTGGAGAGTTGTGTAGCCCATGGCCCTGCAGGCACACCAACATGGTGGTAATGTGCCAGGCAGTCCTATTAGACATTAAATATAGCAGCCCATATTGAGCCGGGGGAACGTCCTCTAGGCTCCTCCTCAGCTGGTGTTCAAAACCTCAATAACATCTTAAATAATTCAGTTATGATTTCATGCTCATTCAAATTGGTGAATTACTATATGTTACTTTTGTATTATTTACCTATATAGTTATTTTTATATAACTTTTTGCATGGTTTGTTTTCAGGCTGTAAATTCAGAAATGACCTCATTGATAGAAAGCTGGGCGGGTTCTACGGAAAAACAGTCCTATTCATATAGTTTGGAGAAAAATGCTAATACCACTTTTACATGGGCATTCCAACGGACAAGTGTTGATTCCAATGAGGTAAGTAATAATACATAGTAATTCCTTTTGTATGTCTTCTTTTGTATGTTATACTTTACTGCATTGTTGCTACATTATAATACCATGGATTTTGTTTACCTTTTTTGTATACAATTAGTTTGCCTTACTTATGCAATGGTAGGCACCTCCCAGGAGCCTTCAGGGCAGCTCTGATTCTCTATGGGCACCCCAAAACACATGGGTTCCTTTGTTGCCCCTGTGTTCTGGACATCCAG
Organism: Lithobates sylvaticus; assembly: GCA_028564925.1. Taxonomy (NCBI): domain Eukaryota; kingdom Metazoa; phylum Chordata; class Amphibia; order Anura; family Ranidae; genus Lithobates; species Lithobates sylvaticus. Next base: position 206,780,543 of record CM053027.1, on the reverse strand, counting down.
CTCATACATATTGCAGCTGGCAGATTACAGTGATAAATTGCCTTACTAAGCAATAACACGTTAGTAAAGGAGAAAAACCAGAGCAGTGATCACTAAAGCTTTGTAACTTTTCCCCCCCACAGGTCCACTTTAAGTGAGCTTTAGTATGTCTGAAGTCTCTCAGTCTTCTGTACTATGATGGTAGCCACCATCTCTTCTCCTGCTGCTGATTCCCCCATTGCTCCACTTCTGTCATAGGGTGGCCAGTAAATATGTAACTCCTGTACATATGCATAAGAGTTACTTTATTCCCGACATTCGGCTTTATTCTTGCCATCCATCCAAGTTACTCCCTTTTATGTTCGAGTAACACACAGTAACAAAAATTATAAAAGTTACAAGGAACAAAAGAAAATGCAAGTTTACACTTCTAAAGGGGTTAATTAATACTGGGTGTAGTTATGTATATCCACATGCTCTAAGCGTCTAAGGAGTCGCTGGGGAGTCACACCCTACAAAAATACATACTAATACCTCTGGAAGAAAGTGCAGATCAGTGAGTAGAATTGCTAATCGTGAAAGGCACCAGCTTGCAAGTGTACAGTATATCTCCATAATGTCTGTGATCTCACCAGCTAATTATCATAGGCCATTTTTCTTTCATCCATAAGAATGAGTTTGATCAAAAGTTGGATGTAATATAACAAGGCTAACAATGAAAATATTATTGATTTTTAATGATGTGGTATTGAAAAATAAATTTTCTACCCAGTATGAAGCTTTTGTAGCATATTTTATATCCAGCTGTTAATCACAATACCTGAAATATAGCGCAATCACAGTACATACATTTTAAATCGAGCATCACATGTTAAAACCATTTGATATATGATTTCTGTAGTAATGTATGACTACTAATATTTTATGTTTTTATCTATTTAGGGTCGCAAATATACTTCAGATATTGCAAAAATATATTCAATAAATGTTACTAATGCTAAGGATGGCGTTGCATCATGGTGTCGGCCATGTGCCCAGGACAAGGATTCCCAGTGCATCTCTTGTCCCCCTGGGCATTACATTGACAAAAAGGCCAGCAGCTGCATCTCTTGCCCAACTAACACTTACCTGCAATCAAACTTACCTTTTGGAGATGAAACTTGTACACAATGTGGGCCTGGAACAAAAAGCAATGATGTAAGAGTAAATACATGCATTCTGAAAATGTTGGTCAGTGGAATGTAAAAAAAATCATATAGAATGCTTTATTATAATGTTCTTATTCCAAAAGGTAACAGTCTGAGAGCGGTTTCTACACATCTTTGCCACATCAGTGTCTGTTCTTTTTATTTTTATTTTATTCAGTATACATTTTTAAAATATTAGCCTGAAGAATTTACTTAATTAATTTTTTTTTTTTTACTTCACCCGTATTGATTTTAAATATGAAAACTGACCCTGAATCATACCTTCAGTACTTTGCAGATCACTAGCCTAGAACCAGTACAAAGATCAAGAGTTCTAATTTGCTTACTGAATATTTTTGGAGTCAGTGAGTTAAAAGTACTGAGGCCAGAGAACTAGCGTCTGCAATAATTAGTGTTTCCAACCATCAGTTATTTTCACTGGCAGCACTTTTCCCCTGACAGTACGGGCTAGTTTACACTTGCTTCAAAACATGGCTTTGGACACGCTTTGTTAACCACTTCAGCCCTGGAAGGTTTTACCCCCTTAATGACCAGAGCATTTTTTGCGATTCGGCACTGTGTTGCTTTTACTGACAAATGCGCGGTCGTGTGACGTTGTACCCAAACAAAATTGATGCCCTTTTTTTCCCACAAATTTTAGATTTCTTTTGGTGCTATTTGATCACTTCTGCGTTTTTTTTTTTTTTTTTCCTTTATTTCTTTATTTTTCCTCTAGAAACAAAAAAAGACCTGACAATTTAGGAAAAAAAAGCAATATTTTTTTACTTTTTGCTATAATAAATACTCCCAAAAAATATATAAAAAAAAACAAATTTCTTGCTTTGTTTAGGCCGATATGTATTCTTCTACATATTTTTGGTAACAAAAATCGCAATAAGGGTATATTGATTGGTTTGCGCAAAAGTTGTAGCGCCTACAAAATAGGGAATAGATTTATGGCATTTTTATATAAATTAAAATTTTCATATCAGTAATGCCGGTGATCTGCAATTTTTATCGGGACTGCAACATTGCGGTGGACAGATTGTACACTTTTGACACAACTGACATTTACACAGAGCTAAAAATAGCCACACGATCAAGGGGTTAAATGCGTTCCCTCTGTGGGCGGGAATGGGCTACCACTGACATGAGGGATCACTGTTCCAGATGACAGGGAACAGAAGATCCCTGTCATGTCACTAGGCAGAACAGGGAAATGCTTTGTTTAAATAAGCATTTCCCCGTTCTGTATCTCCTCGCCACGATCGTGGGCCACTGGCGGAAATTGAGTCCAAGACCCACGGGCACGCTCACACCTGCTATCCCAGGATTAAGAAGGGACGTACGGGTACACCCTTTAGCCTGGGTTCACACTATTGCGAATTCGCAGCGGTGGAAAACACTGCGAATTCGCAGGACATTTGAAAATACATTGTTTTCAATGAGGCATGTTCACACATGTCTGGTTCATGCGCACTTCTCATTCACATTCAGACCCCGACAACCAACGGCCAGGGTTGTCGGGAAGAGGCCCTTGTCCTCATCAACATGGGGACAAGGTGCTTTGGGTGGGGGGCCGCTTCCCCAAAGCACCCACCCCCCCATGTTGAGGGCATGCGGCCTGGTACGGTTCGGGGGGGGGCGCTCGCTCGTCCCCACCCCCTTTCCTGACCTGCCAGGCTGCATGCTCGGATAAGGGTCTGGTATGGATTTTGGGGGGACCCCCACGTCGTTTTTTTCAGCGTAGGGGGTACCCTTAAAATCGATACCAGACCTAAGGGCCTGGTATGCTCCTGGAGGGGGAACCCATGCCGTTTTTTTTTTTTTAATAAAAATTTGGCATGGATTTCCCCCTCAGAAGTAGTACAATGAGTTGCGAATTTATGTTAGCAGCTGATTCGCACCTAAAACGCAGAGAAACCGCAGAATAGCCGACGTTTCACTGCGCAGTCACACAGGGCCTTCAATTCGCACTGCACTAGTCTGAACCCAGGCTTACCGTACCGTACCCTTCTGCTGATGTATATCGGCGTGCAGTGGTCAAGAAGCAGTTAAAGCTCTCTGAACGCAAGTCAAAGCTCCTGTCACTAAATAAAATGGTTAGCTTACAGTCCTGTTTTACATCTGCTTTTGCTTGGTGCTTCGATGAGGCTTCACGCAAGCTTTGCCATAGACTTCTATGGAAGCCTTGAAGCACCTCTGAAGCTACATGGGGTGTAATTTTTGAAGCGAAGCCGACGCTAAGCAAAAGCAAGGTGTAAACAGGACTGTAAGCTAACCATTTTATTTAGTGACAGGAGCTTTGACTGGCATTCTGAGAGCTTTAACAAAGCCTGTCCGAAGCCTTGTTGAAGCCAAAGTAAGTGTAAATGAGCCCTAAATGCCAGTGACAGGAAAAGGTTGCCAGTTAAAAATGTGGCTATGATGCCTGGATCGGAACTGCACATGCACACACTGTAGAGTGCCTGCTACAGTGTGTTTGGGCGACGCTGGCGGGGGGGCGCGCTTGATGGAGGTGGTGCCTGAGTGTGTTGTGTGATGTCATGGTGCAAGGAAGCCGAGCAGAGCAGCCGGAGCTTTGTGTGCGGGTCTGTGGGACAGAAACAATGCAAGCCAGAAGCAGGATGGTCTGGACTGAGGGGACCAACTGGTGTGGAGAGAGACTTTCACTGTGACTTAGGAGGGGACATGCCGTGTCGGTGAGATGTCATTGTCATCTGTGCTGCTGCACACTGCTGTCAGTGTCACCGTGAGAGTCCATATCGTGTGTGTGTTTGTGCCTGCCCATTCTAATTTCTTGCCCTCCTGAGTCCTTTCCCTGAGCTACTTACTATATCGAAAATAAATTGAGAAATATGTTTTTTGCCTTTAATATCTACCTTAAATCATATTGCGAATTTCATATTGTACTTGTTTGTAGCCTAAATACTGAAATTTCCCATAAAACTGTAATTTTGTAACTTTTGGTAATGCCAGCAAAAACTTGGCTTTGCCAGTATATTTTGGGTTGTGTGTCAGTAAATTTCAATCTGGTAGGCTGGCAAAACTGACAATAATACATAGGCTGGCAATACATTGTATGGGGCTGTACCCCAACTTCCCTGCAAATGAATGCAATGCCTCTGTTCCCTAATCCTCAGATATAACCCCACAAAGTGCAGCGCAACCTTATAACATTCAATATGTGTCATACATGAACAACATCTCAAAAAATGGTGCATAACCTCATCAGCAAAAAGTGAAAAAATAAATAAAAATCATAAAGAAAGACAGTCCAACATCCCTATTGTGTCTTCCACTTCCACGGGAAAGGTGCACACATATTGATTCCAATCTCCACTGACCACTTGTGCTCTCTACCACATGATCAAAATTAACTGCTCACCTCAATGATTTGACCCCTATCTATGATCATTTTGATTGATATTGATATTGATATTAGGTTACTCTGCACTTTGTGGTGTAGTGTGGTATATCTTACTGCAGATGTCAACAAGACGTGAATATACAACGAAATAGCTTTATAGTTTAGCATTTTGGTCCAGTAAATCAATTCCAGTGCTTTTAAAAAAATCATAACTTTTTCTTTTTTTTCTTTTTTTTTTTTTTACATTGCAAAATATTAAGATACAAGTAATGTCCCTTGTTAAAATGATGCCTGTTCACGTATTTTATACAAGTGTTTGTTTTTTTTTTTCAGTATTTTTTGTTTCTACTTTATTTATGATGTTTTAAATTTTAATTTTTAGGCACACTCCCTGTGTTTTCATGATTGCAAAATGACTGTATCAGCAGGAGGAACAAAACTGATGTATGACTTTACATCACTTTCAAATGTAACCACATTTATTGGAGCTCCCAGTTTTACCAACAAAGGACTCAAATACTATCGTCAGTATAGTATAAGCCTCTGCGGGAACCAGGTTTGTGTGATCTGCTGTAGTAGTGATTTTCCTGTTTTAATTAGGTTGCTAAAGGCCATCTCAAAGACTTTTAGCTTTGAACATGGTTAACGCTTTATTTCTATTCAAAGTTGTCCTCTTACCATACAAGAAATGTAATTTCAGGAAAATAACATATTGTTTGGGGGGAAAAAAAAGTTTATACTGCCCCATGTCTTAGGTGCCAGGTACTAGTAGTGAAAGTTGAATTTTATTTTCTATGTGTCACATCCTCACCAAGGGCGATTAGCCATCTGCAAATTCCTCAGCCAAATATATGATCAGTTGTCCTAAAAGAAAAACCTGGCTGCTTCTTCTTCCCTTCTTTATTCATTTTTCTTTTTACAATCCAATAAAAAAACATATAACCAAACAAACATGAAGAGAAGGTACTTGCTTTTTTTTACAATAGACCAGAATTAGCCCATTGGCTGCACCAAAAAAATGTGAAACTATACTCCTTTTTATATACCCTAATGGAACTTTGGGTACCATGAAAGAGGCATTGCTAAAGGTCGCAGGCAGGGCCGTCTTTAATATTGATTGGACCCTGGGCAAACATTTGTTGCTCTGAGACATACAATAAATAGCAGCTAGACTCAAAATCGGGTCAGGCAGCAATTGCGATTGGTTGCCAGAGGTTACAGCATATCATTACTACTCATTAACTGGATGCTAGAGGTTACAGCACACATTACGACTCATCGATTAGTTGTTAGAGGTTACAGCACATCATTTTTGCTAACCGATTGGTTGCTAGAGGTTACTGCACATCCTTACCGCTCACTGGTTGCTAGAGGTTACATGCTTACCACTCACTGGTTGCACGAGGTTACTGAACATTATTACCGCTCAGTGATTGGTTGCTAGAGGTTACTGTGCATCATTAACACTTATTGGTTGCTGAATGTTACAGCGCATCATCTTCTCACTGCCTTCACACCATGGACTGGGGAGGTGAGGGGACGCGCCAATAGACAGAAAATTCCTAGAACTTGTTATTACCAATGAGCAGAGCAAAGCACGCACAGCTATGAAGGTTAACTGAGTGCAGCTAGGAACAGAGCCCAATAGGAGCAGTATCCCTGAGGACGGGCTGCCAGAAATAAATGACAAGTCATGCCGCCTGCCATATAGCAGTGTGGAGGGGTGAGCTGTGTACAGAGTGCAGGGTTTAGGGGTGAGCTGTGTACAGGGTTTAGATGTGAGCCTTCCTCAGGGCCTCTAAAAAGGAGTAATGTTAGCAAAGTTTACAACCGCTTTAATGTCACAGGATCTCAGGAGCCTCTCATGGTGCACCCTACTGACCCGGTGACCCTTGGGCAGTGGCCAAGTGCATAGTTGCCAACATTTCAAAAATATTTTCAGGGACACTTTTTTTTTTTATTTATTTTATTTATTTTTTTTTTATTTTTTTTTAACAGTTGTATATTTAGAGTAGCTGACATCCCCTATGTTTCTCTATACATCACAGTAGTAATCACAAAATGAAACGAGTACTAATAATGGGCAGAACAAATATGACGACTGAGAAGATTTCCTTTAGATGAACTAACAAGTGTGCCCATTCTTCAGCTGGTAACCTTGAGGATATTCAATATAGGAGTGTGGAGGGTATGATAGGGGCAGTATGTACAGGAGAGGAGTGTGGAAGGTATGACAGTTGGCAGTATGTGCAGGAGACGAGTGTGGAGGGTATGACAGTTGGCAGTATGTACAGGAGAGGAATGTGGAGGGTATGACTGTGAGCAGTATGTACAGGAGAGAATTGTGGGGGGTATGACGGGGCACTATGTACAGGTGAGGAGCATGAAGTAATCTGGAAAGGAAACATTTTAAAGGTTTGTGGAAGGATGTTCAGGTACTACGTAGTGGTTTAGCGGGCCATACATGGATTGCAATTCAGCCAATTAATTAAGCAGAGACCAGCCATAGTCTATCTGTGTATGGGCTAGCTGGTTGTACACAAGTCAATCTATTAATAGACTTGAGTACAACCAGCCTGTCAGGTTTTTTTCCCAAAACAATCAGTGCTGCCAGTTTATAGTTAGCAACACTGATCATTGTATTTTGTGGGTAAGGAAGGCTCCCCACTGGCAGAACACAATAATGCCCTGTACACACGGTCAGACATTCCGACAAAATCCATCAGATTTTTTCAGATGGATTTTGTGCCAAACTTGTCTTGCGCGCACACACACGGTCGCACAAAGTTGTCGGAAAATCCAATCGTTCTGAATAAGGTGACGTACAAAACGTACGTCGGGACTATAAACGGGGCAGTAGCCAATAGCTGTGGTCTCTTAAAGTGGAAGTAAACCCCCCTATCGTTTTCAGCCAAGGAAGCTGCCATCTTTGCCTCTGTTTAATCTTCAACTGCCACGGTGCTGCACATGTGATCCGTTATGACACCAGCCATTGGATGGTCTGACTGTTTGGTTGAGAGCACAGCCAATGTGCAGTTAGCATTCCCAGCATGCCTTTTTTTTTTAAACTGTTAAATCGATGGGTTTACTTCCGCTTTAATTTATTCTGAGCATGCGTGGCACTTTGTCCGTCGGAATTGTCTACACACAATCGGAATTTAAATGATCGGATTTTGTTGTCAGAAAATTTTAGATCCTGCTCTCAAACTTTGTGTCGGAAAGCCCTCACACGATCGGATTTTCCGTCAACACGATCGGATTTTCCGTCAACATGATCCGATCGCACATTTTCCGTCGGAAAGTCCGACCATGTGTACGGGGCATAACACTGTGGAAGTGATTCCCCCCCCCCCCATCCACAGGTCAGCAGGTAAGAGGGTATGTGGGGAGAGAGGTCTGTCAGCAGGGGGGGGGGGGGGGTGTGAGGTGGTCATGGAGGGATATCAATCAGCGGGTGGGGGGGAGTAACGGAGTGATATCTTTTGGAGTAGGGTCTGTCATCTGTAGGTTGGGAAATAGTCACCTGTGATACAAGTTGAAGAGGTGGCTAACATGGGAAGTGGCTGGGGATGGACCTGGATGATGTGTTTCAAGTTTCTTTCACATTTACAGTAATGCTTACTGCCCTCTGAAAAGTGATCTGTGGTGGATTGCTTTTCAACGAGTGGTAAAGCAGCAGCTGACAGGCGTTCATGAGGTGCTACTGCTGCCTCGTTATTGTTGTGTGATTTTTTTTTTTTTTAACATTGCTGAATGGTAGTTTTACATTGTTGGAATATGCTGCTACTGTGAGTGAGTTTGTCTTGCAGTTGCAGAGTGGCCCCATTGAAATCAATAGGTGAGTTTGACAGGCAGCACTGCCTGTCAAACTCTGCAGGCTCCAAGCTGTCCATTAAGCTCAGTGCCTCTGACAAGTGAGGAGAGGCACTGTGAGCGCATCCTCCCCGTCTGCTGCAAACAGAGTGTGCCAGCTGGTATTTAAACTGGCCATTCTGTATGTACAGTAGATTCTGACAGGCTGTGCAAGGATCCCCTTATCTCCGGAACCATAGGTGATAGGAGCCCCAAATTTTGACTAGTGGTGGGGTAGGTCATCAGTCCTGTGATCACCTCTGCTGGTTTTATTTTTTGCGCTATAAACAAAAGAGCGACAATTTTTTTGAAAAAAACACAATGGGGGTTATTTACTAAAGGCAAATCTACTTTGCACTACAAGTGCACTTGGAAGTACAGTCACTTTAAATCTGAGGGGGCCAGACATCTCTATTCCAGGAGAGAGGAAAGGGTTCCCCTTTAGCTGTCACAGCACCTTCATGATCTATGAAAGGGGGTGCCGGGGCTCCAGCGTCAGCCAATGGTAATTCAGAAGATGGGGAGAATGAAAGAAGCATACTTGAGTCAAGTGTCACACAGCAAACAAGCGCAGAGAATGGAGGAAGCAGTTTGGGGGTAAGTCTAGCTGGATCTGACTTACTTGAATTACTTATGTCTCTCCCTATATCTGCATCTCCTCTATACCCTGCACCGCCTGAACCGCTTCAAATTACAGAGCAGCCACAGCCAACTTTACAGGTCCAATCACAACAGGAATCAAAAATGCAGCCACAGCGACACCCACAGTCAGTATCGCAAATACAGCATACACAGTTGCAGCCAACGCCGCAATTACAGATTCCGCCACTGTCACACTTACAACTACAATCACAACTTGAACAGCAGCAACAGTCTATGCAAACACAGCAACAAACATATACGGTCTTCCAGACCCAATTGCTAACACAGCAATAATCAGAGCAATCTGAGTCGCAGCTATGCCCGCTCTCTGAGCAGCAAGAACAGACACTGCCACAGTCACAGTCGCAGATACTGATGGAGACACTGCCACAGGAGTACTTGATGCCCCAGACCTTTCAGCACCAGACATCTCAGACACAATTGCAATTGCAGGCGCACCTGGACTTGACCCTAGATCTACAGCAATGGCCACAGCCACTGTCTGAACAGCAGGATCAGGAACAGGTATTGCAACTCGCATAGTTGCAACTACACAAACAACCACAGTTGGAGCTACAGCAAGAAAAGACAGTCACAGATGCTGTCACAATCGCAATTGCAGACTCAACTGCAGATACAGCGTACAGATACAATCGCTACAGACACCGAATGACTTGGCTTCTGAAAGTCAGCTGCAACCACATCAGCAATTATAACAACAATTGGAGGTACAGTAGCACTTACAGATCTGCAGGAATATCCCCCACACTTGCAGAACCAGATGCAGCAGCAGTCAGAGCAGCAAACGCAGTTACAACCACATTTAGAACCACATTCAGAATCACAATTACAGACACAGAGACAGTTGCTGCCACAGATACAAGGGCAATCATTCTCCAGGCACAGCTATCGCAGATAGGGCCTCAGCTGAGTCCACAGTCGCAGTTAAAAGTGCAAGCAGGGGAACAGATACAGCAGGCACAATTGCAATAGCAGCCAAGATTACAGCAGCAATTACAGCCACAGCTGTATCAGCCGTCACAGATGCGGATGCAGCAGCTGCCATTGGAGCTGCACGTACAGTCGCAGACACAATTACTGCTACAGCAAGAGCTTCAATTACAACAACAATCACCGACTTAACTGCAGCCCCAAATGCAAGTACAGCTAGAACAGCTGCAACCATCGGTACAGCTACGGCCACGGAATCGGATACAAAAACAACCATATCATCAGTTCGGTCCAGATGTTGCGGCACCCATCTCCCCTGAACGAGACTGGGATATTGGAGAGCATATCAGATCTCTCCCTACTGAGGTGGACCTTGAAGCCATGTTGAGCAAAATGGAAAATGCTTTTAAACAGGAATTGGATACTACACAGCTGGGCCATAGAACTGAGGCCTTAGAAACTAAACAGGATGATATTACACTGGCAATTCAGCAATTAAAGGACAAAATAGTTGCACAAGATCAGCAGAATCCCTATTTTCTCAATTGGATCAGGAAAATAAGAATAGGCACTCTAATATTAGAATTAGGGGCCTCCCTGAGACAGTCAGGATTAAGGATGAGCCCGGTGTTCGATTCGAACCCATGTTCGAATCGAGCACCGGGTGTTCGCTCGCTCGGCGAGCCCAGAACTATTGGGGCCGCTCGCATCCAATCACAGCGCCGGCAGCGAGGAGCCATAATTGGCTACAGGCAGGATGCCTGTAGCCAATTATAGCTCAGGGGCTTTAGTACACGCCCCACGGTATAAGAGGCCGCCGCGCCGGCGGCCTCGCATATTATGTTTCAGTCAGTGTCAGCGTGTCAGTGTGCTGCTGACTGCTGACAACAATATGTGCTCTATTTCTGGGGATATGTGTGTGCATGCTGTTAGAACAGCATTGCAGTATCACATCTGGGGGGTGTCTATAGGTGGCCTGTGAAGGGGGCAGGTTTCCTGTGCTTAGAACTTTCCCTGCAAAAAAGTGTCATTTTTGCAGGAAAAAAGCTATTTAAAATCACTCGCGGCTAATGAATTGATGGCTCCTGTAACACAGAGAACTGTCATTCATTAATAAAAAAACAAAAAAAAAGCGTAGGGGTCCCCCCAAATTCAATAACCAGGCCCTTCAGGTCTGGGATGGATATTAAGGGGAACCCCAGCCAAAAAAAAAAAAATGGCGTAGGGTCCCCCTCAAAATCCATACCAGACCCTTGAGGTCTGGTATGGATTTTAAGGGGAACCCTAGCCAAAAAAAATGGCGTGGGGTCCCCCTCAAAATCCTTATCCGAGCACGCAACCTGGCAGGCCGCAGGAAAAGAGGGGGGGACGAAAGCGCCCCCCCCCTCTCGCCTGAACCGTACCAGGCCACATGCCCTCAACATTGGGAGGATGCTTTGGGGGTCTAAGACCCCTAAAGCACCTTGTCCCCATGTTGATGAGGACAAGGGCCTCTTCCCCACAACCGTGCCCGGTGGTTGTGGGGGTCTGCGGGCGGGGGGCTTATCGGAATCTGGAAGCCCCCTTTAACAAGGGGACCCCCAGATCCCAGCCCCCCCCTGTGTGAAATGGTAAGGGGGTACAAAAGTACCCCTACTATTTCACCAAAAAAGTGGCAAAAATGGTAAAAATGACAGGAGACAGTCTTTGACAATTCCTTTATTAAAATCTTCTTTCTTCTTTCTTCATCCTTCGGTTTCTTCATCTTCTCCTTCCGTCATCTTCTTCCATCTACTTCTTCCATTTTCTTCTTCCTCCGATCCGCTTCTTCTTGCGCTGGTCTTCTCGTCCTTCTCGTCCGGCATCTTCTTCCGTCGGCGTCGGTGTCTTCTTGGGCCGCTCCGCGCAATGGGAGGCTCCCGCTGTGTGAGGCTCCGCTCCGTCTGACAGGTCTTTTATAATGGAGGGCACCTGGTGACCCCGCCCCCTCTGACGCACAGGGACGTCATGGGGAATTCCATGATGGCTTTCCCCATGACGTCAGAGGGGGGCGGGGTCACCAGGTGCCCTCCGTTATAAAAGACCTGTCAGATGGAGCGGAGCCTCACACAGCGGGAGCCTCCCATTGCGCGGAGCGGCCCAAGAAGACACCGACACCGACGCCGACGGAAGAAGATGCCGGACGAGAAGGACGAGAAGACCAGCGCAAGAAGAAGCGGATCGGAGGAAGAAGAAAATGGAAGAAGAAGATGTAAGAAGATGAAGGAAGGAGAAGATGAAGAAACCGAAGGATGAAGAAAGAAGAAAGAGAAGATTTTAATAAAGGAATTGTCAAAGACTGTCTCCTGTCATTTTTACCATTTTTGCCACTTTTTTGGTGAAATGGTAGGGGTACTTTTGTACCCCCTTACCATTTCACACGGGGGGGGGCGGGATCTGGGGGTCCCCTTGTCAAAGGGGGCTTCCAGATTCCGATAAGCCCCCCGCCCGCAGACCCCCACAACCACTGGGCACGGTTGTGGGGAAGAGGCCCTTGTCCTCATCAACATGGGGACAAGGTGCTTTAGGGGTCTTAGACCCCCAAAGCATCCTCCCAATGTTGAGGGCATGTGGCCTGGTACGGTTCAGGCGAGAGGGGGGCCGCTCTCGTCCCCCCCCTCTTTTCCTGCGGCCTGCCAGGTTGCGTGCTCGGATAAGCGTCTGGTATGGATTTTGAGGGGGACCCCATGCCATTTTTTTTGGCTAGGGTTCCCCTTAAAATCCATACCAGACCTGAAGGGCCTGGTTATTGAATTTGGGGGGGACCCCTACGCATTTTTTTTTTTTTTTTTTTTTTTTTTTTTTTTTTTTTTTTTTTTTTTTTTTTATCAATGACTTTTTTTTATGAATGAGTTTCAATGAATCACTGTTCTCTGTGTTACGGGAGCCGTGAATTAACATTAGCCGCGAGTGATTTTAAATAGCTTTTTTACTTTCAAAAATGACACTTTGCGCAGAGACAGTTCTAAACACGGGAAACATGCGCCCCTTTACAGGCATACTATAGACACCCCCCAGGTACGAAATTTAAAGGAATATTACACTTTTATTGTTTCAATTTAAGCATTATTAAAATCACTGCTCCTGAAAAAACGGCCGTTTTTAAAAAAAATGTTTGCATTGATACATGTCCCCTGGGGCAGGACCCAGGTCCCCAAACACTTTTTATGACATTAACATGCATATTAGCCTTTAAAATGAGCACTTTTAATTTCGAACGTTCGCATCCATTATAACTAATAGGGTTCTAAAGCTCGCACGGACTTTAGGTCCGTTCCCGGGTTCTGGTGCGAGCCGAACGGGGGGGTGTTCGGCTCATCCCTAGTCAGGATGCAAGATTTTAGCTTAACCTTACAGAGCACTTTTAATTTAATCCTTGGATGAGAGATCACTACCCCGATTTTAATTTGATCGGATACATTGGGTATTCAGGCAGTCTACTCTGGGCACTGATGCCCCTAGAGATGTGATCTGTAGAATGCACAAATACTCGCTTAAGGATGCCGTTGTGAATTGGATGCGTTCTAGACAATGTCTGGAATTTTGAAGGAGCTCAGTTATACTATTTCAGATATTTCTAGACGTACCGTATCAAAGCGGCACTCATTGCGACCTCTTTCAGAGGTTCTAAGACAGGCAGGGATTACATACCACTGGGGCTTTCCCTTCACCCATGCTAAAAAGGGTGATGTTACCGCAGTCTATCGGTCAAATAGTGATTTAGCAGGCTTTATGGAAGTTTTAGGCATCTCTGAGGTGACATTCCCTGAAAATCGGAAGACTGATTTTATCCAAATCCTGTATCATCGACTCCTTGGAGTAAGGTCCCTAGTGGTTCTTGTAGGAGACTAAGAGACAACTAACTGAAATGCGGTTGATTTAACTTTAATGCATTTTAGACTCATGTGGACATTAAATTATGGGAGGTACTAATATAATTTACGGGTCTCTACTTGGTCTCTATGGAAATTAAATGGCTGACTAGTAGTGTATTACAACATTTCTCCAAGGTGAAGAAGAGCCTCCATTTAAGAGACCCATAATTAGAGCGAAACTGTATCTTGCGTTGTCGACGCTGTTATAACTCCATTACTTTTATGTTTGTTTTTTTTTTTTGTTCAGTATAAAGTTGGGGGACTGTAGCAGAGCCTGTATAGGTCTGGATTAGCTTGGGAGGGGGGTAAACCTCGACTATGGCGTGTTCCGTATCTCTCTATAGGGAGGACTCCATTGCTTGAAAAACTGGCTTCTAATGGTGTAAGCTGAATAAATTGCAGTACAGGGGGTCCCCGGGTTACAAACAAGATAGGGACTGTAGGTTTGTTCTTAAGTTGAATCTGTTTGTAAGTCGGAACAGGTAAATTTTTTAAGTGTAGCTCCAGCCAAAAAAATCTATTTTTAAGTTTTTTAGATAACATAGAGAAGGGTTATCACCCCTGTAACATTTGTGTTGCTGTCTGTGCCCCTGTTCAGAAGATGTCACCTCACCTTCTGTCCCAATGACAATTGGATTTTTAAAATTTTGGGTTGTTAGGGAAGCATGGACTAGTGATAAAGCATCAGTGGAGACCTTTTTCCCATATTAACTCTTACAGGCTTGAATTTCCCTTCATAGGGGTGGATTTCCTCTCACTTCCTGTTGTCTCCCTCCGTTTGTAAGTAGGAGTCGTTTGTAAGTCGGATGTTTGTAAGTAGGGGACCCCCTGTAAATATATATAACATGATACTTGTGCACCTGACCTCCCTAGGTGGCCATTTTACTCTCTGATTAGCAAACAACTGCTCTTCATGTTTATTAATCATTAGTAGTTCAACAAAGCAACAATATAAAAGCTGTGGCCAGAATAGAGGGCAGGCACAGAACTTTTGGGTTGGGATTATACCCAATTTTGACACCTCCTTTTAAAACAATAAACTACTTGTTCTTTCAGGTTTCCATATATGTGGCTCTACATGCTGAAACTTAAACAAATCTTTTTAGACAATAAAAATACCTCTGCAAACTATAATTAAAGTGGGAGGTTTAAAATTGCAACATTTTAGTTTATTGAAATGCTCTGTTTGCAGTGCTTTGACATTTTCAAGTTTTATTTATTTTTTTTTTATTATGCAATTTATCATTAATTTCCAAACCTGAAATTCTGGTTATACAAGGAAAATGTAAGGAGGAAAAAAGGACCAAGAAAATAGTTTTCCTTTCGGTACTGCACATAACCTGATATGAATTTGGCTTATGAATGGGGTTGAGCGAATGGGGTTTGTACCGGACTTTTGAGTTTTTGGTACACGGATCTGAACAATTTACTGTATGTTCGGGTTCAAGTTCGGTGTTCGGCAATGTAATGGTGCCTTTTAAAAAGCTGCAGAGCAGCCAATCGACATTCGTTTACCTCGTGTACCCTTAGAAGCCATCACAGCCATGCCTACTAATGGCATGGCTGTGATTGGCCAGTGCAGCATGTGACCCAGCCTCTATATAAGCTAGAGGCACATAGCACAGCACGTCACTCTGCTTTAGATAGTGTAGGGAAAGGTTGCTGCTGCTGCATTGAGGGAAAGAATTAGATAGGAGTCCTGATTCAGAAATATAATTACTCAGCGACCTACCTTGATTTTCTTGTGTGGGTGCAGTGCAGAATCGTTTTACAGTGCCCTGAGCCCAGTGCCAGAGAAAAGATAACTTTTATCTGTCTGTTAGTTAGGTTGGCGTCGGCAAGCATTTTTATGCAAGCTCAGTGCACCAGCACTGCATATGTTACTGTGAGATGCACCCTTTAGATACTGTTGCTCTATTCTGCTATTCTAAAAACACAAATTTAGGGCCCCAAAAAACATTTTACAGTGTTTCCTGCATATCTGTACGTGTGAGATACACACTTTAGATACTTCTTCTTCTTCCTTCTTCCTTCTTCCTTCTTCCTTCTTAGATGAACGGTATCCGACAGGGGACAGAATTCGACACATCACCGGCCTTACCCAGCCATTGTTGTATTTTTGATCTTTCTCACTCTTTTTTGGGGTGTACCCTAATTAAAAAAAAAAATGAATTAAAAACAAAAACCAGTGTTGTCCTCCTCCACCGCCGCTTCCACCTACACCGCCACCTCAACCTCCTACTCCATATGGACCTCGTCCTCCTAGGTCAAGATTATTATTTTTTATATTTTTAATTTCAAAGTATTTTATTTTTCCACAAGCTTATCGATTTAAATTGAATAATTTTTTTCCAGAAAGGGCCACAAATTCCAACCATATGTGTGGCATAGTGTCGTTGAGTTTCTGAGGTTCTTAATGACTTCCTATGTTATTTTAAGTTATTTGCAGAGCACTTGCCATGCCCATAACGTTTTGCAGCCCTCTAGTCCTTTCCATTACTTTTTTAGAGCCATTTTAGTCCTCAAATGTCGGGGTCTCCATTGACTTCAATAGGGTTCAGGTTCGGGGTCAAGTTCGGTCCCGAACTCAAACTTTTTTGCGAAGTTCGGCCGAACCCATCAAACCCAAACATCCAGGTGTCCGCTCAACTCTACTTCAGAAATCTCATAATCTGAAGATTGTTGGACACTACATATTTTTATGTGAGACACATTGAGAAATAAGGGAAGGTTGAAAAGATTGTCCTAAATTATATTGTACTCTTCTAACATGCTTTAACTAGTGTACAGGTTAAAATGTGGTGACTTAAGCTGATAGATGGATCAAAACTGGCCAAATTTTTATCCATCTATGGTGGTTAGCACTTGAGAGAGGAGTCGACCCTCTTGAATGGGACTGTTGGTAAATTTTTGTTCGAACAGACTGCGGCCAATTGACTATAGTGCTGATCAGTGTATTCTGACAGCAGCAGAGTCCCCACTGTCAGAATGCAATGGCACAGCGGAGAGATGCTTGCAGGCCCCATCCACCAGGCTTGTGCGAATGGAGGCATTCATCCTTTTTTCCTTTATTTATTTATTTATTTATTTTAGCTCATCCTGCTGGCTGATTGAAAAAACGGAGTCATCTATGGCCAGCTTTAGAGCGGAGCCGAAAATATATTTTCAAATGAATGTATAGAATTGTACATGATATTTTTCTAACCTGCTCATTGTGCTGTCTTTACTAAACGATAAACACTGAGTTGTACTATAAAAGTGAATCTGACTCTGTGCTTGTCTTCAATTTGAATTTCTAAAATTTTACTGACCATTGGCATCTGACGATTGAATGACAGAAGGGAGGGTTTATCATTGGGAGGGGGTAGGTCTTCATCATAAGTTAGTAAGATGTAAAGGCCTTATATTCAGTCTGGGCCAGGGACTTAAAAGTTCCTCAGAGAAACCAGGATCAATGTAAAGACCAATGCAGGTACTGATAGGCACCACACTTTATCACTGTTTTGCGGTCTTGTAGGGTTCACTTTAAATAGAGTGAAGAAGGGAATATTTTAGTTGTATTTTTACTCCAGTCTTCTAAGACAGACAGTGTTTCTCAACCCTGTCCTTATACCCCCAACAGGCCATGTTTGCAGGTTTTCCTTTGATTTAAAGCACCTGTGCAAGATAAGAGTCAATGGCTAGGTATTTTGGACAGCTATTTTAGCTAAGAGAAATTCCCAAAACATGGCCTGTTGGGGGTACTTGAGGACTCTAAGATACCTAAACACATCAGATGGTCGTTGACTGGAGCGGTTACTTTTGATGACTGGCCTATCTACGGACACCCACAGATTTGAACAAACAGTTTTAATTGATAGATCTTTTTAAATTTGAATTATGTCTAATCCTTGGATCCTGACCTGGTCTAATGCATTTAGTTCTGGAGCTGTTAAATCTGCACACATGGGGGTTTAGCAAAACTCCTTTGGGACTCATTACAAAACATAATGAAAGGCCCAAAAACACACACTTGCACAAATAACATAACTGAGAGCTGCAGCCTGTATCTTAAATAATTGGCACTCCCCTGTGATTCTTCCATTGGTTTCACATCATTACCATAACTATAATGTTACAGCAACTATATTGCATTACTGTGACTATGACGTAATGCACTTTTTTCAAAAGGTGCAGAATGCATAGAAACGAAACTGAGCTCAATCACCCTACCCAATACCTATCATCAGGGAATGGCGGTGCTGAGCTTTGACATCTGCAAGCCACTCTACTATCAACTAATATAAATACAGCAAGCCAGAGATTTCAAAATGTACATTACCAGTGAAGAGGTCCAAAGATTCTAATGAAACTACATGTCTCCCAACTTTTTGAAATTGGAATGAGGGACACCTATTCGAAAAAAGTATTGCATACGACACACCCCCTTTTTAAAATGTGATGATTTGAAAGGGCCCTTAATGTATTTTTCTTTATGTATTGAGCTGTTTACATGTTAGCTATAAAAGGAAAAGTATACAGGTATTCCCAAAATGCTATGACTGCCAGGTGTCATGGGCCTCATAGAAGTTGCATGTCTGCTGCAGCACTAAAAAAACTTTTCCTTTTTTATAAATGTATAAACTAATCAATAAACCAATAAATACCAGTGCCACCTAGATCGGGGATCTCCAAACTTTCTAAGCAAAGTGCCAATTAACTGTCATTCAGGATTTAGAGGCCATAGTGTGGCCAGTGGGATTAGAAAACAGCCTGGTGGCAGTAGGAGTAAACAATGCCTCATCATTGGTTTTTAGTGGGAGAAACCATACCCCATTGTTGATATTTAGGGAAGGAATAGTGCCTTATCGTTGGTGTCAGTGGATGGAATGGTGCCTTAAGGGCCAGATACAGGCAAGCACAGGGCCACAGTTTGGAGGCCACTGACCTAGATGCAACTAACATTTTTAGACTGCTTTCTCACAAAGCATGCTACAGATTCTGTTGACACAGGTTTTGCCATTTTTATTATGTGTATGCACATAAAGTAATGTCCTAATTTTTTTGTATCATGCGGTAAGTGTGAATTTATTCTTACAGGGGAAAAAAATGGCTACGTGTATGCAAAATGCATCAGATACTTGGGGATCAGATATGGAGCCCATGCGTTCTGTTGCCTCCTATGTTTGCCAGTCTATGTTTGTGCCTTCAGATACACGTGGTCACAAGACAGTGATGACTACACAACCAGCAAACCTTGCTGATCAGCTCATAGGTTAGTTTGGTGTTAAAGGCTACTATATTAAACTGCTAATAGCTGAATATATGATGGATAGGAAAATCTGCA
Organism: Lithobates sylvaticus; assembly: GCA_028564925.1. Lineage (NCBI taxonomy): Eukaryota > Metazoa > Chordata > Amphibia > Anura > Ranidae > Lithobates > Lithobates sylvaticus. The sequence continues at coordinate 206,761,343 of CM053027.1, read as the reverse complement.
GATACAAATTCAACATCTCTATTTCTATTGCTAGGTGTCACAACAGAAACCGCTCTTGATAAAATCTCTTCTCCAGTGGATCTTTTTCCTGGAGAAAACGTAGCCATAAAAGACATCATATTCTATTACAGGTAAGCGATCCACAATCAAATGTCAAATATATTATTCTGTAAAATGCAGAAGGGGATTAAGAAAATGTAAATGGGTAATTTTGTTCCCAAGATCAATAGCTGTAAAGTAAACTCCAGTCTAAACTTCTTTCCTAATTTTTTTCCAAAAAAAAAAAAAAAAGATTAGATCTTTATCTCCCATGCAGATGACCGACATGAATTGCTTCCTGTTTGCCTTCTATGTGGTGGCATTCCCTCTATAGATAGAAAATGTATCTATCTATGTGTCATATGCTCAGTGTCGGTGTGTAACATAATGTATTCCGTCTGTTTGCCAATACTGGGAGCTTAACATTAGTTGTTTTACAGACTCAAAGGTACGTTTTTTTATTTTTTATTTTTTTTTTCCCTAATCGCTTCATAATCTTACAGGTCAAAAGAGGTTACACAGTCCTGTATTTCTGGACGGTCTACTACTATCCGCCTTCGCTGTAATCCTCAAATTGCTGACATACAAAATATATCTGTGCCAAGGTAGGAAATGTTCTTTTACATTCACATGTTCCCAAACAATATGAATTTGAAACTGACTGCACCTTATTTACTGTAGCTATATAGTTTTAAATATTTACAATTTTAATTCCTATGCAATTATTTCTAATGTAAAAAGAGACGTAGCAAACTTTTAAAATAACCAAATGAAAAAGAATTGGTAAAAAAAGATTTTTTTATTATTATTAATAAAAAATAAATAAAAAATCTCTCTATATCCTATATACACACATACATTTTTTTTTTAATTATACACTATTTGGTAAAAGAGGAATCAGAGGGCCCTGCTAGTTAGAGCTTACAGTCTAAGATGGAGGGTCAAGTGATACAAAATAACTGTGGGAGATGAGCTGATGGAGAAAGTTAAAACACAGGGGGTTATTTACTAAAGGCAAATCCACTCTGCACTGCAGGTACACTTGTAAGTGCAGTTGCTGTAGATCGCTGTAGCTCTGAGGGGAAGCTCTTCTGATTTTATCATCCAATCATGTGCAAGCCAAAATGCTGTTTTTTATTTTCCTTGCATATCCCCCTCAAATCTACAGCGACTGCACTTTCAAGTGCACTTGTAGTTTCATAGTTTCATAGTTAGTAAGGTTGAATAAAGACATCAGTCCATCCAGTTCAACCTGAGTGAGTGTCTACAATTGTCCCTATCCCTGTACATTGCACACTCACATCAGGCCCTACCCTCAAGGAGCCCACAATCCAAGATCCCCATTCATATACTAGGGCCAATTTTTGGACAGAAGCCAATTAACCTACCTGCATGTCTTTGGATTGTGGGAGGAAACCAGAGTACCTGGAGGAAACCCACGCAGGCACAGGGAGAACATGCAAACTCCAGGCAGGTAGTGTCGTGGTTGGGATTCGAACCAGCGACCCTTCTTACTGCTAGGTGAGAGTGCTAACCACTACACCACTGTGCCGCCCAGTGCAAAGTAGTGCAAAGTGTATTTGCCTTTAGTAAATAACCCCAACAGTGTATTAGTTAGAAGTAGGATAGGCCTCTTTAACCACTTAAGGACCGCCTCACGCCGATATACGTCGGCAGAATAGCACGGCTGGGCACAATCGCGTACCTGTACGTGTCTTTTTAAGAGCTTAGCCATGTTTCGCGCGCGCCGCGGTCCTGAGCTTCGTGACCGCGGCCGCGGGACCAGCGGACCGCGATCGCCGCTGGTGTCCCGCGATCCAGTCACAGAGCTGAAGAACGAGGAGAGGTCTGTGTAAACAAACCTCTCCCCGTGCTTCCTACTGAGACTGTCACTGATCGTCTGTTCCCTGTCATAGGGAAAGACGATCAGTGACGTCAGATGCCAAGCCACGCCCCCTACAGTTAAAAAAACACACACACACACTTAACCCCTCCCAGCCCCCTAGTGGTTAACTCCTTCACTGCCAGTGTCATTTACACAGGAATCAGTGCATTTAAATAGCACTGATTGCTGCATAAATGACAATGGTCCCAAAAATGTCCGCTGTGTCTGTAGAAGAATACGTATCGGCCTAAACTGAGGAAAAACATTTTTTTTATATTTTTTGGGGATATTTATAATGGCAAAAAGTAAAAAATATTGAATTTTTTTTCAAAATTGTCGCTCTATTTTTGTTTATAGCGCAAAAAATAAAAACCGCAGAGGTGATCAAATACCACCAAACAAAGCTCTATTTGTGGGAAAAAAAGGACGCCAATTTTGCTTGGGAGCCACATCGCACGACCACGCAATTGTCAGTTAAAGCGACGCAGTGCCAAATCGCAAAAAGGGGCCTGGTCCTTTGGCTGCAAATTGGTCCGGGGCTTAAGTGGTTAAAGAGAAGGGTTTTTAGGGATCATCTAAAGATCGATAGATTAGTAGATAGTCGGACAGATTGGGGTAGGGAGTTCCAAAAGATGGGAGACGCTTGGGAGAAATCCTGGAGGTGGCAAGGTAGCTAGAGAGCAGGAGCTTTTGGGAGGACCGAAGAGAGCGTTTTTGGTTGATATTTTAAGACTAGGTTAGTGATGTAGCTGGGGGCAGAGTTGTCAATGGCTTTGTAAGTTGTTCGTACTTTGAATTTTATTTGTTGGGTGAGTGGAAGCAAGTGAAGGGATTGGTAGAGACGGGTACTAGACACTGAACAGTAGGCAAGGTAGATGAGTCTGGCAGCAGAATTCATGATGGACTGAAGGGGGGATGTAGAAGTTATCCAAGTAGGGAGTTGCAGTAGTCAAGGCCAGAGATAACCAGGGAAGGAATTAGAAGTATGGATGGACTAGATGTTCGAGACGAATATAAGTCCGACTCGAACATCGGCAGTTTGTTCGTAGAAGAAAAAAAAACAAATGGGGCGCTCGTGGGAAGTTCACCCACTCCGTAGCGCCCCACAATGCACTGCGAGATTGCAGTGCATTGACGGTTGCTGATTGGCAAAAGCATGCACATCACCTGTATGCTTTGACCAATCACACCGAGATGTGCTGTGAGAGCCATGATTGGCCAAAGGCAGGGTGCCTAAGTCCATGCCCCACAGTATATAAGGCTGCTGCTGCTTACACGGCGGCCGTATATATTGAATAAATGGAGATTAGTCAGGTAGTTTGTGTGTGTGTGTGTGTGTGTGTGTGTGTGGGGGGGGGGGTATATAGTGTAGGGTATATAGTGTAGTGCAGAGTATATAATATAGTGTATTGAAGTAGTTAAGGGGAACCCTATGACAGAATTAAGAATAAAAACTGTGTGGATTCCCCCCAAAATCCATACCAGGCCCTTTGAGTCTGGCATAGATTTTAAGGGGAACTCCACACCAAAACAAAAAAAAATTGGCGTGGGGTCCCCCCATCTGAACCATACCAGGCCCAAAGCACCTTGTCCCCATGTTGAAGGGGACAGGGGCCTCATCCCCACAGCCCTTGCCCGGTGGTTGTGAGGGTCTGCAGGCGGGAGGCTTATCGGAATCTGGAAGCCCCCTTTAACAAGGGGACCCCCAGATCCTAGCCCCCCCCCCCCCCAATGTGAATGGGTATCGGGTACATTGTCTCCCTACCCAGTCACCAAATTTTTTTTTCAAAAAGTAAAAACCACAACAGGCAGTTTTTGACAATTCCTTTATTAAAAAAGAACCAAAAAAAAAGTGCCATGCGAAGGACCCTAAAAATAGAAAAAAAATTAAAGCTCAGCCTCCCGTCTACTGTTGTCTCTTGGCTGTGACAGCTGTTTATATAGGCAAGGACGGGGCCACCCGGTGACGTAAACAAGTGACCCCACCCCCTTCTGACATTTGATGTCAGAGCGGCGGGGTCATCCAGTTATGTCAGTGGGTGGCCCCGCCCTTGCCTATATAAGAGCTGTCAAAGCGAAAAGACAGCAGTTGGCGGGAGGCCTCCCATGGAGGAGGAGTTTTTTCTATTTTAAATTTTTCGGGTCCATCGGGCAGTGTGATTGATGATGGATGTACTTGCACTTTATTTATTTTTTTATTTTTATTTTTTTAAATAAAGGAATAGTCAAAAACCTATATGGTTTTTACTTTTTGACACTTTTTTTGGTGAATGGGTAGGAGTATAATGTACCCGATACCCATTCACATGGGGGGGGGGGGGGCGGGACCTTGGGGGCTCATTGTTAAAGGAGGCTTCCAGATTCCGATAAGCCCCCTGCCCGCAGACCCCTACAACAAATGGCCAGGGTTGTCAGGAAGAGGCTCTTGTCCCCATCAACATGGGGACAAGGGGCTTTGGGCCCCAAAGCACCCACTCCTCAAGTTGAGGGCATGTGGTCTGATATAGTTCAGGAGGGGGGTTGGGCGCTCGCTTGTCCCCCACCCCCCCATCCTGACCTGCCAGGCTGCATGCTCGGATAAGTGTCTGGTATGGATTTTGGGGGGGACCCCACTCCAATTTTTTTTTTTAAATGTTTGCGTGGATTTCCACTTAATATCCATACCAGACCCGAAGGGCCTGATATGGACTGGGGGGGGGGGGGGCTACAACATCTTTTTTCCTTGATTTTTCCTCTATATTGCAGGGAGCCATCCCCAATTAGAAGCATAGTTGTGTCAATGGTTAAAAAGAGGCATATTCTGGAGATGTTAGTGAGGTTAAGTTGGCATGATTTGGACAAGGATTGGATGTGGGCCTGATAGGATAGTTCAGAGTCCAGGGTTACCCCTAGCACCCTGGCATGCGGGACAGACTGATAATTGTGCCATTTGATCTTGACAGAGAAGTCAGGGGAAGGGGCACGTGGGGGAGGAAATATGAGCTTGGTTTTGGATAGATTGAGTTTGAGAAAGTGGTGTGACATCCAGTCAGATATGTCTTAGTAAATCAGTGATACAGTACTTGAGCTGAAAGGTAGAGGGATAAATTTGGGTGTCTTCAGCATAGAAATTATATTGGAAGCCATGGGAGGCTATCGGCAAACCCAGGGAGGAGGTGTAGATTGAGAATAGGAGAGGTCACTGGACAGAACCTTGAGTGACCCCAACAGTAAGAGGAGTAGGATAGGAGGAAGTGACACTGAAGATGCTGTGAGATGGGTAATATTCAAACCAACGGAGAGCACAGTCATGGAGAACAAGGAAATAGAGTTTTTTGAGGAGGAGGGGGGTGGTCAACTGTATGGAAGGCAGCGGAGAGGTACTAGAGAAGGAGTATGTAATAGTGACCGTTGGGTTTTAGCTGTTAGTAATATCTTTTATTGAAACTGAAATCCAGTGGATAAATGCACTGCTGAAATACGTATACTGTATTATATACTATATGTGAACTGTCCTATCTGCCAAAGAATTTACTGTATTTATCGGCATATAACACGCACAGGCGTATAACACGCACCTTCATTTTAGGATGGAAGTTTCAGGAAAAAAAACTTAAATTTTAAATAAAGAAATTTTGAAGCAAAATGAGGGTCAGTGCCCATCAATGCAGCCTCACAATTGCCCATCAATGCAGCTTGATCAGTGCCCATATGCAGCCTCACCTCAGATTACTGCTGCCTCAGGGGGGACAGGGAGGGCGGTGGGGCGAGCACCGTCAGATTACATACAGCGAGAGTCTCCTGTTTAATCGGTGGCCTCTTGAATACAATGTCCTACCTCCTGGACCGGCTTCTATGATAGACAGAACACTGGTCCAATGCCGGCCCAGGAAAACGGGGGTTCCTATTACAGAGGCCGCTGAGTAAACAGGAGATTCTCACTGTATGTAATCTGACGACGCTCATCCCACCCCCACCCGATTCCCTCCTAGGCAGCCCAAATTGCAGTATCGGTGTATAACATGCACAAACTATTTGCACCCGATTTTCAGGGTGAAAAAGTGCGTGTTATATGCCAATAAATACAGTATTTTGTTTAACCAATCTTTTATGATCCAATAAAAAAAAAAATTATAAAAAACAGTTTTCAAGGCCAGCTTTCGCACACCAAACATACAGGAGAATGTGTCCTCCTTTTTTTACCAAAAGCAAAATCTGATAATGGGTTGCCATACTCGCAAATAAGAATATTGAAGACCACATTAAAATCTACTAAAATGTTAAATGGTAGAAACAAAAAATTTTGATATATTAAGGGAATGCCCAGAAAGCCCATAACAGATACCGCAACAATTTGCCTTGCAGCTCATGGTCACTATAAAATGATGTATGTATGTATGTGTGTGTGTATATTTATGTTGGTGTATGTATGTATATGTGTGTATATATGTGTATATTGTGTGTATATGAACACAGCTCACTGGCATAGTGCGCTCTTTCCTAAGTTGTGGTCTTGCCAAACTGCTCCTACGGCTAATGTGTAAGGTAAAGTCTACAGGCTTGGCAAGATCGGTTTGCAAATGGATAGAAAACTGGCTAAAACACAGAATTTAGAGAGTAGTGGTTTATGATTCTTACTCTGAATGGTCTAAGATTATTAGTGGTATACCCCAAGGTTCAGCGTTGGGCTCCTTTTACTTTTTAACATATTTATAAATGAAATAGCTTTTGGGATTAAAAGCACCATTGCAGTCTTTGCAGATGACACCAAGCTATGCAGTGGAATAACATCCTTACATGAGGTCTACAACTCACAAGCCGACCTCAATGCTCTGTCTAATTGGGTGACTATGTGGCAGATGAGGTTTAATGTTGATAAATGTAAAGTTATGCACTTGGGGACTAAGGATATGCATGCATCATACATACATACTAGGGGGAGAACAACTATGGGAATCAATGGTGGAGAAGTATCATCTAAATGTTTTGGTAAATCATACCCTTAATAATAGCATGTAATGCCAAGATGCGGTTTCCAAAGCAAGCAAAGTCCTTTCTTGTATTAAGAAAGGTATAGACTCCAGAGATAGAAATATCATTTTGCCCCTGTACAAATCATTAGTAAGACCTCTTTGAATATGCAGTTCCGTTTTGGGCACCAGTTAATAAAAAAAAAAGATATTGAACTGGAGAGTGCAGAGAAGAGCAACCAAACTGAGAAGAGGCATGGAGGAGCTCAGCTCTGAGGAAAGTGTAGAGGAACTGAATTTATTCTCTCTGGAGAAGAGGAGATTAAGGGGGATATGATCAACATGTATAATACATAAGTGGTCCATATAGTGAACATGGTGTTGAGCTATTCACTTTAAGGTCATCACAGAGGACAAGGGGGCACTCTTTAAATCAAGAGGAAAAGAGATTTAATCTCCAAATACGGAAAGGTTTATTCACAGTGAGAGCTGCAAAAATTTGGAATAGACTCCCTCAAGAGCTGGTTCTAGCCAGCTCAGTAGACTGCTTTAAAAAAAAAGGGCTGGATTCTTTAATAAATGTACATAATATAACTGGATACTAACATTTATAGGTAAAATTGATCCAGGGAATATTCAATTGCCTCTCGGGGGGGGGGGGGGGCTCAGGAAGGGGCTAGGGGCTTCAATGCACCATCGGGAGAATATTCCCCCCCCCCTTCAATGAATAACAGCCCAGAAATAATACCCTGACACACCCCAGACCCAGTCAAGGGCCTGCTTGCTTCAATAATTCTCACCACTCTGTCACTGCTATGGAGGGAATGTGTGCTAGATGACAACCTCTTCTGTATTCTTTCAGTGGCAAAGATTTCTAAAATCCTGTAGTCTCTTCCAGTGAGGGAGGATCTTGCTATTTTTTCAACTCAAATCAAGTCCGCTTAAAAGAGAGAGATCTCGGTGGAGATTAACCAAAATCTGCAAACACTGACTGACTAGGTTTCCACACAAGCCACAAACCAGGCCCCTTTTTCAAAAAAAAAAAATTAACCCCTTGCCACCCAGGCCAATTCTGACACTTCTCTCCTACATGTAAAAAATCATCATTTTTTTTATAGAAAATTACTCAAGCATTATATATGTTGTTTTAGCAGACACCCTATGGAATAAAATGGTGGTCTTTGCAACTTTTTATGTTACACAATATTTGTGCAGCAATTTTTCAAACGATTTTTTTTGTGTACCAAGCGATGCTTTAATTTTTTACAGGTTACATGTTTAGAGTTACAGAGGAGGTCTAAGGCTAGAATTATTGTTCTCACTCTAACGATCGTGGCATATGTAACCTGTGTGTATCTGGATCTGATACTAACCAGTGCCTACCCAGCCACTGACTAGTATCTCTCCCCAGCCTGTCCCCTCACACCCTCTCACCTGCTGACCTGTGAATGGGGGAATCACTCCTGCAGTGTTATTGTGTTCTGCCAGTGAATACAATGATCAGTGTTGCTAACTATAGCTGGCAGCACTGATTGTTTTGGGGAAAACCTGACAGGCTGGTTGTACTCAAGTCGGTTAATAGGTTGACTTGTGTAAAACCAGGTAGCCCATACATAGATCGACTATGGCTGGTCTCTGCTTAATTGGTGCAATTTCAATCCATGTATGGCCCGCTTAACCACTACACAGTCCCTAAACAGCCTTCCACAAACCTTTACATTTTTCCTTCCCAGATTCCTTCATCCTCCTCTCCTATACATAGTGCCCACTGTCATACTCTCCACACTTCTCTCCTGTACATACTGCTCACTGTCATACCCTTTACACTTCTCTCCTATACATAGCGCCCGCTGTCATATCCTACACACTCCTCTCCTGTACATAGTGCCCGCTGTCATACACTTCTCTCCTGTACATAGTGCCCACTGTCGTACTCTCCACATTCCTCTCCTGTACATACTGCTCACTGTCATACCCTCCACACTCCTCTGCTGTGCATACTGCCCACTGTCGTACTCTTCACACTCCTCTCCTGTACATAGTGCCTTCTGTCATACCCTCCACACTCCTCTCATGTACATAGTGCCCACTGTTAGACCCTCCACATTCCTCTCCCTCACCTGCACATACTTCCCACTTTTATACCATCCATTCTCCTCCCCTATGCCTCTTACCCACAAAAACAGTTCTTTAAAATTGCCCCATTATTAGTACTTATTTAATTTTGTAATTACTATTGTGATGTATAGAGGAACATAGGGATGTCAGCTACTCTAAATATAGCACTTGTAAAAAAGTGTCCCCGAAAATATTTTTGAAATGTTGGCAACTATGCGGGTCAGTAGAGGGCCCCATGAGAAGCTCTTGGGTTCCAATGATATTAAAGCGGTAGTAAACTTTTCTAACGTTACTATTTTTTAGAGGCCCTGAGGTAGGTTATGCCATAATGTACAAGTATGCATAGCATATTAGCACATTAGGGTACACTTAAATTGTCAGACTGAGCCCTTCAGTGCTGTGCTGTGATCAATCCGGCCCGGGCGCTTCCATCGTCTTCCTTCCGGGTTCTGTGCCTTCGGTCACTTGCCTTGGCCGGGCTGTGTTGATGTCATTCCCACACATGCTCATGTGCATCCTCTTTCTCTCATCCCCCCTTTCTCTCTCATCCTCTTTCCCTTACCCCTCACACCTCTCTCACACTCTCCCTCTCCCTCTCCCTCTCCCTCTCCCTCTCCCTCTCCCTCTCCCTCTCCCTCTCCCTCTCTCTCCCCCTCTCCCTCTCCCTCTCCCTCTCCCTCTCCCTCTCCCTCTCCCTCTCTCTCTCTCTCTCTCTCTCTCTCTCTCTCCCTCTCTCCTCTCTCTCTCTCTCTCTCATCTCTCTCTCTCTCTCTCTCTCTCTCTCTCTCTCTCTCTCTCTCTCTCTCTCTCTCTCTCTCTCTCTCTCTCTCTCTCTCTCTCTCTCTCTCTCTCTCTTCTCTCTCTCTCTCTCTCTCTCTCTCTCTCTCTCTCTCATCCTCCCTCTCTTTTTAAATTTAATTTGTTATAACAAAAAATTGTTTGCATTTTTATTTATTAATTTATTGTTTATAAAAGGCCCCACCAAAATCCTCAGCACCAGGCCCATGATGTTCTTAATCTGGCCCTGCCCTTTTTAACAGAGTGTGGCTAAAGTGGAGAAGGCAAGCAGAGTGGTGCAAAAGTGACATCCAAATGAAACTCCATGTGAGCTACTTTGAAAATTGAAGTTGTTGCAACAACATCAAGATACATGGGTTCCCAGAGGACACTTCTTGACCCGGGCTTAAAGTCCAGGTCACCAACCCCCCCCCCCCCCCTAAAATCCATGGAGGCCTGACATTTTCAAATACCACTCAGCCTACTATTTGATCAGATTGATAGACTGGTGCAGACACTGTGACCCTAAACAATGGGTTGCACTCAAACAAGCCCTCTCTATCTTCCCCTAAGCAGACTCACATGGTGCTACCCACAAGATCCTACATAACTGAAATGACATCCAGAAACGCAACCTATCTCCCCACCCACTCACCTCCTATATCTAGTACACTGTAATCCTGAGTTTGTACTGGACTGAATGAAAGGTCGTTTTTCCAAGCCTCCCATTTCACACTGTGTGGACAGTGGCCCTCTATTAACTTCCTGATGATGTCCTCCAACCAAGACTTATGGAAAGCTGTACAACTCAGTTTCTCTGCTCCCCACCATCTTCCACATCATTTTCAAAATTCCTTACCAACTTTGAAACATTATGTATTCACCTGGGTTTGCTCCAACACACCCTGCCCAACTTCTACACATGTCTTTTCCAACCAAAGGTGGGCCAATTCATCGGAAACTTCAAACAACGGGAAAAAGACCTACAAACAGCCATATGCCAGAACAATGCCAAAAAATTGTTAAATTTTCAGTGAAATTCTGTCAACACATGATTTTTTAAGAACCTAACTTTAAAACCCTGTTCAGATGGCACAGAACTAGCCAGAGGTTACTGACAGATGCTGGCATTGCCGTAAAGACAAGGTCTTGATTATTCATGTTTTCTGGTCCTGCCTGAAGCGTAGACCAAACTGGACCAATCTCCAAGAAATCTCCCACCCCCAATATCCATGTGGTTTTGTAGGGGGCAGGATATCGGGCAGGTGGAGGACATCAGTCTCCCCTCCCAAAACAAACATGACTTCACGTTTTTGAAATAAGACAAGGCCCTCCTTCATGGAGACCCCTGAACTTTCTGCAGTACACTCAGTGACCATTTGAGGGATACACTGACCCCTGTTCATCTACTTCCCCCCCCCCCCCTTTCCTGCTTATGCCTCTGGGCCATTCATCTACTTTTCTTTCCCCTCTTCCCATATCTTACACCAGGGGTGCCCAACCAGTTGCCCGGGGGCCACATGTGGCCTGCGGAGCCCTCAACCTCCTGCTCTGAGATGGCTGGTTGGCAAGCCCAGATCACTGGTTAATGACCCGGCATCCCAGAACATCAGTGTTGTGAATGAAGCCAGCGGTAGAGGAAGCCAATCGGCTGCGTAGCAGAGCCACATAAGACGTGTATAGCGCCACCTCCTGTCACAGGTAGAGTGATACCAAATGCACTCTGCCTGGAACAGCAACAGCCGGTGATACCCGAATTGCAGACTGTTATAAAAGGTATGTTTAATACTATAATCACAGTGTGTATTGGGCATATCTGTTCTGCAGTGGTTACCGGGCTGCTTTCAAACTGCACTGAGCCATAGACCTCTGTTATTACCTATGGGTTTGGTGCACCACACCTGCAGGATATAATAGAATTTTATGGCAAAGTGCAGCTAACCCACAGGAAAGCTGGAGGGGCACTGCTATGGGTAAACCACAGCACATCAGTGTGAAAGCAGCCTTAGGCCCCTTTCACATGATCGGTCCGACCCAATCAGACCCTCTATTCCCCTCTATGGAGCGGCAAATTTAAACAGATTTGTGTCTCCTGCCTACCTTCAATCCAATCCGCTAAAAGAAACAAAAAAAAAACAGAAGGGGATCTGTCCCCTTCCATCTGGGCAGATCGGAGGGCCCATAGAGTAGAGTGGGCTGTGTCCGTGTCCGCTCCGCATATGCGGAGTGTACACGGACCTGTCATCCACCCACTCCGCTCATTGTGGCCCGCGACCGGTTAACAAGTCACTTAAGTGGCCCTTGCTCTTCAAAAGGTTGGGCAACCCTGCCTTACACCATCCGGCCATCACTCACCTTACAACCTCATTCCAGTTGTCATTCCTACCTGCCCCTCCCTTCTCCCTGTTCCTATCCTACCCCTTGTCACACACCTATCCCTTCTGCTTAGCACCCCCCTCCCCCTTTCACCTCCAACAGCATTTCCCACCATAAAAAAAGAGAAAAGATCTAAAAACATGCCCTCTCCTCCCTAATTCCCACAGACAGATATTGTGTCAGCTAAAGTAGGATGAATAGGGTATATTTATTTTCCCTATTAAAAATGTAACAATCTCTTTACTGCTTATCTGTGGAGAATCTCATTTAGTCTTTCATCTGAACTGTTCTGCAATGTTGAATGTGTTTCAGAGCTTATCAAAGCAAGTGGGTGTCATGAATATATACATACTGCATATTTTACCTAAAATATCTTTAGCTCAGTATAGCTAGAAATGCATTGTGACATCACTGCCCCTCCTCTCTACTGAGTTCAGAGAACGCCTTGTATTCACTGAAAAAAAAATATGGCATTCTGTGAATGGTGGCAGTGCCAGAAAAGAAACCCCCTATGGTCAAGTGTGCACATGTGGAAATTGCTTGGCACAGGATCAAGATTCTGCTATCACTGTAGTAATACCACCTACTGCAGGGATGGTCTGCTTCCCTGAGGTCTAACAGGTGTGAGATATGCATACCTACACTGCTACCAAGCTGGACCAATGTAAGTATGCAATAAATAACATACCTGAAGTTGGTGTTTGTACTAATTATATTCATTTTTTTTTTTATTGCTTAAAGCGGAACTTCGACCTCAACTGAAGTTCTGTTTTTAAAGAATCTTCCCCCCACCTCTAACAATATTGGAGGTTCGTTTTTTTTTGGTGGGGGGGAGCAGGTACCTAGTTTTGGCAGGTACCTGCTCTCACTTCAGCTGGAATCACCTAGGTGATTCTACCTGACGTTGTCCCTCCTCCCTGTCCACAACCTCCTCGACACTGCACAGGTCCCAAGAGGCTGCAGGACCATTCACAAAGTTCAGCACTACTCGCACATGTATAGGGAAGCTGGCTGTGAAGCCACAAGAAGTCGCAGCTGGCTTCCCACACTAGACATGCCAGTGTTGGGGACCCGAAGACCAGCGAAGAACCAGCTCGGGAGAGGACAGCACTTGATTCCCGGACTGGTAAATTTCCCTATAATAAAGTTCTGCAGTTACAGTATTTGGAGCTGTTGACTTTTTACATTTTTTTTTCTACAGACTGAAGAGCATCTTTAATGTGAAGAAATGGCAAATGGATCTGACAGAACACTAATTTTGTCTTACAGGCACTGCCCAGAAGGAACTTGTACTGGCTGTGTCTTTCATTTTCTGTGGGAGACAGAAAAGGCGTGTCCTCTTTGTACTGTCAATGATTACCACATCATCACAAGTGTGTGTCAACATGGAATCCAGGTGTGTCATCATAAACTCTTTTGATTATGTAGATTTTTTTAAATACGTTTAAACAATATTTTTTTTTATATGTAGTTACGATTCTTTGATTTGTGAAAGTTATTCATTACAGATGTATAAATTGTGTTCCAATTTGTTACAAGCGAATTTGAATCAAACAAACAGCTTGCTGTTATTAAGCTGAACATGGCCACTCTTTGATCTATTCAGAATTATAGTGTGAAGAGAGAACTATACTAAAGTTTTATATATTTTTTTTGTTTTCAATGTCTCCTCAGTCTTTGATTTTTTTAAAATTAAATACTAGGCCTGCTCTCATCTTATTAGGAGTAGTATATTCGTATGATTTTACAGTATCTCTGACGTGAGATTATGTTCCAAAGTAATAAAAAGGATGGGAGCTTAGCAGCCATTCAAAATTTAACTCCACCTTTTACACTATGGTACCTCTTACACCTACTTTTAGGATGTAACATGGTGTAACGGGAAACCACCCCCAAACTTTTGAAATTAGTGATCTGTAAATTTATGAATTACAAAGCCTGTCTGAATGCAGTAGATGGACCTGTAAGTTCTCAATGGAAAATAAGTGCAGTGATCACTGCACTTGTAGTCCATCGACACTTCCTTTGGCTTAAAGCACTTGGTCCCAGTAACGGAATGTTAGTGCATCAGTATGGACACAATGTTGGAGGAAGAGTCTGCAGAAGCCTGGCATTGCACTGCATTGCAGGCTGATTTGCAAAAAAGTAAGTGTAAAAGTGTAAATGTGCATGTTTTCCCCTGCAAATATAAGTGCATTTTTTTTTTTTCTTGTTCAATATACTTATTTTATACAAACCAGTAGTACGGACTATAAAACTCTCAACGAACAGTGACAAAAGTCATAAGGCATGACACTAGTACAAAGTAATGGGTGCATCTGGATAGTATAGAGGACAAAGTCCAGTATAAAATAACAAAAGTCAGATTTTCAAATTAGGTCATAGTGTAGGCAGATAGTTCTCCTCAATGCCATTTAAAGGATAGTCATTGTATAAACTCATTAAGCCAGTGATATAAAGAATAAGAGTAATAAAAGGTGAAAATAGCAAAGAGAAGGGTTGGGGAATAGCAGGGGTTCCCAGGGGTCGTTACGCGCAACAAAGAGTGGATCACAGGTTAATTTGGGTCTGACTATGTGTGCACTCAATATCATCCATTCGGGCCTGTCAAAACCAGATCAAGCCTATTTACAGATGTGAAAAGGCTTTTGACGCAGTCAACTGAACTTTCATCCATCCAATTAATCAATTTATTCACCTGGGCACACGTATGAGAAAATGAGTGGGTGTACTTTATTCAGCACCATGGGCACAGGTTAAAATTTATAGGACTTTGCCTGTGTCTTTCAGCATATATAATGGTATGCATCAGGGTTGTCACTTAATTTTTTTTATTGACCTTGGAACCTTTGGTAAAGTCTACCTGGACAAACAGGGACATCTCCTGGATCATGGTGGGACAAAAAGAACATAAGGTCTCGGCTTATGCCGATAACCTACTTTTTTTTTTTTTATTTCTCCTGGGCTACCCTGCTATAACTGTCCCTAATATATTCCAAGAATTAAAATTCTACGTTATCAAAAAGCACTTAATCTGTAGATGGCATGCTTTTTATCTGGGCTTATCAGCTACTCCTGATCTCCAATTTACACTGACACCTGTAGAACATTCCAAAATGCTTATTAGTATAATACAAATGAATAATAAGTATCAAGAATTAGGATACAAACTTCATGCAATGTACCCATCTACGCCAGCGACCTGTTGAATGAATTAATAACTTGTATAGCGCTATCTATGCAAACTAAATCGCCTCAGGGCGCTTTTGCTGCCAGTGTCTGTCTGGGTTTTTCAGAAGAGATGGGTCTTGAACTTCTTCCTGAAGGCCAGATAGTTTTCCTCCGAGCGGATGTCCGTGGGTAGAGCATTCCATAGCTGTGGTTCTTGTACTGCAAACCTTCGTTCTCCTTTTAATTTGTAACAGGTCTTGGATGTGGAGGAGGTTCTGGTTAGTTGACCAGAGAGTGCGACCTGTGGTGTAGTGCTTTATTTTGTCGCAGAGGTATTGCAGGGCTTTTTCTTGTGCACATTTGTGAGTGAGGCAGAGCGTCTTGAATGTAACTCGATCCTTCACGGCTAGCCAATGGATGGTCCTCAGGGACGGGGTGATTGAGTTCCATGTTTTTTTTTCCAGTTACCAGTTTGGCTGCTGTGTTCTGGATGGTTTGTAGACGTGAAATTTGGAACTTTGGAAGTCCTAGGTAGAGGGAATTTGCGTAGTCGAGTCGGGAATTGATGATTGTTCCAACTACTGCTGCTGTATCTCCTTCCAGGATGAAGGGGATGAGTCTACGCAGTAGGTGAAGAAGGTAGTGGGATCCGCTGACTACTGATCCTATTTGTGCATCCATCGTCATGTTTGAGTCCAAGATTACTCCGAGGCTTTTGGCTTTAGTGCTGGGGGTGATGAGTTGTCCGAGGATGGTGATTGGTCCTCGGATGGTGATTGGTGTGGACATTGTGCCAGGGGTTTTGTTTCGGTTTTCGTGAAGGAAGAGTTCTGTTTTGAATCTGTTGAGTTTAAGGGAGCTCTTCGTCATCCAATCGCCAATCAATGAGAGACAGTTTTCCAGTGCCTGGTATTGGTCTTTTTTTTTTATTGGTAATGCGTAGGTAGAGTTGGATGTCATCCGCGTAGGAGTGATAAAGTAGATCCTGGTTGCTGATGATTTTGAGGAGTTGGCGGAGATAGATGTTAAAGAGCACGGGTGACAGGGTTGATCCTTGAGGGACTCTGCATGTAATTTTTCGTGCTTCCGAAGTGAACGTTCCTAGTTTCACTTTCTGAGATCGGTTTTCTAGAAAGGATGCGAACCAGGGTAAGTCTGAGTCTGCAACTCCAGCTACTTCTGTGAGACAAGTGAGCAAGGTTTTGTGGTCTACTGTGTCAAACGCTGCACTGAGTTCCAGCGCCACCAGGAGACACGATTTTCCTTCATCTGCTGCTTCGAAGGTGTCATCCCAGATTTTGAGGAGTGCAGTTTCTGTCCCGTGGCCAGGGCGGAAACCCAATTGTAGTGGGTCCTAGAGTTTATGGGTGTCCAGATGGAGTTGTAGCTGTTGTACTACTGCTTTCTCGATTAATTTTGGAGAAGGTGTTGAGGCTTGTTACAGGTCTGCGGTCGTTTTGGGTCTTTGGAATCGAGGTTAGGCTTCTTTAGGAGGGGTTGTTGGGAGGTGTCAAGGGTCACCCGGGGGTTCTGCTCCATATTTTTTGGTCCTGTCCGGTTATCCAACCCCTTTGAACATGGGTGCGCAATATAATTATAACAAACATTTACAGAGCAGGTAGTCCCAGACTCCCTTTCTTACTTTTTTTTTTTTTCACACCATAATAAAATCTTTTTGAAGGCTTACAAAAAAATCTGTCATACATCACATACTTAATGTTATCTGTTCTTGCATCCCAGCAAACTGGAAGTCTACACTTCCTCTTCAATTCAACCATAGTTGCATAGAATTCTACATATAGAGGAACTCGCCAGTAAGTTACATGACAGGGAGGAACATTGCAGTAAAATATGGCTTTACTGGAATGCATATTTCTGTTCAAGCTATTTCTGTTCAAGCTATTTCTGGTGGGTTGACTGACTCCTTGGGTTCTTACCCTTCTCCTTGCCAACTCTTCTTCCCCCCCCCCCCCAGATTAGGGTTTGACGTGCTGTCCTTTTGCTTGATGTGCTGTTCTTTCTGCTTTGCTTCATCTCTTTGTGCCTTTCTTTTCTATCTATGTCTATCTTGTAATTTTTGCTTTATTTTCCTCTTTTATAATTGATTGTAAAGGTTCTCTTTTAAAAAAAAAAAATATATAAATAACAAACATAATATACTTGCCTGCTCCGTGCAATGGTTTTGCACAGAACGGCCTCAAACCTCTTCCGGGATCCTCCGCCGGTGCTCTGGGCTCCTCTTCTTCGCCGTGTTCCACCATAGGAAGGTGCTTCCTATGGTCACACAAGTGTGGGCTTGATCTATTGACACACACAGTGCAGCTTGGCTCTGTACCCTCGTCCCTGGATTTGAATGACAGCCGCAGGAGCCAATGGCTCTCACTGAATCAGGCTCAAGTAAGTATTTAGGGGGGCTGGGGGGAGCATTAAACCTCAGTGCAGAGAATGCATTAGGTAAAAAAAACCTGAAGCTTTACAACCAGTTTAAAGCACTTGGTCCCATATACAGACAGGTCTACATCCCCCTTTTTTCCCATTATATGGATTATGTGTAGCACATATCCAAGGGCATTGGAACATAAATTTCATAGTTCTGGGAACTGTGAATGCCTGTTTCTTGCTTTTCATTGAAGCAAGAGTGTTCTACGTACATAATTTATTTGTATGATTTATCAATTTTGTTGAGTTTCCCTCTCTTCCTGGATTGGATAATTCAAGTGCACTTTTTTTTGCCAGATCTTTCTGTGCTTTACCTTGTACCGACGCCATTCTTATTAGATATGTTAATTGTGTTTTACTTGTAACATTACCTGTCTTCAAGTGGCTTATGGACTTCTATGCTCTCGGTCTCATTTTGCCCCCTTAAGTATTGGAATAAAAAGAATGTGAATTTTTTTTTTTTTTTTATGGATCTGGGTACATTGTTTAAGGCTCTGGGTGAAAATGGATCTAAACCTGACTAATAAATTATTAAAAGGGTTGGTAACACATGCTACAGTGAGCACATTCTATATAAATGTCCACTAACAACTTTACAATAATGTTTTTTATTTTTCAGAGGACAACTGCATTGTGGCATATGCCACGGCTGTGTGTCGGTGGTGTGAAGCTTCCAGAATCAACTGTCAGTATTTGTAAGACCGAAGATTTCTGGCTGAAAGTGGGAGTGACTGGTGGAATCTGCTCTGCACTGATACTCACAGCACTTACTGCTTACTTTTGGAGCAAGAATCGAAAGTAGGAATTTGCCATTAACATACCTACCATTCT
The DNA here is from genome assembly GCA_028564925.1 of Lithobates sylvaticus. Classification (NCBI taxonomy): domain Eukaryota; kingdom Metazoa; phylum Chordata; class Amphibia; order Anura; family Ranidae; genus Lithobates; species Lithobates sylvaticus. The sequence goes on along the minus strand of CM053027.1, from coordinate 206,742,758 downwards.
TTTTAAAGTTTGTTTTTGTTTTTTTCTGCTACACATGCTCTTTAGGGTTTATTCACACCACTGCATTGCAGAAACCTGCTTTTACCTATTCATTTTCAATGGTACCTAAGTGCACCAAAGCACAGTGCACCACAACACACTGGGGGTTATTTACGAAAGGCAAATCCACTTTGCACTACAAGTGCACTGAAAGTGCAGTTGCTGTAGATCTGAGGGGAAGATCTGAAATGAGGGGAAGCTCGGCTGATTTTATCATCCAATCATGTACAAGCTAAAATGCTGTTTTTTATTTTCCTTGCATGTCCCCCTCAGATCTACAGCGACTGCACTTTCAAGTGCACTTTTAGTAGTGCAAAGTGGATTTGCCTTTCGTCAATAACCCCACCTGTGTCCTGTGCATAGTGCTGAGGCAAAAATGCAGTCTGCACTGCTTTTTGCATATGTAGGTGCATTGCAGCCCATTCATTTTTTAATAGGCTGCCTAATACAGCACGTCACAATGTGCTTCAACACTTGAAAACACATGCATTGCAGTGAGGTGTGGTATAAATGGCCCCTGCTCTAGCAGTTGCTATAAAAATAACAACCCCTGGCAAATGGCTTGAAATACAAATGTGGAGATTTTTGTCATTCTCTGCATTCATCCAGTTTTGTGGTCTGGGCTGTCATGGCGAATAGGACGGCCAAATCCTCATTGTAGCAGTGAATATTAATATCAAGTCTCCTTGCCTACCAAGCCAAGATGGATTGTGCTTGTAAGTACAGCGGCCCTGGCAGGAATGACAGCAAATGTCCCTTGGTGCTAGTGTCTCCACTGTTTTCTCCATGGACAACTAGAAAGAACTGGGGGTTGGGATACGGTTTAACCCGTGTGATTTAGTCATGAGCATTATGAAACCTTGCCAGATTTTTTGCTAAAATTTTAATAACCAAAATGGGTTTCTCTATCTGGGAATTAATGCTGCTTGTAACTTATTAATCACAGAATTCTGTGATTTGTCCCTTTTTCTTAATGCACATAAATGATTTTTCTGGCATAAAGCATGGTAAAGTTATTCACAAATTTAAATGGAGTTTTTTTTTTAAAAGTGTATGTATTTTTTGATCCAGCACTAAACTAGGGATGAGCCGAACACCCCCCCGTTCAGCTCGCACCAGAACCCGCGAACGGACCTAAAGTCCGTGCGAGCTTTAGAACCCTATTAGTTATAATGGATGCGAACGTTCAAAATCAAAAGTGCTAATTTTAAAGGCTAATATGCATGTTATTGTCATAAAAAGTGTTTGGGGACCTGGGTCCTGCCCCAGGGGACATGTATCAATGCAAATTTTTTTTTTTTAAAAACTGCCGTTTTTTCAGGAGCAGTGATTTTAGTAATGCTTAAATTGAAACAATAAAAGTGTTATATTCCTTTAAATTTCGTACCTGGGGGGTGTCTATAGTATGCCTGTGAAGGGGCGCATGTTTCCTTTACTTAGAACTGTCCCTGCAAAAAGTGTAATTTTTGCAAGAAAAAAAGCTATTTAAAATCACTCGCGGCTAATGTGAATTGACGGCTCCCGTAACACAGAGAACAGTCATTCATTGAAAGTCATTCATTAAAAAAAAGTCATTGATAAAAAATTTAAAAAATTTTAAAAAAAAGCGTGGGGGTCCCCCCAAATTCAATAACCAGGCCCTTTAGGTCTGGGATGGATATTAAGGGGAACCCCAGCCAAAAAAAAAAAATGGCTTAGGATCCCCCTCAAAATCCATACCAGACCCTTGAGGTCTGGTATGGATTTTAAGGGGAACCCCAACCAAAAAAAAATGGCGTGGGGTCCCCCTCAAAATCCATACCAGATCCTTATCCGAGCACGCAACCTGGCAGGCCGCAGGAAAAGGGGGGGGGGACGAGAGCGGCCCCCCTCCCGCCTGAACCGTACCAGGCCACATGCCCTCAACATTGGGAGGATGCTTTGGGGGTCTGAGACCCCCAAAGCACCTTGTCCCCATGTTGATGAGGACAAGGGCCTCATCCCCACAACCCTGGCCGGTGGTTGTGGGGGTCTGCGAGCGGGGGGCTTATCGGAATCTGGAAGCCCCCTTTAACAAGGGGACCCCCAGATCCCGCCCCCCCTGTGTGAAATGGTAAGAGGGTACAACAGTACCCCTACCATTTCACCAAAAAGTGTCAAAAATTGTAAAAATGACAGGAGACGGTCTTTGACAATTCCTTTATTAAATACGCTTATACCGTGGGGTGTGTACTATTAAATTCCTTTATTAAATACGCTTATACCGTGGGGCGTGTACTAGCCCCTGAGCTATAATTGGCTACAGGCATCCAATTATGGCTCTCCTCGCTGCCGGCGCTGTGATTGGCCAAGCATGCGGGGTCACAGTGCATGCTTGGCCAATCATCAGCCAGCATTGCACTGCGACTGGCGCAATGCATTGCGGGCCGCTCGCATCACACAAATTTGATGCGAGCGGCCCAAATAGTTCTGGGCTCGAACATGGGTTCGAATCGAACACCGGGCCCATCCCTACACTAAACTAAATGAATAAAAATTAGAAAAAATCATTTTTATTAATATCTTAGGCCTCTGGCACACAGGGCTCGTCTCGCTGCAGTGCATCACTTCCTGTGTTTTAGTGCACCCAGGAGTGAAAGTTGCAGCACTCAGCCCAGGGCTGAATGCTGCACCGAGTGGTACTGGCGCTTAAGGCCACTTGTGTCCTACCCAGGGCATCGAAGACCCACCCTGTCATTCAGTCACCCTGGGTTCAAAGAACAAGGTTGCAGAGAATGACACCATATAATGGCGTGGTAGCATTCCCTGCAACATTCAAGAGTGACCAACCAATCACAGAAGACAGGAGAAAGAGAGCACTTATGACATCACACAACTGTATTGAACACTCACAGAAAAAAATTTAAATAATTAATAAAAACAAAGGGAAGTGCAAGGGAAAACTAGAGGTGGTCTTTAAGTTTGAACCTTGATGACCCTTCAAAGTTGCTCGAGTCTGGAAATCCCATACATTTTCCTGCTTTTTCCCAGATACCATTAAGTCTACCAAGTGCAAACTTCTACTCCAGAAATGACCCATCCTTCCCTTTTGATCACATTTTTGCTATGCAGTTCAGCACTCTTTAGTTTATGAATCCATTAAATTTACTCTTAAAAATCATCCATTCATTCAAGCATGCAATCTGACCCCAAATTTACCGGTCTGCTACTGCTTCTGCTTCCCCCTTCATTGCTACATTATATATAGTTTATTTAACCCCTTAATCCCTTGCCTTGTGTTTTTCTACCCCTTTTACCTGAATTGCAATTGTGTTTTTTCTCTTGTTGCCTAGCTTGGAGTACAAGTATTCGCGGCTGATGATGAATGCCCCAACAAAGGATGGAGAGCTGCCAGCAGCTGACAGCTGTGCCATAATGGAGGGGGAGGATGCTGAGGATGAACTCATATTCAATAATCGTCATTCCATACTGCGCAAGTTTATGTCACTGTCTAAGAAGGTGTGTGTTTTTTCTATAATCTTAGTCCTTCTACTACTGTCTGTCTTTATTCTCCCCTTCAAACTAGAAGAGCCTTGGGTATTAATGATGGTTTATTTCTATTTCAGAGAACATCCGATGGATTTGACTCTGTACCTTTAAAGTCATCAGACGGTTATCATACAGACATGTGATTGAACGTTTTGACCATTGCTGACTTAATTTAACAGCATGCACAGTCCGAACCTTTGTATCCATTGTTGTGTTCATTTTTTGCCAAGTTCTAGTTCTATTTTTTTTTGGTTTACATGAGGGTGCCATTGAAACCTTCGCAGCAGCCGCATTTGAATCGCACATGCTTTCTGCTGTCAGCCCTTTGTCACTAATTATGTTGATTTTTAGTTAATATTTAATGCTGCCTTTTTAGTTTGCCTTTTTATTAAAGGTACCTGCCATGGGGGAAATATGTAGGATGCCATTGTGTGGCTGTCATGTTGATTCACCGACTTCAGTACTTTGAGTCACTGACCCAGAACAAGATTCGAGGTAAGGAATTCAGACTTTGGCTTTTACTTAAACTTCTTCTGGGTCCGTGGCTTAGAAGTACTGAACCAGGAAATTAGAATTTTCACATGGGGCCAGAAATGGCAGGGCACATATTTTCTCTCATAACAAGTGTACTTCGTTAGCATTCTTCAAACTTGTATATATTTACAAAAACAGAAAACAAAAACTGGTTTATATTTCGCCAAATTTAAAAAACAAAATAGTTTTAATATTTTGAAATAACCTGTACATTATATTTGTGTAAGGCATGTGCACCTCCTGTAAATAACACCACTGAAGGATTTATAAGCAAAGAAACTATAACATTGTTTGTTGTATTTTTTAAGAATCAGTTTGTATGCATAAAGGTGCCTTTAGTGACATTTTGTATATAATTTGATGATAAAAGCTTTGTGGTAACTTCTTGAGCAGACTGCTGTGTTTATTGAAGGAAAGACTAGTATGGCACGCATGGTTTTATATAAATACCCTAAAGCTGACTACATATTCCATTTTGACCTGACCTTGGGCCTGTGTTTATGGGCTTTTTTTGCCCTGAAACTGCTGTTCTCATCAAACAAGTCAATATGAATGCAAACGGCCAGCCCAAAGCAGCATAAGTCAGCCTACAAGGAGGTCTAATGCAGATGAGGAGGTCAAATGCAATGTACTCCAAAGGATCTCAAACTGATCTCAGTTCAAGTTGCATGTACCCAAAAACAATCTGCATTTGCCCATTGAATCAAGTGCAAAGCTGTAGGCACAGGCCCTAACAATGATCCTTCCATTCGCAATTAACCTCACATAGTGAAATTAAGTTTTCATACTTCCTGATTTCCTCCGTTACTGTATTTTCTCTCAGATGAAAGTTTCCAGGTCTGCAATCAAAATCTAACATTTTAATAAAGGGAGCAAAGTGAACAAATAATGCTTGCAAATAACACTACCAAGCATTCAATATCTGTCTTTCAAATTGCTTTGTAGAAACTTTAGACCACTATCCTATGCAGAACTGTTTTTTGTGTTTTTTTTTTTTTTTTTTTTTCCTTTTCATTTTAGTAGACGACAATACAACCAAAAAGTCTTGTATAATGCATAGAGCACTATATTAAACAGGCACAGCAACAAAGCATATCTGGAAAAGGACAAACAAACTAGTAATCCACATTAAAACACTAGTAGAGATAGAACTAGGAGGGTGGCTCCAATAAACATTATGAAAGATAAGTTGCCTGTGGGGCAAACAAGCAAAAACCCCCGTTATGAAAATATTTTTAATTTGCAACACAAAAAAAAAAGGGGGGGGGGGGGCTGTACTGCTTTAATTTAAAATTAATTTTAACACAAACTAATCGTTTCAGGTCATGCCACAGCTTCCTATTCAGCTTCCTATTTAGGTCAGGACTTTGAGCATTTTCAAAACTTTGCTACTTTTCAGTCATTAGACTTTCATTGTGTTTTTTTTTTTTTTATTTTTTTTTTTTTTGAATATTTGCCCTCCATGGCCCATCTATACTTTGATTTTAACTGATGGATGGGTGATGGAACATATTCATTCAGAGTTTTCTGACATAGAGTACAATTCCTTGCAAGGCATCCAGACTGAGGTAGTAATCTTCCTACAACATGATCACAATTTAACTACCGGTATGATTTTCTTAATGTGCAATGATGTGTTTGCTTTATACTAATGTTCTCACGTCCTCATTTCTAATATTCCTCAAAAAGCCTTGGTGAATATTCATATGCTTTCAAGGAAATTGGAGACAATAATTTTCTTTCTTCTGGTTAACTGTTGGTTCTGCCTTCTCTCCCATAAGATCATCATTTGCCCAATTTTTTTGTTATCATTTGCAGTACATGAACACGTGCATTTACATGAAACCTCCTCCTTATTAAAGCTACAACAGATTTGCAAATAAAAAAAAATTATAGAATAAATTAGGGCTGCGGAAATTAACGATTAATTCCTCAATTAATCGTAAATTATTTTGATCGGTACTCACCTCTCCGCCGGCTTCAGGAAGTTCCGTCGGAGATCCGGTGACGCCGCGGACATCGACATCACCGGACTCCCCCCCCCCCCTTCCCCAAGTGCCTCCGTCTGGTAACGAAGGGAAGGGGGGGGGGAGTCCGGTGACGTTGAAGTTCTGATTGAACGCAACGTGTATGGGGGAGGAACTACGCATGACGTCACCCGCTGCTGCCCTACGGAACTAACACGATTGTTGGCTTTACATGCTGTGTTTTGATTATCTTTGTGAGTAGTTTGTGTTTGAACACAAAAATGTAATCTTCTACTTAAGCGGTGAGCACTTAAATCTTTTCCTTCTACCCATGACCTGGCATCCTTGATGAGATCTAAGGAGACGTGAGAGAAGTTTATGGTCAGTGTTAACCCTTTTGATACCTGCTTGCATGACCACCTGTTTGCACAGGGGTCCATGCCATAAGGTGAGAGTGATTAGTTAGACCGGAGGTGGAGGGATTGTCACGCTACTGTGGGAAAAAAAATTACCTGCGTCAGTGCTAAAGTTTGAATTTAAAACATATTTAAAACAAAGTAATTTTTCTAATTAAAGTATATTTAAAACCAAAGCAGTTTTTGTTTTGGATTGAGTAAGGAATAGGGATGAGCCACCCCCCCCCCCCCTCCCCCGGATCGCTTCACACCAGAACTTGCGAACAGGCAAACAATTTGTGTGAACACCATTAAAGTCTATGGGACACGAACATGAAAAATCAAAAGTGCTAATTTGAAAGGCTTATATGCAAGTTATTGCCATAAAATGTGTTTGGGGACCCAGTCCTGCCCCAGGGAATATGTATCAATGCAAAAAAATGTTTTTTAAAATCTGACTGTGACGGATCCCGTACTCAAGATGTCCGCCGTAAATGCTTTCTCTGTCCGGTACCACACAATCCAAGACCCCTTAGCTCACCCAGTCACCAGACAACACCAGTGTAGGGTACATCAGGAATAATCTTTATTTGACATGTCACACAAATTTATACAGCCAGATGACTAAAAGTATAACCCAAAGGAAATCGCGCTGGACCAACTAAACGTGCAATAAAACAAAATTATAAGCAGCAACCGCATGTGATAAACATATGATAACAGATATACAAAAAAGGCTGCGCTAAGTGAAAAAATAATACAATAATAAATGACAGTGATACATATATCAACCAAATATTGTCATTGGTGACAAGTGGAGCAATACAAAAATAAAAAAGTATAAAAAAAATATATAAAATGTGGATATTGACATCCAGTGAAGTATAAATCTAAAAAATATCGGATACTGTGAACCAGTGAAAGCTGATGAATGCCTGTATGTGGTATATGACAAAAGTTAATGGCCTAGTGTTCAGACAAAATAAAGCAAATAATACAAAATGTCCAAGTAACAGTAGATCCAATCAAACGATAGCAACGAGTGACATCAGCCGTGACAGCAGTGACTTTTCCAAAATCATATCCAGAAGATAAAGTGACAAGTGCTCAGTGTTCCCACCACCAGGCTAAATGCAGGCTTACCAGATGGAGATGGAATAAACGCATATGGCTATAGCCCAGCCCAGGCCTTTTCCTCTAGGGTATCGTGGCTCCTCTAGGGTACCGTGGCTCAGCCTCTGTCCCAGGGATGGATGGTAATCACCTTAGATAGTAACGGTCCAGGGGATCCACAGCAGTAGGGGAGTATCTCTGATGCCGCGTACACACGTACGGACTTTTGCCGGCGGACCTAAGTCCAGCGAACAATCCGCTGGACTTTCCCGCTAGGTACGCCGGACTAAAAAGCGAACGGACTTGACCACACACGATCACGCTAAAAGTCCGGCGGTTTACGCGATGACGTACAGCACGTACGACGGGACTAGAAAAAGAAAAATACTAGAAAAATACTTGCTACTGAGCATGCGTCCTTTTTGGTACGCCGGACCATACTACACACGACCGGATTATCCGCTGGACTGCCAAGTCCAGCGGATAATTTGAGAACAAAACCTGAAACTTTAGTCCGCCGTACTTTGGCCAAAAAAAGTCCGCCGGCGCCTACACACGAGGGGATTATCCGCTGGACTTCGGTCCAGCGGATAATCCCGCGGGATAGTCCCTTCGTGTGTACGCGGCATTAGTCTCCAAAGAGGTTCACCCAGACAGAGAGGCGGGGGAAAAAGAGGAACACACCATGGGTGGAATCCAACAAGTTTATTGGTCAAAAAAATGCCAATAGGCGCAGATAAAACAAGTAAAAAATATTTTAAAAATTCGCGGCCGGCCGGCAGCAGTACACGCCCGTGCTAGGACGTAGAACACAGTGACGATGACTAAAACCTAATTAGCATGAGATAATTATCTTAATCAACACTGGACTCCTTCATTCAATTGCAGGGTTATTTAGCACACACAACAATAGGTGAAACACTCCTACAAGCCAGACTATACTAATTTACACAACAGACAGGCTGGCTGGAGTTCATGACATTTACATCTGACAGCTTGTGTCCCAACAGTGTCATTCAGTCTCTTGCTAATATGCCAAATACATATACAGAATCTATGTGTCTTGGGGGGCCAGCATGGACCTGAATCCAAGTAATACTAGCTCAGGGGTCCCCAGGCATGCAGCTCAAAGAGCACCGTTCCCCCAAATGCCAGGGCCCATAATCGCAAGGCAATAGGCTCGCATTCAGTCCCCTCCAACAGCCTCTGTCCCGGCTAGGTCTGTCACACTGACTTTTTTCAGGAGCAGTGATTTTAATGATGCTTAAAGTGAAACAATAAAAATGATATATTCTTTTAAATATCGTGCCTGGGGGGGGTCTCCTTAGTATGCCTGTAAAGTAGCACATCTTCCCCATGTTTAGAACAGTACCACAGCAAAATTACATTTCTAAAAGGAAAAAAAGTAATTTAAAACTGCGGCTGTAATGTATTGTCGGGTCCCGGGCACTATAGATAAAAAAAAATTAAAAAATGCCATGGGTTCCCCCCCCCCCAGTCCATTACCAGGCCCTTTGGGTCTGGTATGGATATTAAGGGGAAGCCCGCACCAAAATTTAGAAAAAAAATTGCATGGGGGTCTCCCCAAAATCCACACCATCACCCCCCCCCCTTTTCCTGTGGCCTGCCAGGTTGCTTGCTCAGATAAGAATCTGGTATGGATTTTTGGGGAATCCCTACTATTTTTATTTTTTTAATTTTGGTGCGGGGTTCCTCTTATTGTCCATACCAGATCCAAAGGGCCTCGTAATGGACTGGGGGGGAACCCATGCCGTTTTGTTAAATTTTATCTATAAAGCCGGGACCCGACAATAAATTACAGCCGCAAGCAGTTTTAAATTACTTTTTTTCCTTTTAGAAATGTCACGTTCTGCGGCTTTAGAATTTGCCAAGAGCACTGCATATTGTTCGCTGTTCGACTCGAACATCGAATTGTTGTTACCTGTACTAAATTTATTTTTATTTTTTACAGGGTAATAACTTCTCCGCAGGATGTGGGCAAAAAGATCTGAACAAATTAATGGGGTGGGCAACTACATGGCAAATGAGATTTAATGTAAAAACAATGCATTTGGGTGGCAAAAATATGAATGGAATCTAGGATGGAAAAGGACCTGGGGGTTCTAGTAGATGATAGGCTCAGCAATAGCACGCAATGCCAAGCTGCTGCTAGCAAAGCAAACATATTGGCATGCATTAAAAAGGGGATCAACTCCAGAGATAAAATGATAATTCTCCTGCTCTACAAGACTCTGGTCCGGCTGCTCCTAGAGTATGCTGTCCAGTTCTGGGCACCAGTCCTCAGGAAGGATGTACTGGAAATGGAGTGAGTACAAAGAAGGGCAACAAAGCTAATAAAGGGTCTGGAGGATATTAGTTATGAGGAAAGGTACTGAACTTATTCTCTCTGGAGAAGAGACACTTGAGAGGGGATATGGTTTCAATATACAAATACCATACTGGTGACCCCACCATAGGGAAAAAACTTTTTTGCAGGAGGGAGTTTAACTAGACATGTGGCCTAAGAGAAAAGGAAACCACCGCTTCAGGACAGCCCTCCAAGGTAAATACTCATCTTCCCAATCAAGGAGCCCCAGGTGCTGGCTGGTACAAACACAATTGGCAGGTAATAGCATTAAAAACTCTGGATAGCCGCACACCGGGAACATTTTTAAATCCTGTGCTTTTATTAAAAAACAAAAATCACATCAAAACAATCCACAGCAATGGGGGGGGGGGTACGAAAATTCTGATGCGTTTCGCACTGGAATCAGTGCTTATTCATAGCTACCTATGAATAAGCACTGATTCTAAAATTAGAAGAAAAGAGGTTTAACCTTAAACTATGTAGAGGGCTCTTTACTGTAATGCGGCGTACACACGGTCGGAATTTCCGATGGAAACAGTCCGATGGGAGCTTGTCAACGGATTTTCCGACCGTGTGTATGCCCATCGGTCTTTTTCTGTCGGAATTTCCGACAGACTTTGGATTGAGAACCTGTTCTCAATTTTTCCGACAGAAAACCTTTCTATCGGATTTTCCGATCGTGTGTATGCAATTCCGACACGTAAAATTCCGACGCATGCTCGGAAGCATTAAACTTCCCTTCTATAGTGCTGTCGAACGTGTTTTATGCCGCTGTGTTAGAGACCGTCGGAATTTGGTGTGCCCGTGTGTAGGCAAGACAGTGTGAGCGAAATTCCGTCGAAATTCAGACGGGAAAACCATCAGAGCTTTTTCCGACGAGAATTCCGACCGTGTGTACGCGGCATAAGAGTGGCAAGGATGTGGACTTCCCTTCCACAGGCAATGGTTTCAGCAGGGAGCATCGATGGTTTAAAAAAAAAACTATTAGATAAGCACCTGAACAACCACAACATACAGGGATATACAATGTAATACTAACATATAATCACACACATAGGTTGGACTTGTGTCTTTTTCAACCTCACCTATTATGTAACTGTCTGTGTCCCATTTAGCAGATTTTCATCCACTTTCTGTCATAGACACAACAGAGAGTGAGATGAAACCCCTCCAAAGTGAATGGAAATCCCTTCTTAGACCGTTATCAGAGAAGGTTTTTCAGTTTCCACTTAAGCTTCTAGTTGGTTGACAGCTGTAAAATTTTGGATTTCCCATCACTTTCCTCGTCCAGTGGCAATGGTCTCCAGGGAAAAAAATAAAAAAGTCTGTGAATGGCACCAGTGGAGACACATACCCAACACCTGCCAGTGGTAGACCTTCTTTCAGTTGTATTCAAAACTAGAAAAAACTTTTTTTTTTATTTTTTTTGCTTTAGATACACTTTAAGTACTTTAGAAGCATCACACAAAGAAGTAATTCTTGTTGCACAATTGTAAGCCGCATTACTGCTTTTACTTAGTAACAAAGACAAAGGAGTTGATTTACTAAAGGCAAATAGACTGCAGTTTCCCTCTGCAAAAGCAGATGCTCCATAGCTTTGTACAGAGGTAAGGCTTCGCTTTGCAACCCAGTACCCAATCACTTGCAAGGAAAATGCAAAAACTACATTTTTGCTTGCACATGATTGGATGATGGAAGTCAGCAGAGCTTCACCTCATTTACTAAGCTCTGGAACAACTGCACTTTGCAAAGTGCACAGTCTTTTTGCCTTTAGTAAATCAACCCCAAAGTGCCTTAGGGTCTACCCTTTTGTTGCCCATATTGTTGCTATAGCCAAACTGGGTAAGTGGTCGTTCTATGGCATTGTTGCATAGTAGCAAATCTTCAGCATACCAACAATTGAAGCTATACTCACATGTCTGAGCTGTTGTGCTCATGATTGAACTGCGCCCGTTCATTGTACAGGTTCCCTGCTAAGTTTATTGGGAGACAAAATTGAGCAGTGCTGCAAACCCTTGACAACTATGGTTCAGCTTCACCATCACTCTCATACTGGTCAATTGAGGCTATCATTACCACCAGTCAGCTTTACTCCCAGCTACCACTGTGCAATAATTTACAGTATCTCCTCCTTAATGTCCAATCTGTTCAATTAGTTGTACTATTACTGCCAGCATTCTTTTTGTTACCTATATAACCCTGTTACCTTACTACATTATACACACTGTTTTGTGCACTATGGTATTCCTGCCAATCGTCACAAGTTCTTGTTCATAAGTGTCCGAGTCTGGACAAATGAAGGTCCTCAGCCACAAGAAGTTAAAATGTCAGAGAAAACTACAGAATATTCCTTTTAAGTGTGGTCTTGGTCTTCTATGACATCTTCTGCAAACCAAACACCATAAGTAAACTACTGACATCTACCAACACACAGCTTGATGTTACAGTGGGCTTTATTCAGAAAACCAAACACAATTTTATCAGTTATAAGGAAACTATTTTTTTAAGATACAGGTTCTGGCCCTGGTGATAAAGAAAACAGGTTGAAATAATAAAGACATCTATGGTGTTCTTTTTTTTTTAAAACAGTGGTAGACTTTGACATCCAGTTCCCATTGGCCCTGTTTCAGTTGAAGAACCTCAAAGTGTGTAAGTTTTTTATTCTTTTTAAACCTAATACAAACATGACACTTGTAAAGTCATACAGCAGCACAAGTGGCCAGCATGATCCTAACGGTAGAGGGGACTCTTAGTAGAAAAGCCAACTAAATTTCCACATAAAGAATTATTTTCTTTTCATAATAGTATTAGGCTGGGTTCACACTACAGCAGGAGTCCTGTGCATTCCCATTCACCTTTTCAGGTCCAATTTCAGACCAACTTTTTGGCTAAATTCGGATCTGAAATAGACCAAAAGACGCACAGAACTCATGGGCAATTCGCACCAGAGATGTGTGAACGGGCTCCAATGAGAGCCGGTCACAATCTTCCGCTATGCGAATTGGATGCAGAGAAATCTGCATCCAATTCGCAATAGTGTGAACAAAGCCTTATATGCAACTGACTATAGGCTCTTTCACACGGGCGGTCCGTTCAGGTCCGCCTGTCCGTTTTTTGGGCAGACCTGAAAGGACTGGATGTCGGCGGTGACATGGAGGGACGGATGTCAGTGGTGACATGTCCGCTAACATCCGACCCGCTCTGATCCGAAAAAGTGTGATGGAGGAAAAAGCTATTTTTCCATCCGTCATCGGATCGGGTGACGTCAGACTCTATGGTCCGTCGTCATCCGATCCCCCATAGGGGAGAGCGGCACTCTGACAGGTCAGTCCCTGCACAGAGTGCAGAGACAGACCTGTCATCTTCCTGCACAGCGGTGGATCAACGGAGCGATCCCCCGCTGTGCAGAGTGGGCTCCGTACACGGACACGTCCGTGTGAAAGAGCCCTTAGGCATCCAGATTCAAAGTGTGTTAATTTAACAGATGATAACTAGGAAATGAAATGTGCACATTGGTAGAGCATTACTAATTTTCCCAAACTCGATTCAGCTTAATGTGGTGCAAACACTGGGAGTATTACATTTAAGAAGAAACTGTGCTTTGACCAAAATACCAAAAAATATAAATATAGACCGAAAACCTTATTAATAAAAATGAGCAGCAACTTTGCTGTGAGATATTAGCATAGTAAACCTAAGTATAACATATAAAAAAAAATGCGCTAATTAGTAATCATACCACCAGAAGTGAACCAATAAAAAAAACCTCTAAATCAGAAATAAATGTAAATGGGTATACTGTATATAAAGTTCAAGTGAATGCACATAAAGTCCAAGTAAAAATTAATAATTATGTGCTCTTCAAAAATGTTCCAAAAGTCTGTGCGTGTAGTAAGAAATCCATCACCACTTTAAGGATTCCAACTGTGACACCGCCACCTCAATGGTAAAGATGTAAGCTTTCCAACTTTATATGACCTTCTGGTTAAAGAAAGGTCAATAGGGCATGCGGCCATACAATCCAGGCCAGAGTCTTCCCAAGGTGTATTCAGAAGATCTCTGAGATAAGAGACTACACAACAATGGTCATCCGAAGATCACTCCTAGATGTCACTCCCATGGGTAAGCTCCCAAGACATGAAAAAGAATACTCTGCGTAGTAAAAATGTATTTAAATAGAGATTGCACTTACATCAATTGTAGAAGAAAAACATTTAAAACATCATTGCCAGCCGACATACAGCAATACAACCGTCACTTCCGGGGGGCAAGCAAATAAGGTCAGCAATGATGTTTTAAGCATTTTTCTTCTACAATTGATGTAAGTGCAATCTTGTTTTAAATAAATGAATACACCTTAGGAAGACCCCGACCTGGGTTGTATGGCCGGATCCCCTATTGACTTTTCTTTAATCAGAAATGATTCATTTTTACTTGGACTTTACCATTCAGCTGAATACGCACTACAGTTTTATTTTTTTGTGCCACCCAACCCAAAACTGACAGCTGCGGTCGGGAGCTGGTCTACTAACCATGTAAACACCAAAATGGGGAAATGTGATGTTCATGATTGTTAGTGCTAAACAGGTTGGTTTGAATATTTCCATAACTGCAGATCACCTTGGAATTTCTAACACGACAGTCTGGAGTTTACTCAAAATGGTGCGAAATACAAAAAATGTTTTAGTTTTGTGAAAAAAAAACACCTGACTGGACAGACAACTTCAAGCTGACAGAAATTGTGATAAGCAGAATGCACAACAACCTCAAACCTTGAGGTGGATGGACTACGACAGCAAAACATTACTTTCGGGTCAGCTAAGAACAGAAAGCTAAAGCTGCAGTGGACACAGGCTCATCAAAACTGGACTTTTGAAGACTAGAACAAGACTAGAACAAAGTAGCTTGTTCTGATGAATTTTGTTTTCTGCTCAGAGAAACACATGGTAGGTGCATCACAGGATCTGAGATCAACAGAACACCAAAGGGAAATTTGCAGCATGAATGTTCAGATGACCAATTTGCAAAAATTGCATGATACAATCATGTCAATATGGACCAATGTCTCAAATATGTTTATAAAAAATGAAATACATGCCTCCAAATATTGAGCCTGTTTTGAGAGCAAGGGAGGTCCTGTCCAGAATTAGTTTAGTGGGGTTTTAATAAATTGCTTGGTGAGTATATGCTCCATGTCAGGGGTCGGGAAGCTGTTGATTGATCAGATCGGGAGCTGCTTCAGTTCACCTTTCGAATTAACCAGCAGGTGATTAGTTGCTAGGATGCCAGCCGGTCCTAACAAACAATAGCTTTTAATGTGAAAAGTTAACTCCGGCAGCTCATGCTCCCGCCCTTCATCCTCTACTGTGCTGCCTCCCACTATCTGTTCTGTAGTACACCCGTGTAAGGTAGGAAAGTGCTACCTACACACTGCTGTGTTTGTGTGTGGATGCGGGGGGTGATGGAGGGGCGGAGGACACTACAGTGGTGGTGGGTGTGATTTGAAAGGAACAGAGGACACTTATGGGGGGCAGGGGACACTACAGTGGGGGTGATGTGAAGGCGGACAAAGGACACTACTGTGGGGAGAAGGGGGACAGAGGATACTACAGTGCGGAGTGTTGTGAAGGGGCAGAGAACACTACAGTGGGGGGGCGTGATGTAAAGATCTGCAGAGGACGATAGCAGGCCCGGACTGGCCATAGGGTACACCGAGCACTTGCCTGGTGGGCAAAGGGGGGGCACCGTGCCACATGTCCAAGAGCTGGCTAATGTGACAGAGCATGGCCATCTTTAACGTGTCTTGCTCCGCCTATCATCCCCACATGGTGAGTGGGTGGCCCCAGAGACGGAGGCCGCAGGGAAAGTGAGCAACAAGGGTATCTAGGACTAAGAGCCCAGAAGGGAGAAGACTTCTACCACCTCCCTGACCCCCAAAGAGGCAAGCAGCAGTGGGTGCAGCATCCCTAGTCGGTAGGTGTGTGTGATGCCCGGTACCTTCCATGCCAGCATTAATGCTGGCATGGAAGGTACCGGGCATCACACACACCTACCGACAGACTGGGACAGGGGGGGCACAGGAGGGACTGCAAACATGTCTAGGGGTCTTTCTCAATCCCCCTCTCACCCACCCATTTCTCTCACCCCCCTCATCTCTCTCTCTCACCCCCCCTCTCTCTCTCCAGAGAGCTCCAGAGGGAAAGAACTGCGACATAAAATATGCGATTTTATTGCATATATTATGCACCTGCCTCTCACCCGCATGTCTCTGTTTGCTGCAAGCCATGTGGACCTCTATGGAGTGACACTGGCTGAGCAGGACTCTGTGGGTGTTATTTAGTAAAACTGAAGAGCACATAATTTGATGCAGCTCTACATAGAAACCAATCAGCTGCACCAGATTTGGTAAATCAACCCCTCTGAGTCCTCCTGTCCCGGGCCTCCCTTCGGCCTCACCGGAGGACATGATGCCGGGGCTCAGTGGTAGCTTCCTGTAAAAGGGCAGAGAAAGACAGAAAACTGTTTTCTACTTCCATATCAGGTCTGGTGCCGGTCTTTAGGTAGACATGTGCATGACGAAAAAATGTTGTTTAGATTTGTTAATCTAGTTATTTCGTTTCTTTAAATCAGGTTGATTTGTTCAATTCGTAGTTGGAATTCGTTTTATGTCTTTTTCAAATATATAGATAATATATATAATATCTAGGGATGAATTACCTTCAACTTTTTTATTTTTGTAAGGATATCCTATGCACTGATGCAAATCCTGTGCTTTGTGCTGAAGGAATGTATTTCCCAGATTCAATGCATCACCAAGTTATAAAAAAATATCCCAAGCTTTGATTATCTCACAGAGCACTGTTTAATCCAACATTGGAAAATGGAAAGAGTATGGCACAACTGCAAACCTACCAAGACATGGCTGTCCATGGATGCAGAGATCCACAGCTTAGGTGGGAGAATCTGTTCACAGGACAACTATTAGTCGTGCACTCCACAAATCTGGCCTTTATGGAAGAATGGCAAGAAGAAAGCCATTGTTGAAAGATACCCTTAAGAAGTCCTGTTTGCAGTTTGTGAGAAGCCATGTGGGGGACACAGCAAACATGTGGAAGAAGGCGTTCTCGTCAGATGAGACCAAAATTGAACTTTTTGGCCTAAAAGCAAAACTCTATGTGTGGTGGAAAACTAACACTGCACATCACCCTGAACACACCATCCCCACCGTGAAACATGATGTTGGCATCAGGGGAAGAAGTCACGTCACCCGATACGCGTCGGGATTGGCTAACAGGCACACCAGAAGTGACACGGGAGACAAGCTTGGCGCTCATGGATGATACACTGTGTCTCATCTTGCTTAATGCGAGTGTCATTTTGTGTTGGTTTTATCAATAAATTTTACACTACATACTACACTATTGGGCTTCCCCTTCTTTCCTCTGCATCCCTCTTGGGACGAGTGTGAAAGTCCAGTATAGAGGAGCCACCATCCACCACAGAGTACTGATTCTTGGATTATTGGGAGGAGGACCCTTAAAAGAAACAGAGCGCATATCAAAGCCACCAGCTATCCATGCAAAGACCTACAGAGGATTTTGGAATTATTGATTTTTCCCATGCTGCTACCTTACAGCAGTAAGGTGAGAGGCCACTTCACATAGAGGTGTCACTGCATGGAATGAAGAGACACTTGTAACTTACTTCATAGTTTGCACGGATAAGATTGGAGCACCACTTTTCACTCCTCGCACTTGCATCCCAGGATTATTTTAGAGACATTATTTATTTATTGAGATGTTGATGTTTATTCCTATGAACACTGATTGATTTATTACTCATTATTTGTTATACAAGTTTTTTATTCGCCCTGGATATCGTTTTTCACAGTTGCATTTTAAAGGCTGTTTTGCTTTTTGCACGTTTGGTTCCTACTGCCATCTTGTGTACAGTTTTAGTATTACTTTCTACTTTATAACCTAATCATTGATTTATATCGACCCTGATTGGCAATGAAGAAGAATTTAAATTGTCTATACGCTTACACACTTTTACGCTCACATACGCGTGTTTGCGCAAGGTCTTTACAGAACATTTTACCCAGAATCTTGATACCAAGATCACCAAGATCCTGAGTATAAACATTATAAAATGATTACGCCTGTCTACAACTGGCCTTACTGAAATTATCCTTTAAGTATTTAAATAATTCACACTATGTTAACATTATGTATTACGTTTTACTGTGCTCAGCTGATTGTTCTATGCATTTGCAAGTTGATATTACTTTCTTTTACGTTATTTAAATTTCTTTTAATTTTTAAAACTATTAATTTTAATAAAAGTATAATTTAATAGGTTAACCATTGTCGAAAATCATTCTGGAAGAGGTTACATTACTTTAAGGTCTTGAAAACACACACTTTGTCACACATAGTTAAGCCTCAGTATAGTACAATACAGACAAAATGTGGGGCCCCTCAAATTGTGCTAAGGGCCCAAAAAGGCTTCAGCTGTCTCTGCTTAAAAGGTGCGCATGCCAATCAGTACTATGATAAGGAACATAAACATGTTTTATCACTAGAGGGCAGTGTGGTAGAGATCATAGAATTTTTGTGTTCTGAAAGAAAAGATGTGAAATTATTTTACATTCAATTATAGAGACTTTTTGTATATTGACTTTATATACTATCTGTGCTAATATATCCTTATGTGTGGGTGCATACTGTATTTGGCCCACTGGGCATAAAATAATGATTACTTGGCTGCAACCAAAATGTATTACCACTTCAGCTCCGGAAGATTTACCCCCTTCATGACCAGGCAATTTTTTGTGGTATGGCACTGCTTTATTTTAACTTACAATTGCGCAGTCATGCTACACTGTACCCAAATACAATTTTTTGTTCTTTTTTTCCCACAAATAAAGCTTTCTTTTGGGGGAATTTGAACACCTCTGCGGTTTTTATTTTTTGCACTATAAACAAAGAAATACTATTTTGGAATATATATATTTTTTTACTTTCAGTTCTAAAACATACCAAAGAAACAAATGTACACAAATCGAATTTCTTCATCAGTTTAGGCCAATATGTATTCTGCTACATATTTTTGGCAACCCCCCCCAATAAGCATATATTGATTGGTTTGGGAAAAAGTCAAGCATCTACAAACTATAGGATTTTTTTTTTTTATAGCGGGACTGCGATATTGCGGCGGACAAATCGCACACCTGACACTTTTTACACCTTTTGGGGACCAGTGACACTAATTCAGTGCTAAAAAAATTTGCAATGTTATTGTACTAAGGGCACTGGCAGGGAAGGGGTTAACATTAGGGTCGATGAAAGGGTTAAATGTATGCCTAGGTTGTGCTTACCCACTGTTGGGGAGGTGATTTGACTAGGGGAAGACAAAGATCCATGTTCCTGCTTAGCAGAAACACAGGATCTGTGCCTTCCCTTCTGACAGAACGACAATCTACCTTGTTTACAGATTGTCGTTCTGCCTATGCCCTGTACAATCGGCGGGTGCTGGCAGACATCGAGTACACGGTACCCTCTGCTGGACTTCCGCTGTGTATATTCACCCCAGACCCAGGAGGGTCAGATCACGTACTAGGAATGTGATCTAGCGCAGAGCAGCCACCCTGCTGCAATATATGTGCGGTGGGCGGTCATTAACTGGTTAAGGAATAAAATGTTATCTTTTTACATTGTATATAATAAACTCTGCAGATAAATGTGAATACGTTCTGTTAAAATTATTACTACTTTTTGTTTCCTTCTACCCTCACTAGGAATAACTGCATAGGCTGGTTCACACTAGATAAAGGGCGAATATCCTCAATGAGACAGAGACAGCAACTAATGCCCCATACACACGGTCGGATTTTCCGAGGACCAGTTCCATCAGATCATGTCCGTCGGACTTTGTCCGATGTTGGTGTTGCGTACACACGGTCGGACAACGTTGTCGTAATTTCCGGTCTTCAAGAACGTCGTGACGTAAGTCGTCTTCCACGAGACTAGAAAAGGGAAATTCAGCACCACGTCCTGCACCCGTTGGGCTCCTTCTGCTGATCCCGTGTTTATCGCGAGTTAGTTGAAGTTTGGGGACTTACGATTCGCGCTTCTCAGTTTTTTCACTCAGATCGTTACTGCTCTTCAGTTTGTGCTTGTCGTGCGTATCTGTTTAATAGTGCGTGTAGTCAGTTCGCATTTGTTGGTCATTGCGGCCTATATCCTGATATAGGACGCTTTGATTTTCACTGCTTATTGTCTGCTCGTTTCTGGTATTCATTTCATTCTTTCAGGCCTTGCTGTTTACGTACGTACTCGTCGCCGAGTTCGTGCTGTACGCGGAATTGGTGTCTGGCTTTTCGCTTTGAGCCAAGACCCGTCCATGAACAGAGTGACGAGGAGTATGTGGACCAAGAATTGGTTGCTTCAGCGTGATCAGTTCACGCACATGCCTTTGCTTCGTGAGATCCGGGAGAATAATCCTGATGTTTTCAGGAACTTTCTCCGGATGACGGACCCCGTTTTTCACCGTCTTTTGGCTTTGCTGACCCCTTTTATCAGCCGGCAGGATACCTGCATGAGACAAGCCATCACTCTGGAGCAGAGGCTTGTTGCTACGTTGAGGTACTTGGCGACAGGGAGAAGCCTTCAGGATTTGAAGTTCTCCTCAGGTATCTCTCCCCAGGCCCTGGGAATCATTATTCCAGAGACCTGTTCTGCCATCATCCAGGTCCTGCAGGAGGACTATATTAAGGTAACATTTCTACTTTACTATTCCCTTCTATGTATGCTCTGTTTGCTAATGTCTTGTATTTTTGACCTCCTTCCCTAATTACCATGATTGCAATATGTCTTCTGTATTTGTTCATTCCTGATCTCCGGGGTACATGACGTGAATTCTCTCTGCTGGAGCTCCGTTCATAAGCGATAAAAGTGCTGCGCCGCCGCATGCAAATGCATTAATTACAGCAAAGGGAAAAATAACCGACTCCATGTTTTCTTGTCCATCAGTCACCATCTTCAAAGGTGGAGCTATTGTTAACACTGAGCGAAGTATACAGGAGGACTACCCACTGGCTGCTTTGAGATCTTTTATGCTGATTTGCCCGACACGAAAGTGTGGGCAAAAATTCTGGTGAGTGAGTCTCCTATGGGAGTGGCACATTGAGCACAGGTGTGGTGGATGGCAAGAAGATTGTTTATATATTGATTTGAGAAGATTCACGGTCACATCAGAAGGACTGTTCACTTTTCCTTTTATTCAATATTTGGATCATTTTTTCTTACCTTTTGCTGGAACATTATTTTGCACATTTGTCACGATTTATATATATTTTATATATTCCTATATATTTCACTTTACATCATTTGTTGTATCACTTTCACTTATCACGTGGATTGATGTACTTTTGTTTTTCATGATTGCTTTTCAATTATGCACATTTAGATTTTTTCTAGCGCTACTTTTTCAGGCTTTAATTTTATTTTGATTATCACCTGGAATACCCATCTCTATGATTGCAATATGCTCTAATATGCTGTGCCCCTTTTCTCCTTCATGCATTTTTCCCTCACTTGCCTCCCCAGCATGCTCTTCTGGCCCAATAGACACCTATGGCCTAGTCACTTAAGCAATGTATTTTGTCTGCTGCATAGTATTGTTTTCCCCCAAACACCCCCTAAAATATGCACAAAGGTTTGCTGTGTGTTTTTCTTCATGCAGAGCCCCATTTTGTCCCCATTTTTTTTTTGGGGGGGGGGGGGAAACTCATTAGGAACCCCCTCCCCCAACTGCTCTGTCAGATGCTAACAATCCTCTATCTGCTGGCTTTCCCAAGGTCAATACACACTATATACCTACCTCTTTATAGTGGGCATCTTTAGGGATGAATTCAGCAAAGCATGTAGTGCAAGTGGCTGGCTCCATACTTTCTATTTGCTCTTTTTTTTGGTTATTTCCCTCCTATTAGCTTGCTAGGTAATTGCAGAATGTCAAAATGTGCTTCCCTTTTTTTTGGGGGGGGGGGGATTTGGAATGTTCTTTTATCTTTCCTGTGGGCTGCCAATAGTGTTAAGTAAGGAGGGTCTGGCCAAACTAGCACACATTATTGAGCCATTTGGCAATCAATGAAGTGCAGAGGGTTACCTGTCCAAAACACCCCCCCCCAACCCCTGGTTATTGTCAATGGCCCATCAGAAGTGGGGGGATTGATGGGGGGTGAGTAATCTGCTAGTGGGACCCTCTACTTTTCAGTGCAAATACTTTCCAGCTTAAAATTTAAAAGTCTCATCTTGTTCCAAGATGTTTAGTGTCTAATCTGCTTGCAATGTTTATGTGTAAAGTGACTAATTATTTTTTCTTGTTTCACTCCACAGTTCCCTACCACGCCACAGGAATGGCAGACTGTGGCCTCCCACTTTGCCAGCCGTTGGGACTTTCCTAACTGCGGAGGTGCAATTGATGGGAAATACGTCCGCATCGTCCCACCCCCCAACTCGGGGTCCTACTATTATAATTATAAGGGGTTTAATAGTGTAGTGATGTTGGCGGTGGTGTCGGCGACATACGATTTTTTGTATGTGGACGTGGGGATGAACGGCCGGATTTCGGATGGTGGTGCCATTGCGCACACGGAGTTCTACTGGCGTCTCCAAAGTGGCAGTCTGTGCTTGCCACCTCCAGAGGAGAATGCTGAAGGACTCCCCTTCGTCTTTGTCGCAGATGAAGCATTTGCGCTGACTCCCCATCTGATGAGGCCCTTCCCGATGAGGACCCTCACCCCAGACCAGAGGGTCTTCAATTACAGGCTGTCGAGAGCCCGCAGAGTGAACACCTTCGGGATCCTGGCCAGCCGCTTCCGCCTGTTTTTGACGGCTATTAACACAGCCCTTCAAGCGGCATGTCCAGGCTTGCCCCCTCTAAATGCCCGCGAGGTCCGCGAGCAATATATGGAGTACTTTGTGGGTAGGGGGGGGCATTGCTCTGCCTGACGATGTGTGAGAGGCATTTTTAAATAAATATATTTTTTAAACAAACCTATGATTTCTTGTCATTTCTGTATTATTGCTTATTTGAGCTAGAAATTTTTGCCCTTTAGCTTCAACAGTGGGAATGCACTTTCTGGGCTAAAGGAGGTAACAGTCTCTTCTTCCCAAAAAGAATCTTCTCATGTTGTGTGTGTGTGATACCTAATCTTTTGTCTAGAGAAGGTTTGTAGTGCATAACTGACACCCAAAATACTCCTTTTCATCACCATGTCAGACATGTGTGTATTCCCAAAAATGGTGTGCTACGTGTTTTCGGACAAAGCACTGTGGGTGTCATTTACATAAGTCAAATCCACTATGCACTACAAGTGCACTGCAAAAGTGCCCTGGAAAATACACTTGCAGTGCAAACTGGAATTGCCTTTAGTAAATAACACCCATTGCCCCCCAAATCCTTTACATTTGACATACATAATGCTTTTGTGTTTTTAAATAAGGAAGCCACACATTTAGAAAATTTAAAAAGTTTACTTGCAACACATTCACAAGTGCGTTTCCAAACTTCTTGGCAAAACTGACAAGATCTTGGTTCTTTCGAACATTGTTTACTAACATTCCGCATTTGTTAAAACCAGGCATGGAGCAAAACAGAACATAGGAACTTGCAAAGTTCAACTTTCTAAAGTGAAGACAAGATCAGACATGACTATATGTTCAAAGTGTGTTTGATCTTGTCTTCATCACATGGGGTGTCACCCCTGGAAACTGGAAATTTAGAACATGCACACAATTTGGGTCTGGAAATGGACATTAGATGGTAAAACACATGCGTAGAATGTTCAAAAGTGCCATTTCCCATCATGGGGATCAATGGACGTGTTTTGGGGGTGCAACCCCTTCACCACACCCACTTTAGTAGTTAGTAAAGTGGTTGCACCCCCAAAAAAACGTTGTCATTCATCCACCATGATGGGAGCTAGCACATGTGGACACAATGTGTGCATGTTCCAAATTTCACACAGTTCTTAAGTTGCAAATGTTGTCACAAACAGCCACAAATGTGTGTTATGAATTACTTGGTGCGTTTTCAGATTTTCCCTAAAACATCAATGATGTTCTTCAATTTTTGTTGAACATCATTGATGTTTTGCTTTATCTCATCTAGATCTCGATTGCAGACCATTATCTCCCCGATGAGTACGTGTGCACTTTCAGTGGTAAAGTGCGATTCTTCTTCCACAACATCCACGTCACCTAAAAAAAACAAAAAAAAAATGTCTCTTGGAAATGAGGCAGGCATACATTGATTAGCTTACCAGTAGCTGTGTTCTCCCACACTCACCTGTTGTGGTGACAAGTTCTCCAACTTCTATAATCTCTCCTTCCTCCTCCTCCTCTGCTTCTGGTCTTTCCCCTTCTTTGGGAGGTGTGGTTTTTCTGGTTTCCTCAGACGTCCCGAGTTTTTGCTCCCCTATGAGAATGTACAAAAGGAAGATTTAGCACCACAATCTATTGAGGGCAGAAATAGGAAATGTCAAACATTGCTTGAAAGTGAGGGACAATATTTTTGGTTGGCCAGTTACAAATGACAACAACATGAATGTAGTCACTTTGTAAAGGTGCTAAACTTACTAGCTTTTTGGTAGAAGTTTGTCTGATGGAGACACCCCTCTAGTATCCACTGGAGCACATGTGTGGAAAAGCATAATAAAAAGGGGGTTTGGGTGTCCCAGCACTAGTGCTCTAGAGTCCAGATGGGTAAACAGCTACTGAGTGACCTCTCCTTTACATTGAATAAATTAGCTTGACATTCTTGATGACATCTCTATTGAGAACAAACTTCCTTTCACTAAAAACTTCACCAAACCTCGTATTATAAGTGGCCGAACGATCGAGGTTGAGTACGATCGAATGGACACACACGAACATGACACTGGCAGAAAGATCGAGGTTGAGTACGATCGAATGCACAGACGAACATGAAAGTGGCCATTTTCTAATGTACAACATTGAAAAAATACAAACACATGGAGCAGTATGCAAGCAAAAAATCAAAACACAAAACACAACTACTTACTTTTTTGAAGAACTCGCTTGATCTTTCTGTACTGATCGGGCTCCCTCAGTTTCAGGTCTGACCAGCGTTTCCTCAGTTGCTCCTTGGATCGTTGTACCCCAAAATAATTGTACAGCCTCCTCACAACTTTAGACATGATCTTGGCCTTTCGGACATTGGGGTTGAGGTAATGCCCATACTTCCCATCATAGTCGCTCCTCTTTAATATGTCCACCATCTCCAACATTTCTCCAAATGACATATTGGAGGCCTTGAATTTCAGGCTCTGGGATCGGGACGTTTCTTCGTCCTCCTCCTCATTGGTGTAATATTTGGGGCGCACCTGATGTGTCCCTGCCATGTGTTCTCCCCACTGCGCTGTAAAGAGAAGGGGTGGGGAATAGACGAGAAAGATTGTCAGGAGCGGGCGGAGTTTGACGCATGCGCACTGTATATCACACGCCTGTGTCGTAGCCACGATCTGTGAGACGAGGGGAGAGAAAAAGCTCACGCACGAGACGATCGCTAGAACGAAAGTACAATTTGAAGTTTGTACATAACTAGCCTAGACTGATTAGACCTTGAGGCTTATTTATGGAGAAGATTAGGAGAGTTTAGCCTGACATTATTTATAGTGTTTTGTGTGGTGTTATGTCTTGCAGAGATTATGGAGGGCTTCAACCATGTGAGTTTTCTCCCCCTCTTCATTGATAAGTATAGGGAAATGCCCCTATTATGGCAGGCTAAACACAGAGATTACAGCAACAAACCAAAGAGGTACGCACAGGGGTCAAGTCCTGGGAAAAAAGTGTGGGAACTCCCACCCAAGATCCACTCGCCCACCAAAAAAAAAAAATGATACGCTCATATGCACGAACGCTTCAAAAGTGGTATTTTTCATCCAATTTTCATATTGTGTGTATGAAGCTTAATTGTTAGTACATAAAAAAAACAAAAAAACAATCCTCAATAAACATAAATATGGTAATTCTCAGAATAATCAGCATTCATTCAATTGTGCTTCCATGCAAATGTGAACATCATGTTCTGATCTTTATTGGGGAATTTTATTTTGTATATAGAGTGTTTATGCTGCACATTATCGGACAGAATGCTTGGGGAGATAGTGATGTGTTCCTGCTTAGGAGATGTATGTTAGCTTGGGGGGCTGCAAACTCTGCAGGGCTCCAACACACACTCGCTGCTATTCCAACCCTTCACATATTTCCACATAAACTTCCCTCCTGGCATTAAACTTTGCCAGGTATTGTGCTCAGTTTACCACCCAAAACTGATGTTCATCCCTCAGCTCACCTCTCTCCCTGCATGTCCTGTGAGCAGAATAGCTGTGCTCCTCCTCTGGGTTCTCTCATCATATGGCACTGAAGATAGAGGAGGGGGGAATTCAGTGGGAGCAAGTATGCAGGAGACTAGGTGGGGGGGGAGATGAGGAGACAGAAAATCAGGAGGGGCCGGCGGGGGGAGGAGGGCATCACGAGAGGTCTGACTAAATACAATCTCTTAGCAGCAGGACCTGATCTACCTGTCAGCTATCTGTGATTGACAGGTAGATCAAAGTAGAAGCACTCATGGGGCCCCCTACTGGCAATGCCTGAATGTCAGGTGTGCGGCACTTACTATTGCGAGCTGTGTCGGCAGCTGCTGGTGTAGCACCTGCCACACACCTCGCATACTTCAAAGTCTTGCAGGACACGGCTGCTAAAGGGAACTGAGTTCCTGTTGTGGAAAAAGTACAGGAACTCCGTTCCCATGCGTTCCCGCAGGACTTGAGCCCTGGGTACGCAGCCATGAAGAAACTTGTGGAATTTGTAAAGCCAACAATCCCCACGGCAACCGTGGAGAAGTTAAGACTCAAAATTGGCAGCCTGAGGAGTACCTATTTCAGGGAGAGCAATAAGGTCCTGAAGTCCCAAGCATCTGGAGCTGGAGCAGCACAGGTCCATGTCCCCACGCTCTGGTATTATGACAGGCTCCATTTTCTCAAAGACCAGGCTAATGTCAGGGAGTCACTCTCGACTCTTCCTTGCACGCGTCCTTCCATGCACGCCACCCCTGATGAGGCTTCCGAGGAGCAACCTGGGCCTTCCAGTCTGGAAGATGTGGAGGAGCCCAGCTTGAGCCAGGTATAGTAGTTTTGGAACCATTTTTGGGAATAATGAATGATGTTCACTTAATTCAGGATCCCCAATTGCTTAGTTCCTAATCGTGTTTGACATATCAACGGACAGTAGTGTTGGAGACATTTGGGGCAAGAATATAAACTGCTGGGCTGATAATAGTATGGTTTTCTATTTGTCAACATTTTGCAACAGTCACTAGATGAAAATTGTGTGTGTTTGATGAACAAATAACTGAAACTATGTCCCTTTTTCATACACAGGAAGACCTCAGCCAGGAGGTGGCTGTGGAATGTGGCAGTCAGGAGGAGGAAGGGGTTAGTGGCAGCCAAGAGGTGGGTAGTGGCAGCCAAGAGGGGGGTAGGCGTAGGAGCCTGACTGTCTCCCAAGTCCCTCCCCTTCGCCTTCCCTACAAAAGGGCGAGAAGGGTGGGGGAGGTGGGAGAGTCAGCGCTCCAGCTGATCAGAGATGCTTCAGCCTCCCTACATGCCACACCCACCTACGAGGAGGCCTTTGGCTCTTTGGTTGCCACGAAAATGAAGGAGATAGAGGCAGGGCAACGCAGCATGTGTGAGGGGGTCATCCTCAAGGTCCTAAATAAGGGGATGGCTGGGGGGATGACCCCACTCACACATGTTTGCGATAGTGACCATGCTCCGCCTCCTCCTCCTCCTCCTTCTGCCACCCCACCAGCACCACAGCGTGGAAGGAAGCGTACAAGGAAGACAAGAGAGTGACGACCTGGATTCAGTCTGGTCTGAGAGAAGATGGAGCCTCTCGTAGTACCAGAGCCTGGGGACCTAGATGGCATCTGCTGCAGTTCCGGATGTTTTGGACTTCAGGACCAGATAGCACTCCCCTTAAGATACGTACTCCTCAGGCCACCAATTTTAGAAGCTTCAAAAATGATGTTTGCCGTGGGTGTCCAAGGCTTTGCTAATTCCCCAAGTTTCTCCATCGCTGCGTTCCTCTTTGGTTTGTTGCTGAGACCTAAATAAAGGTATTTTTGATTTGAAAAAAATATTGCCTATTGTGTTTTACTTTTCTACAATGACAGTTTATTTGTGAGTAGGCTGGTACATTTCACAAATCATAAAGTCCAATTAACAAGGGGCACCAACAACAAACAAACTCCTACTAAATTTAAGCAACAAATACAAATGTTAATAATGTTGTTTTGCTAAGTTGAGACACATAACCCCCCTCAAAAATCTAAATAAATTATCCTGAAAATATGTATTCCAAACAAAATAAAAAAAAGACAAATCATCCCAAAAATATAACAAACATTCTTTTACGATCTGAGGAAAAATAAACATCTAGTCAAGAAATCCTGAAAAAGAATAAATAAATAAGTTTGTGAGAAGTGAGTGTGAATAGGAGCAGCTAAAACACGTCATTCTTCTTGCATTGTAAAGAAAAAGAGAATGCGCTGCATTAAAGACATTTTAACATTGCAGCGTGACGAATGTGCTGTGTCGATTAAGAACGGTAGTTTTACCTGACCGAGCGCTTCCGTCACAGAATTTCTTCTGAGCATGCGTAGCACTTTGTCCGTCGGACTACGCTACACACGATCGGAATTGGTGTGATCGGACTTTGTTGTCGGAAAATCTATCCAGCAGGAGATAGAACTTTGTCCGTCGGACAATCCGAGGTAAACTGTCCGATGGTGCCTACACACGGTCGGAATTTCCGACAACATTGTCCGATAGGACAGAATCCATCGGAAAATCCGACCGTGTGTATGGGGCTTAAAACCTGCTCACTGGAGCGCGGGCTGTTGAGGGGTGGGGGTGGCTGCCCCAGGCTCTCAGCAGCGTACTGAGAGACTGAGCCAGCTGCCAGTCAGGCATCTGGGTGGATCCCAACGTTATTGTCAGGATACCTTCAGAGCCTGAACTGGTTCTGTAATGTCAGCCAACAGCAGACTTTAGCCCACTGTCTGCTGAATCTGGGTCACAGGAGTGCAGAACTAAGTGCACTCCTGTGACCCAGAGGAGTATAACCAAATAAGTGTAGCACCCTGGAGTCTAGTCAGGGAGTTCCTCCCAAATTTACTTGCCAAGAGTAATAGGGGAGTAGGGGACCCCAAAGCACCCACCCCATGTTGAGGGCACGTGGCCTGGTATAGTTCAGGAGGGGGGGTGCTCGTTCTCCTTACATCAGTGCCCCCAGAGAGCCTCCCCCTACATCAGGGTCCCAGAAAGCCCCTCCTTACATCAGTGTCCTCAGAGAGCCCCTCCTTACACCAGGGTCCCCAGAGAGCCTCCCCCTACACCAGGGTCCCCAGAGAGCCTCCCCCTACACCAGGGTCCCCAGAGAGCCCCCCCTTACATCAGGATCCCCAGAGAGCCTCCTCTTACATCAGGATACCCAGAGAGCCTCCCCTTACATCAGGGTCCCCAGAGAGCCTCCCCTTACATCAGGGTCCCCAGAGAGCCTCCCCTTACATCAGGGTCCCCAGAGAGCCTCCCCTTACATCAGGGTCCCCAGAGAACCTCCCCTTACATCAAGGTCCCCAGAGAGCCTCCCCTTACATCAGGGTCCCCAGAGAGCCCCCCTTAAATCAGTGTCCTCAGAGAGTCTGCCCTTACATCAGGGTCCTCAGAGAGTCTGCTCTTACATTATGGTCCCCAGAAAGCCCCTCCTTACATCAAAGTCCACACAGATGTCCCCCTTACATCAGAGTCCACACAGAGGTCCCCCTTACATCAGAGTCCGCACAGAGGTTCCCCCTTACATCAGAGTCCGCACAGAGGTTCCCCCTTACATCAGAGTCCGCACAGAGTTCCCCCTTACATCAGAGTCCGCACAGAGGTTCCCCCTTACACCAGAGTCCGCACAGAGGTTCCCCCTTACATCAGAGTCCGCACAGAGGTTCCCCCTTACATCAGAGTCTGTACAGAGGTTCCCCCTTACATCAGAGTCTGCACAGAGGCCCTCCTTACATCAGAGTCCACACAGAGGTCCCCCTTACATCAGAGTCTGCTCAGAGCCCCCCTTACATCAGAGTCCACACAGAGCCCCCCCCTTACATCAGAGTCTGCACAGAGACCCCCCTTACATCAGAGTCTGCACAGAGCCCCCCCCCTTACATCAGAGTCTGCTCAGAGACCCCCCTTACATCAGAGTCTGCACAGAGCCCCCCTTACATCAGAGTTTGCACAGAGCCCCCCTTTACATCAGAGTTTGCACAGAGCCCCCCTTTACATCAGAGTCTGCACAGAGCCCCCATCTTTACATCAGAGTCTGCACAGAGCCCCCCCCCTTATAGGACAATAGGACAGAGTGTCCCAGTCCTATTGTGCCCACACTGCCCAGTGACACTGACCTGCTCTCTTTCTGGTGGTGCGGTACACCGTGGCTCGCTCTCTATGGTGGTGCGGTACAGCGTTACTCTCTCTCTGGTGGTGCGGGTACATCGTGGCTCTCTCTCTGGTGGTGCAGGTACAGTGTGGCTCTCTCTTTGGTGGTGCGGGTACAGTGTGGCTCTCTCTTTGGTGGTGCGGGTACAGCATGGCTCTCTCTCTGGTGGTGCGGGTACAGTGTGGCTCTCTCTTTGGTGGTGTGGGTACAGCGTGGCTCTCTCTCTCTCTGGTGCAGGTACAGCATGGCTCTCTCTGGTGGTGTGGCACAGCGTAGCTCTCTCTCTGGTGGTGTGGTACAGCGTGGCTCTCTCTCTGGTGGAGCAGGTACAGCGTGGCTCTCTCTTTGGTGGTGCGGGTACAGCATGGCTCTCTTTGGTGGTGCGGGTACAGTGTGGCTCTCTTTGGTGGTGCGGGTACAGCGTGGCTCTCTCTTTGGTGGTGTGGGTACAGTGTGGCTCTGTCTGGTGGTGTGGTGCAGCGTGGCTCTGTCTGGTGGTGTGGTGCAGCTTGGCTCTCTCTGGTAGTACGGTACAGCGTGGCTTTCTCTGGTGGTGCTGGGACTATTAGTTCCCCAGCACAGTCCTCTCTTTCGTTTTCCATGTCTTCTGTAGTAGCTGCTACAAGCTATCTCTGGGACTTCATTTTCCATGATGCCCCTCGAGTTGCATCTGATTGGCCCTCCACTGTGGCCAATGGGGAGGGAAGAAGAACAGGCAGCACAGGAAAGCCTTCTCCTCCCCTGCTGCCAACATGAGAAGGGGGGGGGGGAGGCGAGGAAAACATTGTGTCAGAAGCAGCCTGCAGCTCTCCCCACCGTGCGAACGCCGCGGCATGTATTGCCCATGTTCAGGCCACGGTCGCTGCTTACCTCCCGCTGTGCGGCCTGATCATCAACATGTGGTCCGGGCCTCGCAGAGCCGATCCCCCCCACAGCAGCGGGGCCCTACGCAGCTTGCGTAGTGAGCGTATAGGGAGGATCGGCTCTGGCCAAAGGGCAGTATTTCAACATACCAACCTCAAACACACCTCCGAGACGACCACTGCCTTGCTAAAGAAGCTGAGGGTTAATAATGGTGGCCACAGAAAATATCGACACTTTGGGCCCTATGTGGACATTTTCAAGGGGTGTACTCACTTTTGTTGCCAGCGGTTCTGACATTAATGGCTGTGTGTTGGATTATTTTGAGGGGACAGCAAATTTACACTGTTATAACAGCTGTACACTCACTACTCTACATTGTAGCAAAGTGTAATTTCTTCAGTGTTGTCACATGAAAAGATGTAATAAAATATTTACAAAAATGTGAGGGGTGTACTCACTTTTTTACTGTGTATATATATATATATATATATATATATATATACTGTAATATATATATATATATATTATATATATATATATATATATATATATATATATATATATATGTATTGCCCACTTCCAGCCTATGCAAACACTTCAAGGGCTGAGCAAGCTTGTGTGAAGATCATTACTGTTCACCTAGATAAGGCCGGCCCCAGGAGTGTTTACACAGGACATAAACATTTGCACTCATACTCTAAAGCATGGGTGCCCAACCGGTGGCCCGCGGGCCACATGTGGCCCGCGGCGCCATCCGAGGTGGCCCGCCACGTCTTGCTCCAAGATGGCGGGTCGGCAAGCCCTGATCGCGGGTCCCCGACCCGCCATCTCCGAGCATCAGCGCGAACAACGGAGCCGCCGCTAAAGGAAGCAGAGCCGATGCTTCCTGTATAGCGCCGGCTCCTTCAAAGGCGGAGTGATATCAAATGTACTCCGCCTGTGACAGGAAGCATCGGCTCTGCTGTCTACTGCAGCCGCATGATGCTTCCTGAGAATGAGATCACAGACAACAGCCAGCAGTGCCAGAGCCAGCAGTGCCAGTACCAGTACCCACCAGCAGTACCAGGTACCAGTACCAGTACCCACCAGCAGTACCAGGTACCAGTACCCGCCAGCAGTACCAGTACCCACCAGCAGTATCAGTACCCACCAGCAGTACCCGCCACCAGTACCAGTACCCACCAGCAGTACTAGCCACCAGTACCAGTACCCACCAGCAGTACCCGCCACCAGTACCAGTACCCACCAGCAGTACTAGCCACCAGTACCCGCCACCAGTACCAGTACCCACCAGCAGTACCAGTACCAGTACCCGCCAGCAGTATCAGTACCCACCAGCAGTACCAGTACCAGCCAGCAGTACCCGCCACCAGTACCAGTACCCACCAGCAGTACAAGCCACCAGTACCAGTCACCAGTACCCACCAGCAGTACCAGTCACCAGTACCCGCCAGCAGTACCAGTACCCGCCAGCAGTACCAGTACCCACCAGCAGTACCCACCAGCAGTACCAGTACCCGCCACCAGTACCAGCCAGCAGTACCAGTACCAGCCAGCAGTACCAGTACCCGCCACCAGTACCAGTACCCGCCACCAGTACCAGTACCCACCAGCAGTACCAGTACCCACCAGCAGTACCAGTACCCACCAGCAGTACCAGCCAGCAGTACCAGTACCAGCCAGCAGTACCCACCAGCAGTACTAGCCACCAGTACCAGTCACCAGTACTCGCCAGCAGTACCAGTACCCGCCACCAGTACCCACCAGCAGTACCAGTACCCACCAGTACTAGCCACCAGTACCAGTTACCAGTACCAGTACCCGCCAGCAGTACCAGTACCAGTACCCGCCAGCAGTACCAGTCACCAGTACCCGCCACCAGTACCAGCCACCAGCCAGCAGTACCCGCCACCAGTACCAGCCAGCAGCACCAGTACCAGCCAGCAGCACCAGTACCCGCCAGCAGTACCAGGTACCAGTACCCGCCAGCAGTACCAGTCACCAGTACCCGCCACCAGTACCAGCCACCAGCCAGCAGTACCCGCCACCAGTACCAGCCAGCAGCACCAGTACCAGCCAGCAGCACCAGTACCCGCCAGCAGCACCAGTACCCACCAGCACACGCCAGCAGTACCAGTACCAGCCAGCGGTATCTGCCAGCATTAGCAGCAGGCAGTACTCAACAGCGGTATCAGCCAGCAGTACCAGCCAGCAGTACCAGTACCCACCAGCAGTACCAGTACCAGCCAGCAGTACCAGCCAGCAGTACCAGTACCCACCAGCAGTACCATTACCAGCCAGCAGTACCATTACCAGCCAGCAGCACCAGTACCCACCAGCAGCACCAGTACCCACCAGCACACGCCAGCAGTACCAGTACCAACCAGCAGTACCAGCCAGCGGTATCTGCCAGCATTAGCAGCAGGCAGTACTCAACAGCGGTATCAGCCAGCAGTACCAGCCAGCAGTACCCACCAGCAGTACCAGCCATCAGTACCAGCCAGCAGTACCATTACCAGTCAGCAGCACCAGTACCCACCAGCAGCACCAGTACCCACCAGCACAGCCAGCAGTACCAGCCAGTGGTATCTGCCAGCGGTACCAGCAGGCAGTACCCAACAGCAGTACCCAACAGCAGTACCAGCCAGCAGTACCAGCCCTGGAGGACAGCCAGCAGCAGCCACCAGTTATAACCACCTGGGGGACAGCAGCAACCAGCTGCAGGAATCCTGAGGAAGAAGTGAAGATTGAGGTCAGTTGAGATGCAGGTAAACCGCTGTGCTTCAGTGTGAAAGGGGCCTCAGTCCCCTTTCACAGGATCGGTCCGATGGGGTCTGCCTGTCTGTTTTTCAGGCGGACCCAATCGGACCCTCCATTCACCTCTATAGAGCGGCAGATGTAAACGGACTTGTGTCTGCTTACACCCGCCTATCTGCAATCCGATCTGCTTAAAAATACAGAAGGGGATCTGTCCCCTTCTGTTTGGGCAGATCAGAGGGCCCTTAGGGTAGAGCGGGCTGCATCTGTGTCTGCTCTACATATGCGGAGTGGACACAGACCTGCCATCCGCCCGCTACGGTCATTGTGGCCCGCGACCGGTTACCAAGTCGCTAAAGTGGCCCTCGCTCCTCAAAAGGTTGGGCACCCCTGCTCTAAAGCCTTGTATACACAATGAGAATATTTTAATTTTTTTGTATGGTAGTCTCATATGTAAAACCAATAGGTTACTAAAGTTACTCTTACATTAGAATACAACTTCAGAAGTGATGTATTGTAATGTATTTTTTCTTTTTTTTTTTTAATTAACTGTATTTTATTGATCATAAAAGCAGATAAGTGGACAAAAAGTTGACACTGTAATACCCAGACTCCAGCATAACAGTAGTTGGGCCAGTGTGTAACTGAAGCAGCATTTTTCTTCCAATTTTCTCATAGTGTGGACTAGGCATTACTTTATTTTCTGATTATTCAGACATTTACAGCTTTACAAACTTCTATGTATGCTTACATTTTAATGTGACACTTTAAAGCAGAACTCCAGAGAGAAAAATAATACTGTAGTCTCAGGACCTCATTTTAATACTTCATGGATTAGTCCTTTATTACGCTACTGACTAACGCTGGTCACAGAGGAGCCATTGAATTGTTTTGTGATTTCTCTGCACACATGAAGATGACACATGCGACTCACGAGCACTTACCGACACACCTTGAGGTATTTATAAAGAATTTATTAGGTCAAGCATAGCCTAATAGAAGAAAGGTTTAGCAAGTGTCAATAATCAATAAGTTAAGAAAGTTATTCTGACATATATAGTTAAATATCTATGATATAGAGATGTGGGGTGTTGCACAAGAGGTGCAAGAGAATCCCATTTCAGCTTGATTTCCACCAGGTACATAACAACACCTTTAGGTCCACAGGGTAAATGCAATGGCTCTCGATGTCCCAGCAAAGCCAGCGAGACCCGGTAGTGAGATGAGAAATGAGAAGCAGATGTGCAAAACACTGGATCGAATGTGGGGAAAAAGTGAAAGGGGGGTGAGGGGGAATGCTGACCTAAGGCTCCTGCCGACTCTCAGCATAGCTGTCTGCTCGTACCTCATACGAGCAGGCAATTAACAAAAAACGTATATTTTTTAGGACCGTTTTTTTTCTCATTAATGTCTTTTTATGCTATAATTTATCCACACACATTTAATATTAGTTATTTTATATTTATTTCCCATTGAAATGCACTGGATAATGCCATTATTAAATATGTTCTTAAAGGGTAAGTTCAACTTTACAGAAAATCTGTAGGGTGAACTTACACTGGACCCCCTTTCCCATCCCCCCGGTCTCACGATCCCATGCTCTGACACATTCGGTTGCCGCTTCACTGGTCCGGGCTTTGAAATCCCTGCGGCTTAATCTCCTAAACATACCTCATAAAGGTACGTAAAGGGGGCATTAAAATTGGCCGGCGTCATTACATGGACGTCGCGGCTGGAGAAGAAGAGAGAAAGCCGCAGGTATTTCAAATCCCCAGACCATTAAAGCGGTGACTCGATCTCTAACAGCGGGTGATCGCAGGACTCAGGTCCCATGGGATAGGAGGGGATGGGGAGGGAGTCCAGTGTAAGTTCACCTTACAGATTTTGTGTAAAGGTGAACTTACCCTTTGAAGCTCTCCCATTTTTCTCTGTGTTCTTTGTTTCTAGAATTTGATCCCATTTAATGTCGTGTAGTATGAAACACAGCTTATGAAATTTGTCTCTTTTTAAAATGTTGTGGTTTTCTCTTACTGTTGTGTCTCCTTTTCCAATGGTTACGTTTAATGTAATAACATGATTACTTTTACCTAAGTTATCTCATATTTCCCCATCTGCAATCAGTTTTAATAGGTCTAGCAGGGCATTATTTCTAGTTGGGGAATTTACCATTTGACACAAAGTTGTCCTGCCAGACATTCAAGAAATGATGGGCCTTAGATGAGTGAGCAGTTCCATCTTTCCAGTCAATATCTGGATAATTGAAGTCCTCCATGATTATATCATTGCCCTGCCTTGCAGCCATTTCTAACCGTTCTTTCCTTTGAAGCTCCAGCCACAAGTATTCCACCTCATCCCTTACCCAATTAGCAATGTCATCCCTCGTATTCACTAGCAAATCACTCTTGACATAATGGCACACCCCTCCCCCTCTTCTTTCTACCCTGTCCTTCCAATACAGGGAGTACCCCTGGACAGTTGCAAGCCAGTCATGTGAGTTGTCAAACCAGGTTTCTGATATTCCCAAGAAGTCAAAATCCCTCCTCATGTATCACCAGTTCCAGTTCTTCCATTTCTTTAACCAAACTCCTAGCATTTGTAAACATGCCTTTACATTTTGTACAAGCACATATTAATTTCTCCTTTTTTGTTCTGAGGCTGCAATAGGATGCTGGTCTTAGGTACTCTAGATACTCTACATACATTGCTCACAGTAGCACCCGCTGACCCTCGCTCACTGCCTTGTATAGCTTCTTCTGAACCCTCCCCCCACCACCTAGTTTAAAAGTTCCTCCAACCTTTTGACCATCTTCTCCCCCAACAGAGCTGTACCCTCCCCATTTAGGTTAAGTCTGTCTTTGCTATGGAGCTGGTAACTGATCTTCCATGATAGTATAATACATTTTAGTTATTGCTGCAAGAAAATTTGAGGTATCATTAATAAAGTGGCATCTTGACTAAAAGGGGAAAGTACCTTATCAAGGAATGTCGGTATAGGTGTAAAGATAGGTTTGTTTGGTGATGCTTCCTTCTCAAAATATGCATGTCTCAGATCTGTGGTTTGCAATGCACTAATAAGTCATCTGAAAATTGACAAAACAAAAAGGTTTCCTGATTACAGGGAATATTGCCAAAGTAATATGGTAATAAGCCTCCTATAGGAGAGATCCATGTAGTGACCATGCTATGCCCTTGACAAAGTCAATTGGGATGAAATGCATTGGAGCGGTGCTTTGTGATATCATTGGTGTGCATAGCTTCTGTTGGTCTTGGATGGCATTGCAGTCTAGGCTTAAACCTGGTACACACTACTAAAAACTGACAACTCAGGTTTGAGCCGCTGTACTAACAGTCGGACATTAGTACAGTGATCTCCCCTGCTGAGCTGTTGTGTTCTGACAGGGGGAAAGCCCCCCGCCAGAACACTCCCGTCAGCGCACTCAGCCATTGGCTGAGAGTGCTGATCGGGAGCCAGTTGACTACTGATTTTCCAGCATGCTCCAGTTTGATCAGCTGATATACACATGGGCCGAATATTTTTATTGACCCGGCACCATGTATCCCAACATTCGGCCCATGTGTACTAGGCATTAGAGAGGGAGATCTGGGTGTGGGCTGACCACAGGGAAATGGCTATACAGAGAGCAGAATTAAAGTGGCTGTAAAGTCTTGTTTAAAAAAATAAAATAACAAACATGCTATGCTTACCTCCTCTGTGCAGTTGGTTTTGTACAGAGCAGCCTGGATCCTCCTCTTTTCGGGTCCCTCTGTGCTGTAGACATGGGAACTGTCAAAAAATTAGTTTAGTTTGGTTTCGTATATAAAAAAAATTCGTAATTCGTGTACGAAATTCCATTCGAATTCGTACGAAATACGAATCGTAATTTTTTTTTCGAATCGTTAGTAAAGTTACGAATCGTTACGAATCGTTAACGCGGCTAATGAATTGTCGGTTCTCGTAATACAGAGAACAATTCGAATCCAACTACAAATATCGAATTTCAATTTCAAGTTACGAATCGTTACGAATCGAAGAAAGAAGATTTTAATAAAGGAATTGTCAAGACCGTCTCCTGTCATTTTTACCATTTTTGTACTTTTTTGGTGAAATGGTAGGGGTACTTTTGTACCACCTTACCATTTCACACAGGGGGGGGCGGGATCTGGGGGTCTTTGTTAAAGGGGGCTTCCAGATTCTGATAAGCCCCCCGCCCGCAGACCCCCACAACCACCGGACAGGGTTGTGGGGATGAGGCCCTTGTCCCCATCAACATGGGGACAAGGTGCTTTGGGGGGGACCCCAAAGCACCCTCCCAATGTTGAGGGCATGTGGCCTGGTACGGTTCAGGCAGGAGGGGGGCAGCTCTCGCCCCCCCCTTTTCCTGCGGCCTGCCAGGTTGCGTGCTCGGATAAGGGTCTGGTATGGATTTTGAGGGGGACCCCATGCCATTTTTTTTTTTTGGCCGGGGTTTTCCTTAAAATCCATCCCAGACCTAAAGGGTCTGGTATGGATATTTAGGGGGGACCCCACGCCATTTTTTTTTTTTTTTTTTTTTTGGCTGGGGTCCCCCTAAATATCTATACCAGACCTGAAGGGCTGGTTATTGAATTTGGGGGGAGCCCTTGGAGGCTATTAGAGCCTATGGCTCCAATCAGGTGCTTCAAAAAAACACCCCCGCCGCTGTAATAAGGGGTGGCTACAGCGGCCATGGATAGGTTCATGCTATGCATGAATCTATCTATTTTACATATAGGGTGGTGGTGTGAAAGAGGGGTGGTGCCCGTGCACCCTTAATGGACGTACCGCCACTGTGAGACACAGTTATATGTCATTAAAGTGGTTGTAAACCTTTGTTTTTTTTTTATAAAAATAACAAACATGCCTATATGTACCCCAGATTCTCTTGTTCTGGGGTGCAACCACTGATGCTCTAGGCTCCTCCTCTTCATCGGGTGCCCCCCAGGGAAAACCAATTTCCCATGAGAAAAGCCGTGCGGACTTGCTTCCAAGTCCCACTGCTGCGTCCATTGACATAGGCAGCAAGACTTGGCCCCAATCCCTGCATCACAGTATTTGATTGACAGCAGGGGGAGCCAATCTGCTATCAATCTGTCCAATAAAAAGAAAGGCAGCGGCATTAAGGTGACAAACCTCAGGGCTTTAGAACCACTTTACGTTCGATTAGCCACCATGCAGGGAGAGGCAGTGGATTGCGTGAACTAGTCAACTAGAATACATTTTGCCTTGTCCTGTGGTGGACTGCACTGAAATAGCCACCCAACATAGTCCTACTGCATCTGGTGTGAATAGACCCTCATATAGTGCTAGTGTGTACTAGCAACATATAAGTTGCTATTGGTTTAACCTTTATGATTAAATACATTTGAGTAATATAAAAGGTACCAGTAGTATATATAGCTGCCTGACAGCAAACTTCTAATTGCATAAAGACCTTCAATTAATGATGGAGATTGCTCATCAAAAGGATTTATGGCCTTAAGGATATATACACAAGTGCATTCACTTTTCTATAAATAGTAGGGCAAATTAAACAGTGAGTGTGTTTTCAATTTTGGGTGGAGGGAGTTGCAAGCACATGTTGGATTATTGAAAGCAAACACAAAAATTTGCTGAAAATACTTTATTTGGGTCATATTTTGATTGCTCATGCTTGTCTATACAGTATGTGTATGACATTTATTTAACACATTATGGAAGCCACTGGTGGGTGATCGATTGCTTTATTTATGCAAAGCATAACAAAGAGTTCCCCCCATTTAAAAGTCAGCAGCTACAAAAAGTGTAGCTGCTGACTTTTAATAAACAGACACTCACCTGTCCCACGGTCCAGCGTTGCGACTGCTCGAAGCCTCGCTCCTCTCCCCCTCCTCTCCATGGCGCCGGTATTGTAAGTGTGGGCACCCGGCTGTGACAGCTTGCGGCTTCACAGCCGGGCACGCACTGCGCATGCGCGAGTCGTGCTGCGCTGTCTTGAATGGCCGGGCAATCTTCTGGGACCTGTGTCGTGTCCCAGAAGATTGCAGGGAGGGAGGGGAGAGGGGTGAACTTCCGCTCTGAGCCGCGGTGCCAGGAGAGGGAGTTGGTAGCTGGGTATCTGTCAAAACCAGGTACCTGCCCTCCGCCCCCCAAAAAAATGACATGCCAAATGTGGCATGTCAGGGGGTCACGAGTGCTTAAAGTGGAAGTTCCATTTTCGGGTGGCACTCTGGTTTATTATTTCTCATCTGTTAGAAAGCTCCTTCAGGCATAGGAAATGGCCAGTGGGTGCATGATCAAAAGATAATCAGTCCTGGAAGACAGTGTGGGTGCCGCTTATCTCTGCCTGATCACTTCAGTTTATCTCCTGGCAGCAATCAGTTAGGAGGTCAGGGGCTTCTTATGAGATGGTCACCTGGTATAGCAAAAAAAATAAATGGCTGAAATGGACAACTCTTATCTCATCTCATGTCTTTTAGGGCCCTTGCTGCACTTTAATTTAATAACTCAAACCCTAATTTACTAAAAGTACCTCTTTGTGTCAAAGTGACACACAACCACAATTGATTCTTTAGTACTTGCAAATGCAACTTGCTTCAGAGAGCCTGCAAAAAAAGTTTGGAGTTGCCCCTTTAAAGAATTGGTTTCACCAACCCTTTATAGTCCTTTCTTCAGCAGACTTCCATGCTCTCCTTATTTTCCTGATGCTCTTTGCTTTTGGCGGACCCTAGCCTTCCTCACATACGTTGCAGAATTTTGGCCCTTCATTGTACTGGATGACATACTTTTGCGACTGACGGACAGATTGTCTTAGAGAAAAGATTTCAGTGGTCCAGTCGCTCAGATGGAGGGAGGTATTATACCTTATTCCTCTATCCCTTAGACTTAAAGTGATTGTAAAGGTTTGTTTTAAAAAAAAAATAAACATGCCTATACTTACCTGCTCTGTACAAGGGTTTTGCACAGAGCAGCCCCAATAATCCCTTTCTGGGGTCCTCCGGTGGCGCTTCTGGCTCCTCCTCTTTGGCGAGTGCCGATTTCCATTGGGGCACCTGTGCAGGTGTGCTCCCGAGTCCTGCTGCTGCGTCCATGGACACAGACAGCAGGACTCAGCCGACATGTCAGTCTGTGAAGTCGGCTGTCCCATCCTCCCCTCCAATCAACGCTGCTGTTATCACTGAAACTCATGTGAACTGTCCTGATGATGGAGGTGTGGTTAAGCCTCCTGAATGCTCTGATTGGTCACAGCATCCCAGGTGACAGCTCACTGCAGTCTCCCCGCAGCTCTGTGTTATTGGCTTCCTCCTCAGAGTGATAACAGCAGCGTTGATTTGATTGACAGCAGCGGGAGCCAATGGCTCCCACTGCTATCAATCTATCCACTGAGGACCCAAGACAGCGGTTGGAGCTGCTGGGCTCATCCTCAACACTGGAACGAACAGATTCAGGTAAGTAAAAGAGGGGCTGCTGCAGCACAGGTTTTTCACCTTAATGCATAGAATGCATTAAGTTGAAAACTCTTGAGACTTGGGCCCGTTAAAAAAAAATGGGAGAGGACTCCATTCTCTTCCATCTAGGCAGAGCAGAAGTCACGGTAGCTGGGTGTAAAAGGACAGCAAAGTCAGTTTACTCTAGGCTGAATATAGAGCAGAGCAGGCTCTGTCCTTGTCCACTTTGCAGAAACTGAGTGGATGTGGATATGTCATCCGCCCCCCCCCCCCCCCCCGCTCTGATATGATCTAGAAGGGATCCACTCATAAATCCTCTGATGATTGTTACGGAATCCAGACCATGTGATAGAGCCCTTGCAGTGTCCTTAATACATTACATGCTGTGCTCTGCCATGCTCATGTAGCACCACCTCGTAAGGGCCGCTGGAAGATGACTGTCATCAAAGGACCTTGCAAGCTTCTCGACACCTCTGACACCCTAGTTTTGGACATAATTTAAAGAAAGAATGCAATTGCAAAGACACCAGACTGTAGCAAAGAATATTTGTATTTTACTAAGGATTCTTAAGTCAGCAAAGAGAAAAAAATATCAATGCAGATATCTTTCAATCTCAAACTTTAGTCTTAGCAAAAGATATGCAATGCAAAGAAAGATCATATTAAACCAAACGTTAATAACCAGTAGGTCCTTTCACACTAGAGCGGTGTGCTTGGCTTGCAGGGCGCTCAAAAAAGTCCTGCAAGCAGCATCTTTGAGGCGCTGTAGGAGCGGTGTATACAGCACCCCCTGCCATTGAAATCAATGGGCAACGGCACTTTGCGGGCACTTTTAACCCTTTTTCGGCTGTTCGCGGGGGTTAAACCCCCCGCTAGCGCCGAAAAGCACCGGAAAAACTACGGTACTGTCGACTGCCACCGCTGGTAGGTGTGAAAGTGCCCTAATGCCGCGTACACACGGTCGGAATTTCCGATGGGAGCTTTTCAACGGATTTTCCGACCGTGTGTATGCCCATCGGTCTTTTTCTGTCGGAATTTCCGACGGACTTTGGATTGAGAACCTGTTCTCAATTTTTCAGACGGAAAACCTTTCTATCGGATTTTCCGATCGTGTGTATACAATTCCGACACGCAAAATTCCGACGCATGCTCGGAAACAATTTGACGCATGCCTTGAAGCATTAAACTTCCCTTTTATATTGCGGTTGAACGTGTTTTATGCCGCTGTGTTACAGACCGTCGGAATTTGGTGTGACCGTGTGTAGGCAAGACAGTTTGAGCGAAATTCCTTCGGAATTCCGACAGGAAAACCATCAGAGCTTTTTCCGATGGGAAAACCATCAGAGCTTTTTCCGACGAGAATTCTGACCGTGTGTACGCGGCATAAGAGTGCCCCTTAATGAGCACAGATGGTATTAATTGAGTCCTTCATGTGCGGGTCCGGATGATACCAATGCTTAAGGGAATAGGATGTCCCAGAACAGGCTCTTGAAGAATCTGCAACCAGTGAAGTGTGCCTGGTTCTGCACCTGGCGATGCTGGGATTCAGCTGGGTCTGTAACGGTAACAATGAGTGTGACCCCCCACAGTTACTCGGCCAACCGGGAGCTGGCGATGGTGGATCTGCCTGCAGGTGTATGGCTGACTTGCCGAAGACTCTCTACGCCGTCCAGGCCATGTTGTCTGCTTGCATTCCCCAGAGCGCCTGGGTCCCTGCTCTCTGCTGAAGGCCATGGTACCAAGAGGAATAGCTCCTCTCTGGACCAGGCTATTTATGTCCTCACACAGCTTTAGGGGCGGCCGGCCCATCCATTAAGGGCGCACAGGCGCCGCCCCCCTCTGTCCATCGTTGCCTCTCCTATCCATGCGTCGGGTCCCTTTCAGGACATCGCGCATGAATCCCAATGGGGAGGGGCTGTTTTTTTTAAGCACCGATTAGAGCCAGAGGGTCTAATATGCTTCAATATATGGTCTGGTCGCAGAGAGTGCACTCTCAGCCCACCCAGGTGTGTTACAACAGCGAATGTACACTGATCCTCCTCCCGGCCAATCAGGAAGTGGGTTTTGACACTGGCCACCCGATTGGCTGAAAGGACAGCCAATCCTATTGGACACCTAGGAGGAGGAGGGGAGGAGCTGGAAGCCACCATGGAGGAGTGGATTTGGAATGGAGCCGCTGCACCACGCTGCCTGCCACCCGCCAGTGCCTGCTGGACCGACAGCGGGTCCCCAAAAGAAGTCTTCTCTCTCCAGGAACTTGTAGTCTGCAGAAACACTGGCTCTATGGAAATCCCAGCTCTCTGGACCACATGCCCCATGATCCCCTTCTTTCAGTAGCGGTCTCTCTCTCTGCCTCCAGGAAATGATGACACAATGTCAAGGCTGAACACTAGAGGGAAACAAACTCAAGGCAGCCCTTGTTAAATAATGTCCCACTATGACACAGGCAGACTAGCCAACTCCTGGTAACACTTATTTTTTTAGATGTTCATATTATTGCCCTTCGCTCTTCGTTCTGCATATGGCAGGACCTACCCAGCACTGGATATGTGGGCCTGTAAACAAGCAGCTTTGTTCCCTACCCACGCATGCATAGTCTGCAGCACGCTGAGTTGAGAGAGCAGAAAGTAGACTACACGTGTGGGTAGTAAACTAAGCCAGGAATACTTGTTCCCAAGTTTCTGAGGCTGCCCTTCAAACACTCGCTATGTCCTGCTAGAGATTGGAGGGCAATAACATGGGCATCTAAAAAAGTAAGCATTTATTTGGAAAATGGAGCACAGTATTGAATGTATTAAAGCGGTTCTGCACTGACAAAATAAAAAATAAAAAATTCCGGTCTATCAATGTGAAAGATATCAATCTTAGAATAAGCTTACTTGTTTTACTGCTGCACGATTTATACGTCTGTTTTTATGATTAAAGATCTCTTATAAAAAAAATCTCCTCACCGATGTCATTTTGCTTGTGGGCATTTGAAGCCCACAGCAAACACTTCCTGGTTTCCTTTGTTGTGAGGAACCAGCATTCATTGGCAGGCAGCATTACAGGTAGGCTTACCAGATGCACAATTGAACCATCAATTATCTAATTTAACATGGTATAGGAGCGATAGAGAGGAAGTTGATCGGATGTGTGCAGAACCGCTTAACCGCTTCCCGACCGGCCACTGCATATATACGTCAGCAGAATGGCACGGGCAGGCAGAATCACGTACCT
This sequence comes from Lithobates sylvaticus, assembly GCA_028564925.1. Taxonomy (NCBI): domain Eukaryota; kingdom Metazoa; phylum Chordata; class Amphibia; order Anura; family Ranidae; genus Lithobates; species Lithobates sylvaticus. The sequence goes on along the minus strand of CM053027.1, from coordinate 206,697,979 downwards.
GTACGTGATCGTGCATGTGCCTGCCCGTGGGTCGCGCGCGCGCCGCTAGCGGCGCGCTCGCGACCCGGTCGGGAGCTCCGTGACCCCGGCCGCGGGACCAGCGGACCCGATCGCCGCTGGTATCCCGCGATCGGGTTACGGAGCGGAAGAACGGGGAGAGGTCTATGTAAACAAACCTCTCCCCGCGCTTCCTACACTGACTGTCAGTGATCGGCGGTTCCCTGTCATCGGGAACGCCGATCAATGACGTCACACGTACAGCCACGCCCCCCTACAGTAAACACAACACAACACGTCACACTGACTCCTCCCCGCCCCCTTGTGGTTAACCCCCTAACTACAACTGTCATTTACATAGGAATCAGTGCTATTTAAATAGCACTGATTTCTGTATAAATGACAAATGTCCCAAAAATGTGTCAAAAATGTCCGATGTGTCCGCCAAAATGTCGCAGTCACAATAAAAATCGCTGATCGCCGCCATTACTAATAAAAAAAAAAATATTAATAAAAATGCTATAAAACTATCCCCTATTTTGTAAACGCTATAACTTTTGCGCAAACTAATCAATAATCGCTAATTGCGATTTTTTTTACCAAAAATATGTAGAAGAATACGTATCGGCCTAAACTGAGGAAAAAAAATGTTTTTTTTATATATTTTTTGGGGATATTTATTATAGCAAAAAGTAAAAAATATTGCATTTTTTTCAAAATTGTCGCTCTATTTTTGTTTATAGCGCAAAAAATAAAAACCGCAGGGGCGATCAAATACCACCAAAAGAAAGCTCTATTTGTGGGAAAAAAAGGACGCCAATTTTGTTTTGGAGCCACGTCGCATGACCGCGCAATTGTTAGTTAAAGCGACGCAGTGCCGAATTGCAAAAAGGGGCCTGGTCCTTTGGCTGCCAATTGGTCCGGGGCTGAAGTGGTTAAAGGACACATTAATGAATCTCTCTTTAAAGAGGGACTGTACCTGCAAAAATTTTTTTTTAAAAGCCAGCAGCTACAAATACTGCAGCTGCTGACTTTTAATAAATGGACACTTACCTGTCTCCCAGTTCCAGCGATGTTGGCAGCAGAGGCCGATCAATCGCTCGGCTCTCTGCTGTTGCCGGTGCCATTCTCGGTGAGGGAATCAGGAAGTGTCGCCTTTGCGGCTTCACTTCCCGGTTCCCTACTGCGCGAGTCGCGCGGCGCAATGAGAATCTTCTGCGCTGTCTGCCGGGACACGTGTGTGTCCCGGCAGACAGCGCGCCGGGACAGGAAGTGGTGTAAACTCCCGTGGGAGTTTATGCCCGGAAGTGGGTGCAGATACCTGTCTTAGACAGGTATCTGCACCCCCCTCCCCCCTGAAAGGTGCCAAATGTGACACCTGAGGGGGGGAGGGTTCCGAAAAGCAGAAGTTCCACTTTAGGGTGGAATCCCACTTTAATGACCTTTAGACCTTGCAGTTTGTGTGTGTGTTTGTTGGGGCAACTGCAAGGACAATTCTTGTGTAATACCTGTAGTTAAACATGAATGAACAACTCAGACTTAAGGTAGGGGGGCTGTGTTCTATCTGGCACGAAGATATTTTCAGAGATCCCCTCAGGCAGCAAAAATGCTAAAATATTCCCTGACTGCATACCAACCCAACTGTTTGGGATTATATCTACTTTTCTCTATTAGGTTGATGTAAAAACAGAAAATGGGTTGACATCTGCTCTGAATAAGATCAAAAAGTGAAAACTTGTAAACATTATTTATAGTGCAATGTATTATTTATAATGAATTGGATTTGATTTACTAAAGGCAAATAGGATGTTCACTTTGCAGGAGAATATTCTCTTCTATTAGGTATATTTCCCTTGCAAAGTAAAAATTCCCCTGCAGTGCATGAGACCTTCTATGTTTTAGTACTTTGGGATTGTGATTACTTTATCTGATTTCCTGCCTGGGTGTGTGAGGGCAGAGCTATTATTTTCCTGAAATGAGGTGAAAAGTTTGACTTAAGTGGAGCAGGGTGGAAGAGATGATGTTCACACCTCAAATCTTGGCCACCAGCTGTCCTCCTCCCAGTCATTTAACTGTCGGGTCATGAGAGTCGTATGTAAAATTTAATTGCAGGAATTAGCACAGTGATCAGAGACTCTTTAACTCAAATCATTAAACCCACGTTCACTGTCACTGCTTTTTTGGCCAGTCTATAAACTGCTATATATATATATATTAAAGTGTATTTAAACCCAAGAACAAAATTTGATAGATTATTGGTCCTTGGATGTGCTGGCTGTATTTGTTTTCCTTTAATTTAACCCGGTTATTGTGTTGTTAACACACTTCCTGTCCTAGGGTGACAACCCTACTGCGCAGCATTGTCACCCAAGGACTGGGAGTGCATTGGAATTATATAACTCTGGTTTAGAACTACACAATGCCTCCCTCGTATCTCCATAACAATGGGAGGTGTATTGTAGTCCATAGAGATAGCAGGGAACAATGCTAAGTAATAACTGCCCGGAGGCAGAGAGCAAAGGAAGTCATCAGCTCACAAGATTTGGATGAACTGATTTTTTGCTCTGACTCTCTTGGTGGAGCCCAGATCTGTGAAACTCAACTGGTAATATTTTTATTTATATAGCATTCCTATAATCTTAAGGCCCTTTTCACACCAGCAAACTGATCAGGTCTGCGTGTCTATTTCTCAGGCGGACCTGACTGGACCACACAATGGGGGTTATTTACGAAAGGCAAATCCACTTTGCACTACAAGTGCAAAGTGCACTTGGAAGTGCAGTCGCTGTAGATCTGAGGGGGACATGCAAGGAGAAAAAAAACAGCACTTTAGCTTGCACATGATTGGATAATGCAATCAGCAGAGCTTCCCCTCATTTCAGATCTTCCCCTCATATCTACAATGACTGCACTTCCAAGTGCACTTTCAGCAGTGCAATTTCAAGTGCACTTTGCACTTGTAGTGCAAAGTGGAGTTGCCTTTCGTAAATAACCCCCATTGCTACCTTTGGAGTGGCAGACATGTGTCTGCTGACACCCCCCAGCATCCGCTCTGATAAAAACAGACGGATGGGGATCCATTCCCCATCCATCCGGCAGTTCGGATTACAGTCAGATGGAAACGGACTGGCAGACCATTTTCATCCGACCGCCCCATAGAGAATAGTGGGCTGTGTCATCCAACCTGCTCAGCAGGGATCAGTGGAGAGATCACCCACTGAGCAGGTGGATCCTCTTGACAGATTTAGCTCTGTCTGAAAGGGGCCTAAGGGCCCTTATACACCAAGGTGGTCCACTGCAGCACATTAAAGCGTATTATGCTGTATGTTTTTGTGGGTTGCATTAGGACAGCTCATTCATGCGTCAAATGCACCAAAACAGACCCTTTTTTTTTTTTCCAGCACATCACAATGAAGGCCTCTTGAGCCCCTCCTAGGGAAAGAGAGCCTTGACTGATGGGGGCATGGCTAGGTACATGAAAGGGGAACAATTGGTTGGGACACGTGGGATGGGATGGGCCTGAGCTCAGAAAATCGTATGCCCCAGGGAATTCTGGGTCTTTTGGAAGAGTCGCTGGAAGAGCTGCCATGGACACTGATACGCTGTTGGCCAGGGTCCACGAGCTGGCTCTCCAAGGTCAGGCGGATTGGCTTTTCTCCCTCCTTACCCCTGAGATGTCCCCCCCTCACCCCCCTCCAATGCCACCTGCGGGGCCCCCGGCTGTTAGGGACAGGAGACGCACACGTCCTCCTTCCCGCCTGAGCCCCAGTCCTCCAAGGCCTTCTTACTCCCCTAACACTCCACCTCCCCTAAAGGGAGCGGCTGTGGCCTCTGATGCTGGCTCTCCCCCCCTTCCATCCCCCACTTCTTCCTCGCGCCTCCGGAGACATCCCCGACGGGCCCCCCCTCCATCTGTCCCCAGCTCGACCCGGGACTCCTCTCTCCCGGCCCGCTCCCGGAGCCCCAGAGTCCTCAGGCGGTCCGTTCGGGCTCCTCAGACTGTCCCCTCCTGTGAGGGCGCGCGCTTGGCTGCGCGGGCGGGAACCGCGGCACTCCCCACCGCCCGCGGGTGCCGTTTACCGCCGTCCCTGGCCCCCCTCCCCGCTCCACCTGCACTCGGGGTTGCAGGGGTCACCCGGAGCTCGTCCCGCGGCTCCAGATGCCGGGCACGTCAGCCCGGAGCTGCTGCATGGGCTGGACGTCCTCCTCCTTCCTCACGTGTCTCTGCTGGCGTGTCACTGCCAGTGTCTCTCCCTGCGCCCAGCAGGGCGGGTGATTCAAATGTGGATTCACTCCACTCTTCTTCTTCAAGGTCCGCTGTACATCCTCATCCCCCTGCACCCGGCTGGGTGGGGGATGGTAGGGATGTACATACCACTCACACCCTACAGTTAACCCCTGCCTTACCAGGTACCCCAGCACCAGGCTGGGGGGGGGGGACATTAGAAGTATGCATAACACTCACCCCCTGCAGATGACCCCCACCTTATTGCACCCCCCTGCACCCGGCCGGGTGGGGGATGTTAGAGCTACTCATGCCGCTCACCCCATGCCACTGACCCCCTACTTCCCACATCCCCCTGCACCAGGCTGGGTGGGGGATGGCACTGCTGGTAATGACTCTAATCTCCCCGCACCTAGCCGGGCAGGGGATGGCGGACGGTCGCCTGCTCCCATCCTCTCATCACTGACCTCTGACCGTCAGCAGCCCCCTGCACCCGGCTGGGCTGGAGCTTCCTTCGGGAGGCCCGCTGCCGCAGCCTCGCCCCCTCATCTCCCTGCACCCGGCAGGGTGGGAGAATCCCGTTGGGGGCCTGCCGATGCGAACTTGCACCTGCCTGCTGCACGGCACCATCTCCCTGCGCCCGGCCGGGCGGGAGATGTGCACGCCACGCCGGGGTTGTGGGCTACGAGGCCTCCATCCAGGGTCTCTGGCTGCTCGAGATGCTTCTCGGCTGCCGTCCTCGGCCCCGCAGGCTCCTCAGGGTCAGGGGCCGGACCACCCCCTCTGGACCTATCCTTCCGCCAGCATCCTTCGACCTCGCCGGCCGTCAACATCCTTCAAGGCGATGGACGTCGCGGCCTCCTGCCGGCTCCTCCCACGGACGGTCCTGTACCGGGTGTCCCTCCGGGACCTGCTGTTGGTCGCCCTGCGTCTTCAGCTGCACATCCGCGGCTTGGTGAGCATGGTTGTGACTTGATTTCGGGGAGGGCCGGTGACGCTGCCGTATCGGGTCCGCCGGACGAACACATTGTCACAGTCGTGAAATCGGTCCTGTCTAGCATGGGTGTGTCAGGTCTGGCAGGTAGTTCGGCCTCTTCCACGGGTGGCGCTTTGTGGGTGGTCTCGCCCACCGGCACGCACCTGCCGGAAGACGTCAAGGACAAAATCTGGCGTCGCGAATTTATGGAGTTCCTCGCCTTAGTCCCTCCCGACCGAGAGACGATCGACAAATCCCGTCGGGTTGACGTGACGGCGCAGTGCGAAAACTCCAAGCAGCTTCCTCGGACATTCGGGAACTGGCTGCAAGGGTTCTGTGCTTACGCCGGTGTGCTTTGTGAGCGTTTTCCGGAGGTAGCTGCATCACTTTTTTGTTATCTTGATCTTATTTGGGGGGCCTACAAAGTTTATGGGGGCCAGTGTTGGTTCCACTACGACACGCAGTTCCGCCAAAAAATGTCAGCAAAGAAGGAGTTCCGCTTTGACTGCCAGGACGGCAGCCTATGGTTATTGCTTATGTGCCCCCACAGGCCGTCGTCCGTTCAGCCCCCGGACAGCGCTCCCTCCGGTGCATCAGCTGCCTCCAAAAAAGGTCTATGCTGGCTGTTTAATGAGAGCCACTGCAAGTGGTACACTGCGTGTCGTTTTAAGCACGAGTGCTCGCTTTGCGGGGGCGCTCACCCAGCCAGCCGGTGCTTCCAAAAGGAAAAACTACCTCTTTCCCGGTTGGGAGCCAAGCCGGACATTTCCGAAACGGGGCACTCCAGTGATCTTCTCGGAGATGCTTCATTGGTGCCCCCTTCATAGGGAAGCCTGGATCTTGAGGGTCGGTTTAGACCGTGGCCTTTGGTTCCCCCCCCCCCCCTTTTTTTGCTCTCCTGTGACGGTATATCCATGTCTCCAAGCCCATGCGGGTTGTGGCTATCTTTCTCCAGTCCTACAATGGCTAGTCATGTTGGTTTCTGGGGGAGGTACCAAACTCACAGCTGGAGCTATACACTGATGCGGCAGGCTCCTGTGGTTTCGGTGCCCCCCCCCCTCTTTTTTCCAAGGGGTGTGATCTGCTTACTGCTGGCCGGCCTCATGGGCCCGCATGTATCTTTTGAGCACCATTGAGCTGTGGGGGGTGCTTGCGCAATCGCCAGGTGGTTGTATGGTCCGATAAGATGGGCGTGGTGCATGGGATCAATCAACAGTCTGCCAGATTCCCTCCGGTTGTGTCGTTGCTGCGTTTTTGGTTTTAAAGTTCCTTCAGTTAAACGTTGCTTTAGAGCTCGGCATGTCCATGGAACTGCTAATGATATTTCCGACTCTCTCTACAGTTTACAGCTCGATCGTTCCCGCCACCCCCCCGCCCTGCGGCTTCCCTGGTAGGACTCCCCTGTCCGGCCTACTTGTGGAATCTCCTTTTCCGATGTTTGCTGGACCTCCTTTGGGCATCGCTGCCCCCTCGGTCATGGACTTCGTACTGTCGACCGGGGTTCAATTCCCCTATGGGTAGGCAGTGTTTTTGCTGTGGGAAACATGTGCCCAGGTGTTGGGCGGTGCCTTTCTCGTTGGCCTTTTGCGTCTAAAACTGGTTTAGAAATCCTCATCCTCGGAGGGCGGTGTTCAGACGGAGGACGTTGTCTTCTATGGGTGCGGCGTGTCAGTTCTGCGCATATTTAATAAAAAAAAAAAAAAGTTTTTGGCATGGGCATGAGGGTCGTTTTGAACCCTTACGGGGGCCCCTGCTGCCCTGTTTCTTTGGCCGTTGAGAATGGATGCCGTTCACCTTAATGACATTGGGTTGGACTTGTTCAACCTTGGCCTGCAGCGAAGTGTTGAACAGGTGCTGGCTGCGGTAGGGCGCTCGTCAGTTACCAACTGTCGAGCGGTTGGCGGTTTTCTTGACCTTGCCAGCAGTTAAAGTTGCTGTAATGGGCTATGCCCTTGATGGAAAATTGGAAGTAGACTGTCTGTCCAGCACTTATGGTAAGGACAGGCCCCACTTCCCTCTTTTGGTTAAGTGCTCACAGTACGACTGTGACTGGCACTGGTTAAACATGTTCACATGTTATGTGTTGGAATTTAATAAAGCTGGTTAAACATGTTCACATGTTATGTGTTGGAATTTAATAAAGCTGTGGCCTTGCCCTTTCCAACCTAATGGTTGTAAGTGTTTTATTTAATGGGGAAAAGGGCAAGGGTGGTTGGGGATTTGATCCCGTGGAGTTACGTTAATTGGGACCTAAGCCCATTGCCCCTCAGCAGTCATGAAGGCCTCTTGAGCCCCTCCTAGGGAAAGAGAGCCTTGACTGATGGGGGCATGGCTAGGTACATGAAAGGGGAACAATTGGTTGGGACACGTGGGATGGGATGGGCCTGAGCTCAGAAAATCGTATGCCCCAGGGAATTCTGGGTCTTTTGGAAGAGTCGCTGGAAGAGCTGCCCACCCGCCCGCCCCATTTTTCCTATGTTATGGTACGTCACAGCTTGCTGCGGTTTTCTTGACCTTGCCAGCAGTTAAAGTTGCTGTAATGGGCTATGCCCTTGATGGAAAATTGGAAGTAGACTGTCTGTCCAGCACTTATGGTAAGGACAGGCCCCACTTCCCTCTTTTGGTTAAGTGCTCACAGTACGACTGTGACTGGCACTGGTTAAACATGTTCACATGTTATGTGTTGGAATTTAATAAAGCTGGTTAAACATGTTCACATGTTATGTGTTGGAATTTAATAAAGCTGTGGCCTTGCCCTTTCCAACCTAATGGTTGTAAGTGTTTTATTTAATGGGGAAAAGGGCAAGGGTGGTTGGGGATTTGATCCCGTGGAGTTACGTTAATTGGGACCTAAGCCCATTGCCCCTCAGCAGTCATGCATGGTAGTGTGTTACTGTTTGTTGGAGTGTGGTGTATTGCCTAAGTGTATTATTTTCAATAATCTGTGTATGGTACGTTACGGTAACTCACGCATTATAAACGTATTATCGCAATGCACCAAAAATGGATACGTATGAATGAGCCCTTATTATATGGCTTGCTCCTTGGTAATACCCTTGGCTAAAGAAAGGGAAAGGTTAAAGAAGGGGCTAAAAACAGCTAAAAACCTCTATGGCCCATATTGCAGACAATTTGAACATTCAGAAACTCTCTTATGATTCCAAAGTGGAATCTGCTCTTTCTCATGAGACACACCTGACAGACTGAAGTGGCACACATTGAGTTAACAAATTCCTTTTCTCTAGTCCTTGAAAAAAAAGGATTAACCTGGTCACAGAGAGATTTTAGAACAGGTTTGAAATATTTGAAAACTTTGCCTGTGACCACCAGGAAGCTCATTAGTCAACATTGCCCCTAAACCAGTCCTTAAAGAAGTATTAATCCCAAAAGCAAACATTTACTATATTGCAGTTTACCATTTTTATAAAAGGGTGGTTGCATTTGTTTCTTTTTTTTAGGCTTTTTTTTTTTTTTATTTATTTCACTTGCTGATCCAGCCACTATCACACTTTCTTTCTTAAGCTTCATACACACGATCGGATTTTCGGCAGGGAATTGTGTCATGACAGACTGTTTGCCTAAAATCCGACCGTTAGTACGCTCCTTGTTGTCCAACTTTCCGCCAACAAATGTCAGATGGCAGGCTAGTAAATGTTTTTGGCGGACAATGGTCTGTTGTCAGATTTTCGTATCGTGTGTACACAAGTCCATCACACAAAATCCCAAAGTACAAACACACATGCGCGGAATCAATGCTCACCAAACACGACATTAGCAGAAGGTGCCCAAAGGGTGGTGCTCAAGAACTGAAATTCCATGTAGTACGCCACTCCGTTTTGGTTTGTTGGCCAACAATTATGTGCCCTTTGGACAAAAGTCTGACACTCGGTTGGCCAAAAATGCGATCGTGTGTACAAGGCTTTAGGCTGGCCATAGATTATGCAATTTTCTTTCCTTAAACCATGGGTTGAGGGAAAGAAAAATGCTTGATCCCCCCCCCCCCCCCCATCAAAACAGTAAAGCCTCATACACATGATCGGACTTTGTACAAACTTTCCTGTGGATTTTTGTACAAAGGGTGTTGGCCCCAAGTTTGTATTGCATACACACGATCAGACTTTTTAGGCAACAAACATGAACGTAGTGACGTTTCAACGTACTGATGACACTTCAAAAGAGGATGTTCAAATACTCCAGCGCCCCTTTGGTCAACTTCTGTATTGTTGTCTGATCTTTTGCATTGGTTCTGAGCATGCGTGTTTGTACTTTGTACAAAAGTCCGATGGTTTTGTGTACACACGGTCGGACTTTGCTCCATCAGACTTTTGTTGGCAGAAAGTTGGTCCGTTCGCACAGCCAACAAAAGTCAGATGAAAACTGAAAAAGTTGGTCCGACATCCACACGGTCGGATGTTGATCCAAAACAGCTAATTTGCATGTTTGTTGTCAAAAAGTCTGATCGTGTGTACGGGCCTTAAGGCTGTGTTCACACCATTGTGAATTGCATGCGGGTTTCCTCGTATCCAATTCGCATGTCAGGAGACTGTGACCAGATCTCAATGGAGCCAGTTCACACCGCTCCGGGATGGCTGTGGAGCAGATTGCAAAGGGGTCTTGTGCGTCTTCTGGTCTGTTTCAGGTCCAAATTCAGTCCAAATTTCTGACCCGAAGCGTACCTGAAATGGTGAACAGGGACGCAACGGACCCCTGCTGTTAGCTGCTCCGCACAACATTGTGAACCCAGCCTCAGTGTTGATGGGGGAATCCCTCCTTCTACACTATTGTATCTTGACAGCAGGAGGTTCACCAGCTGTCAGAAAACAACAATCAGTGATTGTACAAAATATACCCAACAGGCTGGTTGTACTGAAATTGACTTCAGTACAACCAGCCTGTCCATAGATGGATCATCAAAATTTGTCCGGTTCCACCGAAACTGGCAAAATTTAGTTCTATCTATGACCAGCTTTAAGGTGCTTGCATTCTGGATAAAGAAGCAACAGAAGACACCCTTGGACAGCAGAATGGTCAAGCTGCGGAGAGGGTATTGTTAGATCTACTAAAAGATTTCGATGAACTCCAGCTAACACTTTACAGTTACAGCAAACAGTTTTTTTATTTTGTGATAAAGGTTTTACATAAATCAATAAAAGACGATCATTATAAGCACCACTGTCATTGTTAATTGGTATGTCTCAGTCCTCTAACTGCAACTGCTGATGGAGAGCTTGGTCTGTTAAAAGGAGTTCAATAATAACAGACTTATTGGCTGGATCACCAGATGAAAATAAAGGGCAAAACAAGGCTAAAAAAAGAAAACAAATGCAGCAGCCGCATCTAAGAATTGGTAAGCTGCAATATATTACAATATGTTTTTTGGAGTTTAATAGCGCTTTAACGTGTATCTAGAGCCAAAACTTATTTTTTTGGTTTTGGATTAACCAGGGAGGGGGTTAGGACCTCTAAGGCCCCTTTCACACTGGGGCGGGGAGCCGCGGTGACGGTAAAGCAGCGCTATATTTATTCGGTATTCGGCCGCTCGCGGTGCGGTGCGGGTTTTACCCCCCCGCGAGCGGCCCAAAAAGGGTTAAACACCCCCGCAGAGCGCCGCCGTATTGCCGTGGTTTTACCGCGGTGTCCCATTCTAATCAATGGGAAGGAGCGGTATAGGAGCGGTGAATACACCGCTCCTAGACCGCTCCAAAGATGCTGCTAGCAGGACTTTTTTTTGTCATCCTGCTAGCGCACCGATCCAGTGTGAAAGCCCGCCGGCTTTCACACTGGAGTTAAAGGGGCCGGATTTTTTCATGCGGTGAACAGGCGCTATTTTTAGCATGAAAAACGCCCCGGTGTGAAAGGGGCCTTAGTGCCGGTTCACACTACAGCGACTTGGGATCCGACTTGTCAGACCTCAAGTCGCTGAACATAAGAAATCCCATTAAAGTGAATGAGAGCTGTCTTAATGTACACTACTGAAGTCGCTCCGACTTCAGAAAAGGTTCCTGTACTACTTCAAGACAACTTCTACCCATAGATTTCAATGGAAGTTGCCTCCAAGTCGGAGCCTTATCTTAATTGATTTGATTTGGATCTGACATTACAGGAAGATTACCCAGGAATTTCCTGAAGTTGCCTGGCAAAGTCGTGCCGACTTTCAGGTCACTGTATAGTGAACCGGGCCGTACTGTGCAGGCACATCGCTTGCGCAGTACGGAGGACAAGGAGATTCAGAAAATCTCCGAAGATGAACGGCGCCTGCGCCGTGAGTCCTGATGCAAGCCCCACCATCCAAAGGGACATAGGGCTGCACAAAGTTAGAGGGCCGCTCGCCACGCTTCGGGCATGGCCTCGATGCGCTCGGCTCTTTTTTATTCTAACTCTATGTCCACTTGGATGGTGGGGCTTGAACCTGGACTCACGGCGCAGGCGCTGTTCATCTTCGGATATTTTCAGGATTTGCTTGTCATGCGTACTGCGAATGGGGGACACTATGCGACAGGACACCGGCACTAAGAGTAACCCTTTTTTTTTTGTCCTGGTCACCTTTATCACAGGACAGAAAATTGTCATTGGATCAAGATCAAAGAGTACCTTTTTAGAGGCTTACACCTATTTCAATGACAACTTTCTGTTGTGTTTATGGAAATCGAAGTGAAGGTATTTCTCCCTAATGGCCTATAGATGGGAAAAAAAGCAGGTGGTGGGTTTAATACTCCGCCACTTCATCCAAACAAAACAAAAATTTTTGGCTTTAGATATACTTGAGAATCACATCAGGTAAATATTACATAAGGATTGCAATTGGTCACCTTTATTTACTGAAGCTGTAATACTTTTTATCATCTGTTCAATTTTTAACTACAAAAAACACAACTACCTGTAATCTCTGAAAAAGGCGTATTTACTCTTTAATGCTTTTCAATGCATTATTTTACTACACCAAATTGCTCTTTAGAGCCGTTACATGACAGTGCTATATACAGTATAGTGTCTTTATTTCCAGGACTGCATACTTTGTAGACTTTAAAAGTTTAGTTTTGTTGTGTAAACCGTAACTGATTAATGAAAAGGAGTTTTCTCTTCAATCAGATCTTTCCCATACACAATACAGCTGTCTGTCACTCTACAATTTGTTCCCTTCCAGCTGGGTGTCATGTTGACTATTGGGGAGGAGTACTAATCCAGATCTTCCAAAACCTCACCCCCTCCTCCGCTCTCTCACCTCCTGGTGTTTTTTTCTTTAAGAAAACATTTCTACTGGTGACATCTTTGCATTATAAAAGTGGTGATAATAGCCCATTATTTGCCCAGTAAAGATTTTTTTTTTTGGTGCCAGAGTTTGCTCTGTTATAACCCTATAATGAGAATATCAGAAAATGACATCCTCTTTATTCTAAAAATAAAAATGCAGTCTATCATTTCTAATTCTTAATTGTTTTTCTTTGTTTGCATGCTGAAATTACATAGCCTTGCTTATTCATTATTTTAATTATTTTTGTAGTTTCCTTTGGAAAATTTGCATTTCCATACGTAATTTTGGCAACTACTTTAATATAGTATGTAAAGTACTTGAATTTAGTTTAGTTTTTTTAATTTTCACATTTTTTATTTTAATTTTAGTTTAACTTTTATAGTAATTACTTTTTTTCATCTCTATTTTAATTTTCTAGTAGCTTAATTCTATTTATTGTAGTTTAATTTCCCACTATTTAATTGTTTTATGTACTTTAATATGATCGTGCCAAACCATGTGCAAATGTACACCTTGCTAGTGATTTTTTAAAGTTCTTTTTATTGAACGTTACAATTAACACCACTAAGAAGATGGAGGTATTTTAAAGTGGTTGTAAAGGCTCAAAAAAAATAACAACCTGCAAGACAAAGGCATAATGAGCTAGTATGCGTCACATACTAGCTCATTATGAAATACGTAGATGTTGTAACATGCAGCAGTCCCCGTACACCGATGTGACTGGCGACATGTCTCCCAGAGTTATTTACGGGTTTGCAGGCTCCGGCGCTGTTGCAGCTACTGAAGAAATGGCATAAGTGAGCTATCTCATCAGTGCGCCTGTACCTTAGGAGATATTCACGGTACCTACAGGTAAGCCTTATTTTAGGCTTACCTGTAGGTAAAAGTGGTAGTACAGGGTTTACAACCACTTTAACCACTTCAGCCCAATTGGCAGCCAAAGGACCAGGCCCCTTTTTGCGATTCGGCACTGCGTCGCTTTAACTGACAATTGCGCGGTCGTGCGACATGGCTCCCAAACAAAATTGGCGTCCTTTTTTTTCCCAAAAATAGAGCTTTCTTTTGGTGGTATTTGATCGCCCCTGCGGTTTTTATTTTTTGCGCTATAAACAAAAATAGAGCGACAATTTCGAAAAAAATTCAATATTTTTTACTTTTTGCTATAATAAATATCCCCAAAAAATATATAAAAAAACATTTTTTTTCCTCAGTTTAGGCCGATACGTATTCTTCTACATATTTTTGGTAAAAAAAATCGCAATTAGCGATTATTGATTGGTTTGCGCAAAAGTTATAGCGTTTACAAAATAGGGGATAGTTTTATAGCATTTTTATTAATATTTTTTTTTTTTACTAGTAATGGCGGCTATCAGCAATTTTTATTGTGACTGCGACATTATGGCGGACAGATCGGACACTTTTGACACATTTTTGGGACCATTGTCATTTATACAGCAATCAATGCTATTTAAATGCATTGATTCCTGTATAAATGACAGTTGTAATGAAAGAGTTAACCACTAGGGGGAGGGGAGGGGTTATGGGCTGTGACGTGTGTGTTTTTTTACATTAGGGGGCGGGGCTGACGTCTGACATCATTGATCGGCTTTCCCGATGACCGGGAACAGCCAATCAATGACAGGCAGAGTAGGAAGCGCGGGGAGAGGTTTGTTTACACATACCTCTCCCCGTTCTTCAGCTCCGTGACCCGATCGCGGGACACCAGTGGCGATCGGGTCCGCTGGTCCCGCGGGCGGGGTCACGGCGCTCCCGACCGGGTCGCGAGCGCGCCGATGGTGGCGCGCACGCAACCCACGGGCAGGCATTTAAAGGATCACGTATATATACGTGATTTTGCCTGCCCGTGCCATTCTGCTCACGTATATCTGCGTGAGGCGGTCGGGAAGCGGTTAAGGAGCAAGAAACCCATTGACCTATGACATAATGAAAAGGTGGTAAATTCAGCTAATCTTGTGCAATAAAAACCTTTAGTGAACTGACAACTACATTTTCCAGCAAAAATAAAATTGGTGCACCACACCATGTGTTACACTTTTCCGAATTTGATATTATATAGTCTGGTTAAAAAAAGACAAGTCCATCTAGTTCAACCAATAAAAGAAAAAAAAAATATTATTCAATCCTATATATACAATCCTATACCCGCAGTTGATCCAGAATAAGGAAAAAAAAAAACAATAAAGAATGATCCAATTTGCTCCAGCAGGGAAAAAAATCCTTCCTGATCCCTCAACAGGCAATGGTTTAACCCTGGTTTAACGTTACCTATAAATATTAGTATCCAGTTAAGATATGTGATTACAAATACATATTTATTTTTAAGTTGTGTTGAATCCGTATGACTTGGATGCATGAGATAACCCCCAAGCAAAAGCCTGCTCTGCGTATGCATTGTTGCCCAAAGAATAGCTCTGCTCCAATAAGTGTAGGATTACACCTAAGGCCCCTTTCACACGGGACGGATCCGTAATGATCCGCCCCGTGAACATCCGCTTGCTCAGGTGGATCGCTCCGTTGATCCCTGCTGAGCTGGCAGATGACAGGGTGGTCCCTGCACACCGTGCAGGGACCGCCCTGTCAGATCTCCGCTCTCCTCTATGGGGGATCGGATGAACACGGGCTGTCTGTCCGTGTTCATCAAATCCACTTTGTAGACGAATAGAAAAATAGGATTTTCCTCTGTCTGCAGAATCGGACCATAGTGGAGACGTTTGATATCGGGTGTCAGCGGATGTTCATCCGCTGACACCCGCTATCTCATAGGGATGCATGTATGTCCGTATTTTATCCGAAAACGGATTGGATGAAATACGGACATACAGTCCGCACGTGTGAAAGGGGCCTTACAAGTCCTTTTGTATGATATGTCTCTTCCACATATATTTTTACATGTATGCAACAAAGATCTCTATCTTAACTATTAATATTAATTTGGTTCCCCTATGATTGCTAGCAGTATAAATCCTGGGAAATATTGAATTGTGCAATTTTATTATCACCGGGGAATACTGCTTAAAATTAGTGATTCGGGTGAAAAGTTTAACATATCATTTTTTTTTTTTTTTAAAGGATCTGACATCTGAGAGTACCCCATCCATGCTCAAATATTGTCAATCATGTAGCGATAAATGAATTTTCCAACCAACTATCCCTATTGACTTTGACAGTTTTTATCTACAATATCAGCCAAGTATTTTTCAATTGCACACTTTCTTGGACAATCTTGCAACTTCTTTGAAGCCTTTGGCAATGGTAACATATCCTGTGCTATTATATGCAAATCCCTGATTAGTGCGTAAGCCAAAAGGAAGAGCACAGAGGGTTAAATCAAAGGATGAAGGCATCCCATTGTTAAACTGTCCCAGCCCTTCACAAGGGGAGGGGGGTCCATCAAGGACAGATGTCCCTTAACATTACACTAGACCGGCCACATTGTTGCAGCAAACCAAAGATTAAAGGCATCTTACGGTAAGTTCCTGCTTGGTTAATGTTTTACATTTTAAAGTTGAAAATTGTGCCCTGTTTGTTGTGTGTTTTTGAAACTTTTTTAATTGTTTTGGTGAGTTGTCTTCTATGTGAGACATGAAGAGTCAGCACTGTAAAACTAGGATACAGGATAGCAGTCATCCATGCTGGTTTTTATAGCAAAATGTAGTATGACTTTGAGTGTTTAAAGCATGACAAGTTGTTTATAAAGGCCTGTATGAATTTGGGTTAGCATGTCATCCTTTATTAATGTCTGTTCCTGTTATCATATACTGGGCATGTGCTAGTTCCAGCGATACTAACCCCAGTTTCCACACCCACTCCCCTGAAAGACCAGCCTTGCCAGTACTGCCGCCCAGTAGTGGGTGTGAGACCTGGGCCTGAGAAAGCAACACTTTGCTGGTTCCGCCCTTCACCCAGCTGAGCTTTTCTTAGCAACATTGATGTGTACAGATGCTGCAGGGTTAGACACACATGGAGAGCTAGTGAGAGGGAATGCACAGTATGGAATGTGCAAAGAGGAGGGTCTGCTAGATTCCAGGTAACTACATGTCCTAAATAAATAGCAGAGAGGGGGGAGGGGGACAATATGTGCTAGGAAGCAAAAATTCCACACTGTTGCTTGACAGGCACTGGCATGGACAGCATGTTCCAGAATATTCCTTCATAAATAGCATACAACCTTCTTTACCAGTGTTGTTTAGGGCTCATTCACACCACCTCAGTTAAGAATAGATGCGTTGACCTGGACAGGATCAACACCGGCTCAATGATAGGGCATGTACAATTAAAAAAATAAAGTTTTCTATGTTCACACCATGTGTGTGCGGAGGAGTACGCGCTGCATAACAATGTAGCATGTACGCAGCACAACTCACTTGCACCACAAAGTACTATCATGCGTAAAGTTGAATGAAATGTCATTTTGTGACATTTTCAATAAAGTTTTCAAAAAAGGTAAACAAGGAATTGTATTGTAACAACATAAAACAACCACCACTGCACAACGGACACCAGCCTACATTATTATTATTTAAAGTACTTATATTAAATTAATTTATCTTTATTAAATTTTTCACATTTGACAGAAAAAGACAAACAAAGAACTATTACACCTTCAGTACAGTTTACCTACATTCCCCAGCTTCCATTCCAGCATTACACTCTATAAGAAAGTACTAATAGCTAGTTTAAACAGCAGCCTCCCCACTCGCTCCCCATTCAACTCCGCCTTTCATTCCTCCACCCGCTCGTCCTTCCTCCTTCTGACATTCCTACCACATTCAAAGTTCGACATCCTACTCCACTACGTATTTCAGTCTAGTTCATTTGGCTACGTATAATTTTTCTCCAACCACCGTTTCCATATCTCCTGAAATTTGGTAAGATTTCCCTGTTTAATATATGTTGTTCTCTCCATAAGAATCACCCTCTCCATGCTCCGTTCCCATTCAAAAAAAGATGGTGGGTTTGGAGATTGCCATTTTTGTGCAATTAATTTTCTTGCCTGAAAAAGGCATCTAATGATGGCCAGATGAACTTCATTTGACCTGTTTTCCCCCTCAAACCCCCCAAGTACACACAGGATTGGGTCCAGGGCAAGCTTGGTGTTGAATATCTGAGCGGTCCTATCTACCACCTCTTTCCAATATCGGTATAATTTCGGACATCTCCAAAACATATGGATGAGGTCGCCGCCCGGCCTCCTGCATCTAGGACATGTGTCATCTTGTCTACGGCCAAACCGAAATAACTTTGCCGGAGTAAAGTATGCCCTGTGTAGTAGGAAAAGATGTGACATCCTCTGGGAGTGCAAAAGGGAAACCCGAGGTGCAGAGGCCAGAATCCTTTCCCACTGTAGAGTAGACATGGTGCCCACATCTCTTTCCCACGAGGATTTGTGGAGTCCCATTTGGGCCTCTTCCCGAGTCCCCTTATGTATATGGAAATACAAGTTAGATATCATCCCTTTCCGAGTGTCCGACTCGGCTATGCTCTGTAGTACCGGGATCTTAGTCCATTCACTTGCTGTCTCTTTAAACTGTTCGGTGAGGGCATGCCTCACCTGTAGATATCTAAAGAAAGACCTCTTGGGGAGCTCATATTGATCTCTTATGTCCTGAAAGTTTCTTAGCCGACCCTCCTGGTAGATCTGGGCAACGAAGTTCAAACCTCTTCTCTCCCATTCTCTAATAGTCCCCATTTTTTTAAGCTCGCACAGGTTATTGTTTTCCCACAGAGGGGAGAAATCTGAAAACCCTCTATAACCCAGTATCTTTTTGGCTAGTCCCCATACTCTTGCTAGCAGGTCCTGAGTTGGTAACCCCTTTATGAAGGACCCTGCCTCTAACACTTCCAGCAACGACTTGTGAGTAGATTTGTAAAGGAGAGTCTCCCACTCTCGTCCTCCCTTCGTGGCCTCGCATCCCCCAATGTGCTGGAGCTGGGAGGCCAAGAAGTAACTCAAAGGGTGCGGAAGAGCTACTCCGCCGGCCTTGGCAGGAAGCTGTAACGTACTCAAACGGATTCGTGGAATGCCCCCCTTCCATATTAGGTCCCTAAAAAGAGTGTCCATCTTCTTAAACCACTTCTTGTAGATCCAGATTGGGGAGTTATGGAGTAAATATAGTAACTGTGGCATGAATACCATTTTAACTAGGTTACAACGACCTGCCGCTGACAGGGGAAGTTTCTTCCAAATTTGGCATTTTCCCTTGAATTTGTTCAACAGTGGGACAACGTTATCCTGAACAAATTGTTTAGGGTCTCTAGAGACATTTATACCTAAATACTTTATCTGCTGTACTATTTGAAGCTGAGCTGCCTCTTGGGGAAGAGGATAGTCCAATGGATCAATCGGGAGAAGATTTGATTTATCCCAATTAATCCTTAGGCCCGACAGAAGTCCAAAGTTTTCAATTCTGCGCATTGTCTCACATAGTGAGCCTTGGGTGTCACTGAGCAGAATTATTAAATCGTCTGCGTATAGCATCACTTTATCCTCCATTTCACCCCTTTTGAAGCCTTTAATTTCTGGAGACAGTCGAAGGGACAGGGCCAAGGGTTCGATTGCGAGGGCGAAAAGGAGGGGGGACAGGGGACACCCCTGCCTTGTCCCCCTCAGCAGACAAAGCCTGGAGGAATATTCGTTGTTTATTTTTACTCTTGCTCCAGGGGCACTATATAGTAATCTCACCCAGTTAACAAAATTTGGCCCAAAGTGGAATTGTGTCAATGTTCTCCAAAGATACTTCCACTCCAGGGTATCAAAAGCCTTGGCGGCGTCCAAAGAGAGAATGGCCCTGTTTCCCCGATTCTCCATTGGAGTTTGAAGGTTCAAGAAGAGCCGTCTGATGTTTGTACTGGCGGACCTTCCTGGGATGAATCCCGATTGGTCCGAATGCACCAGTTTGGAGATAACTTTATTGAGTCTAGCCGCCAAGACCTTAGCTAAAACTTTAATATCCGAGTTCAAGAGCGAGATAGGTCTATATGAGGCAGGGGAGAGGGGGTTTTTATTTTCCTTGGGGATCACAATTATTGTTGACTCCATCATCGACGAGGGAAGTGCACCCTCCTCCTTCGACGAATTGAGTACCTTCAGAAGTTCGGGAAGGAGCACCTCCCCGTAGCGACGGTATATTTCGATGGGGAGGCCGTCTGGTCCCGGGGACTTCTGGCCTGCCATTTCCCGGACGGTCCGCTGGATCTCCTCCAGGGTGACAGGGCTGTCAAGGGCAGCCCTGTCCTCCTCAGAGAGGCAGGGGACCGCCATTTGATCAAAGAATTTGTCCCATTCTTCACTTCTATCCTCCTGGGTGGAGTGATATAAGTTCTCATAATAGGTTCTAAAGGTGTCCACTATTTCTGGGGTATGTGAAGATGTTCTACCGGCCCCCACGTCTATCAACGGGATCATCGATGATGGAGAGTTGGTCTTTACCAACTGGGCAAGCATCCTACTTATACTCTCCCCCTCCCCAAAGGCAGCTTGCTTCTGGAAGATGTATTTTTGTTCTGCTTTGCTTAAAAGGATGAGGCGGTATTCCTCTTGTACTGCTATCCATTCGTTTAAATTTACCGGTACTGGATTGTTTATATATTTTATTTCTGCAAGAGCTACTTTGTTAGCTACGTTCTCCTCCCCCGCCCTTGACTGTTTTTTTATTCTAGAAATTTGCTGAATCAGCAGGCCCCGAAGAATAGCTTTAACTGTGTCCCAGATTACCCCTTGGGTGGCTGATCGAGCGTTCAATTCTATAGTTTCTTTCAGGGCATGCGCCACCTCATGTGAATCGCCCAGTAATTCCAGCCAGGCCGGGTTGATTTTCCACTCCCGGTACGTTGTTCTCACCCCCGTTTCCATTGAGGCTGTCAGCGGGGAATGGTCAGAGAGACTTCTTGGCCTATAAATGATGTTATCCAATAGAGGCATCGACTCGTCATTGCAAAACAACATGTCTATCCTCGACAAAGTAGAGTGTGTACTGGAGAAACAGGAGTATCCCCTAATCCCGGGGTTCCTCAGTCTCCAGATATCTTTCAAGCCCATTTCCTCCAGGAGACTGGGGAGACGGCTATCCCCTAGCCCGCCCCTCCGACTCCCCGGAGGAAGCCTGTCCAGTCCCGGGTCAAGTACCATATTGAAGTCACCAAGGACTATTACCGGTAAAGCTGGATTGTTCATCACAAACTCCACCAAGTCGAGCATGACCCCAGTATCAAAAGGAGGCGGGATGTATACATTAGCCAAGATAACGGCCTTACTTTCAATTTTACAGTGTAGAAAAATGTACCTTCCCCGCTCATCAATTTTACTTTGGACGCAGATAAACGTAATCCCTGATTTAATCAGTATACTGACACCTCTTGAATAGGACGAATAGAACGAGTGGTATTGTAGTGCAAACTCCTTCCATCCTAACTTTGATGTGGAGGCATTGGTGAAGTGGGTCTCTTGGAGACAAAGGATCGAGACCCCGTAGGATCTAATCAAAGCTAGTGCTGCAGCTTTTTTCCCCGGGTCGCCTAACCCCCTTATGTTCCAGGAACAAAAAGTGACTTGTTTCCTATTAAGTTGTGTATCGTGACTCATTTAGTGATACTAATTCTCTATGTATTCAAATGTGAGTATACCCTCCAAGAGGGGTTTTGTGAATAACTTATCGTCAGTGGTATATTTCAGATCGACCTTATTGTCAAAACGTGGGTGTCTAATTAGTACTTGTGGAGTGTTACCATCTAATCTTTCCATGTAAGTGCATATTTTAGCGTGAAGTGCTTTCCCCCTCAACCATACACATACATACCTACCACATCCAACCCATCTAACATTCTTATTACACTCATCATACACTACCAATCTAGGTTTGACCGGGGGCCTTCTAAGGTGACCTACCCATCCACCCTTCTTTTGAAACCATCTAAACATTAGTGCCAGTAAATCTACCCCATTCCTAACCCTCCCTTTACGCCTCCCTAACCCTCCACCCCCCTCCCCCCTATTTAAGAAAACCCTACTCCTAAGAACATACTGCAGCACCCCAAACCCGTTGGGATGCGACACCTTTCAACCTCTTCCCACCATGCGTTCCCTCCCCCTTCTACCCCCCCCCCGGGGGCGACAAGACAGCATTCAGTAAAAACCTTCAACAAATCACATCGCAAAGCAAACAAAATATATTGCTGTCTGTCTCCACTGGTCCCCTCCCCCGCTCCCTTATTCACCAAGGCAACCCAGCCCGCCCCCACCCCCCCAAAAAGAGGAGAAAAAACAAAACAAAAAAAAAAAAAACACAAGAGAAAGTCAAGTCAGCACTTGGATATAATCCTGGTCACCTAGCATCAACTAATGTCCTTCTTTATGTTTTATTAGCCATTCTTCAGCCCCTTTAGGGGTATCAAAAAGTAGTGTTCCGCCAGGGCCCGACACTCTCAACTTAGCTGGAAAAAGCAGGGCGTAGGTTAAATTAGCTTGACGGAGGTTACGTTTTACTTCCCCAAATTGTGATCTCCTTTTTTGAAGGTCTGGCGAGTAGTCGGGGTAGATAGACACCCTCTTGCCACTGCAAAAAATATTTCCAAGTTCCCTTGCTTTTCTAATAATTGTTGCTTTGTCCTTGAAGAATAGCAGTTTAGCTAAGAAGGGTCTAGGAGGGGCCCCAGGTTGAATGGGTCTAGCAGGGACTCGGTGGGCCCTTTCGATTGCAAAGAGTGGAGAAAATGCATCTTGACCAAAAATCTCAAACAGCCATTTTTCTAAGAAAGTAGCAGGGTCTGGGCCCTCGGAGTGTTCTGGCAGGCCCACTATACGGATATTTTTCCTTCTCATCCTGTTCTCGACCTCGTCCATTTTATTAATTTGTTTATTGAGGAGATTTCTGATGTCGCTCATTTCACGTTTTAATGGGGCGAGGTCGTCTTCCACCAAACTCATCCTATCCTCAAGGATTGTGGCCCTCTCTTGGACCTTCTGTACCTCATTCCTCAAAAGACCCATTTCCTCCCGTATTGATTTCAGTTGATCATTCATAACATTCAGCGAAGTTCTACAAGAGTTGATAGCCTCTAATACCTCTCTCAAAGTAGGCTCCGTCCCCGCTGAGATGTCGGCCCCCCCCCTCTGACGATGGGCCCGCCACTTCCTGTCCCCGAGGCAGCTCCGCTAATTCACCCCCCTCCCCTATTGTCCTCTGGGGGGATTGTGTAGGTGTTTGTACGGGTGTCTGGGTCTGCCCCTGGCTCTTCTTTCCCACTGCGCCACCTGACGTTCCTCCTGTACGGGCAGATTGGGATTGCTGGTTGTGTGACAGGGTTTTTTGGGGAGTCTGACTCGGTAGTTGGCTTGGGGTGTGGGCAAATTTTTCCAATTTGGCTGCGGCTAAGCTAGCCTGGCTGGCGGCCTGGCTAGCTTTTGTAGTGCGCTGTGAAGGCATAATAGGCGGTGGCTGTAGTTGAGTTCTGCCGGCCCGTTAGTTTGTCTTAATAAGGCGTCACCCAGGGACCAGTAAGGGGATCCCAGCACTTTTCTAAACCTGGTTTCCTTTTTTCTTTATCTTTTTTTTTTTTTTCTTTCTTTCTCTTTGGGGGAATGCAAGAGATAGACTCTATTACAGGATTAGTCTTCTCTCTCTATTGCTTGGTAAACCGTCCAAGGTGAGATACTCAAAAGTAGAAGCAAAGAGCACCGGGCTTCCCCTTTACAGAGCACCCGTCCTTGGAGTCCGCAGTATGGTGGTGGTGAAGATGAGGAGATGATGGGGATGAGGTCGGCCGCTCCGCAGCTTTAGAGGGTGACACGGGCTATGTGGGGCCAGGAGTGACCCAGCTTGTCGGCTATAACGCTCTGTGAAAGGGGTCCTTCTCCCTGCTTCCTCAGCTGTTTAGTCTGCGTCCCTGCCGCTTTGCTGATATCCGGGAGATGGTCAGAGATAGTGAAAATAGGTAAGAGGGGGCCCTAACGCTGGTTCTCCCCTCCTTCGGGCTCGGGAGTGCTCCCCTCTTCTCCTGTGGTGCTCCTGGGGCGGGTCGGCAGTCGGGACGTACTGCGAGGGGGGAAGGGCCGTTAGCGCTGACTGAGCCCGTCCAGCTGACGGCGGCTCAGCTCCTAGTCTCACCCAGCTCCGATCCGACACGGTGGCGCGGCTGCTCCTGCTGTGGGACAGAGTAGGCGGGCGGGATGCGTGCGGGGTGCGTGCTTCAGACTTTCACATACGAGTGATAGAAAGTTAACGGAGCGGGGTTGAGGAGCGAGGGAACGCCATACAGACTCACTCCACTCTCACTTCCCTCTGCATCATCTGTATCCGTTCACGCCCACCTAAAGTACTTATATAGTGCCGTCAATTTACTCAGCGCTTAACATATACATTGTACATTCACATAGGTCCCTACCCTCAAGAAGCTTACAATCTAAGGTTCCTAACTCACGTTCATATACTACATACATTTTAGCGTGCAGGCTGGTGTGAAAGAATCCTTAAAGAGTATCAAATCCTCTGTTTTTAATGTAAGACTGTCCATACATGGATCCGTTTTTCTTTCGATCAGCCAGCGGACGGATCAAAAAAATAAACTGAACGGATTCCCCAATCCACACAAGCAAGGTGATGGAGGGATCCTGCCCACTGTGTTATTGTATTCTGACAGCCCGTACTCCTCTGCTGTCAGAATACACTGAACCGGCAAAGTTTCAATCCATCTATGGATAGCGTTAAGGCTGGGTTCACACTGTTTGCAGAGCGGATCACAGCAGGGTGTCCGGTGCATCCCTGTCCTCCATTTCAGGGGTGAATCAAATCAAAATTTTACCTGAATTCGGACCTGAAACAAAGCCAAAGATGCACAGAATGCTTTTGCAGTGCGCTCCGTAGCTGCCCCGGAGATGTGTGAATCGGCTCCATTGAGAGTCGGTCACACTCTCCTGTCATGCAAATTGGATGCAGCGAAACCCACATCCAATTCGCAATAAGTGTGAACCCAGCCCAAAGTTTGGATTTCCAATCACTTTCTGTCCTTTTGAAAAGGATCACCACTGACCAGGTGGAACAAAAGCTGCCTCTGGGGATGGGTAATAAACCAAACCAGTTGCTTTGCCATGCATGAGCAAAACACATGTTGTCTTAAGCCACAGGATTAGCAGGACAACCAGATAAATTGCATTTTAGAAGGGGGAAAAAAATTAAGGATTATTCCTGGTCCGCTTTTTTTTTTTACAAACTATTTGTAAACAAACAATTAATTTGTAAACAAAAAATTACTTTGGGCTTCAACCAGCCTTTTGTAAGAATACATTGTGGGATGTTGAGCTCTCAGCTATCCCAGAGGCATCAGTAAGGCAGGTCACATCACACGTGCCTCCTGGAAGTTTCTTTTGCTGGGTCCGAGGTAAATCATTTTATCCTAAATGATCTGTTTGTTTACTTTTTTAAATCCATTTGTGTTTGGGGTGGAGGGGGCCTTCAAAAATGTGGACCTTTAGTTTGCCATGGAGGGTCAACTTTCAGAAGAGTTTTACTTTAAATTAGTATAGGTATGGGTGATGGTATAGTAATGTGGTCTTGCCCACTGTGACAAATACACATAGCATTGATATTTCAATAAATATTTTTATTTTTAAGTAGTTTAATATTAGTTGCTCCAAAGCACTGCCATGACAGTTTGACGTGATGTTAGTGCTCTTACAACATAGATGGCATCTGATACCTGCTCCAACTCTGTTTTGGAAGCATGTTGGCACTGGTTACAATTATAGTATATTGTGGTCAACAACATACCGTGTACTCTACTATTAATGATGTTTTGGAGACAGACAGATACACACGCACATTGTTTTCTATAAAAAAAAAAATTAATCCATGGTGCCTCCCATGCATTTTCCAGTTTGGATCTTTTTATACAGATTGCAATTAAAGTTTTGATTTAAAAGATTAAAAACCACAAATATTTTCTCTAAATTGAGAAGTTTGAAAGAAAAAAGGTTATGCCACCCACTGTCCAACCTCCCCAAAAAAATGATAATTTTTCAGCCTTTGCACACCTACCAGACTGAAATGCATGACCTCCAAAAGTCTTGGATGATTGTACTGAATAGCTAACAATGGCAAAGGCTGTAATAGCTAAAAGCGGGTGTGTGTGAATGTGCCCCAATGTAAACCTGGCCATATGTGTGGGGTTGTGAAAGTTTGTTTTAATCTACCCAGTTTATTCAACAGGCTAGTGCAAGGATAAAGTTCTAATTACTAATACAGTTACCGCAGAAACCAAACAAGCTATATCTTGTATTGATCTGGCTTCAGTAAAGTGCATTCTGATTAGTTGCTATTGCTGCATAATTTCCAACTGTCTCTTATCTGTCTTATTTAGGCCCCTTTTACACAGGCGTCTTCCGTATAGCCACGTTTTTGCTAAGAATAAACTGATTACATTTATCAGTTTTTCATCCGTTTGCATCCATTTTTTTTGTCCACTTCTGTTTTTAAAATGGAAGAAAAATTCAGACTTGTTACGTTTAAAAAAAACAGACCTGAACAGAAGTTGACGGAAAAACTGATGTAAATGGACAACGTTTGTTTACATCCGTTTGCCCATAGGAATGCATTGCTGTCCATTTTTCATCCGTCAGTAGATTGATTTCAAGCGTTTTTCATCCAATTCCATTGTCCCTCCTCTGGTCTAATGCACAGACCTCTATGGAATTTTTGAAAAACATTACTAAAGCTGGCCATACACAAGGGTTGCAGGACAGAAATTCACTTGATTCCCCCATCAACACAGACAGTGTTGATGCAGGAATCTCCCCTGCCAAGCCATTGTCTGGCCCCTGGTGGGGGCAGCCGCCCCCACCCGGAGAAGACAGTGATTATTGGTAGCGGCTATAGCAGCCACTGGCGATATTTGCAGGTAGAACCCAGCATGCTGGTTGTACCCAAGAAGATCGATCACTCAACTTAGTATGTTCAGCCTGCTCATACACAGTTTGAATCCTTCTGAACGGCTAAGATTTGAACCATGCCTTAGGCTCTCAATGGTGGAAAAAAAACTTGTGGATATAAGCAATCATTTTTACATAAGAATGGCTTTAGTGATATGATTCCAACCACTAGCTGTAGAAACATTTGAACCCTATACTAAGCAAGACAATGATTAGGGCTAGGTTCACATATATGCGGGGTGTGGGAATGTGTGTAAATTGCATGCATTCTTGGTCCTGCAGGCAAAATGCGCTGCTTTTTGGCAATTCTTAATGCCATCCTCACGTATCTGGTGTGTGAAATCGCAGAGTGCAAATGCTATTTCAAATGTGAACCTAGCGTAATGTGATGTGAATATTTTAGAGGTTTTTTTTCCAGACCTACATTTTTACTCCTGTGCACAATGGCTTGTTGAGCTGTATTATGGCATGCTATTAGAATTCTCTTTAAAAAAAAAAAACTACTGTGTTTCCAAAACCAACCAACAAAACCAATTTTTTAAACAATTTTTTTTAATTTTTTTTAACTAAAGCAGCAAAGTTTATCCTGGTAAAACTGAAATTAGTCTAGAGCAGTGATGGCGAACGCGTGGCACGCGTGCCGCTGCCGGCACGCCGAGCCGTCTCTGTGGGCACGCCGTGACTACAGTCATACACTGTAGTCACGCCGTCCACTCCCGCGGACTACATCTCCCACAGTTCTCTGGGGAGAACCCTCCCTCCCAGAGAACACTGAAGCCACGCCCCCCGCTGACATCTGATGCACATGCGTGGGAAATCACCTGATACAAGGACACCACCGGAGTGACTAGGGCGAACGGAGCAACCGGAGCAACTGGGGACTGACCCCACACCGATTTCAGCAATTCAAGTGAGTTTTATAACTAATTGCCGACCGGGCCATAGCCAAAAGATGGCTACAGCACGGTCGGCTTATTCTGGGAGGGCGTCCATGGACGTCCTCCCAGAGAATCTTGCTCCCGCGCGCCCTACAGTGCGAGGGGAGAGGGGAAAAGAGAGAGAAATGCAATGCTCTGCCCATACTATGCAATGCTGTGCAATACTCTGCCCATGCTGTGCAATACTCTGCCCATGCTATGCAATACTCTGCCCATGCTGTGCAATACTCTTCCCATGCTGTGCAATACTCTTCCCATGCTGTGCAATACTCTGCCCATGCTGTGCAATACTCTGCCCATACTATGCAATGCTGTGCAATACTCTGCCCATGCTGTGCAATACTCTTCCCATGCTGTGCAATACTCTGCCCATACTATGCAATGCTGTGCAATACTCTGCCCATACTATGCAATGCTGTGCAATACTCTGCCCATGCTGTGCAATACTCTGCCCATGCTGTGCAATACTCTGCCCATACTATGCAATGCTGTGCAATACTCTGCCCATGCTGTGCAATACTCTGCCCATGCTGTGCAATACTCTGCCCATACTATGCAATACTCTGCCCATGCTGTCCAATACTCTGCCCATACTATGGAATACTCTGCCCATGCTGTGCAATACTCTGCCCATACTATGCAATACTCTGCCCATGCTGTGCAATACTCTGCCCATACTATGCAATACTCTGCCCATGCTGTGCAATACTCTGCCCATACTATGCAATACTCTGCCCATACTATGCAATACTCTGCCCATGCTGTGCAATACTCTGCCCATACTATGCAATATTCTGCCCATGCTGTGCAATACTCTGCCCATACTATGGAATACTCTGCCCATGCTGTGCAATACTCTGCCCATACTATGCAATACTCTGCCCATGCTGTGCAATACTCTGCCCATACTATGCAATACTCTGCCCATACTATGCAATACTCTGCCCATGCTGTGCAATACTCTGCCCATACTATGCAATACTCTGCCCATACTATGCAATACTCTGCCCATACTATGGAATACTCTGCCCATACTATGCAATACTCTGCCCATACTGTGCAATACTCTGCCCATACTATGCAATACTCTGCCCATGCTGTGCAATACTCTGCCCATGCTGTGCAATACTCTGCCCATACTATGCAATACTCTGCCCATGCTGTGCAATACTCTGCCCATACTATGCAATACTCTGCCCATGCTGTGCAATACTCTGCCCATACTATGCAATACTCTGCCCATACTGTGCAATACTCTGCCCATACTGTGCAATACTCTGCCCATACTATGGAATACTCTGCCCATACTATGCAATACTCTGCCCATGCTGTGCAATACTCTGCCCATGCTGTGCAATACTCTGCCCATACTATGGAATACTCTGCCCATGCTGTGCAATACTCTGCCCATACTATGCAATACTCTGCCCATGCTGTGCAATACTATGCAATACTCTGCCCATGCTGTGCAATACTTTGCCCATACTATGCAATACTCTGCCCATGCTATGCAGTACTCTGCCCATACTATGGAATGCTCTGCCCATACTATGCAATACTCTGCCTATACTGTGCAATACTCTGCCCATGCTGTGCAATACTCTTCCAATACTCTGCCCATGCTGTGCAATACTCTGCCCATACTGTGTAATTATTTTTTAAATAATTACAATAACTCTGTACTGATGTCCTCATTCGAGACATAGTTATATATGAAGAAGCCCCATAGCAAAGTAATTGTAGGGCTACTTGGTTATCTATGGGCACTTCAGAGGATATTCCACTGCTAAGACCTATTCAATTCTAAAGCCCCGTACACACGGGCCAAATGTCGGGACACATGGGCCAGTTCAATACCGGCCATTGTGTATGCCGGTCTGTCCAACAGAAGTCGGCCAAGCATGCTGGAAAACCAGCAGCCAACTGACTCCCGGTCAGCGCTCTCTGCCAATGACAGAGAGCACAGATCGGAGTGTTCTGGCGGGGGGCTGTCCCCCTGTCGGAACACAACAGCTCAGTGGGGGAGATCTTCAGATAGTTAGTACAGCGGCTCTGATCGGAGCTGTCAGTTTTTTTTTTTCATTCATTGTAGTGTGTACCAGGCTTAAAGCTGGGGATACACTAGTAGAAATTTGTTCAACATTTTTTTTTGTTTTAAGAATGTTGTAAGCTTGTTCATTCGTTTTTCTATTTATTAGTGGGGCAAATCGACATTTGTTTTTGAAGGAACAGAATAGACTATCTTTCTTGAATGTACAAATTTCTAACCATGTATGTGGTTTTCATTTGGTAAAGTCCATTCATTCAATATAGAGTGCTAAAAGCAAACAAAGTCTTGAACTATATTGTAAAGTGCTGCGTAAACTGTTGGCAATATATAAATCCTATAATATAATAATAAGAAACTACTTTTTAACGACATTTTAAATGTTCTGAGAATTTTTGTACAAATTTCCATTTAAAATTGATATCAAAGGTGACATTTGGTAATAATCACATTTTTATAGAAGCTCCCAACTGTTGTAAGTATACAGTACATCAGAAATACCTGTACTCACCGAATAAAAAGGAGCAGGTTTCTAGTTATACGCTACTATAAACATCTAATAAAGCCAGGACACCATTGAAAATATTTAAGGCCTCATGTACACTGCTGCTGGTAAACGGACATTCAGGCTTGATTCACACTAATGCGTTTTTTGATGCATTGTGCATTTTGCAGAAATGCAGGGAAATTTTTTAACATGGGTTCCTATGGAACATGTTCACATCAATGCATTTTTGTGCCTCTGTGTTTTTGGAAAGGGTCAGGGACAGTTTTTCATGCAAAATGCAGCGTTTTGCATGTAATAGAAGTCAATGGACCCGCATCCAAAACGCAAGTACCGAGTTTTTACCGCGATTTTGCCAAGATTTGCGTTTTGCGTTTTTTATATATTTTTTTTTTCTACACTGTATATAGCTGGTTGCTACGCAACCACAGTGTAAAAAAAAAACTAAAAAAAAAAAAAGGAAACCGCAAAATTGCGGTAAAAACGCGTGTCCAAAAACGCGGCAAGCACCGCAAAAAGCACCGCAAAAACACTCAAAAGCAACATGCATAGGTGTGAATCGAGCCTCAGAGGCAGTTGGGTGCTTTTTTCAGCTGCCCCTGAACTGTTATCTTATGTGTATATGTACACAAGTTCGTTTTAATGTCGTTTTTAGGCAGTTGAGTTTAGAGGCCTTTTTTGGAAAGCAAAAAAATAAACCCGGTAACTCACGTTTAGCCGCGTTTCGTTTACAGACGTTTTTCATTTTTGGCTATTTAAAAAAATATATATATTTTTTCAAACGCTTCTAAACGCAAACGTGGCAACCCGGCAAAACGGACGTTTTAAACGTGGGTTACTACGTGTCAAGTTAAATCCTTCAGGAGAGGTTGTAAAAATGTGTACATTAAGCCTAAGCATATCATTTTTATATATTTGAAATTGTCATACAGCATGGCAGTGAGTACAAAAATACTGTACAAAAATGCACCATTTTTAAATTTTTGCAAAAATAAACGTATGTTTGGTATCATATTGATCCTGTGCATAGAGCACTAAGGCTCGGTTTACATTAGTGTGACTCTGAGCCGCGATTTTGACTTTAGAGTGCGACTTTAAACTTTCTGGCACTCAAGTTACAAGAAAGTTGCCTCAAAGTAGTGCAGGAATCTTTTCCCATAGTCCCATAGATTGGGTGCCATTGAAATCTATGGGCTGTGACTTGTCATGCAACTTTGTGTCCAAAGTTGTGTGACAAGTCGCACTAGCATACCGCCCAACTTTCTAAGTTGGGAATGAGGGACACCTATTAGCAAAAGTATGTAGGCATAGGACACACACCCTGCCACGCCCCCTTAAAGGAGAATGGTACAAAAAAGTTTGGTTAAAACAAGTGTTTATTTTTTATTTTTTTTTACCACTACTATTCCTTTATATTGAATTTACAAATGCAGCCATTTAGAAATTGGATGAAATGTTTAGCATTACGAAACACTTTTTGATAGATAAGTAGTGCATTTTATATACAACTATATAGATCAGACCGAAATGAGGAGGAACGAGGGACTCAGGGAAATCAGGGACAGTTTGGAGCTATGCGATCCAGCAAGGTTTCTGTGAAGTCAATCATGAGGTCTTGTGAGAAAGCAACAATGTATATTAAATACACAAAATACAATCAGCAATACCTATGTATAATGTTAATGACCGCATGTGACACAACACAAAAGAGGTATTCAACATGAGTATAATCAATCATTCAATCAATCAATCAATCAATGTGTCAGTGTAGATCAGTGTAGAAAGGAAAGATTCAAATGCATATCCTAATGTTACAGTATACCTAAACCCAATAACAAAGATGAATTTCTGAAAACCTTGGAGCATTGCATTACGTACTGTGTACACAGGTCGTTTTCACAACCTCTCCTGAACGATTTAACTTGACAGATAGTAACCCACGTTTAAAACATCTGCTTTACCGCATTTACATGTCGCATTCAGCAGCATTTTGCCACATTTGCGTTCAGAAGCGTTTAAAAAAAAAAAATATAATATAAATATATATATATATATATATATATATATATATAATTTTTTTTTTTAAATGGCCAAAAATGAAAAACGCCTGTAAACAAAGCACAAATTACCGTGTTTAGCCACGCTTAGAAGCGTTTGACGCTTGAAATGCCTCTAAACTAGCTTCTGAACCAATTTTTTTTTTTTATTTTATTTTATTTTTTTCATTCCAAAAAAAGCCTCTAAACTCAACTGCCTAGAAACTACTGTAAACGACACTGTGTACATGCACTGACAAGATAACATAAAGGAGAGTTCAGGATCAGTTGAAAAAAACGTCCATTTACCAGAAGCAGTGTACACGAGGCTTAAAGCCAGTGTTTAACACAAAGCAAATTAACAAACATTACATGCATTACCACATTGTGGTGTTTTCATTTTGGCAATGCAGCTGAATTTCACATGGGTTGTGGCTTACTACAATGCACAGTAATACACTGCGGTGCTTTGTGGTGTGATGCATCAGAAAAATGCTGCATATCTGTTTTTTTGGTCTGTTCCTGTGTGTTGGCAGCTTATTCAAAATTAATGGAAAAAATAAATAAAAAGAAAGAATTAAAAAAATAAATAAAAAATGAATGGAATGTTTTCACGAAATTCATGTTAACTGATGATACAATGCACAGGAATAGACTCTTTTATATATTGCAGCTTACCGGTCCTTATGGTAGCTTCTTTAGTTTTCATTTTCAGCAAGTACAGAAAATACCCGTTGATCTTGTCAGAAATGCAGTGTACTTATCACTTTCTGTGAGTTGTAAAGAAAACGCAAGCAATATTCTATTTCTTCTGTAAACTACTAATCTCACCACCCTCCATGTAATGTGGATTAGGAGAGAAAGACATGTTTGTTGCCTGAATCAGTCCGAACACAGTGGACCTTTTTTTGTATTTTTTTTTTTTTTAAAGGGGCAGTTTTAATTTTTTTTTGGGGACTGCCTGGAGGGGGGCGGCGCCCATGCACCCCCTATGGACGAGCCGCCACTGCCTGTATGTTGTGGTCGTTCAGGTGCTTATCTAATCGTTTTTTGAAACTATCGATGCTCCCCGCTGATACCACCACCTGTGGAAGGGAATTCCACATCCTTGCCGCTCTTACAATAAAGAACCCTCTACGTAGTTTAAGGTTAAACCTCTTTTATTCTAAACTCCCTTCCGTAAAAATGTTTTATCCCTATTGTGGGGTCACCAGTACGGTATTTATGAATTGAAATCATATCCCCTCTCAAGCATCTCTTCTCCAGAAAGAATAAGTTCAATGCTTGTAACCTTTCCTCATAACTAATATCCTCCAGACCCTTTATTAGCTTTGTTGCCCATCTTTGTACTCGCTCAATTTCCAGTACATCCTTCCTGAGGACTGGTGCCCAGAACTGGACAGCATATTCTAGGTGCGGCCAGACCAGAGTCTTGTAGAGCGGGAGAATTATCACTTTATCTCTGGAGTTGATCCCCTTTTTAATGCATGCCAATATTCTGTTTACTTTGTTAGCAGCAGCTTGGCATTGCATGCCATTGCTGAGCCTATCATCTACTAGGACCCCCAGGTTCTTTTCTATCCTAGATTTCCCCAGAGGTTCTCCCCCGATTGTATAGATTGCATTCCTATTTTTTCCACCCAAATGCATTATTTTACATTTTTCTACAGTAAACCTCATTTGCCATGTAGTTGCCCACCTGATTCATTTGTTCAGATCTTTTTGCAAGGTTTCCACATCCTGCGGAGAAGTTATTGCCCTGCTTAGCTTAGTATTGTCTGCAAATACAGAGATTGAACTGTTTACCCCATCCTCCAGGTCGTTTATGAACAAATTAAATAGGATTGGTCCTAGCACAGAACCCTGGGGGACCCCACTACCCACCCCTGACCATTCTGAGTATTCCCCATTTATCACCACCCTCTGAACTCGCCCTTGTAGCCAGTTTTCAATCCATGTACTCACCTTATAGTCCATGCCAACGGACCTTATTTTGTACAACAAACATTTATGGGGAACTGTGTCAAATGCTTTTGCAAAATTTCCCTGCATGGCTGTTCTCCTATTGAAGTCTCGGAGTCTGCCAATTGAACTTGCAAATTCCTAAGGGTGTCCTGGCCCTAACCCTCATCCCCCCCAGAAAAGGTTGTTAAGAGAAATAAACATTCTTTTGCATTCAAGAAGT
This sequence comes from Lithobates sylvaticus, assembly GCA_028564925.1. NCBI lineage: Eukaryota > Metazoa > Chordata > Amphibia > Anura > Ranidae > Lithobates > Lithobates sylvaticus. The sequence continues at coordinate 206,663,879 of CM053027.1, read as the reverse complement.
GTTTGGCGCCCAATGACTTTCACCATCTTTGCACCCACTATGCCTTGCAACCCACTACATACAGGAGGATGTCAGCTATCTCTGTCTCTGGAGGTTCTCATTAATCCGAAGGAGGTCTGGGACCTTGCTACAGGAGAAAACAGTTATGCCCTGATACTTAATTATCAAAATAAACCAAGGACACTAAGGCCCCTTTCACACCGGGGCATTTTTCATGCGGTGCAGCGCTAAAAATAGCGCCTGTTCACCGCATGAAAAAATCCGGCCCCTTTAACTCCAGTGTGAAAGCCGGCGGGCTTTCACACTGGAGCGGTGCGCTAGCAGGATGACAAAAAAAGTCCTGCTAGCAGCATCTTTGGAGCGGGATAGGAGCGGTGTGTTCACCGCTCCTATACCGCTCCTTCCCATTGATTACAATGGGAGACCGCGGTAAAACCGCGGCAATACCGCGGTTACCGCGGCAATACCGCGGCTACGGCGGCGCTCTGCGGGGGGTGTTTAACCCTTTTTCGGCCGCTCGCGGGGGGTAAAACCGCACCGCGAGCGGCCGAAAACCGTGGTGAAAACGACAGTAAAGCAGCGCTAAATATAGCGCTGCTTTACCGTCACCGCGGCTCAACGCCCCGGTGTGAAAGGGGCCTAAGGGAGTTATTTACAAAAGGCAAATCCACTTTGCACTACAAGTGCAAAGTGCACTTGAAATTGCACTGAAAGTGCACTTGGAAGTGGAGTCGCTGTAAATCTGAGGGGTAGATCTGAAATGAGGGGAAGCTCTGCTGATTTTATCATCCAATCATGTGCAAGCTAAAATGCTGTTTTTTATTTTCCTTGCATGTCCCCCTTGGATCTACAGTGACTGCACTTCCAAGTGCCCTTTGCACTTGTAGTTTGCACTTGTAGTGCATAGTGGATTTGCCTTTCGTAAATAACCCCCTAAGGGTGGCGGTCAAGTAGATTATAGATTTGTTGTCTGCACTTCTGTTATTACAACATACTCCTGTTTATACCTAGTCCAACCCACTAATACTGTCGCTCCCTCCCTTTCTGCGTTCAGGTACAGACAGGTATTCCAGCTGCTTCTCATACCAAACGGAGCATTCTGCACATTACACTCACATACTGTACTTCGTGCTACTGGACTTTGACCGGCTTTTTAGGTAGGGCAGCACTTACTAAATATTTGCCCTCTCTTTAATTTTCTGTTAATTTACCTAGCTTTAAACTGTATCTCATTTATTGCTATATATTTTTTTTTTTCAATGAAACCTTTTTTTCTTTGGATGATCTATAGTGTAACTTCTAATAACTGACTTTTGTTTTAATGTCTAATAATGTGATTGTAGGAGGTATTATAAGTTTGTGGTGATATTGAAAATACGTTATATTAAATTTTATACAATATGTATATATTTATAAGACATTCGATTTATATTTCATATAAATATATAATACATATTTCATAAAGCTGATTTAGATTCTATAAAAGAGTGCTGTAAATATTCATTAGAAATCTGTCTTATGGTAGTTTTGACAAATGGCACAAAAGAATTAGAATTTGTCGCAACAATCGTGACAGATGGTAAAAGTGTCAGAAATAAAATCTACCGGAATTTTTTGCCAGTGTTAACAATTAAATTGTTACTCAGATATTGTGAATTTGGTGCACAGCTTCTGATTACATCCACACCGCCCAGAATTGAGTCGCACAGAATCACGCGACAAGGGAAATCACATTCATTTCAGTTTTGCCTATTCACATCAATGTGACACTGTGCAGTGTGAATTTGGAAAAGGTTCCTGTGCTACTTTGGTGTGATTTCAGTGCGATTTGACTCCATGGAATATGCTAACCAGAGCCGAAGTCGCACTACATAATCACACTGAAAATCACATCAAAAGCACATCGCAGTAGTGTGAACCGAGCCTAAGTGATCTGACTTGCTTTTAGTAATACAATTGGGTAGTGTAAAATGCTTCAGCATTACTCCTATCACTTACACAATCTGCTTTGTCCTAATGGTTGTGTTTAATGTACAGATGTAATGATAAATAGGATGCTGGATACTTTTTTAGGAAGCTGTGTGAAGAATTTGATGTAGACATTGTTTTTGTGGCCATAAACACTTACATTTTTTTTATTCAATTGATATGCAATTCAATAAAAAATCAAAAGCCATAACTTTTCTTCTAACTGATTTAGACTCAGTTTACATTGGATTCGATCAAACATAGTCAATCAGCCAGGGTGGAAAATAATTGATTGCTTTTCATCAATCGGTGGCATTGAGATACTTTGTTCATGAAGATCTCATTCATTCTGATTTGATTCATGATCATGTCGTTGAATCAGATCATGAAACTACACAGAGGAACCAGAGATGCACTTGTAAGTTAACTTATGATCAAATCTTAACTATTAATTGAACTCCACTGCCATGTGCATGGCATATCGATCAAATTTTCTGTCAGGTATAGATCGAATATTTTAATCAGAAGAGATCGAATCAAAAAGAATGCGCGCAAACTTTAAAGTACGCTATGAAATGCTTTAATATACACCGGTGCTAAAACTAAAAGTTTTAACCCTGAAATACAGTTTCCTCAGACTCCCTCTAGGTCTTACAGGTCATTGCTTAAACCTCTGGGAAACTTGAAAATGATCCCTTGCAGTAGGGCTTGGCTCGCACAGCAAGGGATAATTGCTCAGTTAGGTCCAGGGGACTTGTTAAAGTAGATTTACTTACTGAAATCTGCAGGCTGCTAGACCTGTCCCTGTGGTGTCTTTTCCCCTACGCTCAAGTGGTATAAGGTCCTGAAGTCATCAAGTCCAATTCAGAGATCACAGGTCTGCATTGGACATGATGAAGTCTAGAGACAGTAATCCACTGAAGCGCGTGGTAGTGTTCCCAGCCAGGGGAGTGGAAGATCATGTAAGTAAAAGCACTTTTACTTTTCCCTAGACCAATGGTCTCCAAACTGTGGCCCCGGGGCCAGATACGGCCCTTTGCACGCTTTTATCTGGCCCTTAGGGGCACTACTTGATCCACTGACACCAAGAATGGGGTATAATTCCCCCCACTGACACCAATGAAGGAAGCACATTTCCTCCCAATGACACCAATGATGGGGCAAAACTCCTCCCACTGACAACAATGGGGCACAAATCCTCCTAATGACACAAACAATGGGTTCCAATGACATAAATGATGGGGCACAATTCCTCTCAATGACGCCAACAATGGGGCCCAATGACATCAATGATGGGGCACAATTCCTCCCGCTTACAGTAATAATGGGGCGCAATTACCCTCACTGAAACAACGGGGCATTATTTTTTCCCACTGATGACGGAACCTTTTCTACTCCCACTGGCCACAATCCGGCCCTCCTACAGTCGGAAGGACAGTAAACTGGCCCTTTGTTTAGAAAGTTTGGAGACCCCCTGCCCTAGACAAAATGAATTAGGTTTCCAAGAGTTGGGCTCTTCCCAAGTTGCTAGTCAATTCCTCTGCTTATCACAGCAACTGTCCTCAATTATGGCAGACATGTGAAAGTCAGAGTGAAGCAACAGCTGGTTGAACCCCATGGGAGACCTCTGCATACAATTGGTAGATATTTTAGGACTAAAACTGTTAGTTTTAGCACAGACTCATTGAGGGAGGACCAACGGAGCTAAAGCCAATAGTTATTTTAGGTCTTGTTTACCATCATTAAAAGTCAGACAAAGCTGTACTGAGCAACCACTGCCTATGCACATACTTGATGATCACATACATCATTTGGTGCCTATTTAGATCTATGCATGTGCATAGGGGTGCTTTTTTCCGTGTTAGATGGGTGCATTGTCCAACTGTGTTGTTATTGCTTGTCAATCTGGTAAAGGTTGAATATTTTTATATATTTTTTTTACAGAGAAATACTGTTTTCCAAGCATACTTTTTTCCCAATTAGCTGTATATAATGTTTAGCAGAATACTTCTGTCTATATTCACAAAGTTTTATATTTTGTTATGATGTTGTTTGCTACATTATATGTGCACAGTCGCTCACCAGTCATACAGGATTTAATTGAGACGGTGATTGCTGAGTGAGTCAGAGATGTGGGCTAGTGGTGTAAGGCAGTGCAGACATGATATCATACTGAAATCTTTATGACCTGAAACCCTATTACACTGCTTACCGCAGGACATAAAGATTAGTACAAACCGAAACTAAGTCATCTAGAATACACAGGAAAATTGATTGAGTAAATATAGTGGCTATGCACATCAGACTTTTTTTTTAATAAGATTACCTTTCCTTCCCATGGGGAGCCGGTAAAAAAAACAAGTAGCTGATATAGACGTTGTCGCAGCCATGACGCATTGAATCATGGTGGGGCAATTTTTACACAACATGCCATCTTTAACAGGTGGCATTGCCTGTCAATCTTTCTCATGTAAGAGAACTGAACCCGCATGACAACCATAAGCCAAACACTTAGCTCACAGTTAAGGTTCCTGCAATGCAAAATAGTCATTTAGCCATAGCTCCCAACTGTCCTTGATTTCGAAGGACTGTCCTTGATTTGGAGCAATGTCCCTCTGTCCCTCATTCCTCCTCATTTGTCCCTCATTTTGGTCTGATCTATATAGATGTATATAAAATGCACTTTTTATCTATCAAAAAGTGTTTTCCAGCGCTAAACCTTTTATCTGATTTCAAAAATGGTTCATTTGTAAATTCCAAAAGCCAATATAAAGGAATAGTAGTGGTAAAAAATTATCTTATTTTTTTGTACAATTCTCCTCCTTTAAGGGGGCGTGGCAAGGGGTCATATGTCCTATGCCTGCATACTTTTGCTGATAGGTGTCCCTCATTCCCATCTCAAAAAGTTGGGAGGTATGATTTAGCAGTAAAAAAAAAGGGAGGTGGCAGTATCACCCAATTAATCAAAAATCACCCCCCGCGCGCTCACTTGATCGTCGCTTCCCTCCCCCTATCGCTCGATCGCCACATCGCTCGCCCTTCAGGCCCCCGCCAGCCCCTGCACTTACCCCACCCAGGTCGCAGCTTCGACCCCTGTGTCTCCTCCCGAGTCCAGTCGTCGCTTCTCCTCTTGTCCAATCAGGACTTGGGACCCGTGGCCAATCGGGTCTTAGGACCCGCTTCCTAAATTGGCCGTGAGGAGAAACGGGAAGACATTAGCAAATATTCGCTAATGTCACACAACTGGGTGGGCTCGGGGCGCAGTGCTCTGAGGGAAACCTAATCATGTGCTTCTAAAAAAAAAAAACTATAAAAAAAACCCCCATTGGAATCCATGCGTCCGTCGCCCTGCATGTAGAGTAGGGGCCAGACGCATGGATTAGGGGGGCCCACTGGGAGGAACTCTGATGTGAAGGAAGTTGGCTCTAATGTTTCCTCGAGGCAACAAGGAGAGGATGACATCATCACCCAGGGCAGATGTCAGAGTCCAATAAATACAGTTTGGCACTGAGGTGCTTTGTGATTTTGCATATTTTCAAAAGGTGCCACAACTGAAAAAAGGTTGAGAAACGCTGGCCTAAGATCTCGTTCCCAAAGGGCGTATGCATGTGTGCCCCATGTGAGGGCTGTGTATACCTACATGGGGATGTACAGGTTTTCCATGCATCCCTGTGCAGGCAGTTCCATAGCCACTGCTTCCAAAGTGAAATCCATGCATGTGTGGGTGCACTGCATGGCCCCAAATAGGCTTTTCATTGCAGCGACATAGAGACGCAGGGAACTAGCTCTTCCTGTTCATTCCTGCACCACCTCTGCACTAACCAGAAGTAACATCAGATGTTTCTTCTGGGTCGTGACTCGTGGTACAGAAATCCACCAAGTGAACAAGGAATACTGGTTCCCTGGATCTCTTTCACACTGTGTAACAGACTGTCAGTGACTCACACACAGCCACTGCCAGCAAGGATAGACTCTGGATAGACAGAATAACAAAGAGAGGTAGGTACAGAGGATAATACAAAGGTGTGATGACAGTATGCCCACACCTTACTACACCCCCAGATCAAGCAGTCTAGATCCAGCCCAGCAGTGCATATATACAGCTACGAGGCTGTAGCCACAGGAGTGCCTAGGCACACTCACATACCAGGAAGGAAGATGCTATTTTAGGAGAAATTCCAGAAAGAGTACATCTTTCAATGTACTGCTTTAGGCACAGTTGACATTTCTAGAGTTTCCTAAACAAAGCAAATATTCACTTTTTGAGTTCAGGTCCACATTAATAGTATACATATCAGTAAATAAATATTACAATTAACTGAATATATTGTCCTGGACCTATTGAGGTAATAAGGAGGAGAGGTCCCTTTCTTACTCATAATAATAACACAGATGAACCTTCTCAGAAATATAATTTACCAATTATGGGATCGAGCGCACAGTGCCACATTCAAATAACTCAAAGACCCCTTTCACACTGAGCCGCCCCGGGCGCCAGTGGTAAAGCTGCGCTATTTGTAGTTTTAAATCCGCCTGCAAAACACTGCTGCAATGGCACTTTGCCAGCGGTATGGCGACGCTGCCCCATTGTTTTCAATGGGCAGGAGCGGTGTATTCACTGCTCCTACAACGCTGCAAAGAAGCTGCTGGCAGGACTTTTTGTGACGCCCTGCCAGTGCATCGATGTGTTTCGCAGTTCACAGTTGCTTCATCCGACAATGGCCCTGATGATCTGGAAAGTTGGTAAAATTAACCTTCTGTTTTTACTTTTTTGGGTGGGCTTTAATCTGCTCTATCAATATAATATGATTGTGATAAGTGTTATTAAGGGGGGGTGAAATAGTTGTGTAGAAAAATGGCGTTTTGGCACTTTGTAAGTGCACCCTTAATGGACTCCATCTAAACCTTTTAATAAGTTTTGGATTGAGGGTTAGGGGTGAGCCGAACACCCCTCGGTTCGGTTCGCACCAGAACATGCGAACAGACAAAAAATGTGGAATGTGCGAATACTGACCAAAAATGCAGATTTTTCTATTTTTTTTTCTTTTTACTGAAGAATACACAGCGCTTGTTTACACACCTGTGTGCATAGGCACATTGCAATTAATGGGCTGTATTTTAGTTCAGTAAAAAAAAATAAGCTGTACTGAGCATTTTCACGCTGCATTCTGCAAGAAGCCTTAAGCCTCGTACACACGATCAAATTTTCCGACAGGAATTGTGTGTTGACAGGCTGTTGGCCGAAAATCCTACCGTTTGTACACTCCATCGGACAATTGTTGTCAGATTTTCCGCGGACAAATGTTGGATGGCAGGCTTTAAAATTTTCCGCGGACAACCGTCTGTTGTCGGATTTTCCGATCGTGTGTACACAAGTCCATCAGACAAAAGTCCAAAGTAAAAACAGGCATGCTCGGAATCATTGCTCACCAAACACAACATTAGGTGAAGGTGCCCAAAGGGTGGTGCTAAAGAGCTGAAAAAACACGTAGTACGTCACTACGTTCGTGTTCGTTGGCCGACAATTGTGTGCCGTTTGTATGCAAGACAAGCTCTCTGGTCAACGCCCTTCAGAAAAAAGTCTGACACTTTGTCTGCGGAAAATCCGATCATGTGTACGAGGCTTAATCTGCCTGTAAAGTGGCACATCTTTCTCATGTGTTTTACTGTGCCGCCGCAAAATTTAATTTCTAAAGGAAAAAATGTAATTTAAAATCCTTTGCAGCTGTAATGTATTGCTGGATCCCGGAAATATAGATAAAAATCTATGAAAAAATCGGCGTGGATCCCCCCCCCCCTCCCAGTTCATTCCAGGCCCTTCAGGCTGTGTTCCCCTGCGTTCCCGCTGAAAAAAAAGCCCTGGTTGTTTGAATGTTGTGACGTTTGTACAGCAAATGTTTTTTTTTAAAAAGTTTAGGATAAAATTTAAAAAATACATATATATTACATCCACATTTCTCAATGCATCATCCCTTTATCCATTTTGCCCCAATAACGTGTACCGAAAGTTATGGCAAAGAGTTAAAACAAGCCTATGTTTGTTTAAAAAATAAAAGTGAACACCGCGCTATTCCCTAACCAAAGAAATATAAATGTGATAAAAACACTGAATATGGGTAAGATGTGAAAAAAACAATGTATATAAAATATTAAAAGAAGAATGTTTGTTTAAGATTCCATTAACAGGCTCTGTGATATAATGTAAAAGATATCTGGCTGGCTTTATAGCTGGCTAACCACTTTTCCAGAAAATATGTATTTTTACTAAAAATCTAATTTTCCGTTTTTACCAGGTTGCACACAACAGCCCAAAACAAGATATATAGGGCTTCAGCATGGCTCGCAGGCCACTAAAAATATACATATGATAAACAGTTGCACAAATTTTGAGCAAAACAAAAAATTACAACTGCAACTTTTTATTCTATAGCTAATATGCAGATTTTATCAACAAATTGGTCTGGCAACAAGAGTGTTAAATAATCAGCAAAAAACAAAAACCTGTTGTGGAATAACAGCATGTTGTTGTTTTTTTGGACTGAAATTGCAAGACTTTGTGTCAGCCGTGGCCAGTTGGCTAGTATTGATTACTGAATGCCTGCAGTGCAAGATAAAAGCTGGGAGGACTCCTTCAGATAACATAGGAAGTGAGCGCAGGTCACAGAACAGCTTTGGACTTTGGAAATGATCAATAGGTATTTTTATTTGCACTTAAACACATATAACAAAATGCTTTCAATTATATATTTAACAAACCCAAAGAGAGCAAACCATAGAAGTTTTTACTATTATGCTAGCCATACACAGTTCAATTTTTTTTTTATTCCTGCTGAATTGGCCAAAATCCAAAATGGTGGGGTGGCCCTGTTATCACCACTTAGCTCCACAAACATAAAATGAAAAAAACTGAAGAAGCTGTGCAGAAGTTCTCAGCAGTCATCCATCTATACTGTTTAGCATAGATGGGGAAATCTATACTGATGCCTTAGCAATAAACTGTATGACTGACCTTAAAGTGTGTGTTAACCCCCAAAAATTTTTGATTCTGGCCCCTAAAGCCCCCCTCTAAACTGGAAAAAAAACACTGAACATTGCACTTCCTGTATCCCCTCTCTAAATAGACCATGATAACCAGGGTAGCTCCGCCCTGATCACCGTGGTCTAAGTCCGTTCCTCCATCATACGCTGTCCCCTCTGCTCTCCTCTGTCCCCCCCTCACCCCCTCCTTCCTCCCTGTCATCTGTGTCTGTCTGCCGCTACTTTTTGTAAAATAAATCATGAAATCTTCACTGCCAGCCTCTCTATTAGAGGCTGGCATAGCACACAATGTCCTTCGTTTTACAAAACGAGCCGTGTAAATACCTAATTTGAGCTGTCTTCAGGCCGGTCACATGACTCGCGGTTGCTTTACATCTCCGAGACAGGGCTTCCGTGGAGGAGATGAGCGATCATGTGATCTCCCTGGCTGACATCAGAGGGAGATCACGGCCCCTCCGTCAGAAGCTATCCATCAGAGCTGGAAAGCTGCTATGAGTCATGTCACCGGCCAGGCTCCAATAGAGGGACTGGCATAGTTTTATATATATGGGTTAACAAACCCTTTAAGCTGTCCATACACTAGTAGATGTTTGAACAAACCTTTGTACAGAAAAACTCAGTACATTTGATGATGTATGTAGTTCAAAAGTACTGGTACTTCAAAATTTTGTTTGCATTTTCCATTCAAATTTGGAATTAATGGACTTTCCCGAAAGAAAACTACATACAATTAATTTGTTAGTTTGCAAAATTTATTTCAATCCTGCTCCTTCAAATTTTCTTATTACTACGGTTCAATGAAACACCATCACTTTGGCCCCACTAATCATTAGAAAATTTAAGAAACTTTCTTAAATTTTGAAAGAAATTCTATTAGTGTATGGCCAGTTCTAGGGTTTACATACCTGTTAACTAACTTCTTCAGCATTAATAAGTGAGCTGATAAGACTTGTACACTATCAGTCTTTAGCTGATTGAGGCTTCTGTAGTTCTCATTTAATTTTTGCATTCAAATCAATGACTGCGTCTGATTATTCATCATGGCCTTTTACATTTCGTATGAACTCAATGTAGCAAGACATATTCAGGTATATATTGACATATTAGGGTTATACAATTAATTAGGCATTGGCTGTGGTTTAGGTCTACGTAATGCTGCCCTTATGGTACAACAGTTTCATATGGGCCCAGACTATCCATATATTATGTCTTCATTTAGCTGGAACAGGGATTGTTGATCTATGATAAAAGGTACACTTCCTGTCAACAAGCCCTCCAAAAGTATTTACAAGAACAAGATGACTGATAACTAAAAGTGAAATTCCTGTAATAAGTGTATTTCCCCAGGCTGTACTCCACATACATTCTGATCCTAGTATTGAGCAAATACTGTAAGCGTGTAACATGAATGAGATCATATCCTTATACCTTTGTGCACTTTAGTTATAACAGTGCACCAAATACAGTAGAATGCAGCCTTTTAGATAAGGGTCAGAGCTCTGAGCTTTCACCCAATTATCCCAAAATTCTGAGGGCTTATTCCTCATTTTTGGATAGTTGATAAAGTCATGCAAATCATTCGTTTATACCCCTGAGCCCACTGTTCATTAAGAAACACTCCTTTTCAACATAGATGCATATCTTTCATCCTAAATTGTATAAAACTGTTTCAGGTTTGTTGGTCATCATCACTAAAGTGCATGGAAACAATGGCTTCTATAGAGTTGAGCTTAGAAAACAAAAAGAAAGTACAATCCAACTGGTTAAAGTGGTTGTAAAGGCATTCTATGCACAAAGGTAAAAAACCTTTATGTGTACAGCAGCCCCCCCCCCCCCCCCCCCCCCCCTAATAGTTACCTGAGCCCCCTCTCGATCCAACAATGTCCACGAGAGCCTTGCCTCTCAGAGGACTCGCACTCCCGATTGGCTTTTGGCAGCAGTGGAAGCCATTGGCTCCCACTGCTGTCAATCAAGCCGCGGCTCCATGAGCAAATGGACACAAAGAGCCGTGGGTCGGAAACGCACCTGCTTGAGTGCCCCCACCGAAAGCTGCTTGCAGGCAGGAGGGAGGAGCCAGGAGTGCCGGCATAGGACTCGAGTAGAGGAGGATCCGGGCTGCTTTGTGCAAAACCACTGTTCAGAGCAAGTAAGTAAAACATGTTTGTTATTTTAAAAAAACAAGGCTTTAATATGACTTTAAGTTGAGGTGAGCCACAAGAAAACAAAAAGTCCTCCAATAAGCCAATGTGAAGCATAGTGGACCATTCTTAAATCAGAACTTAGCCACAAGTTTTACCTCTATCACACAAAAACAAGGGGCTTAACCCACATTGCTGGATAGTGCTATGAACAAGCAGGTCTGGAAATACAGTATAACATTTTTTTCATGATTCTTTCCACTATCCATGAAAAGAAGAGACATGAAAATGAGAAATGTTTTTGTTCTAAAACCCTGCTGGTTCAATGCTTTGTGATTCTTTTTGGCTCACCCACCATAACCTGTTTCTTATTGCTCTGGTTTTAACCCAAGCCAATGTTCATAGGGGAGTTACTACTATACACCAATGATTCTACGTAGTCTACGCCAAGGATTTTAGATGCCCTTGTGTTGTACTAATGTGTACAGCAAAATGTGAATACAAAGCCAAATCTCAAGTGGTTTTGTACAAGTATGAGAACTTTTACAGAAAAATTTGTGAATAGTATGAATAGATTTATATACAGTGCCTTGTATTTTATGCGTATTGCCTCCTAAGATCATCTACTTTCCAATGAAGAAATAATTGGGGTAAATAATCAAATAAGTTGGTAAATGTGTCTTCCAAATATTGGGGGTTATTTACGAAAGGCAAATCCACTTTTCATTGCAAGTGCAAAGTGCACTTGAAAGTGCACCTGGAAGTGTAGTCGCTGTAGATCTGAAATGAGGGGAACCTCTGCTGATTTTATCATCCAATCATGTGCAAGCTAAAATGCTGTTTTTTATTTTCCTTGCATGTCTCTACAGCGACTGCACTTTCCAAGTGCACTTTCAGTTGTAGTTTGCACTTGAAGTGCAAAGTGGATTTACCTTTAGGCCCCTTTTCACACTGGGGCGGGGACCCGCGGTGACGGTAAAGCAGCGCTATATTTAGCGCTGCTTTACCGTCGTTTTAACCGCGGTTTTCAGCCGCTCGCGGTGCGGTTTTACCCCCCGCGAGCGGCCGAAAAAAGGTTAAAGACCCCCCGCAGAGCCGGGAAGGAGCGGTATAGGAGCGGTGAACACACCGCTCCTATACCGCTCCAAAGATGCTGCTAGCAGGACTTTTTTTGTCATCCTGCTAGCGCACCGCTCCAGTGTGAAAGCCCGCGGCTTTCACACTGGAGTTAAAGGGGCCAGATTTTTTCATGTGGTGAACAGGCGCTATTTTTAGCGCTGTACCGCATGAAAAACGCCCCGGTGTGAAAGGGGCCTTAGTAAATAACCCCCATTGTCTTCCAACCACACAGTTTCCCCCATTCACATGCAAGTAGAGCTGGCCGCCCATAGTTTCCTTTTTTTGTTCAGCCAGTGGGCTGAATGAAAGAAAAACTGAACTGATTCCACCACCCACACATTTGAGGTGGATTCAGAATACTTGAATAATGCCAAAGGGAAAAAAAAATACCAAGATACAGTTATATTCAATGAAGACAACACAAAATCACAACAACAAATGCAAACATGACACAATAACAATAAAATTACCAATAACAGCAATTAATACCAAATAAAATTTAATGAATGCTATACTCTATAAAACCATACCATCCTTTTAAAATACTACATAGAAAAAGTAACACAGATTGAAAAATAACAGAAAATCAAACTACCAAAAAAAATTTAAATATTATACCACTTTCTCTAGCATTACCCAAAATTCATAATTAACCTAATACCAACATAATATAAAAACTACATAAAAATCTGGATCATAAATAAGATTGGGGTAATCCTTCCTGCTGCGCTATTGTATTCTGACAGCTAGAAGACTCCCCTTACTGTTAGAATACACAGATCAGCATGGCAGCCGTTGATTGAGCGGCTTTTTGCCAACAGGTCTGTTGAACAGAAGTCAGCTGGTAGATCAACTTCTGTTGAAGTGCAGGGGCTGCACATGAATCAATATTCGGCTGGTTCCTACTGAACTGGCTGAATTTTGATCCGTCCATGGCCACCCCAAGTATGTTGATGAAGAGCAGGAGGCAGCAGAAAAGAATTCATACAATTCTGCTGAATGACAAGACTGTTATGATTGCCATTGCTAGGTATTCAGTAGGCGAGAGTGCTAAGAGATTAAAAAGTAAATGTGATTCCCACTCCATGCATCCAGTGAAAAGTAACATCACCTACCAACTCAATGTTCAATTATTTTTGGCCTGCTTAACACCATAACATTGTAGTGCGTTCAGTTCAGTTAATGTGAGTTAACACGTGTTGTGTTAAACATTAATGTGCATTGTGTTAAGGCAGCTTATTTATTTTGAATAAGATAACACACAAAAATCACTTGCACACCCTTTTTTTTATTTTTTTTTCCAACGCAGCGCACTGCTATGCATAACAAGTGCATTGTGGTACATGGCATTGCCCACTACTGTAGCAGTGCATTGGGGTACTATTTAAAATGTGCATTACTGTGTGGCAACCATGTGAAGGATAAGCTACCATAAGGTGCTACAATTTTTTTTATTTGGAGCCAAACATAATGTGGCCCATCACTGAAACCAAATTAAATACCACACTGATTGGAAAGGAATATATTTCCTTCATACCATAACATGCATACATCCTAGGAGTACAGAGTACAGTGTTTCAAAGAAGGGACTTATCACAGCTAATTGTATAGGCCTCATTTAACCTCACTGCTCCCAATGCTGTAGGGCACAGAAAGATTGTTGCAACAGAAAGCGCATGCCAAGAGGACAAACGGCAAGTAAACCATAGCTCCCAACTGTCCCTGATTTTGAGGGACTGTTCCTGATTTGGAACAATGTCCCTCTTTCCTCCTCATTTGTCCCTCATTTTGGTCTGATCTATATAGATGTATATAAAATGCACTTCTTATCTATCAAAAAGTGTTTCCCAGTGCTAAATCTTTCATCTGATTTCTAAATTGCTGCATTTGTAAATCCCAAAAGCCAATATAAAGGAATAATAGTGGTAAAAAAAATCACTTGTGGGTTTAATCAATCTTTTTTTTTTTTTTTTTTTTTTGTACAATTCTCCTGGCAAGGGGTGTGTCCTATGCCTGCATACTTTTGCTGAATAGGTGTCCCTCATTCCCATCTCAAAAAGTTGGGAGTAAACCACTTACATATTTCATTTTTGGGGTTTATTAACTTGTGTTGTATCAATGTATCAAGCTCAGTTGATTTCCCTTGTATATTCAGTGCTTAAAACAGGTATTCACCCCCTTGGAAATGTTAATGTTGTATTGTCATAGAATATGATTGTTGTAATACATGAAGTTTTTGAAGAATAGGCACTTGCACAATATAAGCAAATGGTTAATTTATTGAGACCAATATTTGATTGAATGCAGCCTAATTTTCTCAAAGTTACCATAAGGCTGGACCAAAAGCTGTTCAAACAAATATTTGCTTTTTATGTACATTTCAAATCTGCTTAGATCTAATTTTGATACCAGTGTTTGCTATGTCAGTTTTGACTCTCCTTAGATTGATGAGTGCTTGTATAACCCTCTTGGGATCGATGCAATACGAGGGCCCCAAAGCAAAACCTGACTTACAAGAAAAACAGCCACCTCCCCTTCCCTATCCCACAATGCAATGATCGGTGCCTGAATGGCCTATTGCCGGGCAAGAGTGATGCCATGTGGTGCATAAGTGTATGTAAATACTGACTTTCTGAAAGTAAGTATTTGCATAAGATATTCAGGGAAGCTCTAGACAGAGCACTGAAGATGTTACCAATAAGGGATTGTATGCTCACGCATCTTACAGCACATACAGGCTCTGTTGCAGTGCCGGGACAAGGTCATCCAGTGCCCAGGGCAAAGATGCCAAACTGCACCCCCCTTTCCCTTAGGGTTAGGCTCAGGGTGCCCCCTACCCCTGCAATATACCATTGCACCAGGGGCAGCCGGCCCTCCTGCCCACCCCTTGTCCCGGCCCTGCTCTGTTGTATTTGAATAATGCAACTTTCCTTCTGGTTTAATAAACTACTGTAAAAGACACCTCTAGGTGGCTTGATGCAGAGTCTGTTTTTTTTTTTGTTAGTTACATCGTTACATAAAACTATGTAACCCCTCAATCACCAAAAAGCAGTGTGCAGAGACCAGCTTTCTGATTGCTAGCCATAGTCTATTCTCTTCTTCTACCTACAATGTCTCACTATTCCCTAGTGACACCATCATTTACAGAGATTGCCCAGTAGTAAGGAGTGGAAAGCAGATGGGGGGACTTTACCCAGAGATCAGAAAGCTGTTCACTGTTTCTAGGAGAAAAAAATATATACCTCTGTTCAGGGATCATGGGTGTTTGGACACATAAGAACATATCTGATTAAATGTGGTTGTAAATCCTTAGAAATACCCAGTGAAGAGACTAGCCTCAGGTGATGAAACACATTTTCCTCCATAAATTGTTCCTGTTTATCTGCAGTCTTCTCTCATTTACAGCCTCCTAAAGCACACATTTTGCACAGCATCTTTGAGCTCCAGAAGGCAGGTGGTGGGAAAGTGATGTCACACTCCACAGCAAAGAGAGGAGAGCTCATTGTAATCTGGGACCTAAGTGGAGGGCATAGACACCCCCCCTTTACACAATCTTAGGGAAACATGCACAGTGAAGGCTGTCAATCACGCTTTGTGTGCTGAAAGGGGGGTGGTGCCATCCCCTGGGATTCTGTGGTGATGGCATTACTTGTCACAAGTAAATCCGGCAGATGGGAACCATAATAGGTGCATGGATTGGGGGTTTTTACACACTATGGAGGGCTATGCTTTGTTCATTTTTACTTTTAGAGGTTTACCACTTTAAGGTGCTTGCAACTCATGGTACAAATTTTTTATTCTATTTAGCTAGTAAGTTATGTATTTATTTTTTCAAGCCACATGTTCATTTGATTAGAGTGTTCTAAATTCCTGTGTGTTGAAGGCACAAAGAAGACACCCGTGCATTCTCCTCTTGCTTCTGCCGATTTAGACAATCGCCCCTCTTGTCTCTCTTTCACCATCCCATCCATCACTGGATTTGGGCCCGACTCTCCTTATTGTTCTCCAGCTAAATACTGTAACTCTTCCAGCTCCAGCAACAGAAATTTAGGACTCCAACATGTTACAGGCCAAAAATATTCAAATTAAATCTGGTTATGGCTACAAAATTACATAAGTGATCATTCAGGCAACCATATTTCTCAGCTGTTTACCAACGCAATGTGGGTAGCTTGTGGGCAGGCCCAACCTGGCTGGTGCACATGGGGCCTTTTTGCTCTCTCTCATCTCACCCATGTAGACTGTCTGACTAAGCAGAGCCCCCCTTTACTATCAGCATGGGAGAGAGGCAGAGCTCAGTAGTAAGTGCAGGAAACAGGTTAACTACTTAGCTGCTGCCCCAGCCGGCAGGGATCTCATTAACCAGCATTTCAAGCTGCTTACACGCTCATTTCTGAAAATCTTCTTTGCACATGTTGAATTCTAACAATTGGATCCCTCCAGTGCATTAAATTGGCATTTTTTTCTAGTATACAGAATATACAGTATGTACTGTATGTGTGAGATTCCTCTGTGGTCTGCCTTACACATATTAATTTTCACCTTGATTGTTTCTTCCTAGGAATTCCAATAAACATTTGCCATGGGAGTCCAAGAAGAACCAAATGACAGAGAAATGGACTATATCATCCAACCAGGTGAATACACAAATTTTAATGTATTGAAAACCGACTCCAACAAACCTAGGAAATCTAATTTAGGCTAATGCTGGTCATAAATGCCTAAACCTCACCTCTTTTATATCAATTGTGTCATCTTGCAGTCAAATAGAAGTAAAATGGAAAATACTTTTTTAACTGAATTTTCACGCACATGTGTTGCATCACAGTACATTCAGTAAAAAACCTTTTGGGAACCTTGACCTGCAGTTTGTCATTAAAGTTACTTTAAAAGTAGAATAAGTGCAAGGTGTGCAAAATGCATGTCAGCGTACATCAGAACATTTCACATTCACTATGCATGCTGAGTGTGAAGGAGGGGAAGACTCCTTTGTGCGTGTTATGGCCATAAACAAACACTACACTATTTTTTAAAGCACAGAAGAGTGCTGTACAAATGTGCTACACTGGCTTCAGGGACCCACAAATGGGGAAACAATTAAAAAGAATGGGGTTGTGAACAAAAGAAAAAGCTGAAAGAAAAGCTCAGTCACACAGGGCAGTACAAGGGGGGGGGGGGGGCGAGGGGGCACCTGCCCGGAGGGAGTGTTGAGGTGGGCGAGGGAGCTTCAGCTCCTCCTGCATCTCAGTAACAGGCACGGTTGTCACCCAAATGACCTGGCCAAACGGCTGGTTTGCCCACTACCGCTAATGCTTCAGTATTCTTTCATCACTACTGGTCTAGTAACGGCATTTTCCGACAGCTTCTGTCCCCGCCCGCTGGCCGCCCACCCCCTATAGTGCTTGAAAGAAGTATTCTTTCATCATTACCCGGCATATTCTGTTGGAGGCACTGTGCTTTATGCATTTGCTTATAGCTTACTATTAGGGCTCATTTACACTTGCAGGTGCGGCTGAGCCTCATTTCTAACAGTCCCTTCCCCCTCCCCCTTAAGCTGCAGAGACAGCAACTGGGTGTGTTCAGATGCCTCTGCCATGATGCTTTGATTTGAGGCCGCATCAATAATTATACACCCTACCACCTTCAGTGTACACTTCCACCTTAATGGGGCCATGCTGCAATCTCTGCGTAACTGCATGGAATGCCTGCATTTGTAGTACAGTATTGCTGGATTTAGGGGATTATAACAGGTGGTGAGGAGGTGACATATCACCTCCGTATTGCCTGGCAAACACCACTGAAAAGCAACTGAAAGTTGGATCGCTTTTCAGAGAAGCAGCAGTCCTTGCCACAAGTGTAAACAAGCTCTTACTGCTGATTTAGTCGTACGTGAAAATACTTAAGACCTACTGTATTATCTTTTATTAATAAATATGTACTTTAACTTAAAAGAATATATACACAGTAAAATCACTATGCAATGATCTCAATTAGTGACATATAGATATGTGTAATGGAAGCTGCACTGTGGGGTATTTCATCCAAGAGGCGAATCATCCTTAGTGCTGGGCAAGCAACTATATATAATTTTATTGCACAGTGATTTTATATGTATGCTAAAGCACACTGTTATCACTATTAGACCTCATCCATCCAGGGCATACTGCTGTCTGCCATGCACCCTCAACCATATCGAATTGGGAGCAGTGGCTGTGTCCTGTGCAGCCACTGCGTCCAAGCTAACATCAATGGGACAGTCTGCTAGGGGGTGCAACCAATACATGTACATCCCCATACAAGTAAACACAGCCCTTGTACAGGTGTACAGGTGACCATGCCTTATTTTAGTGTTTAAGCACTTTTTTTTTTTTACTATGTGGTCTATATTATTTGCCCTTTTTGTATAGCAGCTAGGCATACATTTGAAAGAAAATACTTTTATTTTTATTTTTTTCTTATTTTTATTTGCCTTTTTTTGTGAAATTAAAATGCTTTAGGGAAAAAATTGGCAAACAGGCAGGATTTTTATTGCAGAAAATGCATGCTATGGGGTTTATTTACTAAAGCTGCAGAGTGCAAAATCCAGCTTACTTCTGCATAGGAACCAATCAGCATCCAGGTTTTATTGCCAAAGCTTAATTAAACAAGCTGAGATTAGAAGCTAATTGGCTACCATGCACAGTTGCACCAGATTCTGACTGCACCGGTTTTAGTAAATCTACCCCCATGTGTCTTCCTTACCTGCCTGTACAACTTTAACTATAAACTGCACACCTCAGTCACACCTCAGTCTCAGAGTGGGGGACAGACTGCCCCTCTTCCTGTCTTCCCTTGTGATTTGAAATATCGCATAACCAGAGAGGGGAAGACGGTGAAGTTGTTTCTATGCCCAGCGGGAGCCACACTGAGACGGGAGCTGCAAGTACACATCGGGACAGGGGGCGCAGTTTGCCATCTTTGCCCAGGGCACTGGATGACCTTGTCCCAACACTGCAGTCATGTGACCCGTCACTCCCCCAATCACAAAGCTCTCTGCTGCTTTAAGCAAAGAGAACTCTGTGAAATATTGCAGACTCCAAATCACAGGCTGCATTTTTTAAATGGGCCTTAAAATGGGGGCCACAATGTGTGCAGCCTATTGAATACTACTACAGTAATCTTTGCTGTCTTTTGGATCCCATGCCATTTAGAGGACACTGCGTTTTCCCAATGCATGGGTGCAAAGTGTTCTCAGACAAGGCAAAAAGGCACCCATAAAAAAAAAAATGTATTGCCAAATGTGCCTCATTTGGGGGATTTGGTTGAACTTCCTGTCCTAATAACAGTAAACCGGTATTCTTTTCCAACAGTGACACAAAGGAGCTTTGCAAGCTTTGTCTCTTTGTCCCCACTGGGCAGATCACATCATTTTAGGTCAGTAAGGGAAGATAACCTCTCCAACAGGGACACAGTAGCAGTAAACACCCATACAAAGCTAATTAAATAAAACTTGCTATTAGTTATTGTCACCAAACCTTATCCCCTAATTTCATGAACTGTAAAATGCTGGACTTACTTTATCTGCATTGAAAGCATCAGCGAAAAATGCTACCAAAACTGAACAGGAATGCAGTGGTATGAAACACTTGGCAAATCTAACTGCTTTGGGATTTTTTTTTTTTATCTGCCTAGTTTTAGCTTTGCCAAAAACATCAAGATCTGCATAAATGGTCTATTAATTTAATGCCTTGGAAATCAGGTTACTCAGAGACATATGTAAAGCCAGCCCAATAGAAGATAGTGTTGTAAGATCATGATATTTCCTAGCGTAATCTAAATGAGATAGAATGTAAGATTCTATGGGCAGTTTTTCTTTGTTAAGGAGAACTTACCACTAGTAAACACGAATTTTGTAAGTGGCTATTACTCTAATATGTATTACTTAGATGTTTTCAGCAATAGCAAGTTAACTTAGAAGCCCTTTTCATTTAAAGACTCACAAGCTAAAGACTCACTCTATGTGTGAGTATTGGTAAATGAGTCCTGTCTGAATACTGTCATAATTTAGCAAACACATCTCCTGTAAAACTGGCCATACACTAGTAAATTTAGATTTTGTATGAAAATGTGCAATACATTTAATGATTTGACAAAGGTCGTTTAAAACTATTTAAAAATGTTATTGGCTTTTTACATTTGAGTTTGGAATGAATGTACTTGTCCCAGCAAAAACCACATACACTTCTTTGGAGATTTGTTCATTCAAGAAAAAAATTCCATTTTCTCATCACTGTAGATGAAAACTAATGTCGATTTGACCCACTAACGATTTAAAAAAAACAGAATATTCTTAAAAGAAAATTACAATAAAATTTTACTAAGTCAGCAGCTACAAATACTGCAGCTGCTGACTTTTAATATATGGACACTTACCTGCCCAGGGTGCCCGCAATGTCCTCACCCGAAGCCGATCTGTCTCTCAGCTCCTGGGTGGAGGCACCGGCATCGTCGGTAAGGTAATCATGAAGTGAAGCCTTGCGTCTTCACAGCCAGGTTCCCTACTGCGCATGCGCGAGTTGCGCTGCGTGATATCACTGGTCCCTGCTGTCTTCTGGGACCTGTGTGTCTCCCAGAAGACAGCGGGGGGGGGGAGGGGCTGGACATGGCCGCGGATACTGCAGCGATCTATGCCCGGAAGTGGGAGCAAATACCTGGATTATACAGGTATCTGCTCCCCCCTGAAAGGTGCCAAATGAGACACCGAACAAGGGGGGGGGGGGGGTATCCGAAAAGCGGAAGTTCAATTTTTGGGTGGAACTCAGCTTTAAGGAGGTAGATTTGTTAAGCAATAACTTACAGCTTCCAAGCTGTTAGTAACCAGCTAGACTGGGTAATGTGAATTGCTATTGTATTGCAAGACCTAATAGCACAATAGAACAAATCTGTAACTGTCGAAGGAAGTAGAAGTGATTGTTGCTTTCCTGTTTCCGAGCTCTTTTATAAGTGACCACCAACTTCTCCTTGCAAAAGGAAAATTACAGTAACAATGTAAACATCAGTGACTGGTTAAACTTGCTCTATTACCAGTTTTCCTTAGATTTTTTTCTTCATCTACACTTGGTTTCATTTACCATTACTTTCTTGTACCCTTTAGGTTAATTCCTATATTGCATTCTTTACTCTTTTAATTACATGATTTTAAGTGTTTATCTTCTTTGTTTTTTATCTTTAGTTACTAGCTCTCCGTTGACTTCATGTAAAGAGCTGACTCAAGCAATGCGCATTCAGCAAGGTTCACTGGAAAAGAAAATGCAAAACTGTCTGGATGAGCTACGTCAGATTTGCTTGCGTGAGGCTGTAAGTCACTTGGAGATCTTCATAAATCAATACTGATCCAGATAAAAAAAAAAAAAAAAGAATTATAAGCACATTTACTAATTATCATATTTTAACAACACATGCATGCACCAGTTTAAGTCAATGCATATCTGAGCCTCCTGCTCCTGAAAATAATGACTGCTACCAGGCGTCTCTTACCTGCCGACTCTGAAAAAGATTTACCAGCCCCCGGCGTTTTGCTCAGACAGCAGTGACTAATGATAATGTGTGCTCAGGCCCCTCTGTCCAACATGTTTCTTTATCAGAGGACTTTCTCAAGGAGACTCGGATATAAATATGGCTTAACAAACTGGTGCCAAAGATGCCAACATTACTGTAGATGTGAGTATAATAGCATTTTAAATTTTAAATTAAATTGGGTGTTTTTAGCGGTACAACAATATTTGGAGCTTTATTTATTTTTGCCTTACCTGAGGAAAAAAGTGGATTGGATGGACAGTTAACGGATGGGACTATATAGAAAAAAGAGAATATCTAGTAAGGTTATTTGCCTTTGGTGAGTTTATTGGTTGAACATAGGTGTTGGGCACCTTGATGTGTTCTTCCAGGGTGGTGTTTAAAGACTCCAAGATAAGGTACCACCCTGCTCCACTACATCCAGCTGAAATGGTACTCCTTGTCTTATGGGTCCCAATCCCTGATGCTGCAAAATGGCTTCTTTAGCAGCAAGGAATGTGGTCCGCTGCTCTGAACCCCATGAGAACTCAGTCTTTTTTCCTGGTAACATTGTATGTAGGCCTCAGAATCAGTCCAAGATGTGGGATGAACAATCTCCAGAATTCCACAACTCCAATTTATTTTACACTGAAGTGGATGCAGGTACTCCTGTAATACAAAGAAAGTCTCAGCTGTAATCTTGACAGCTGAAGTTTGCTGTTATTAAAAGCAGGGGGTGGTGGCAGAGTACAATCTGTAGGGCATAGGAGATATATCTTAAGAAGTAGTTGAAGCTTTTTAGGGAAGATCTTCTATTCCCAATATCCAGACATTGTTAAATTGGAAAAACAAAATCATGTATCACAAACATTTACTCACATTCCCATCTGAAATGAAAGTGACACTAAAGGTTAGAATATATATATTTTTTTTAAATAACAAGCATGTCATACTTACCTCCACTGTGCAGCTCGTTTTGCACAGAGTGGCCCTGATCCTCGTCTTCTGGGGTCCCTCGGAGGCTATCTTCGGGCTCCTCCCCGCTTCTGATAACCCCCTCTTTGAAGCACTCTCCCAAGGGGGTTACCTTGCGGGCGCGCTCCCAAGTCCTGTATTCGGCGTCCATAGCTGCCGACTACAGGACTCGGCCCCACCCCCCGGCCCTTGCGTCATTGGAGTTGATTGACAGCAGCACGAGCCAATGGCTGTGTTGCTATCAGTCTTTCCAATGAAGAGCCGAGAAGACCGAGCAAAGGAAAAGCGCGTTCGCGAAGCGGGACCTTCCAGGGCCCAGGTAAGTAAAAACAGGGGGGCTGGGGGGCCAGTGATCGTAAGATGTTTTTTCACCTTAATGCATAGGATGCATTAAGGTGAAAAAACATGAACCTTTACAACCCCTTTTAAATGTGCAAAAATTTTATCAAAAATGCATCATTAGAAAAATAGGATGTGATCCCTTACTAAAAAAAAAATTCTCCACCAATGCATGCTTTTTGTGCCACATAAATAGCATTCAACACACTGAAAATAAAAATAAAAGAATAGAACATCTTATTAATAGCTTGCAACATGCTGGCCTGCAGGTGCAGTTGAAAATGATAACTCTAAAGATAGACTTTAATCGTCACAGTGACAGGATTACCAGGATTGCATCAGCAAATAATTGTTCCAGATTATTTGGGTGATTGAAGATGTTCTTTTTAGCAAAATATTTAATGAAAAAATCTTTTTCTTTATAATTCTTATTAGGAATTGATAGGGGTCCTGCCAAAAGAATTTCCGCTTAAGCCTGGGGAAACGCCTCCAAAAGTCCGGCGAAGAGTTGGTGCTTTATTTAAACTGGATGAAAGAACAATTCACTGTCATGGAAAGGTAAGCAGGAGCAGTTTTTGTGTTTTTAGCATTTGGACATTCCTTTCTCCATGCTCCAGCCCCACCCCGGGACTTTGCAAATAATGAAATTGTAACTTTTCAAAATAGCAATGGTCGAAATTCATGGTAAAAGCTGCATCTCTCATTGGTAAAAATACTTGTGTTCCGGGGAGCAAAAAACAACAAAAAAAGGAGCTTATAATATGTTATGTAATAAACACATTAATTTCAAAAAAGATTTTTACTATGGCAGCATAACTCTCAGTGATTTATCATTTACATTGTTATCCCTTTGTGTGTACACAAAGGGATAACAATGTAAATGATAAATCACTGAGATGAGCAGTGCAACAATTCTATAATAACACAAATGTTATCAACATTGCACAGTGTAGATTCAATGTATTTCAAATTGAACACACCTAGGTATTTCTACAATGGCTCTCTTTCACAGTTTTGTGCATTTGTATTAACATTTGAGAAATATTTTTTGGAATTGAGCACCCATTCTTATTGAACTAGAATGAGCAATGCACATCTGTATTTGGACATCATGCTGTTCTAGGCATACCAGAATGGGGACAGATTCTTATACAAGCTCTAATTCTAGAATGAGGTATTGGTGGTTCTCTTGCTAAATTTACCCACAAATGTCCATAAGAAGAAAGAAACAAAATACGTTATTACAAATTGTCCATTTTAATCCTGTCCCCCTTGCTGCCCTAGGCACTGTCACATTGGTGACATATGGTGAATATACTGTACACCTCTAGAGCAGACTTTCTCAACCTTTTCAACACAGAGGGGCCCTTGAAATAACTTTCCGGTCTCAGGGAACCCCTGCTAAAAATGACTATATCTACAGTGTGTTGGTCACTGGGGGAAATGCTTCTTACACTTGTGGTCATTGCAATGGTGTCAGTGGGAGTTTATCTGAGAGGCAAAAATTACTCATTGTTCAAGGAACCCCTGGCAACCTCTGGAGTAACCCTGGTTGGGAAACCCTGCTCTAGAGTCACGAGTATGCACCACTATTAAAAATAACATAATACATGTTTTATAATATTTGCTGTACTGTGACACATTTTGCTATTGCATGTATGTAACAGTCACTGGATTTTTGGAATTATAGCCCTGATTTGTTTAGCTTTGTGTGTAATCTTCTTTGTAGTAGGGGATCAGCCTTATGCTATACAGTCATTTCTGCTCTGTATATACAGTATGTAGGATGTATTATGAAGAATCAAAATGTACAGTTTATTTAGCATCTCGCATCTAATGGTTTTCTCAGGATCCACTTGGCTATCTAGAAAGGGATCTGGCATTACAACGGCAGATAACAGAGGCTGCACGTCGTCTATACATGGAAGAGTCTGTTTCTAGACAAGTTCGGCAGCAAAGGAAGGCAGCACTAAAAACATCAGAGCAAAAACTTCGTTTTCTGGAGAACAGACTAATCCAAGAGCAAAGCCAAGAGAACCTGCATACGGATGGTAAGAGAAGAGAGACAAACAAATTTTGCCACCTACAACTAAAATAGAATTTGCTATTTACACAAGAAAGGTCTACTAGAGAAAATTAAATTTTTTGACATGTCTTTTTATCTGTTCTCTTTCAGACAGTAGCAGTGCATCGGAATCTAGTTCCCTTTCTGATGTTGCAACATTGGGGGAAGGTAAATGGAAAGAATGGAATAACTTAGCTGAGTAATTATTATTTTGACAAATGCATTCCTATCTATTTATACAAATAACTCTTTCTTCATCCAAGATGACAGTCTGCAAAGAGTACAAGTCAACAGGCCCATGCGACCTCAGACTTTAGAGGGATTGTGCCTTGTGAGGACAGAAAATGAAAACGACAAATCTCCAATACAGAATAGCCCCTGGAAGGAGTCCAGCCTAGATCTGCCCTATGACAAAAACCAGAGAAGATCATGTAACTCCCAAGGCAATAGCAGGTAAGGGAATAACACAGAGTGGTCCTTGCATTTCCTGCGTTCTCCTCCTATTTGCGTGTTGTACATTTGAAGTATACTCAGCTGTAAAGCACTAAAAGAATAATGCTTCATAAAAAAATATAATATTAAAGTGTAATAAACCCAAAAACAATTTACTATATTGTTACATACAAATACTTAAAGGTAGTGGCTGCATTTATTTTCTTTTTATAGTTTTGTTTTTTCTCCTGGTGCTCCTGCCAGTAATATTGGGTGTCTCCACTCTGGATGTAGGAGCAACAGACACACCGTTGGACAGCAGTATTGTCAGTCTGAGATAGGGCAGTGTTTGATGCACTAGCAGATTAAGATGGACTTGACTAACAGAGTAAAGCTGTACCCCATATAACAATTTTTAAGCGGTTACAGCATTTCCTTTTGGGATAAAGGTTTTATATAAATGAATAAAAGATGCCCATTGTAAGCACCCCTGTTAGTTTTAAATGGTTTGTCTCAATCCTCTTAATGCCACTTTTGCTGGACAGCTTGTTCTGTTAAAGGGTATTGAAATTTAACAGACTTATTGGCCAGATCAACAGGTGAAGATAAAGGAAAAAAAAGCTTAAAAAATGCAGCCACCACATCTAAGAATTGATAAGCTGCAATATATTCCATTTTTGTTTTGGGAGATTATAGCTGTATTTGTTTTTCATACATCATGGGACACAGAGTTAGGCTAATATTCATTACCTACTGGGTTATACTTAATCTCCAGGTGAATGGACACTGGTAGACCAAAGGTCTTTAGGCAGGAAGTGATCCCCCTATATAACTCCTCCCATACAGGAAGTACTTCAGTTTTTTTACCAGTGTCTGCAGGGTGGATGGCACGGTTGTTTGAGCTCTCTGAGCTTCAGGTGTCTTGTCCCACAAACGTTTTTTAAATGAATCAAGGGATTGACTTAGATTGATGCTTAGATAAATGGTACCCGAGCCTCGCAAAGAAGACGCAAGATCCTGCAAGGATCTAAAGGTACTTAGTAGGATTGTTGCATAGGGGCTTTGTGAGCCCCATTAAAGGGTCTCCCTTCTGAAGTGTGTTAATACTACACCCAGGTACTCTCTTTTTGTGGCTAGTAAATGTCTTCAAAAAAGAGGAGTTGGACTAACACTACAGGGAAGGGCACACCTATGTCATCAGAGTGGCAAGAAGCGTGACATATCCCCCTCCCTGGAGACTCCTAGTTTGGAGCAGGAATGGGTTGAGGATGGGGGAAGAGCTAAAAGCTCAGGATTCTGTGGAGGGCCTGGTGGATGAGTCTGCTTCCGAGCAATCTGGACAAGAAGATATCCAGTTGATGTCTACCTCTCAGTCGCAGAGGCTTTTGATCCTGACTCTTACCAAAATGGTTCATTCGGCCTTTAAGTTGCCTCTTGCAGAGGTTACTGAGCCCCCATGGTCCTCTTTGGGGTCCCTGAAGCCTCTTCAGGCCGCACAGGCTTTCCCCCTCAAACCCACTGTTGGAACAGGCGGTGTATGCTGATTGGGAACATCCTGAAAGGATTTTTGTTCCTCCTAAGAGGTTTTCCCTTTTTATAGCCCATGGATAAAAAGTTCAAGTGGAGCATGCCAGTCGTAGATGCAGCAGTCTGTTCCTTAAACAAGAACTTAACTTATTCGGTAGATAACGCATAGGGCTTGAAAGACCCCGTTGACAAGAAATTGGAGTCATTATTAAAACCTTCCTTTTCTTTGGCCAGTTCAGCTATTCAACCAGCTGTTGCAGCAATTGGTATCTGTCAGTCAGTAAAGGATCAGGTCAGATGGCCTGACAGGCCTAACCGGGAGGATGATCTGGTTGAAAATAGGACAGATATTCCTCGAGCCCTGTGTTTTGCTATTGACACCTTAACCTCCCTGGCGGTATGATTCTGGCTGGAATTTTGTGCTGAAAGCGGTACAATTATTTTGCATGGAAATTTGGCGTTTTTATATTGTAGGCATGCAATTCTTATGAATAACTCACTTAAATCTGTCCGAACCAGAGTCTAGTAGACATCCCGGGTATGATAAAGTTTGAAACACAAAATCATAAATTATAATATAATAAAAATATATATAAAAATTATTCAATAATGTAATCAAATCAAAAACACTGAAATTTGCTCAGTTGCAGAATAGTCGCTGTCATTAAATTTATTGTTTGATGATAAATTGTGATTCTAATTCATTATCGGTGTTTTCTAGCTGGTCTAAAACCACTTTTGACATAAAGGGACACTTTTTGGTTGCTATGGACAATCTCCAGTTTCCAGGCAGAAAAAAAAAAATTGTATTATATAAAATGACATGCAGGGCACTGGGCAGACCACTAGGGACAAAGGGGATGTGTATTTTTTGTATACAGTACTGTAATCTGTAAGATTACAGTATTGTATATGTGTTGTGTTTTAAAACTTTTTTAAATTTGGCGCCGATCTCCGCTCCCGTGCGTCGTAACGTCGCAGGGAACGGAGATCAGCGGCACCCGGCACTGTGTGAATCGAGCGAGCGGACGGCTCGCTCACACAGCGGGGAGACATCGCAGGATCCAGGGGACAAGGTAAGTAACTTCCCCCTGTATCCTGCAATGCCAGCCCGAGTCTGGCTCGGGGTTACCGCTCTCAGCATAAAAAACTGGACCCGAGCCAGACTCGGGGTTACCGCTAGGCAGGTTAAAGGATTCAATACAGCAGGTTTCTCATTTGGCTCTCTTGTCTGTACATATGCTCAGACTTTTGTGGCTTAAGAACTGGTCAGCCGAGCTTCCTTTAAAAGGGTATTGGTGGATTTCCCCTTTCATGGGGAACATTTTTTTGATGATCATTTGGACAAGTATATACAAAATATTTCCGGAGGGAAGAGTTTGCTACTTCCTGTGAAGAAAAGCACCAGGCGTCCCTCATTTTAAAACCTCAGGGACTGCTTCTTCAAGTGTCTCAGCGCCAAGGCAGTTCTGCCACCAACAGGGCGATAGAGCCAGGGGCAAGCCGCAAGGCCAGGGCCAGAAAAAACCCTGGGTCCAAAACTCTTTTAAACCTAGCACCAAGCCCTCCTTTTGAGGGGACGCCCCCACTCTATTGGGTGGGGGGAAGGCTGCTGCACTTTGCGGACATTTGGAGAACAATAGTTCAGGATGAGTGGGTCACCTCAACTATATCCTGCGGTTACAAGCTGGAGTTGCCGGGGGTTCCCCCTCAGAGGTTTTTAAGATCCAGCGTTCCCTCGGATCCTCCAAAAAGAGATTTATTGCTTCAGGCACTACATCTTTTGGTGCATCAAGCAGTGATTGTAGATGTTCCTGTATCCAAAAGGGGTGTGGGGTTTTACTCAAACCTTAGGGTTCAAAAACCAAACAGGGACACAAGGCCCATTTTGGACCTAAGATCCCTAAACCAGTATCTACTGATTCAGTCCTTTCGGATGAAGTCTGTCCGCTCAGTAGTAGTCTCACTCCAGATGGGAGACTTTTTAGCCTCCATCGATATAAAAGATGTGTATTTACACATGACATACCTATCTTTCAGCCTCAGAGGTTCCTGCGATTTGCAGTAGAGGAATGTAATTTACAGTTTGTGGCTCTACCCTTCGGGCTTGCTACAGCTCCCCAGGTGTTCACAAAGGTCCTAGCACCAGTACTGGGTCTTTTAAGGGCCCAAGGGATCTTGGTGCTCGGGTATCTGGATGAACTCCTGCTCAGAGATCAATCACTACAGGCTCTAGAACAGAGCATAACATGCACAGTGCATTGCATATCGGAGAAGAATTATGGGATTTTAAAAGTGCACAATAAAACAAAAAAGTAGAAAAATATAAATTTATTTGAAAAACATTAAAAACAATATAAAGACATGAATATCTCCAAAATGATCATACAATACATAAACAGGTGCAAACTAATTGAATCTCTACATTGTGCCATACCAATGGCTTCTTCAGGAGAATTATCAGGCACTGTACAAATGATCACTAAAGAGTCAAAAATAGAAAAAGATTTATTAGAGAAAGACAAAGAATATAACAAATACAAAATATATAAAACTATACAGTTTAAATTAAATTTCCTGGGTTGGCAAGAATTGAGCGACAACAAAACTTAGGTCAATAGATTACCTGTGTATTCAAGAGTAAATTTAAAAAATGTTGAAGGCTCCAGAGTCATAGGGATGAATCAATTTGGATCAATTGGTGTAACCATAGAGAGAGATATATATGTATAAACAGGTGCCCACTAATGGTCCATCTATGGGGAAAGACAAAGGATAATTAATATCAAGGATAAAGATATACTAATCCAAAAAATAGAACAGAAAGGCCTACCTGAGGCTAAAAATCTTGATGACAAATTCCAAAGGTTTAGATAGTTCCCATTATTCTCTTCTCGGATAGGTGGAAAAATCAGGAGGAGAAATAAAGAGGATTTTTTCCTTTTAAGCTCCAACACTTCAGAGGCCACCTTTTAAAACAAGAATAAATAACCAAAACAACACAAATAAATCTCCCATTAATCAAGGATAAGAGCCAATAAACCATAACCTCCAAGGTAGATTAGTTACCTGACATGAAAAACCGGCACAATATTTTCTCCCCCTCTTATGCTGGACCATCAAAACTATCTGTGACTGGCATCCTTTTATATCCCCCTCCATCCCCCTATGGAGACAATTTGGCGCCAAAAGGGGGGTGAGGACGCCTCATTGCGCCAGTGCGCATGCCGAGGTTGCACCAGAAATTACATTGAGACGTCAAGGACGCTCTGGAAATGACGTCACAGCATCAAGAACGCACTGGAAATTACGTGAAAAATGTCAAGGGGCGTCAAAAACACCAGACGTCACACACACCGGAAATTATGCCAAACGTTAGACACGTCGGGCATCAAGAAAGTCGGACGTTAGAAAGAACGCTGATGTAGGAACCCTATTGGCGTCAGACATCCCGCGTAAAAACGTGGAGCCGGCGCCATGATGACACCAATATCCAAAGGGAGGCCTAATCAGAGGAAACCTAATGCACAGTGCAGTATTTGGAAAGCTTAAGCTGGATCATAAATACTGAAAAGTCAACCTTCAGACCAGCTCAAAGTCTAAAGTATTTAGGTCTGATCCTAGATACGGTCCAAGCAAAGGTATTTTTGCCATCTGTAAGGATCTGTTTCTGCGTCAGATAAGGGGCACCAGACAACCCTCCATTCGGCTCTGTATTAGTCTTCTAGGGAGGATGGTGTCCTCCTTGGAGGCAGTGCCCTATGCCTAGTTCCATTCCAGGCCTTTACAACAAGACATCTCGTTGGCTTGGAACAGAAGAGGGCAAGCCCTGGATACAATGTTCTTATCTCCTCGGGCACTCTTAAGCCTCAACTGGTGGTAGCAGGATCAGAACCTGCGAAAGGGAAAATCCTTCCCCCCATTAACATGGAGAGTACTGACTACAGGTGCCAGTCTCTCAGGCTGGGGAGTGACCCTAGAGGGTCTCACAGCTCAGAGGAAATGGTCAAGGACAGAACAGATTCTGCCCATCAACGTCCTGGAATTACGGGCAGTACACCTGGCCCTACGGTCCTGGACAGTGGAGCTTCAGGACTATCCGATCAGGGTTCAGTCTGACAATGCCACTGCAGTGGCCTATATAAACCACCAAGGCAGTAGCAGGAGTCGTTGAGCTCTGAAGGAGGTGAACTACATACTAGTCTGGGCAGAGGGACATGTACTGATTCTATCTGCATTCCATATCCCGGGAGTAGAGAACTGGAAGGCAGATTATCTCAACCGCCAGCAGATCTGCCCGGGGGAATGGTCCCTACACCCAGGGGTGTTCCAGGAAACTTGCCAGCATTGGGGATGGCCAGAGGTCGACCTACTGGCATCCAGGTTCAACAACAAGCTACAGCAGTTTGTGTCTCAAACAAGAGATCATCTGGCAATCGGAGCAGATGCTCTGGTAGTTCCATGGAGCCAGTACTGGTTTATACTTTCCCTCCGATCGATCTCCCTCCACATTTGTTGCGCGGGATTTGGAGAGAGGGGGTTGCAGTCATTCTGGTGGCACCAGCACCTGGTGGCCCTGGTTCCCGGAGATTGTGAGACTGACAATAGACGGGCCATGGATGCTTCCATGTCCTGGCTCTACTGTCTCAAGGTCCTATATTCCACCCCAATTTACAGTCTCTAAATTTGACGGCCAGGGTGTTAAAAGACCGTGGCATCTCGGGACCAGTGGTGTCTACCCTAGTGAATGCTAGAAAAGTGGTCAATAGGAAGATCTAGCATAGACTTGGTGTGAAGCCCCAAAAAATGGCATCCTCGGAAATATGTAAATCGGGAGAATTCTCTCTTTTCTACAGTCAGCTGTGGAAATCAGATTGGCTTTGAGTACAATCAGAGGTCAGATTTGGGCCCTGTCAGTATTATTCCAAAGGCCTTTAGCCTCCCATTTGCTGGTCTGAACCTTTTATGCAGGGGGCAACTCGTTTTCTACACCCCCATTAGGTCCCCTATGTGTCCTTGGGACTTAACCTTGGTGCTGTCTGTGTTACAGAAAAAAACATTTTCACCTATCAAGGAAATTTCATTAGACTTGATGTCAGGCAAGCTAGCTTTCCTGATGGCCATCACCTCGGCTAGAAGGGTTTTAGAGTTAGTGGCCCTTTCGTGCAGGGAACCATACTTGATCCTTCAACACGACAGGGTCGTGTTATGACCTGTTCCATCCTATTTGCCAAAGGTGGCGTCAACCTTTCATTTAAATCGGGACATTATTTTGCCTTCTTTTTTCTCTCAGCCTTGTTCGGCAGAAGAGAGATGACTGTATTCCTTGGACATTGTCCGGGTAGTCAAGGATTACTTGTCTAGATCTGCGGAGATCCGAGGATAAGACTCCTTTTTTGTTTTATCAAAAGGAGCCAAAAAGGGGCAGGCAGCTTCCAAAGCTTCCATTGCCAATTGGGTCCCCCGATTGGTCATTCAGGGATATGGTCTGAAACGTAAAGCTCCTCCCTTTTAGGGTGAGAGCTCATTTACCAGGGGTGTAGGAACCTACTGGGCTTTTTGTAATCAGGTATCTGTGGCTCAGATTTGTAAGGGTCCTACCTGGTCTTCAGTGCATACGTTCACAAAGTTTTATCAAGTGTATGTTCGAGCAGCCGAGGATTCGGCTTTCGGCCTCAGTGGGCTTCCATTTAAGGTCTGATAGCTATTGTTTGGCAGGGTGTCTTCCTCCTCTCAAGGCTTTTGCTCTGGGACGTCCCAGTAGGTAATGAATATTAGCCTAACTCTGTGTCCCATGATGTATGAAAAAGAAAATATGATTTTTTTTCGTCATACTTACCTGTAAAATCCTTTTCTTTGAGTACATCATGGGACACAGAGGTCCCTCCCCTCTTTTAAGGATTCAGTGCTTGCTACAAAACTTCCTGTAGTACTTCCTGTATGGGAGTGGTTATATAGGGGAGCACTTCCTATCTAAAGACCTTTGGTCTACCATTGTCCATTTACCTGGAGATGAAGTATAACCCAATAGGTAATCTGTGTCCCATAATGTACTCAAAAAGGATTTTACAGGTAAGTATGGTGGAAAAATCATATTTTCGACATTGCTTGGATCTTTGAAAAAGAGGGTATACCCTAAAAGCTTGTCCTAATGATTTTAGTACAACTAAAAAAGTATTAGACTGTGTTGATTGACTATTAGGTTATTATAGCATTCTCTTTTAATAAATGTTCTGGCTTTTTAGTCTCATTAGAGGTGCTGACACTGCCTCTTATCTCTAGCACTGCCCCTTCACTTCCTGTAATGAACAAGAAACCAAAATATTATGCAGGGATTGATACAACACAATATTTTTAAGGCACTATACAGTGCTTTATTATAAAATATATCGCTAAGAAAATACAAAAAAAGACCAATACTATAGGGGAAAAAAGGACCTTGTTCACATGCGATTAACAAAATGTCCCGTTTACAATACCGCATTATACAATAAAAAAAAACAGATTAACCACTGCAAGAGTATAACAAAGCTAACATTGCAATACAAAAGAGATCATGATTCCGCTATACAGTGGCCACATTTTGTATAATCCCTTTTAACCAACTGGGGGGAACCCTGGGCTACTTTTCAAATAATTTTCTAACTATCCTTGCCTGTTTTTTATAGAAAAAGCATGTTGTTTTAAGAGCTCAATAGCGCAAGCTAAATTTACACACAAATGCATTAGTCAAAAGTGTGATTCGTTCTCTGTCTTTCCCCTCTTATCTTTCCTGTTTAGCTGGCTCCATACAGAGTTTATTCAGAGAAGGTTAGCAAGTAAAGCGCTTCCCATAGAAAATCAACAGTGCCTTGATTCCTGTATCATTAGTGCACAATTCATATAAACAGTAAAAAATCTATTTAAACACTTTTAAATAAAAAAAGAATAATACAATAATTAAATAAAACTCACCCAAACAATTAAAGTTTCCCTTTTATTCATGCAGGACATATGGCTATGGCGGTAACTCTTACTTTTTTTTATTCTAATATATAGCACATATATTTACATTACCATTGAACTGTTAAAAAGAAAAAATCTATGTCTTTTGTCTTTATTTTAGATAGACTAAGGGAGGGTTATATACCCTGTCATTTTTTTTTTTTTTTGGCCATCTGTTTTCCGTTGGGGAGATTTACCTACTTTTCAAGTCCCATTGCTAAAAAAAAGGGGGTGAGAGGAAATCCCTGCAAATTAAGGTAATCCATTTGGCCCCTCTCAAGTAGTGCCCCCATTGTAGGATTTCCCTTCTTATTGTTATGGGGACAACATTTTGGAATTTTCTTTTACTTTTACTGTCAGTGATAATGGTACACATGACAAATAGGGTGAATCTCCCTAACAGGGCCACAGACCGCAGTAAAAACCTAATGGGTGTTCAAATCCCTCTTCTCTTTGTCCACAACTAAAAAAAAGTTGTGCCTTTTAGTTATACTTTAATGCATTGTTGTATTTCTTTCTATTTTTGCAGCAACAGCAGCCCAGCAGTAACCCCTGTATCAGAAGAATCATTTACAGAAAGTGTTAATAACCTCAACTTGGCACATTTAGGCTTACAGGATAGCCCAGAAAGAAGCAACAAAAGGCGTGTGTCTTATTCAGTCAGGTAATCATGCTCTTTGTTTTAAAAAAAAATCCTCTATTTCTTTTCTGAATCCAGAGACATCATTCAATGTTACTTTCTTCTGCAGAGTTCAGAGTGTCCCGGAAGATTCTGATATCCGAGGGCGACCAATGTGTCGAAGAGCAACGAGTTTCAACAATTCACAGAATAATACCTTGAGTACTCTTTCATTGTCAAATCCAGTTTACATATCCTCCAATCCACTGTACGCGTCAAACTCCTCAGAGTCACTATTGGAGTCATCTAACCCTCAACCATCCTACAATTTAGCAT
This sequence comes from Lithobates sylvaticus, assembly GCA_028564925.1. Lineage (NCBI taxonomy): Eukaryota > Metazoa > Chordata > Amphibia > Anura > Ranidae > Lithobates > Lithobates sylvaticus. Next base: position 206,628,805 of record CM053027.1, on the reverse strand, counting down.
ACTGTCCTTTAACACCAAAAAGTAATGTTCTTTTGGTTACACGTTCACCATCTATAAGGGAACATAATGTCATATATGGACCTTCAAAATCTGAAGTTACGGACGAGTTAAGAGGTTGGCATGCCAGAGCACGAATGAGAGGATCCGATGCAATAAGACCAAGATCTTTAGATAGGAAAGGAGCTGTAAGGATTCGCAGAGGGATATCTTGGAGTCATGCTGTAGGCTCACAAAAAACACAGGTAAATAACCGGTGACTTCTAGTACTGGCTAAATATTGGTATACTGTTATTACGAAGTTGACATCATGGCCCCTTAGATCAGCATTTCTCAACCAGGGCATGGAGGCACCTGGCTGTGCCATTTTGGCTACTCAGGGGTGCCATTCTGTGTTTCATATTTTAGCACAGCGGCAGGTGTTTTCATGGTACAGGTCGGCAGGCTGTCACCGAATGGAAACACATACCGTAGAAATTGCTTACTGCGTGCTCCAAAAATGGTAGCGAAAGTCATCTGCTATTTAATAGAAACACATGACTCTAATCCAGGGGGAAGCCACAACGCCCCCTGGTGGATTAATTTGGCTGCTGTGAAATTTATTGTGGGGACACTTGTACGCTTGATAATAATATGTGACTAATCCAAGGTGAGAGGCATTTAGGGCAGTCCCAGCATTCAGTGTATGAAAGTTGGCCTCTGCACCACCTCTTGCCCACTGTTATGCTGCCACAGCTGCACTGTGGGGAAGATTTGGAGGTAGGTCTCTCTTATGAAAAAAATGTGTGTGTTGGAGGGGGGGGGGGGGGTTGTTATCTTCCTAAAGTGGTATTAAAGCTTTGCTTTTTTTTAATATAATAAACATGTTATACTTACCCGCCCTGTGCAGTGGTTTTGCACAGAGCAGCTCCGATCCTCTTGGCTCCACCCACTCAAGCAGTGTCCCCAGAGAAAGCTGTTAGCCTAACGGACACCGCTGTGTACTTGCTCCCGAGCCGCGGCTCTCTGTGTCCATAAGACACATAGAGCGTGGCTTGGTCCCCCTCCTTGCATTGGCTCACTGGCTGTGATTCACAGCAGTGGGAGCCAATGGTCTCCCGCTGCTGTCCCAGCCAATGAGGGGGGAAAGTCCCGGTACAGCCGAGGCTATCATGAACATCGCTGGATTGAGCTCAGGTAAGGATCGGGGGGGCGGGGGCATAAAATGCATGGGGGTAAAAAAACTTAAGCCTTTAGAACCCCTATAAGTGATAGGGGTACGGGGGGGCTTATGTGAAAGGAGAGGGTGAACTGTGGTCACTGATGTGAAAAAGTGGGGAGGGGGTCAAACTGAGGAATCTGAAGGGGGGGAGACTGAGGACAGTGGAAGGGGGGTGCAGAGGATTCTGATGTGAAGGGGGATTAGGAACTCTCATGGGAAGGGGGCGGGGGAGCTGACGTTTTGATGGGAAGGAGGGAGATTGAGGGTTTCTGATATAAAAGGGGGGAGTGAGCACTCTGAGGTAAAGGGGGGGGGGGGGGGGGGGGGGGGGGGGACTGAGGGCTCATATGTGAAAGCAGGGGAGTAAAGACTGGGAGGGGGGGGGCTATTTTGTAAAGGGGGAGGCAAAGGCTTCTGATGTGATAGGGAACAACATTTTGGACTGGAGTGCCTGAAAATTTGGCATATTCTCAGAGGGTGTATTAAAGGAAATAGACTGAGAAACCCTGCCCTAGATACACCTAAATGATGATGCCTTTTCGTATAAGGCCCACACCCTGTGTCTTATGATAATATTAGTGAAAAACACTGCTAAATATTACTGTCGGAGACCGCATGTGATAAGCTTCACGTGCAGGACACACCCAGAGAATGAATAACAAGGAAAAATGTTAATACTACCAGCATCCCTATTGAGTTTGTGTGCCTGTCCCCCCCCCACCTAGATACTGATGACTGTTTATGGCCCACCATTCTGAGCCTTGTCCGTCTCGCTCCCTTTTTTGTGCATTCATGGGGTTTGTATCCCTTTCTGCCCTATTTGCATCTATTTCTCCAGCTCATCTCTGCTAGCTCATACTGTACAAGTAGTGTTTGAGACCATCATGTTAGTAATTGTTGTTTTTTCTAACTCCTATAATCTCTTTTTGTGCACACAGATAGCACCCTTCCATGTGTTAAGGAGAACAGCGGAGGGGGTCCCCCTGCAATGGTACGATCCTGAAGAGGAACAGATTATAAGTCAAGTGTAGAAACCGACGAAGTACAAAGAACAATGAAATCACTCGTCCGCCCTTACAGTGTTTCTGCATTTCTTTTATATGTATTTCTTTCTGACAGTCTCTATGTTTTTCTTTCTTTGTGTATAGGTCTCTTTGCTGGACAGAGAATTCTTTTGTTATTTACAATAGAGTTTACATTACATTGCAGAGCAGTGTTACCAATGTTAAAAAGATGCTACTATGTTTAAATAACATTGCACAAAAATAATATTATGCTGCTTAAGATGAATGGGGTATATCGTAACACAAGATTTAGGATGTGTAAAATATGTTGTATTCCTATTATTTATTAAAAACCAAAACAAAGAAAACAAAACCAACAAAAAATGTTATTCCCTTATAGCCCAGGCTTTGTGTATACACTGATGCTTGTGTACACAAAGATTTATCCCAATTAAAGTGGACAAAAATCCTAACTATTCTAAAGACAAGTTCCCTCCTTCCTATACTAACCTGTTCTTTCTTATTTTCAATCCACGCTGGTTTGGTCACATGATCCTGCAGCTTTGTATAACAGAGCACCCAACAAAGGGCCGTCTTTAGCACAGAGCAAAAGGGGTAGCTGCCCCGGGCCCAGTCATTGTTGTGGGGCCCAAAGCAGCTGCCCCTTGAGCCCCCACTGCCTGCAAATATTTGATAAGTGAATTTGGGAGGGCCCAAGAAAATGTTTGCCCAGGGTCCAATTAATATTAAAGACGGCCCTGCCGGGAGCCATGATGTCACACATAGGCTCCCATGGCCCGCCATTGTCAGCACTCCCTCCTTTCCCCTGCAGCAGATAGGGTGGAGGGGGACATTTTTAAGAATCGTTATAGTCAGGCTTTTATTCCACTTTAAGTCCAATCTATGTAATATGTGGAAATACCTGATTAGATGTGAATTGAATAGGTAGTGTGGGCAGGCCCTAGAATCACATAGCTGTTGGTCAATGTAAAGAAAATTGTAAAATTTAGAGAGTTATATGTGTAGGGTCACCCTTACTGCATAAGATTTTGAAGTGGCTGTAAACCTCAGTCATGAAATCTGAACAAAGCACATATATCTCTAGTGTTTACTTGTCTCTCCAAAGCTCTAAGTGTCATTTCTCTCTGGTGCTTTGTTCCTCTATTAACAGCATGAGTCACTCAATTCTGAAAAGTTTTCCTGACACATGAGGTAAATTTGTGACAGGGAGGGAGCTCAGCACACAGCTTCTCTATTCAGAATACATCTCTGCATGTTCCTTTGTTCCTGTACCGTATGTGAAGGGGGGTTTCACCGGCTTCTGTCAGAGGGACATCGGTTCCGCACACTGCTAAGCAGTGCCCACCAATGCCACCTGCCAGTGTCACCTACCAGTGCTGCCTATCAGTGCCCATCAGTGTTGCCAATCAGTGCCACCTCTCAGTGCTGCCTCATCATTGCCACCTTATTAGTGCCCATCAATGACGGAGAAAAATTACCTGTTTGCAAAATGTTATAACAAACTATGAAACTTTTTTTATTTTTTTGACATTTTCTGTCTTTTTTCATTTTTTTTAGCAAAAAATAAAAAATCCAGCAGTGATTAAATACCACCAAAAGAAATCTCTATTTGTGTGAAAAAAATTATAATAATTTAATTTGGGTTAAGTGTTGCATGACCACGTAATTGTCATTCAAAGAGTGACAGCGCTGAAAGCTGAAAATTGGCCTGGGCAGGAAGAGGGATTAAAGTGGTTGCAAACCCACTTAAAAAAAATAATAAACTAACACCTGCAAGACAATTGCATAATGAGCTAGTATGCTATGCATACTAGCTCATTATGTAATACTCACCTGAGATCTAAGCCCTCGCTGCGGTGCCCGTACACCGCTTCGCTGCCGACAGCACTCCCGGGGGTTACTTCTGGGTATCGCGGCTCCGGTGTTGTGTTTGGCCAGAGCCACGATGACGTCTCTCCCATGCATGCGCGTGGTAACGGCACACTCACTGAAGCAACGGCACATATGTGACATTGCTTCAGTTTGTGTCAGTGCGCATGTGCCGATGACGTCGGGCACATGCAAATACAGGCAAAATCTCCTAAACCATGCAGGTTTAGGAGATATCCCGGGAAGCTACAGGTAAGCCTTATTATAGGCTTATATGTAACACAAAGTGGTCTGTAAGGGTTTACAACCACTTTAAGTACCCAGTAAGCCACGAAGTGGTTAATGAGTTCTCACACAGTTTATAAGAGCTCTAGCTGCAGCTCTCTGCCCCCTTTTCTGTTATACTGACAGATGTAGAAGGTTTTTGTCACAATTTTGCACTTTTGAAAGAATGTAGAAAAGAGAAGGCCGCAGATAAAAAAGTAAAACTTATCAAGGGAGATTTGTTTCATCTCTGTGTATCATCTGAGGCTATTCACTTCACTGGGTATATGAGAGGGTTTACATCCATTTTATCTCTTCCACATTAATCTATCACTCCCCAATAGATTTCTGGTGGCTGTAGGCGTTCTAGACTGTGACTAGACAGTGAAAGCAGAAACAGCAGACTGATGAACTCATCTGTATGTGATTCTGCTTTCTCCTTCTATCATTATGTCTTGTTAGTAAGTGGACACACAGTACAAATAATTGGCTCCTTGTGCTGTTTCTTTCTCTTCAAGTCTAAGCTCTAATGTACAGTTTATCACAAGCGGCTGATAACATGTCAGATTTAGGTACTTACTTTGCATGCACTTAAAAATACATTTAATTACCTAATAAAGTGTATGATAAAGTAGGGAAGAGATTGAACCGCTGTCTGATTTTTATTGCTGTTTGTTTCCCCACTGAGAAGATCCACCCTCATTACTGATCTGATGACCATTGTCTTGGGCACACAAAGTGATCGAAAATCCAACATTTTTAAATTGTCACAGTAGCAGGAAGTAAATGGAAATCTTTGCAACAAGGTGCAGACTGCAAAATAAAAATCTCACCATCCCCTAACTCTAACCCACAAATAAATCAATAAATTGGCTTTAAATACAATTTATAGAATAAAGAGCCGCATTAATTTTATTATAACTTCCTGGATTTGACTTTTTTTTTTAAATGAACACATAACTGCAGTGATAAGTGTTTTTTTTCCTCTGTGTGAAATTCAGTTCTCAAAACCCCAACATTGCACCAAAATCCATATGTGTAAAAAGAACCTAAACTGTGAAAGGGGGAGAAGATGCCAGCTCTGGTGCCTGAAGATTTACCATGCAAATCAGCAAACTGTGTTTTTTTTTCTTTCTGGAATTAGTAGCCAACATACTAAAGATCTAATGTGCATGTACCCCTGAGGCAGTGGTGGAGGGTGCCCAAATTTTTTTTTGGGGGGGGCGCAAACTGAAAAATTAAACTTTTAGTAATGCAGGGCTGTAAATAGCCATTTATCAGGTGATTATGTATTATTACTGCGAGGTAAAACTGTGGCCATCAATTGCAGCCTCACGGTGTCCATTATGAGGGGTTCCCACCATCCCTGTGCCAAATTCCCGGGTCTGTACACCCGCTGTGCCCATTATGTGGGGTTCCCACCATCCCTGTGCCAAGTTCCCGGGTCTGAGTGTACACCCGCTGTGCCTATTATGGGGGTTCCCACCATCCCTGTGCTCCTGGGTCTGTACACCTGCTGTGCCCATTATGAGGGGTTCCCACCATCCCTGTGCTGAGTTTCCGGGTCTGTACACCTGCTGTGCCCATTATGAGGGGTTCCCACCATCCCTGTGCTGAGTTCCCAGGTCTGTAAGCTGATGTGCCTATTATGAGAGGTTCCCACCATCCCTGTGCTGAGTTCCCGTGTCTGTACACCTGCTGTGCCCATTATGAGGGGTTCCCACTATCCCTGTGCTGAGTTTCCAGGTCTGTACACCCGCTGTGCCCATTATGAGGTGTAACCACCATCCCTGTGCTGAGTTCCAGGGTCT